>CM052539.1:173452137-173642652 GCA_028533065.1 Trachops cirrhosus | reverse complement strand
CTCTTTCTTTCATCTGCTGTGGTCACCTCTTGTTTCTCTAGCCCTCCTTGCGGGCAGCAGTGAAGAAGTACAGGTCTTGTTGGCAGCCTTAACAATTTCATCTGTCTTCCCGTCTTGTTTTATTTATTTTTTTGAGAGAGGACATTGGAACCTATGTTAGTTTTATTAACAGCAATGTTTTAATTATAAAACCAAGACGTGTTCATTTCAGAAAAATCAAAAACTGCCAATAGCAAAAAGAGAACAAAATAAAAATTAGTTGACTCTCCTCCCCCATAACAACATTTTGGTGTATAACTTTTCAGACCATTTTAAAAGAATGTGTACATACAAGTTTTCTTTTGAGAAAAAGAAAATTAATAATAAAATAATACTGTCTTGTTACTCATATTTTCCCCTTAGCAGTGTTCTAAATATCTTTTCATGTCATTCAACCTGCTGTTTTGTAACCCATTTTTTTCTCTTGACAATGCTGTGAATGACTTTCTGCATCATTAAACTTTCTTCCACAACAACCTTTTGAAGAGCCTGTATTGTATTTCATCAAGTAGGCAGATATTGGGCTCTTTTAACCAATTCCCTGTTAGTTATTAGTTTGTTCCTAGTTTTTCAATTTCAAAATTCAAAATTCACTTTAGTCATCGCATATTGTATTAGCTGGCTGCTGTCCCTGCATGTGCTGTGCGTATTCCGAGTTTATTAAAGTAGACGTTGACCAGCACAGTCAAAAAAATTCAAAATATTCAAAACTTAAAGCTGATTAAGTTCTTCAAACCCATTGTTTTTTAATTACAGAGTAATACAAATGCGTTCTTCTTATTACAGAATTAGACAGAAAAGTGAGGACCGCAGTCTGCTTTGATTCCACTGTTCCCAGTCCCCTCCATTGCTATCCGCTGTTAATGTTGGTCTGCCCCTCAGTATTTTATTAAATATTTCCTTGTAAACGTGCTCATCTTTTATTAAATAAGTCTGTGAAATCTCCCTTTTCCCCTAAAGTTATTTTCCCTTTCATCCTTTTTACTTTTGTGCCATTAGCTTTTGATGTATTTTTTAACTTCATTTTCTCCTCTTAATTGTCGATAGATGAAGGAGACCATCTCTTGCCCAAGCAGAGGGTAAAGAACAAGTAAGTTTGGGTCCGGGCTCAGTAGCCCGCAGGGGAATGATGGCCACTTGGTAAGAGCCGCAGGTCAAAGACAGGCATTCCGTTAGTGGGAGAAATGTCGGGACTAAGCAGCAAGTTCAGTCACCGGCACGTCCCACCGACAGCTTAGCTTTCACTGCAGCAGAAGCAGGAATCCTGTGAGAGATGTGGTTTCTGGGGCATCCAACCGGAGGATCTCGGCTTGGGGGAAGAGTAGCTGCAGATCGCAGCCCTGGGAAATTCAGGAGTGTTCAAGAAGGCAGTGTGCTGCGGGGTTAAGGGTTCAGCCCTTACGGACAAGCATGCAGGCCTGGGTTTGAACCCCAGCTTTGCTCCTTCATCAGGGCTAATGACTTAACTTGTCTGATTCTGTTACCTTCCTTGCAGAGTTGTTGTGAGGTTTAGAAGTTACAAGGGTCTGGTGCATGGCAAACGTTTGATATGGTGGTTTGGGAAATAATGAAGGATGAACAAGAACTCTGAATCAGGGGTTGGCTAGGTAGGGGTAGCTAGCTAGCGAGGCTGGCTGCAGTGAAGTAATGCACGCTTACCTCCTAAATTGTACAGAGCACAGCAGTTTGTTTTTGTATGTTTAATTACCTATCTGTTTGTGGTTTGTACTCTCAGCCTCGTATCTGTATTGAAATAATCTGAGTTCATTCAGGAATCTTGGCTCCGTCTGCAGAGGGTGACGCAGGCCACAGGGGAGCAAAGGCCTCAAGCCCTGGCCTGCCCTCTTGAGTTTGCCATCATTATAGTAGACCTGAGACTCCCTGGAGGGAGGGCAGAGAGGAGAGCTGAGAGGCTTGCTGTTTCTTGAGATCCAGGAACTTTGGTGAGGATTATAGGATTAAGATCAACCACAGTTGGTAGGAGAGGAGATCAGTTTTTTGAACAAATGAGTTGGGAGGTTCCTAGCATGTTACTTGATATGTTTTCAAATTAAGCATATGATTTTATTAAATGGGCCATTATCTTCTACCTTTCATTTAAAAAAAAGTATTCTATCTAGTTTCCCACCCTCCTTAAAAATACGACCCCAACTTGACCTTTATCTGATCCTTGGTTCTACAAGTCTCTGGCTTTTGAGATGGGTGTTGTGCGGTGGCTCTCGGCTTAGTGGTATCTCAGGACCTGTCTCCTGGACCAGGCGGGGAGAGAGCCTGCAGGGCCTGCCTGCTACAGAGCACGTGATTTCTGGGCCCTGGAAGACTTTTCAGCGTAGGAACTTCAAATATACTCTTAAAGAGCTGCTATTCCCATGAATTTTCTGTGGAAGAACTCCGGCTCATTTATAATTCAGGAACCATTGGGGTTGTATGAAGTCTGTAGGGAAGACCTGAGAGAGACTGTGTCCTGTGGTTTAATTTTGCTGTGTGATTCATTCCCTTCCCACGTGAGCTTTTCAGAGTAGAAGCTGGTGAATAGGAAATGACCGAGAAGCATAAATAACCAGCTGACTTGCAGCAAGTGGGTAAACTGGCAAAGTATAAAGGTCGTATTAGCTCATATGGGTCATCAGTGTACATTAGTGCTTGATGGAGCCCAAGTGATGTTGGATTATAAATTTCTGATCTAATGTTTCACTGGTTACATTTTGGACCCTTTTTGGTCGGTCAGTCTTTGAGGGCCCTTCTATCTGGTCTCCCTGGCTGGTGGGGAAAAATAAAAGGAATGTGAGCCCATCTTTTTTTAACAACAATAACAAGTCTCGGTGGGCCTAAGAACTTACCCTAGGTACCCTGGTTAACCAAGAGACTGGTGTTATTAATTTTGGCTCTCTCCACATGGTCTGCTCGGTCCTGCAGACAGGCTTTGCGTAAGTGGCAGTGTTGGGCCTCTGTTTGGGCTTAGTCAACTTGGCTCATCCCTACTCCAGTCAGTGGAGTAAAGGCCAAGGAATGCTGCACAAAGTCTATGGATTTCCTGACACATCCTGTGAAGATGCCCGTAACTTGTTGAGTGTAGGAGAGTCATCTGAGAAAGTCAGACTTGCAAGCTGTCAGGAAGAATACCGGCACGAAGTTTAGATGAAGTATCTAATAATTAACTGCTGGGTCTGTTTTCTAAATTTCAAAGACTTGGGTCTAACTAGACATATATGGAGTATCTTGTACTGGTCTTTACTAGTTTCAGCTAATTGTCAATTTCTGTCTCATTTGGACATGGAACATATATCAGCTGCAAAGGTCATGGGTGAAGAATTTCAATACCTATACAGCAGTAAAAATCTGATTACGATTTTAAAACTATGATACTATTACTGCGTTCTCTGCGTTTGCTGTTTTGGTGAGCCACACACATATATTCATATTTTTTAACTCAGGTCAGAATTTTGGTGTTGAGCTATAATTCTGTTGTTTTATTTGAGTTAATTTTTATCCACTTAAAATGTTGAAGATATCGACATGCATTCATGTTTTCTCCCTAGAGTCTAGAATCTGCCAGGGCAAGACTGAAACAGTCTTGTGTGTTGCTCAGAGCCCAAAATTGAATTCAATTCTTAGTGTCTCATTAAACTACTTTCGTTATTCTGCTTACCGATGACATAGTTGAATAAAAAAATTAAAATGGGATGAGACAGTGAGGAATAAGGAAGTTCTAATGAGGTCAGCAGAGACCTTCGAAGGAATGTTGCTTTGACCAAGTGTTTCTGTTTGTACTCAGCCAGAGCTACCGATACAAAATACAGATTTTAAAAAAAGGAGCCTGGAAAATTTCAATTTTTCATGTAGACAGCAAAATAGCAATCAGCTGTAGAAGCTTATATATTATTATTATTTTTCTTTTCTACACATGGAAATAAGGGGAACACTTGAAAAAATGCTATGAACATAACATTTTAGATTCTTTTAGCAAAAATATACAAACTGCAAAAAGCATGTAAGTTTTAAATTGTAGGTATAAACATATCTTTTACCACATTTTTTTAAATACAAAAAAAGCCTGGGCCTTCTAGTGATTTTCCTTTTGTTCACTCTTAAGGTCACTGTTTTTGAATTAGAAACTGTCCAGAGGTAGTTTCTATTAAATACTTGGCACGTTCTCTTTTTTCCTTCCTTGTTCCTTTCTAGTTGATATTCGCTCCTATTTTTTATTCTTCTCTTAATTTCCTCTCTTCTGCCTTTTGAGCTTTTGTGGGATCCTCTTTTTATATCATTCTTTCCCCCTCTTTCTCTGGTTTAATTCCTCTGAACTCCAGAGTCTCTGTAGTCATCTTGCCTGCTCTTGACCTTCTACCTGCAGGCACCTGCTCTCAGGTACTACTTAATTTAGAGTTGCATGGAGAAGGAGTTCTCAGGTGGACAAAACAATCCTTCTCGGTTGTGGTGGAGGAACCTGTCCAGCTGGCCTGGGAGGGTACGAAGGGGCTGAGACGAAGGCCAGGCCCTGGAGCAGCGGCGTGGCCGCCAGCCAGGAGGAACTGGTGTGTCGTCATTCCCCCCGAAGCAAAAGTTCATGCTCCCCGAGCGTATTGCGCTTCAGTTTTCTTAGGGCCCAATAATGTTTTCTGCAATCTTTTTTTTCTTTCTGTGACAGTAGTTTTGTACAGGCTGCTAGTTTCTTACTGATGACTTCTTGGTTAAAGGAATATTTCATCATTTTTTGATTAGTATTAAGGAAAGATATAATTCTATATGTTAGTACCTTGCCATTTTCAAAACTACCTTCTCCCCGTCAGAAGCAACTACTTTAGATGGGGATCTTTTTGTTTTGTTTTGTTTTGTTTTGTTTTGTTTTGTACTTATGATCAGATGAAGTACTCTTCATCCCTCAGTAAACTAGCCGTCACCTGTCCAGGTCTCTAAGCCCACGTTGCATTCCCTTCCCCTTAAGATTTCCGGGTCTGAACTCATTAGTAGCTTTGGATGCAGATGGCAGTGGTGTGGAAATGCTTGCTGATGACCTCACCTGCGGAGATTGTGGGCACGGAGCCTGGATATCCATCTGCCTGGACTCTGTGTCAGGCAGGAAATCCTGTGAAATTCTTGTTCAGGGTTAACCAAGTGGGAGAAGCTCTGAACAGTTTCCTTCTGACCAGTCTTCCCCCCACTGTTCATTTGTGTGAAGGAGCATTTTTAGCCATGCATTCTTGCTGACAGGCTGACCTAGGGTCGGGGTGGTAGGTAAAGCTAAGAACATTCCATGATATGGGTGGATGAAATAACACACAGGGAGACTTGGTACAGAGAGCTCGAATGAGAAGGAGTCTCCCCTAACCCTAGATATGGGGGCGGCTGTCATGGAGGGCAGGGGAAGGGGATCCCTAACCCACAGGATATCATGATGAACAGCGTGAGCCCTGGAGTTGGACAGGCATGGATGCAGATTCATGGCTTTGCTGCCTACTTAGTGTGTGATCTTGGATCCTCAGCCTCAGTCGTGATCCTCATCTGTGAAATGGGGATAAGAATAGTGTCAACTTTCTAGAGATTTTATGAGCATTCAGTGAGAAAACAGGTGTAAAATGCTCAGCACATTTCCTGGCATACAGTAAATGTTGAGTAAATGATGGCTCATCGAAATATTGCTTCAGGACTCTATTCTTATACTGCTTTCTAACTTTTCCAAAAATTACGGTAAAGGCAGTAACAGGTAATTGTCTTGGTTTCCATGACAGCACAGTGTAGGGAACTCTGCACAGCCATCTTCATATTGGGGTGTTCGTGGACTTCATGAACACCATACCAGGTAGACAGGAATCGATGGAAGCCTACCATTTCCCAGGTCCTCGATCTTCAGTTACTCCCCTTCCTAAAACGGAGACTGCATCTGCTGTTACAGGGTTACTTCGGGTCTTTGTTCCAGCCTCCCTTTTCACAGTTTCCCTTTGCCATGTCTTAAAAAGATTGTATTTATTTATTTTTAGAGAGAGGGGAAGGGAGGGAGAAAGACGGGGAGAGAAACATTGATTGGTTGCCTCTTGCGTGCCCCCGCCATCAAGGGACCTGGCCTGCAACCGAGGCACGTGCCTTGACTGGGAATCGAACCGGTGACCTTTCTGATGATGCCCAACCCCCTGTGCTACACCAGTCAGGGCTGCCCTTTGACATTTTAGTAAAGAAAGGCATCCCTCCTGCCCATCTCAACTCTCACTACGGTGCATTGCCCGAAGGTGTCAGAGAGCACTGGGGCACAAAATAAAAGGGGGTCACCATAGCATATTTTCAGTAAAGTCTCCTTTAATTAAGCCACCATAACCCACCCACCCCCATCTTTCTAAGAGTTGCATTCTCAGTAACATTTTACTCTTAAGACTTAATTTACTAAGCTTGGTAGTCATTATGTTCTTTTGATCATAGGTTATTGAGAATATTTGTGGTGGTTGTATAGTTCCTTGAGAATCTCTTATCCGCAAAGCTCAATAGTCATAGGGAACTTCAGAAAACTACATTTAAAAACATATTTTTGCTTCCAAGTATACTAGTAGGGCTAATAAGATACCCTAACACACAGAATTACATTACACTAGGAAATTTGCGGGGAGGGGGGCAAAAGTGACATAGAAATGTGATTTCAAGGAGAAAGAAGAGTAGTGTAAAAGCACCAACTGCTAAGGGAAGCTTATTGTTTTTAAATGGATGGTGGTGGGTATCAGATCATTATGGTTTTTACACTCCATCGAATGCGTTTAAAAGACCCTGGTAGCACACATTTAAAATGTCTGGGTTGACAATTAGCAGGAAAATATATCTTTAAAGTTGTTTTACTTGGGATGGAAATCTGAGATGTGGACTTAAAAACAGGTCTAGGAAAACATGGTGTTAAAAAAATCTATGAATGATAGGAAAAACCTGCATTTGAAGACCTTTCTATTTTCTTGCTGTTAATATTGAACACAAGGAGGGGGCACTGTTTTTCTTGCTGCTCTTCTTTCTCTTAAGGGCGGGGTTTCATTGGGAGGTATTTTTACCTATGCCTTATCTTTTGCGAAATTAATCTTTGACTGGAAAACATGAATGTCTTTCACGTGCTAGAGTGAGAGTCAGGTGAAGAGGCACCAAGTCCTGCCTTCCCAGAGTTCAGAGTTCAGAGTTATGACAGGAACTGCAGCAATCAAATAAAAATGCGTGGTAATTGAGATAGCAATTGCATTGCCTCCACTAATGATACAACCGTGTTACTCCAAGTGCGGTGCCGACATTCTTGGTTCTCGTAGGTACCGTTGCTTCTCCAGATCAGGGCAATGTCCTTATTTATCAGAACTAACTGTGCTGAAAAGACTGCTGAAATTGGGACAGAGGGGACTTTGTTTTCTTCTTTGATTTGGGTTTTTATAAAGAGCATTGATATTTCTTGGAATCTTTATGAAAAATGGTGTTAAAATGACTCTTTCATTTTATGATCCTGGACAGTAAACTCTCAGAGAGGTGGCTTCATTTCTTTATTGTGAGATTTCTGCATTTGTGATTTGGGAGATTAACTAGAGAAGTATCTTAGGAATATGCAGAACCAAAATGAGAACAGACTGACTCAGCCTGGTAAGATAGTGCTCTACATGGTGGTCAGTTCTTCAGTGTGGAGCGATGCTCATTTATCAGTGTGATCAAATATTGAGGGTTGTCTGAGACCCCAAAATTAACATGTACTGTATTCAACATTTTTTCATAAATTTAACTTATTTATGAATTGCAGAGCGTTATGCCTTACATAATAAAGAAATTGTTAAAGCGAATAAGTTCGAAACTGTTTTTCCCCCCAGGTGAAGAGAAATGGATTATCTCAGGCAGTCAGCCAGGAGGAAAGAAAGAGACAAGAGGTACGTTTTCTGCGAGCAGATGCGTTAGTGCTCTGAAGCATGCGTGTGCTTCACCTACTGCGTGCGTGTATTCGAGTGTTTTCCTGTGCAAATGTAAAAAATGAACACATGTGTGAAAAGCATAAAATGAGTTTGTTACAAAAGACATATGTGATCATTGTCAAAGAAAAGGACACATAAGCCCCCAGAAAAGAAAAAATTTAAAATATCCCAACGTTTACCTAAATGGCAAAGCACCTGGTTCACCTATTTACACTGGAAGAAATATGTTGAAAAAAATGAAACAGACATTCTACCCTGGGACTGAGAAAGGGTGTTAGTGGAACAGCTGGTGAAGTCTGAATAAAGTACATACATTTGTCTATAGACAAATGTAATGTAGCCTGGTTACAAACTGTACCCTGGTTAGGGGAAGCTGGGTGCAGGAAAGCACAGGGACTCTGAACCCTCCTTGAGAGGTGGTGGAAATCTAAAATTATATCAAAATAAACCTTTCCTTAATAAAAAATAAAACATTATAATAGGGCTTCACAACTTGAAGTTTAAATAACTGCAGTTTTAAGAAAATTGCTCAATATGATAATATTGTGAAATTAAAGCATTTTCCTGTCTTATGCATATCATCATGTATAGACATATACAGACATATATATATTATATACACACGCATACACATGCATAAGTTTGTATGTATACATGCATATAAATTAAATCCACAAAGGTTATAAGGTATCCTTATTTCATTGGCATGGAATAATACAAAAATATGAGGGTACACTGTAGTACCATTTTTTTAAGTTTAAATAAATTGAATAATATTTCACATTGGTATACCTATGAATTGGTATACTGAGAATTAGCAAATGTATTACATTTATAATTTTTCTTCATATTTTTTAAATTATTTATTTATTTTTAGAAAGAGGGGAAGGGAGGGAGAAAGAGAGAGAGAGAAACATTAATGTGTGGTTGCCTCTCGCATGCCTCCAACCGGGGTCCAGGCCCACAAACCAGGCATGTGCCCTGACTGGGAATTGAACCAGTGACCTTTTGGTTTGTAGTAACATGCCCAGCCCACTGAGCCAACCAGTCAGGGCTCTTCATGTTTTTTAAAGTAAAGAAAATAAGACTTTCAGTAAAGTCCTATATTCTCTTTCTCAGTACCATTCCCTTGTTCTTAACCCCAGAGAGAACTGTAGTTATGAATTAATATGTATCTGTCCAATCCATGTTATTTAAATCATGTATTATGTATATTTATATACATGTAACTGTGTTTGTGTGTTAAAATGTAGATAAATGATATGATTCTGGTCATATTTTGGTTACCCTTTACATTTAACATTGTTTTTAAGATTTATCTATGTTAATGCATATTGATCTAGATTATTCATTCAGACTACTATATAGTATTCCATTCTATAAATACCACCTTTTTTTTTTAAAGATTTTATTTATTTATTTTCAGAGGGGAAGGGAAGGAGAGAGGGAGAGAAATATCAATGTATGGTTGCTTCCTGTGCATTTCCTGCTGGGAACTGGCCTGCAACCCAGGCATGTGCCCTGACTGGGAATCGAACCGTGATCTCTTGGTTCACAGGCCCACGCTTAATCCACTAAGCTACACCAGCCAGGGCTAAATACTACCTTTTTAAAATCTGTTTTCCAAGTGATGGACAGTAGGTGATATTTTTTTCCTTTTTTTTAACATTGTGGTGTAAACAATGTTTCTCTCTCTTTGTGGACAAATTCAGGAGCTTCTCCAGAGGCCTAATGACATTTGAATATTTCTGTTCTTTTAAATTTTTTCTATTTGAAGCTTCTTTATTTCCCTTATATTTTGAAAATGTTTATTCAGATTTGTGATATAAAAAAGTAATGACAGCAAAATATCTTACTTTATGGTTTCTTTTTATTCCTATATAGTAATTTTTAGCAGGTGTAACCTGATTTGCTTTTAAGTAGTTGAGGGATTTTTGGCAATTATTACATTAAACCTATTAATTAACGTGTCACTTATTCATCTTTTCTTATGATCTGTGTTGTCCATTATATCTTTTAGTTCAAATCTTAGTATTTTAGGTTTGATTGTAAAAGCCTTTATTTTTTAAAATATTTTAAGTCATTCCAAGTCACCATGTCCATCAATAACTTGAAATCCATTATTTTTGGCTAGAAAGTGACAATTTTCTTTCATGTGCATTACATTTCTGGGGTATAATTGTACTGATTGATGATTGTATAGTAGAAATACACAAGATACAGTTTAAGTGAGATTCTGAATAGTCTCACTCTTTGGTTTTTAGAATGGTAAATCACTTAAATCTCTGAGCACAACCAAGGCTAGACTAACACATTTAAATAAGACTCTCCTAAAAGCTTATGGATGCTAAAATGGGAGGTGAATATTGAGATTAGCACCACTGATCTGGCTTACAAATATGGCCCACCCACCCGCAGCTGGGCATCCACCTGCCTCGCCTGCTCTACTCCCACCCAGCCTTGCTAGCGGCTCAGGGAGTTGTGGGAAGAATCTTCTGAGCCAAGGGATTGCAGGGAGGAGCCCCGGAGGACAAGGTGGTGATGGCAGTTACTAGGGAGGTCTCCAGGAAGGATATGAATCTCAGGCCTGCAAGGAAGTTCACCACCCCTCCCTGAGGAGGAATTTTCCCTGTGCTGCCTTTCTTGGAGGATCTGAAGTTGATTCTGTTACGGGGCTAGATGAATTCCTTACATAGTGCGTTGGTGTTCATCCACCTGTGTGTTGGCATTTCATCATTGATGAGCGCTTATCAGGAAAACCACTGTGTGCCTGACACCAAGAGTTTCTGCCGAGGGTCCTTCGCTCCTTCTTGAGATGCTGACAAGAGCAGGGATGGTGGTGGGTTGAACAAACAGAATTACTTTCAATTTGTTTATATGAAAGAATTCCTGTGGCTGGTAAGAGCCTTTTGAGGGTAGGTACAGCCACCTCTCTTATTACACCCTGAATATTTGCTGTTATCGACTGCAGATTATTCAGATGAAAACATAGGGAGAGAAAGGACCTACAGAGCTGGAGTGAAGGAATGCATTTGTGAGACATTTTCTCTGAATCCTAAGTGATGACTGTAAATCTGTACTGTCCCAGAGAGGCATGCTGTGAAAGCAGGGCCGGAGGAGTTGGCCCCCAAGATTAATTAATGTCACATTGGGATTTTATCATATGCCCTAGCTCTCTATCTAACGTAGATCCACCCACTCGGCAAAGTATAACCTCTGGATGCAATCTCAAGTCATCCAAATGATTCCACTTTTCATATTTACACTAAGGGCGGTGACTTTATGTAAAGATAGCAGTTTGGTAATGCAGTTTTCTTAATGCTTACCTTTTTGTACTTTTACATTTTTTAAATTTTATTTATTTTTAGAAAGAGGGAAAAGGGAGGAGAAAGAGGAGAGAAACATTAATGTGTGGTTGCCTCTCACAGACCCCCTACCAGGGACCTGGCCTGCAACCCAGGCCTGTGCCCTGACTGGGAATCAAACCAGTGACCCTTTGGTTCACAGGCTGGCAATCAGGCCACTGAGCCACACCAGCCAGGGCTGTACTTTTCAAGATACTAGAGCACCCATATAGCAGAATTATAGGAGCTATATTTAGTTCTTCAATTAATAGAATTAATAATGCATTTATCTTTCCTCCTTACCAGGCTATCTTTGAAGTTATATCCTCAGAACATTCGTATTTACTCAGCTTGGAGATCTTGATACGAATGTTTAAAAATTCTAAAGAACTGAGTGATACAATGACGAAAACAGAGAGTCACCATCTTTTCTCCAATATTACAGATGTCTGTGAAGCAAGCAAAAAGTAAGTGCCCTTCAGTTTGCCCTTGGCTGTGCTAGGACACCATTTACTAACGAGCACCTGTGTTTTCTCAAAAGGAAGCCATGTAGAGGCATGAAATCTCTCACTCATTGTACCATGCAAATGCAAAAATTATTTTCGTTAACGTTTTCCTATTCTTGTCTTTGTTCATATATTGCTATTTTTCATATAAATATTATTTTTGAAATGCAGTTTTAGCAACCATAATGATTTCTGTAGGTTTCCCATATTTAACGTTTCACAAGCACTGTCAGGCGAGTTTTCATGATCCCCTTTAATGAGTGCAGGAGCTCAGCTGGTCCACCAGCCGGGAGCTTTTAGGTCCTTCCTAGCGAACCGCACGGCCTGTACTGCAGCGCTGTGCCAGAAGCGTGCTGGAGTGGACCGTGTGAAGTTGCTGTTTCGGGAGGTCAGAATGGATTGACTATTGGCAGTTTTATGTGTTGGATCGAGGGTGGGTTTACTGTAGAACTAATAAAGCTTAAGTTTCCAGGGCGCCTTTTAAATATTTGCTTTGTGCCCAATTTTTTTGTAAATGGAAGGCCTTCAAATTGTACAGTCTTCAGCACGCACAAAAACTGGCTCTGTCCCTGGTGTGAGAATTCCTTATGAATCTGGACGTTGCTCTTGTGTCACTTCGGGGCGGAGCCAAGCAGACTGTAGTGATACCGTGTTCACGTACGTCTGCCGGCTCCATCGCTGTGTGCAGGTGCGTTTTCTTTTTGAGCTACAGGATTGAACATCCCTGCTGCACAAATCAGCCTGGGAGTTGAGGCGACCTCAGAGGGATGGAATTAGTGGTCAGATCACTGAGGCCTTCAAGTATTTCATGATGGTGGCACAACCTCAGAAGCCAATTTCCGGCACGAGAAAAGATCCTGGCAATCTTGTTATTGACATGAGTACTTAAAATAAATGTTCGGAGGAGCCGCCGGGCCTGAGGGAACAGTGGGCCTGTGGTGGTGGTGGCCTGTGCCATAGCTTGGAAGTCCTCTTTCAGAAGCTGGGTTGTTGCTTGTGGTCAACTCCTTGGTCCTTTGGTACCAGTTTTGGCAGTTTTGGTAAGAGAAATGAAGATTTCTTTTCTCCCTTCACACTGAAGAGAGCAAAACAAGAGCTTTACATGGTGTCCCTGTACAGGTATTTAGACTTCAAAGTGAGTATCTTTCATTTTCACTTGTACTTTGGTTGAATGAAAACAAAGCTCAGAGTTAGCTACATTACAGTAAACAGTAAAGGATTATTACTGTTTTGATTACTGTACATTGTAAGCCATGATTTTAATTAGAATACATTTTCTGAAAACCCTAGTGGCATGTTTTTATTCCACTGTGGAATTGCCTTTTGAATCATGTGGCTGTCGGTCAGTGTCTTACAGTGTGTAAATGGCCCAGGGAGAGCTTTTTTAGTAACTTCTGGTTGCGGAATAACAATAGTCCTTCTTGCCCTGAGGATGCTGCAGGTCCCTGAGTCTCTGGGCCTTGACAGCCCGCCTGTGGCCGGTGTGGTCCAGGAGGAGCCTGGGGTCCCGCGGTTGTCTGTCCTCTCGGTGACTGTCGACTTCGAGCAGGTTGCTGCCGCTCCAGGTCGTTTCTCATCCGTAAAAGGCGGATTAAAAAACCCATCCTTGGCTAACCCTGAAATAAGTCATTTCACTTAAATTATAGATTTAAATTTCATTTTAATTTCAATCATTAACAAAATTTAAATAATTTATGACTTTATTAAAAAATGGTTCATTTCTATGATAGCTTACAGGAATGGATTATTCTGGACTATTTTTTTTTTAATTAAAAGCAAAACTCAGAAATTTCTGAGCCTCCATTAAAGATAAAGAAAAATATTCTCTCCTTTACATTTGTGCTTTGTCTTTTTACTTGAAATGCAGTGCTGTAATTTGGATAGCTGCCTATGTGATACTTGATGGGCGTTATATTTCAACTAGAACCTGCTTCTTCGTGATAATCCTCCTGTCTGTTTCATCATAACATAGTACATGAGTTTATTTAATTCAACTTGAAAACCCATTTATGTGTCTGAAACACTCAGATAGATAGAGCCTTTTAAAAATTCAGAGTGCTCAGAATGTTTGCAAACATTTGTACATAATGCCTATTTGTTGACTTTCCAGCGCTGGGTCTCCAAGAGTGACTCTCAAGTGGTAACTGTTGAATGTGTTATCCACGAAAGAGTCCCCAGTCCTAAGAAAACGTAAAACAGAATCTTGGCTAAAACACGTGGCCAGTGTCTGAGTCGAGTATTGTGGGTTAAGCATGGCATTGTTAAGTGTGGCATAATCAAGACTGTCTTTGCCGTTTTACTTTCACCTAATGAGAAATCGCAGCTCTGGGTGATACGATATTCAGTGTAGGCTGAGGTTAGTACATGCTCCACATTCAGTTTAACAAAGTGGCATCGGTCTTCTTTATGGTGGTTCACAGTCTTCACTGCCCATAAATAACAGGAAGAAGCCCATTCATGGAAGATGGCATTATTTGAAAATAGGCAGGGACAAGACCATTCTGATTCTGACAGTGTGGGTGTTTGTTAGTGACACGTCCCACTGAGTTCTTTTCTTCTTAATAAAGAATTGTTCATTTCAGTCAACATTTTATGGAACTTTCTATTCTGCAAAGTGCCCGGGGTCTAGAGCACTTCAGCTGGTGGCGTCTGCCCAGTGTCTCCTGGTCCCCTGGGACCAGTGGAACCTCCACAGTGTGTGTGCAGAGACGTCCTACCGCAGGGCGCTTCTCTTGAAATGGGAAGGTTTGGTTCTGGCTGGAGGTCAGGGGCTGAAGGGGCCTGGTGGAAATCAGAGCCGAGGAAGGCGAAGCCCTGCGTGTGTGCGCTTTGCTGAGGCATTTTCAGTTTCCCGAGGGCTGTGTGGTGGCCTGGGAGGTAACTGTACGGTGTTTGCCTTGGAGAGGATGGGAGGATGGTGAAAGATTTGAGGCCGTTCTAGTAACACAGCCAGAGGATTTGGGAACCTGACAGGGGGCTAAAAAGAGAGGACCTGAGGGATATTTAGGCCCAGGATCTTGAGGACCTGGCGAGAAAGAGGGAGGAGTTGTGTCTGCCTGCCAGGTTTCTGTCTGGTTAACTGTGGATGGCGGTTGTACTGGCCAGGATGGAAGAGGAACAGGTTGGGGCTTAGTGAGGGAGATAAGGAATTCAAATCTGGCAGGTTGGAAGTGATTGTGAAGCCTCAGGGGAAGCTGTTTAGTAAAGGAGAAAAACAGATTAGAACCAGAGAAAAATGTTGATAGAGATGTAGATCTGAGTCCTAGGGGTGGTTCTCAACCCTGCAGTTTAAAGGAGATAGGAGAGTTTGTAACAGTGGTGGTTAGGGGTGGCGGTTGTATGGATCCCCGAGGGGCGTTGGAAAATGCATATTTGTTGCCCCAATAACTTTTGAGGGTTCTGCTGGAATTAGTAGATGGGGGGTCAGAGGTGGCAGATACCCTGCACTTGGTGTGACAGTTACACACGAACATGAATTGTCCCACTCAAAGGCCAATAAGGCCCTCCTTGAGATGCATGCATGTGGGCTGGGGCAGAAGTGAAGAGGCCAAGAACTGCACGGACTTTTCTCAAAGCTCCTTGGCCATGGAGGTGTCTCTTTCAGGCCCAGTCACCCTATCGGCAGTGCCGCAGGCTTGGCAACTGTTTCCTTTGTAACCCTCATTAAAGGTGTATTTGGGGAGGTTGCCGGAATCCTGCAGGTTCTGTATTTGTCCCCGTCTTCTGTTTTCATGGAATGATTAGAACTAGACCCTTTAAGTTTCGGCAGTGCCAGTATGCCTTTGGGTCAATGCCAGGGCAGGGCCTTTGACCTCCCGAATCTGGACCTATTTCCTTCCACCTTAACTGTTGTTAACTTCCCGAAGATTCCAACTCAAGGAATCTCCCTGGATTCATGATCTTCCTGTCTTTGAGGGACCAAAGATGTGCTAAAAGCTTAACCACCCCATGAAAAAGGAGTATTAGGCATTTCGTTTGGAAATGAATGGGCTTAAATCATAACTAAACACCATACATAGTGTGTATTTTGCATATTTGTACATATCCTTTGATTATTCTTTTTTGTGTCTTGCCTTTATTTAGAATAAGTTATAGGTAATTGCATATTAATAGAAAAAGATTTAGAAATATGATTTTATGTTCATTTGTAAGAGAATATGATGTAATTCCCATTGTTTTAAAATTTAAAATATGTTAATGGTAAAAGACTGATACTATCAGGAAAGGAAATCGTCTTTTGTATAAGGCTGAATATTAATACCCCTTCTGTATTTAGAAACTCAAGGTCTTTTGTGTTAAAAGTTTTCTACAAAATGAAAATTGGATGAGCTTTCATTTTGATGTTTTATAAAATAATATGTTTTTACCCTCAACTCTTAGTTTTCATTCTAAACATGTAGGTTATGCTATTTCAGTTAACTTTTTTTCAACGTTATAACATACTATTATTTGTACCCTACAAAAATTGCCACAAAACAACTTTTCAAGATGCTTGTTGTTTTCTTGTTTTAAAATTAAAACATTTGTATTTCTTTAGAAAGTAATACAAAGCTAAGACTGTGCTTGTCTGCAGTTTGTACAGAGTAAAATAAAATGCCCATCGCTGTGCTTCCGTGTCCTGCGGAACGGAGTTTTTCCGCACTCATCATGAGTGACTGGTGGCACGTTCTCCGGTTTCTGCTCCGTGTGAAAGAGTGAGTTACAGCGATGCCGCACCTTCAGAGTGGGTCTCACCCAAATCTGCTTCTCCAGCAGACTTTTCCCTCTAATTTTAATCAGATTATGCTAAAACTGAAATGTCCTAGGATACTAAATGCTACTTTAAATGCCCATGCTTTAATATTATTTTATGAACCGCCTTCATATTACAAACGAATGACCTTTTACTCAAATAATGATTCAGGACGGCTGCGTTGTAAAGTGCTTTCTGATAATTAAAATTCTGAATGTTAATGCCTTAATACTGAACCTTCAAAAGTTTTATAGTACTAATATTAGCATTTTATCCTTCCTGATTCTTAAAGCTAAATTTTAAAAGGAAATCCTATTAAATTTAACTAGGCCGGAGACTAGGGATCGGTTTACATTGCAGGAGCCTGTTTGAGTTTTGCCCTGAAGTAAGGGCTGTCGCCACTGTTTTTCATCAGTGAGTGCTCTTTCCTTACCCCATACATTAATATGAGCCTACCGCAGACTCTGTGGTAAATAAAGCAATTGCCCTGTTCCCCTTAATGTAGCAAAGCAACTTTATTCTTTCTAAAAGCAAACTTCTTCAGCTGACAGTTGAAAGACAGTGACTTTCCAAAGCTACTTTTTACGACATTCTGTGGCTTTTTCTCTCTGCTGGGAGGAGTGGAAAAAGACGTTCATGTGAAATTCACCTCCAGTATTCGGCAAAAGCACGCATATTTTAGTCCATGTTGTTCAGCTTCTATCTATGACCTGTGCCTGAAGTAATAGCAAAATAAATAAGGAGTTATTTATGTATCATTTTAAATAAAGAAGTAAAGTCCACAGGTGTCTTAATAATAGGTGCAGTCCTTTCGGTTAAGTTTGCAGAAAAGCAGTGGGGGAATCAGAGAGCTTGGCAAGGGAGATCCCACCAATTAAAGGTGAATTTACATTCATTCCTGTGTGAAATTTCATCAAAATGACAGGAAGGTCAGTGCACTAATGCACCAGGAGAGAGAGGGAGACAGAGAGAGTGAGCTTCAGAACAGCAACAACATGTGGGAACCTGAGAAACAGATGGACGCTCAGTAACTGTTTCAGGCAAGCCGAAAAAGTGTAAACTGGGAGTGAGGAAAGCAAGACAGAAGCAGATTTAAAAGCCCGAATTTCTGGAAGGTGCAGGAATTGATAACGAAGTTGGGGCAAAGGATGCCAAAAAGCAGTTCCGTGAGAGCCTGTTGGAGAAGGAGCCAGAGCCCAGACCCTTCCTGTAGGTTTCTGCAGATGGATGACGCTCCGCTCACCCCCGAGGCAGGGCAGAACAGGCGAGCTCTGGACCCGGAGCCCCTGGCCCAGGAGCCCCTGGCCCAGGGGGAACCCAGGTGTGCGGCACAGGACATAGATACGGTTACAGTCGACACCTGCAGCTTTCTGCCCGCACCCTCCTTTGGAACACTGGTAACCAGGTATATGTGTACCCTGCACCCTGTTTTTGTCAAATGGTGATTGGGGTTATTTGAGTTAAGTGACATTTTATAATTTTTATCAATAATATTTATGCACAAATACATTATTATAATCATTATCATTATTTTTTTAACTTAAAAAATTTATTGGGGTGACATTGGTTAATAGGATCCTGCACTGTAAATTTCAAGTGTACATTTTCATGATACACGATCTGTATGTTGCACTGTGGTCCCACCACCCAAAGTCAAATCATCTTTCATCACCATGTATTTGCCCCCCTTTCCTCTCCACGACCCTCCCACCCTCTTCCCTCTGGGAACTACCATACTGTTGTCTGTGTCTATGAGTTTGAGTTTTATATCCCACATGTGGGTGAAATCATATGGTTCTTGGCTTTTACTGCCTGGCTTATTTTGCTTAGCATACTGTTCTCAAGGTCCACCCATGTTGTCATAAATGGCAGTATTTCATCTTTTCCTACTGCTGAGCAGTATTCCATAGTAGATACGAGGTCTGTCCAGAAGGTATTTGGCCATATAATATGAAAAATAGAAACACTTATAGAAGGTATTCAGCCATATAATATGAAAAATAGAGACATTGCAATATGAAAAGAACATACAAGATACAAGAAACACTGTACATAAGACAATGATGCCTCAGTCCCCTTCAAAGTAGGCACCTTGGGACCTCACACAGTTTTCCCAATCACCATCAGCTGTCCCATCGTATTTTTCTGAATCTCATGGACAGTCTGAAATCTCTTCCTTTTCAAAGGTAATTTTAGTTTTGGGAAAAGCCAGAAGTCATAAAGCACCAGATCTGGGCTGAAGGGGGGACGAGTCACCTGGGTGATTTGATGTTTTGCCAGAAAACTCTGCACAAGATGTGATGCGTGAGTAGACATGTCGTGAAGAAGCCGCCAATCACAGGTTGCCCATAGCTGCGGCCTTCTGAATCATCCCAATAGTTTCTGTGGAGGAATGTCCAAGCTTAACACAAAATTTGGTGCAGATTCATTGCTCTACTCACTCAGTCATTTTGAATGTGACAGCCGCACAGTACACATGCTCACTCAAATGGTGTCTACTACCCCCACTTACTAGTACGGTGAAATTGTCATAGTTCATACATGCACATTCTAGTCCGCTCTCCTTGGCTGCCAGGTTACATTGATGTTGTGCAGACTGGTTGGACCTTTTCCAGACAAACTTTGTATGTACCACATCACCTTTATCCAGTCATCTATCCAAGGACACTTTTGTTGTGTCCATGTCTTGGCCATTGTGAATAATGCTGCAGTGAACTTAGGGCTACGTATGTGCATCTTCATGGACAAATGTGTTCGAGTTTTTCAGGTAGATACCCAGGAGAGGGACAGCTGGGTCATGTGGATTGTAATCATTATTGAGTTTTGCAGGAAGCAACAAGCTGAAGGTTATGGCATAAATATATAAAGCCTCAAATTAAAAAAAAAATTTCTCTTTCAGTAACATGGCAGGCAAATACTGATTCTAAAGCTTCACTTCTTCCTCTGTCTAGGGTTGTTAGGAGAATTAAATGAGATAATAAATGTGGAGTGCTTAGCATAGCACTACATAAGCCCTCAGATAGCAATGATTTTGTTGGTACTGTTACTGTTGTTTTGATCATGTGTGTCTGATATTCTGAAACGTGTCTGGGTTTGGTATTTACTGACTGTGTATGTCCTGTCTGTCTATGCCAGTCTTGGTCTAAGACTAGGTTATAGAACAGTCTTGTTTTGTACAGAATCCACAATGGTTTATATGAGTGTGTTTTACAACATTATGGCAATTGCCTTTATTTTGAGATTGAATGAAGTCAGAAGAGATTGATCCTTCCCTACTCATAAAGTTTGTTAGCTGTGTCTTAGGTTAGGACTAAAATCTGAGCTGTTCACTCCCTCCCTGCCTGGTGTTTGCCTTGCGAGTGGTAGAACAGTGTTTCCCAAGAGGCTGTGACATGCTCTAGATGGCAATTATGCTGTTCTGGGTTTTTTTCAGACATGTGGGGCAACTACATGCTTTTTTTGCCTTTTTGCATTGCTTTTGCAAGCTCCAAGAGTCTGTGGATTCTGAGTTGTTACATGGAGATTTAAACTTGGATAATGATCCCGGTTGGGACAGATGAAAATGTTACCGCGCAGAGTCATTAGATGTTATCAGTCTTAAACTAGGGTAGAATTTGGTGGAAAAAGAAACAATGACTGGGGTTTCGTTGCAATATTTCATCTGCATTACATTTACAGCTGTGGATTTTGAACCATTACATGGGTTTTTGACTCTGCCAGTTGTGAGTTAAACAAGCCGGACCACACAGTTCTTCTGGCTGATGGAAAGGATTTTAATGTAAACTTTGTGATCTAGCCAAGTTAAATCTAGCACTTGATTTAAGCACAAGGAAAATTGATGAATTAAGTTTCAAAAGCAAGCTTTTTTAAAGCTTTTAGATTACTTGTTTATCATGGGCCGTTGCCTCTATTGTTATGCATTAATTTTTAGCATCTGGGTCTCTCTTTTGTCTTTTTCCAACACTTCTTATTTCCTCTGATTTAATTCTTTATAGCATCTTGGGAAGTTCCAGCATTTTTGTTTTGCAACTCAGGAGACTTAGACCTAAATTAATTATGTAAATTTGCTTAATTCATTCATTCATTCCTTTAAATAGAATCAAATATAGTGAATTTTTTGATTATTCAGAATGCATTCCCCTAGAACACTTTTTCAAAAATAATGCTTATATTTTAAGTGTAGTTAAGGGTTCCATCTAAAGAACTGAATTTCATTTTAGACCTCTTCTGGGGATTACCCATCAGGAAAATTATTAGGAGTTTCTCTTTGTGGTACACATCACCCATGGAGTAGTCCTAGAGAGTGATAAGACTTTTATCTTATTTTGAATGTCTCGACCACATAAAGTGTGGAGACCTTAAAAGCAAAGAACAGCTGCTTCTCTGACGTAGCCCCGTGGCACACCATGGACGTCATCGGCTTGTCATCCCCTGTGGTCCTTGTTCCCTAAGTGGGTTTTGCCCACTGTCTTTATCATGCAAAGTCTCGGGATATGTGCGTGGTTGAAGTGCTGCAGTGTTCTCGGGAGAGAAGCTAATCGATTATAAAAGTGTCCCACGCTTCCTATGTCATCAGACGCCCAAACAGCCACAATGCAATGAAATTAAGAAGACATCCAAGTAGCTTATGTTAAATTCCTTAAACTACTTTTACAGTGATTTGAGGAAGAAAAATTTGGAAAATGCTGACTGAATTTCAGATGATAATTTTCTGCTTCTGCGTCTGAAAAATCTAATGTTTCCAAACTAAACATTCGTAGAAAATGAGTTTGCAAGTTTTTCTTAAGACTTAAATGAAAGAATTCTTCATTCCTTAGGTGGTAATGTAAATATTGAGCAACCTCACAGCAAAATATTGTAATTTTTCAAAATGTCAGTTTTGTGTAAAACCTGTGAAAATATGATTTTCTTAAAAAAATTCTGAAAATACTTTCTGTATGCTAAGACAGGTGAATACTGTTTTAAATATTAATTCAGTATATTATTACCACATTCTTGGGTCTAATATTTTTTTGAGGTTGTGGATTAAATCATACAAGCCTTGACGCTTTAGATTTTATGAGTATATTTATAGAAAAATGTCTTGAGAAAAATCATGAATGCTATTTGTTTAAGAACTTAGCTGATACTTTATCTATACAGAGTTTTCTTTGGATCTCCAAAAGGTTTCGGGAAATGATTTGAATTTGGAAAAAAAATTTGGTGGAAAGTTTCCATAGAAATGTCAAGATTGGCTAAGATTGACCTTGTCATTCGCGGGGGATTCAAACAAAGGTCCCTTTGTGCCAAGAAAACTGTCTCTGTATTGGGAGTTCGTTGGAGTTCTTTCCTAGCAGAGAAGAGGGATATGCACAACCAGGACAGGGCACAATGGCAGCGTTTGTGTGGGCGCCGAGCTCTCCTGACACGGGACGCCCACGGACTGTCTTGCATCTTGTGTGTATGTGGGGCCCACCCCTTAGTTCTCCATCTTTACATATTTGTGCGTGTGTGAGGACATCTTAGAGAAATCTGCTAGAAATAAGATGTTTTCCAACTCATCTCTGGTAGGCATTTCCTCAAGTAGAGATTTTAGTGGAATCTGTTCTATTGGAAGGACAGGAGGAAAGGATTAAGGCACGAAGTTATTCTCTTGGATTTCACGAAAGCAGCATTTAGTTAAAGATCTTTAGGTGGACTTTTAAAAAACTATAAAATGGATTTAGCTACCTTTTCCTTAAGTTTAGAACGTCTGATAGAATCATTTGAGAATTCATGTTTTATGGGTTTTGAAACACATTCTGTATGGGCGAAGGATTCGGTTCCCTTGTTTGTGTTCTGGCCTTCCCCGGGGTCACTCTCATGAGGTGCCTCCTGTTTGAACCTTTCCTTACCCCTGTATTCCTTTTTCTTGTTCAGTCTTCCTGGCCAATGTCCTGTTTACTTCCACAGGACAGCTTTTGGGGTCAGAATGTAATTTTATTAAGTCAGAATATCAGAGTGCCATTTCACCAATTTATTAATAAATTTAGAGATTGTGGTATCATTTCATAAACATTTCTGAGAGGTACACACAAGGTGATTTTCTGCTTTTTGCTCAGGAAGTATCCTTTCCAACTTAGAGTGGGGAAAATGTGTCACTATTTAGGCTCCAAACACTCTTCCCCTCCATACTGTTGAATAACGCATATTCTTGCGGACTCTTTAAAGAACTTTCTATTTGGAAACTCAGATGTTCAAACTGGAGAAACTTTGGCTTGCCTTTGCCTGTTTTATTGCAGACTTTCCTGGCATGAACTGATTCCTGACTTTGAAGACTAGTTTTTTATTGATCATTTCTCTGTCCTCTGAGACTGGAGCAAGACATCCTGCCTCATCTTAGGCAGATGGCTTCATTCTTCTTCATGTCGCTGCTAAGGGAGGTTTCCATCAGCACGAGCTAACATTTGTCGGAATAACTGAGGAATCTGAAACCAGGGTGCTGACGTCTGCTCCTGCTGCTACTGTTATCACCAGCTCACAGTGGAGAATGCCTTATTCCTACCAGTGTGTTTTTTTTTTTTGTAGACAGTGTACTCTCCCCATGGCATGTGGATCTGGGAAAGTTGGTCTCACAGAGGGTGGGCTCTGCAAGCGTTACCTTAGGCTCAAAAGTCTGACTTCCATTAGGACCTGGATGTGGCAAGGGCTCTTTAGGAATGATGGTATGAAAAATGAAAACACATTAGCAGTATTTTTTAATATGAGAAAGATTGGCTACAGTAAAGATGTGAATGACCTACTAATAGGAGGATAATATGTAAACACGGTTTTCTGAGAGTGACCGTCTCAGCTATGAGAAACAGATGGGGTCATGGGTCTAGAGGCAAAGCTGACTTCTCTTTTCCTCCAGTAACAGTCAGACACCCTATTGGAGGAAAACGTGCCATAACACTTTTATAAGCGTAGTGGCTGTGTTTCTTTCAACAAGCCTGGAATTGAGCTGTAGGCAAAGTTTGACATGGGAAAGGGTGCCTTGTCCAGAAACTGCTTTGGTTCATATGAAATGCCTGCCGTTTCCCTGGTAGGCCCTTTCCCCGTCAGGGTGTGGCCCACTGTTGATTCATCTCCAGGAGGCAACCAGGCTTTAATCCAAGAAACAGTGGGGGAGAGGTCCCGCCCACTACCGCCCAGAATAATACTCGCCTGGTGAAAAATCCAAATTCTGCCAAAGGCTATGCAGTGAGAAGGCCCCAGTACAACTGGTTTGTGGTGTAGCTTCCTGAGATATGTTCTGCTTATATAGTATGATCTTTTAAGTACAATAATCTACCATACCACTGTTATGCACCACTAACTAGATACTTTTCTTTGACTCTGCAAATAGCCAGAGTCTTAAATGAAGAATAACACTGGGTATTTTTTTCTTAATCCTATACTCCCCAAGTAAGCCAGGGCTTCCTCTCTATGTATTTTTTTCTATTAAGAAACTTTAAACAAAAGGTTTCACATGAGTTATGAAATTTATCTTCTTGGGGAGAGAGTCTTTGCTCTGAATATGAGATTTTTCTTGAATATTACACCTTATTCTTTGATAAATTATTTTGGGTAAGGGTTTTTTTTTTGCATAATTTACAGAGCAGCTACCATGTGCCAGGCAATGTTCTAGACATTGACAGGCAAGAGACCAAGTAAATGCATGTGCAGCAGGGGAGCGTGACAGGCGAGACACTAGGTAATGCACATGAAACAGGTGAACATGTCAGGCAAGATACTAAGTAAACCACATGCAGCAGGTGAACATGTCAGGCAAGATACTAAGTAAACCACATGCAGCGGGTGAGCGTGACAGGCGAGACACTAGGTAAGTGCACATGCAACAGGTGAACATGTCAGGCAAGATACTAAGTAAACCACATGCAGCGGGTGAGCGTGACAGGCGAGACACTAGGTAAAGGCACGTGCAGCAGGTGCCTGACCAGCAGGGTGCAACTTGAAGCCAGATTTCGGCTTGGCCCCAGCAACTGGGGAAGTGACCTTTCTCTAACCCTTAATTACTCTTCTTTCTTTAGATGCTGTCCCTTCAGGTTAATCTCATGGACTAATTGTCTTTAATAGATGCTTTAATTAAAATATAATTAATCTAGTTTCTAACTATATAGAGAGAAATACCATAGTAGTCATATGTTATTACTTTGTATTTGCAAGTAACTTTATTCAGCGGGCAACTGGGATATATGGAATCGAGCTTAATAAAACAACATTTCTGCGATGTGATTAAATGATAATTTATAGCATGAAGATTTTTATTTAAAGACTAACAGCCTGGATTATGTCATGGTTCAAAATACTAAACATACTTCTAGTTCAAATGCATAATTCTTCAATTTCCTTTCCTCTGAATGTTTTCTACATCTGGGAATTCGGATACTGTCTAGCTTAAGGAAATAGCATCTGATTTATGCTTCCGGTTCACTAGAAGGTCCTTTTATATCATATTCTTAGGTAATACATAGTTTTGTTAAAATTTCTGAAACTCATGATTTTATTTTTTCAAGCTTCCAGGTGATTTTTTGTAATTGAAAATAGAAGTTACAGAAGTTATCAGTCACATTAGAGCATTAGTTTGACTAAGATACAGCTTACTGGCTATTAGCTTATTTCTCATAGTAAACACTGTGGTACATCTGAGCTTGGTTTCCTCTTTTACTTTGTTTTGTGATTAATAAACTATTCCCATGGATTTGGGGATTGAGAGCCATCTGTGTTCGCGTTCTGGAACTTACAGACATACCCCAGGCCCTATAGAGTCACTCATTAGAGTCAGAGCTAAAGCTAGAACCCAGGGCTTCTGACCTTGGCTCATTATTTTATAGGAAAGGGTATTCCACTGTGTTTTCGTAAGTTATTTATTGATATAGCTTAAAAGTGTAAACACTGTCAGACACCGAGAGATGCCTTGCCCCCCATCTCCCTCATCTTCTGTTAATGCGTTAGATGTCTTGTTTCTCCTTCTAGAATGTCTTGCTGCAAATACAGGCAAGCACAAATGGTATTCTTACTGCCCCTCCTTTTAGAAAAAGTAACATACTGATTATGTGCACTATTCTGTGTCTCTTCTCTCTCACTGAAGTATAAATTTAAGTCTTGAGAAGAGTCATTGTGTCTACAGATCCCACTGGATTTGCCGCTGTGGGGTGGGAACCAGGTCGCTCAATTCAGCCTGACTCAGTAGCATAGGAGAACTATGGGAACATCGCTGCACGAAGACTATGTCATGAAAAATGATTAGCAATGGAAAACAAAACTCAGAATGAAAAGTTACTGAAATTGCTATTATTTGACCCAAAGAAGACAAGATTTGGGCATTATTACTGAATGGATGAGGAAAGGAACACTCAAAGGGGGAGGTAAAGTGAATTATGGTCCCCCAACCCTGGGTGTCTGAGTAGGGGACTTAACGCTCAGATGTCAGGGTCTCTGTGCCCCTCCTGCTTGACATCTCTGTGAGTGACATCTAGAGTCGATACTCAGCATTTATGGGTTTAATATTTGCTAATTTCCCTACTGCAAAAATTTATTGAAGGCCCCTGAATGTGTTTTTGCATCCAGACATGCATTTTATTTAAAGCCACATGTTTTGCACTTTTTAATGGTGATTTGCTGTTTATTTTCATTTTATTTTTAAAAATATTTTATTGTCTATGCTATTACAGTTTTCCCATTTTTTCTCCCTTTGCCCCTGATGTTGCTGTTTAAAACGGCCCCCGCATGTAGTACTGAGATGCTGCTGGAGTTTCGAAGAGCAGGAACTCTGTGGTGTATCTTACGGAGAAAATCTGTGTCATAGGTAGTCTTTGGCCAGGCATGCATTACGGTGTTGTCGGCCATGAATTCCATGCTAAGGAATCAACCACAGTATTAAATAAAATGTCTTTAAACAGAAACACACATAACACAAGGTTATATATACATGATCAGTTGATGAAACTGCTCCGGCCAGAGGCTCGTAGGAACCTAACGCTGTGTCTCCACTGTGAGCAGTGGTTCAGTGCCAGTGATTGAGGGCTAACAGCAACTTTATGGAACACAACTACAAGGAAAGAACAATAAGTGCAAAACTCACTAGGTCTAGTTGGGTTGCTTTCTTCTTGTTGTGCCCTAAGGTACAGCAGGGATAATTTTGATTAGATGTAAGAGAAAAAATTTCCCAGTAATAAAATAGCTCAGGGCTGTGAAAGACTACAATTAAGTTTTAGTTGCTTGTTCTAAAACGCTGTAAAAATAGAAACTTTTAGTATGTTGCTAAGGGTGACGTTACTGATGCTATAGTGGGTGATTAAGAGTGTCATCAGTTTGCCTGGGTCCCCTCTGCTCTACCCCTTGTCCTGTGCTTGTCCTGTGTGACCTTGGACAGGCTTCCTAACATGTTCGTGCCTCAGTATTCATGCGTGCAAAATGGAGGTGCTAGGAGTATCTGCTTCTATGGGTTGTTGTGGAAATTAAATTAGTCAATACATGACAACCAGTTCGACTAGTTCCTATATACAATTAGTGCTCTGTATGTTATTAGGGTAATTGCACATCCTCATTTGTCCGGGATAATTTCAGTTTTAGGGGTACAATTAGTCATCATCAGCTAATACCTAATTAGTTAGCTACTCCTGGAAATCTAACTTGGGGTGATTAATTCATTTATCCTCTCCAAGTACCAAGTTGAAAACTTACCCCGCCCTAGTTTTGGAGGGCTGCCCAGAGAAAAGGAAATGAAGAAGAACAGGTTGACAATTCAGATGTGACGTGGATCTGTGTGGCCTTCACGCATTTTACCTCCCACTCTGTGAAAAAGAGTAGTGCAGAGTCTAGTTCCAGGTACAAACAGAGAGAGGGCATGCCGTTCCCACTGGCCAGTTCCTTCTCCAGTAAAGACTGTGGGAAACGCCACTGCAGGGAATCTAAGAGATCAGGTTTTGTTGCGAAAGTTCCCGAGAAACTCTCCTTCAGTTTTCACCTCCTGAGAAGAGTCAGGGTGCCTGCGGACTCCACGTGGTGCAAGCAAGTGTGAACTGGCGGCTGCTGTCACTGCCGCGGGCGGATGGCAGGGACCCTGCTGTCTTCCAGAGACCTTTAGGGAAAGCTTCATCTGTTCTTCTAGCTGGGAAGCTGTTTGTGCACATGCATCCAGAGGAACAGACATGTACTCTTGTAGGTTTCCCCCTTCACATTGTTCATTCACTGGTGAGGTTTTCATTTTTTTAACCTATTTTATTTGCCAGAACAGTTTTAGGTTACAGCAAAAATGACTGGAATGTGCAGAGATTCCCCATATGCGCCCTGACCTCCCGCAAGCGCCGCCCCTCTCACTGTCAGCGTCCACACAGTGAATGAACCTGCACCGACACAGCGTCATCCCCTGAAGTCCTGGGTTACAGTAGGGTTCACTCGTGGTGTTGTATGCACTGTGTTTCGACAGATGTGTGATGGCATGTATCCATCATTATTATAGTGGCGTGCGGAACAGTTTCATTGCCCTAAAAGTCCTCTGTGTGTTCTCTGTGATTTCTGTGTCTGCAATCTGTTCATCCCGCCCTCTCCCTATGCACCTGGCAATCGCTGATCTACCGTCTCCACATCTCCGTAGTGTTGCGTTCTGAGTGGTCATTTGTCCCATGTGCTCTGTACATTACGAGATGGCTGTGAGACATCGAGAGGCACTGTTGAGCAGGTACTTAGATGCGTGAGTCTGGATTTGGGGAGTTTGAAGGATGAAGAATATTCAGGAGTGGCTGACATATAGATGGAATTCTAAGCAATTGTACTGGAAAAAAGAATGGAGATAGAGAAGAAAATGCTGAGTGCCAAGCACTGGGACCTTCTAACATTATGGGCTTGGGAAGGCTGCGGGGAGGGAGCAAGAAAGGAGTCTTACAAGCAGCAGCACGTAGGGCTACGGGAAACCCAGAAGAACGGTGTGCTCTAGAAGCCGAGTGCCAGCTAGCTTTCTTTTTTCCTTTGTATAGTTATAAAAGAAAAAAATCAACATACCTTAAGAATGACATTAATCTCCGTGGAACCCTTTGAAGGATTTGTATTTTGTACAATGCTTTTGAGATCCAGAGTTCTACCCGAGGGTCCCTTCACTGTGGGTGGATGAATGTTAGCGCCTTCAGAGCCCCTTAGTCTGGGCCTGGCTTTTGTGACCTAAGAGGATTAGCAGAGTAAGTGACATCCCTTCCACACAGAGCACAGAGGGGTGGAGCTCTTCATTCTCAATGGCAGCGGGGCTGTTCTCGAAGTTCCACAGTGGCCATTGGACACAGATGTGTCTTCCTGGTGTCATTTGCTTTCTAATGCACGGGGTATAGGTGACATTTAGAGACAGGACGGCCTGAGGTCCAGACATGCAGAGCAGGTGCGTTCTCAGGGGGTCGTTTCCGTCCCAAAATGCCGTTATTTTTTTCCTTCCATGAAATGAGCCATCCACAGTTGTTTGTTTTTTTTTTTTTTTTGGTCATTGGCAGTGGTTTGATTGACAAAAATATCAGTTTTATAAAAATACCAGTTGCATAAATATGTTACCTGTTTTTATAACTTTGCATTGCTGCTATGGAAGGGTTACACTGTGCTTTACTAACATTGACTTTGAAGTAAAACGTTTGTAAAGATTATAATTTAGTCTTTGCTTAAACCAACTTTTACATATGTGGTACCTAAAAATCAGCATTGGAGAAATTGTTGAGGCTTTACAGCACAGTGTACTTATCAGAATATAATGTGTTCAGCCAGGTGCTGTTGGTACCTTTTTATAACCTTAAATATGTCATTTCAAGATAATTTACTGTTAAGGTTTCCATGGGTTCTTTTTCCCTCCTCCCCCACCCGCGCTAAAAATCCATTCTGATACAACTCTGGACTTCTGCCAGCATGCTATAAATAATCGGACTTAGCTTCTCATCTAGTTTCTCCTGGCTCAGATTATGAATATAAGTTGATGAGACTGTTTTACTGATTTCAGTTCACCAAGATTGCATTAAGTTTATGAAGAGATGGCTGGGTATAGTTTTTATTCCTTTCTTCCTTCTGTAATTAAACTGTAAAAGTTCCCAATTAATTACAGTTCTTACAGAGATATCAGTTATTGCAACTTCCAAATTCCAATGCCTTTATAACGAAAGACATTTTACAACCATCCTTTGTTAAAATGGGGTGCTAATTGCGGCAGTTAATTCTTCCTCACAGTTTAAATAACATTTTGTGGGTTAATAAAACTTGTATTCTTTCTTTTTGTATTAATATGAGAAACTTTTTGGGGATAAGGAGCAGTTGATGAAACTGTTTCTGATGAACCGTATATTGCTTTTTTAAGGAATTGAGTGAAAGCTGGAGGTTGCAAAGGTTTGGGGGTTTTTTTTGCCACATATGTGGAGTTTGGGCTTGCAGGTTCCTGGCAAATGGAAAAAGCAAAAGTTTATGAGCTTCTAATGACTCAGTTTGCTTCTAAATAATACATAACTTTGTGGGGGTTAGAAATAATGACTTCAGAAACATTTTGTACTTGGATGGAAATTCACATCTTCTCAGGTATTTCTTGGAGGCTTTGTCATTTGATAATGATAGTAATAATAATAATAATAACGCCTACCACCATTTACTTAGCCCCACGTTGCAGTACTCTGCTAAGTCCTTGCTACACTTCATGCTGCTTGATCCTTGCTGTGATCGGTGCAAGAGATAGTGCTTTATCTTTTTTTGCAGATGAGGAAGAGAGAGGTTAAGTTGCATTCAAGTAGTAAATATGCATATACTAAGCGATAGGCCAGAATTCAGACCCAGATCCGACTGCCGAGCCTTCTCCAGCAAGAGACAAATTCAGTCTTTGCCTTGACAGCCAGTTACAAGATGGGTGTGAGTTCTGGGGAGGGTCACTGTACGTGGGGGTGTGAGTGCAGCCCCGACCACGGTGGCCACTGTGGCAATAGGAGTGCAAGGTTGCGACCTTCAGATAGTTCAGGAAACGTAGGACATCTGACCGTGGGGGTGTAGTCCGTGGATTTTTAAAGAGGTGCGGAGCTCATTCAGGTTTTTAAACGCACACGTGTGGGGCAGCGTCAGCCCGGCAACCACCTGTTGAGAGCTCTGGAGCTCACTGTGTCCGTTAGATCATCTGGTCGGAATTAGCCTGACGAAATCCGTGGGCCTTGTGCCCGTGCACAGAGTCATACTTTCGAAGTCCCTCGGAGACCCTCTCTATAAATTTAGCAAGTGTTAGGGGGCGGGGGAAGGGAGAGCACGTTTAACGAATGCAGGTGGGTGCTCTCACTGGACTTAGGGAAATTAAGCATAAAGACTTTGAAATACCTTTCTTTGCACTATGATGTAATTTGGGCATTAATGCAGTTGTGTAATTTTTAATGACACATTTATCTTTCTTTCATTTGTCCCTCTGAAAATTAGGTGGGCACTCAGTTAAATAACACTTATTTGTCAAATTTTTGACATTGCGGCAACTAAATGATCAGGAGGATTTGCTTTTTTATAGTATTAAAGTAGAAGTAAAAGTGGTGTTCTTTGTAAAAATAGAACAGGGAAATGTCTATTACATATCCACAGTCCTTTGTTTGAGGTTTTTTTCCTCATTAAAAAGTTAATAAACCCGCCCTGACTGGTGTGGCTCAGTGGACTGAGAGCTGGACTGTGAATCAAAGGGTCGCCAGTTCAATTCCCAGTCAGGACATATGCCTGGGTTTCGGACCAGGTCCCCAGTAGGGGGCATTCAAGAAGCAACTACACATTGATGTTTCTCTCCTTCTCTTTCTCCCTCCCTCCCCTGCTCTCTAAAAATAATTAAATAAAATCTTTTTAAAAAGTTAAGAAACTTGAGTTGGCTCTCACGTACTATCTGGCAAGAAGGCAAAGCAATACTGCAGGAAACTGAGAAATGCTTAAAATGAGAAAATATATACAGATAAGAGAGAAATCTATCTTGTATAAGCTCAGAAGAGAAAGATGATGAAGGACACTATTTTTATGCTGCTGAATCTCCGGAGGGTTTAGATGTAGTGATAGTGCCCTTGGCAGGCAAGCCGTGCATTTTCAGTGAAGGGATGCCTACCCACAATGCTTTTAGCATCTGTTTTTTAAACATTGAATTAACCACTCTGTGTCATAGAGTGGAGGGTAAAGTTCAGGTTTGAAAGTCTATGAAACAGTAATGGCAACCCTTTCACAAAAGGTAATGGTTAGAGTTTTGACCTCTGCCCCTACACCCTCAGCTGCACTTAAACCGTTCGGGTTCGACCTGGCCTGCACGTGGAGCTTGGGGTGTGAAAGCTGCGTATGACACGCCATTGCCACCATCCTGACAACTCCTTCTACCTGGAACTTCACCTGTCCATTAACTTTCCCAGGAAATAAGATGCTTTCCTCTTTTTTTTGCTATTGTGTATCTTCAAGCTAACCTTAAAAGAAAAGGATCAGGAATGAATATACAGAAACCTGAAGATTTGTAAAAGAAAAGCAAACTGGAACAAACTGACATTTTTTCCAAAAGCCTTGAGTTGTTTTTAAATTCCTGGAGATAAAATAATGGAGATAGATTCTGCATACTTTTTAATAAAGCTAGTATACCACTGATTCCTACCAATAATATAATCTGTAAATGACTTTTTGTGCCAGAGACCTCTTCTGTAATAATTATTTATAACTGAATTATAGTTTTACAGTTAGCCAGAGAGAGAGAGGAGGAAGGGGAGGGGGAGGGGGAGGAGAGGAGGGGGAGGAGAAGGAGGGGGAGGAGGAGGAGGAAGAGAAGGAAAGAAAGAAAAGAAAAAGAATTTATATTGTATGTCTTGCTTAGTGTTGTTTTAAAAAGAAGTCGGTGGGTATTTATTTGCATAGCTATAATGACCTCTAAAGAAAGGCCTTGGAAAAGAAACTGCCATTTCATGGAAAGGTGTATAAAGCCACTTGGAAACTGTAAAACACTGTACAAGGTCTAGTTAAGCTATCAGATCTAAAAACTAATGATGAATTCTGTACTTGAAATTCATGCCAGCCTTGTTGGCACCGGTGTCTGATGTATTGAGGAAGGTGGAAGAGCTGCTGACAGCCTGAGCGGTCAGTCACGTGCCTCGGTGGGGCCCGGATCCCGCAGTCCAGCTCTCCAGTAACCCCGTTCCCCTCACAAGCGTAGCCTCTGCCTTCTTTTTAAACTGGAGACAGTGCCCTTGTGACGGAATCCACGGTGCAACTCTCCCCTGAGTAAACTGCAAGTAGGCAGTTCCTTTAATTTTTCTCTAATGTTTGCAACTAGCAGGGAGTCAGCTGTGCTTTTGTGGCAGAAAGTGAGGACACAAGGTGGAGAATATGGTTGGGAACTACTTTTGTTTTTGAGAAGTGACCAAGTGCTATATATATGGACCAAAGTCCAAGTTAGCTTTTTGCAGTAGTTTCCACCACAATTATTAAGATGTCAGTTAAAACAAAAAACAATAAAAAAGGAAAACTAGAGAATGATGAACTCTCTGCAAACTGCAAGTGGTCATGTCTTTGCAATCCAGCCACAGTGTATCCTTACGAATGACATAGCTGTGGGATCTGGTGTCAGCATCCTCAGCGAGCAATAAGAGAAGATTCTGTAATAACACGGTCCTTTTGCAGTGTGTTGGTGGGTGCAGGCATGTAGCTGGCTTTGTAAAGTGGCTCAGAGCTGGCTGGGAAGGAACCCAGAGGAGGTGAGCATCCGTGGACTTTTCTTAGAGGAAGCTGTGTGGTTAGAGGCCAACACTTCGGAATTTGGCTTGGACAGCTGGGTCCTGTCGATGGTTCAGAGGAAGGAGATGGTGGTTCCAGGGTTTTTAGAAGAGGTTTCGGTAGGTTCTTTACAAGTGGATTGATGCAGGAGGACAAAAGAGGGGCGGGGGTGCCACAAAGAGCAAAATACCGTTAGTTAGGGAGGAGAAGATGCGTGTTTGGGTGGAGAAACAGGAGAAGGAAGAGGTGCGTGTGTATGAAACAGCAGACCTTGGTGAAATGTGACTGCTCGTGGTTTATAAGTTGCTGACCGACAGCAGGAAATGTAGATTTAAGAAGTGCATATGCTACAGAGATTTTTTTTCTAAAGGAATACGTAACATATTTTGTAATTCTGAATTCATTTATTAAAGTTAAAAACCGCCATCATCTTGGTTGTGGTTGAATGCTAGGTAAGATTTTTGGAACACGCGGACTGTTTTGGACTCATTGCCATCATTGGACCTCTCTGAGAGCCTTATGGGAGGACGTAAAAACAAACCTTCCTTAGCTTTCTACAAATGAAACCATTACTCACTCTGCCTAGGGAATCGTGCGTGGTGGCGAAGCTGAGGGCTCGCCGTTGTTACTTGGGTTAGGGGCCTGTGGGGTGGGGCGGGGCTGCCTTGGTGGGGACTTGCTGTCTCCAACCCCCTGGTGTGACTGGGGAGATCTTGGATGGATTCCCTGTCCCTGACCCCACAAAGATGCTTCACATTCCCACATCTCGCAGCCCTCTGGATCTGCAGCGCGGTTTCGGATTGCGTTCCAGGGGGCCCGGAATTCCCTGAAGGCTTGGATGGGAGGGTCGGCCAGTTTGGGTGTCAGGGAAGCCAAACAGCCGGACTCTGGGCCTCCTGACCTTGCTTCAACCAGAACAGATCTTCTTTATTGTTTAAATCTTGGGGCTTTTCGTAAGAGTCATTTGAAAAGAGATGAAGCAAATACACAATCCATTTACTGGCAAAGTAGGAAAAAAGAAAGCTCTGTACACGGACAGAATTAGTACATAATCAGCTTTTACCCCTTCTGGCCATTTCCCTGGTGTTGCTCTTTTTCTTAAAGAGCTTTATTGAGAAAATAATTCATATACCATACAAATAACCCATGTAAGGCATATAATTTGGTGTTATTTTAGTATATTTATAAATCAAGCAAGCATCAATTTTATAACATTGTCTTATCTCAAAAAGTAACACTGTAGGCATTAGCATGCACTTCTGAGTTTCCCCAAACTCTCTCAGCTCCGGGCAACCACCAACCTACTTTTCCACGGGTTTGACTGTTCTGAACATTTCTTATTAATGGAATCATGCCATGTGTGGTCTTCTATGACCAGCTTCCTTTACCAAGCATGTTTACGAGGTTCATCTATGTCATAACATGTGCTGGTACTTCATGCTGAGTACTATTCCATTCTGTGGATATACCACATTTTATTTACCCATTTGTTAGTTGGCAGAAATTGGGCTGTTTCTTCTTTTTGCGATTATAAATTATGCTGCTGTGAACTTCCGTGTACAGGTGTTTGTGTGAACATGTGCTTTCATTTCTCTGGGGTGTATACGTAGGGGTGGGATTGCTGGGTCGCGTGGTAGCTCTGTGTTTAACATTCTCAGAGACCACCAGCCTCTTTTACTCGAAAGTGGATCACGTGTGTGCACTCGTGGCTGGCCTTCTTGCCTTCTTTGCATGTCAGTGCAGACTTAGCCCTACACCCTATCCTGTACCCTACCTCTTGAGTTACTCTCCTAACACACCAGAAACCTCAGTGGTTCCCTGTTACTTACGGCAAGGATTGAAGTTGTCTCATGTGGCATTCGGAGTTCTTCACAGGCTGGGGTGAGGCTGTGTTTATAATTTCATTTTATAGTAATTTCCCAGTACCTTTCTGTGTTAGGTGTTTTCATTACACAAAGCCAGTGGCCCTTAAACTTTTTTTGAGTCATGAACCCCTCTGAAAGTCGGCCATTAACAGACCCTGCCGTTCACCACACGTGGGACACAACCTGCAAGTTCCCATCTCTGCTCCAACTGCCCCTTACCTCCTCCACCCCTGCCTCCTCCCCGGCGGCCACCGAGTGAAAGTCTCCTGCCTTTTAAAGTGTCTTTTAGTGGGCCTAGAAGCAAAAGTGTTTTGTTGCATTTCTACAGTGGCGCTAAGAGTTTTGTGCATTTTCTTCCAGGTGGGCCCCAGGGAGTAGAACGAGAGGGCCCACCTCCCTAGCGCTAGATCGTCGGGGCCATGAAGGTGGGGATTTTTGTTGGAATTGCTCTGGGTTGTGTGTTCTGTGTCCCTGGAATGAGCGTGGAGCATGGTACATGTTCAGTAAAGAGTCACTGAGTGAATGAGTAGGGGAGGAGCTGGGTCTGGAACCTCAGCCTTGTGGAACTGATGCAGCTCTGGAGTCTGGTGCTCGAGTAATCCAGGGGCTGGTGTGTGGGTACTAGACATGGGATATTACAGAGGGAGCAGGAGGTTGGGGAGGAGAGAGAGAGATAAATCTAAAGTGGATTAAGGGGATGCAGTAGTTTCCTATTGCTGTTGTAAAAAATGACTACAAATTTAGTGGATTAAAAGAATGGAGATTTAATTCTTTTAGCATTCTGAAGGTCAGAACTCCGAGGCCAGTGCCACTGGGCTGGAACCCAGTGTCGGCAGGACCGACTCCTTCTGCGGGTTCTAGAGGACAGGGCGCCTGCATTCCTTGCCTCGTGACCCTTTCTTCCATCTTCAAAGCCAGCGACATGACATCTTCTTTCCTCTCTGATTTCCGCTTCCATCCTTACACCTTCTCTCGGATTCTGGTCCTCCTGCCTCCTACTGAGAAGGGCCCTCTTGACTGCATGGGGCCCACCTGGGTAATCTAGGATGCCTTCCCCATCCTGAGATCCTTAGTCACGTCTGCATGGTCACGTTTACCAGAAGACAACACAGTCAGTCACAGGATGTGGACATCTTTAGGGGCCTGCAGCCTCCCACAAGGCGCTTTAAAAATAAACATGGTGCCCTCTGTGTCTTTGCCAAGTGTATCTGTGCCTTGCCTGGCTTAAAGCCTCTTAATTGTGACATGACTTAGTCCTCACAATGATTGGGGGGCCAAGGCCAACAACAGTGTTTACATGTAAAGAAATGCTCCACCACTTCTTGGCAGAAGACTGCTAGTGTGTGCTGCTTCGTTGCTTTCCCAGCTGTAACTCACAGTGGAGGTGCCAACACACGAGACCTAAAAAGGACAGAGCTAGACCTTCCTCTAATTTGTCATGACAAGTACCTATGAACATGTTTTAGAAGCTGATGAGAAAGTGTAGGCCTGTGGTTTTGGGAGGGTTTGGTGTTCGGCAGAATTAACTGATGGGATTAACCCTGTCCTTGAACAGAGTGGCCTGGAAAAGCAAGAAAGCCTCCTGGCATTCTTTAAAAGACGTGGATTGTGTGAATTCTGTAGGAGACAAAGGCATTTTATTGCACTTTAAATGATAATTAGTGTTCACGAGCATGGACCCTATGCCAGACTGTGTTCTAAGCACATAACGTGTTTTAATCCACTCAGTCATCGTGAGAGCCCTGTGAGGTCATACCATCATTATCCGCATTTTACAAATGAGGAGCTAGGGCATGGAGACTTTAAGCAAGTTGCCTAAGGTTACGTGGCTAATACAAGAGGGGGCTGGGACTTGAACCCAAGCCATCTGGCCCCCAAACCTATGCCCGTAGCCAATGTCCTGCATACGTTTTCCAGAGGTGTGATGTAATGCACGTGATTAGCCTTGCTGCAGGAGCTGCAGTGTGAAATGGACTTTATCTGGAAGTGTATCCACTTACAGTTATGATTAATCTAATCGTGAGGTAAGAGATCACTATCACTCAAGTCAAAGGAAGGCCTGGCATTGTGGAGGTGATGGAGGCGTAATCATTAAATCCCCTTCTGTCTTTTCATTCCTTTGTGCACCCCTGCCCCTGTCCTGTGGGGTCTTTTCTGTTCCTCCTGGCGTGTTTCCCTCTCCTCGTGTTGTCTGTAGTCTTTCCTGAGCTGATTACTGTGTGCAGCAGGACTGAAGGCAGCTGGTCTTCTCCACTCAGCTGTTCATGTTGTTTTCTTAAAAATTTTTTAGTTACGGTTTACTTTCAGTATTATTTTGCATGTGTTTCAGGTGTACGGCCTAGTGGTTAGATGATCATATAGTTTACAAAGTCTTCCCCTTGATGCTTGCAGTACCCGCCTGGAGCCGTGGGTAGTTATTCCAATATCGTTGACTGTGTTCCCTCTACTGTACTGTAGAGTAGTCACAGCCCCGTGACTATTCTGTAACTAACCTCTTTTACCCAGACCCCAGCCCCCTCCCTCCTGGCAGCCGTCCGTCTGTTCTGTGTCTATGAGTCTGTTTCTGTTTTGTTTGTTCCTTTATTTTGTTCTTTAGATGCCACATATAAGTGAAATCATATGGTATTTGTCTTTCTCTGTCTGACTTATTTCCCTGAGCATAATGTACCCTAGGTTCATTCACGCTGTCACAAATGGTAAGATTTCATTCTTTCTTATGGCTGGTAAGTGAAACAACAGAGATTTATCATTATCCCCAGTGCACTTCAAACCAGGCAGAGACCTTGTGCACCCCCTGAGTCCGGTTCTTCTGTACCGTGCTAAGCAGCATTAGTAACCATCTAATGGTTCAGAAACCCCCTGATGAAGATGAAGAGGGGGGCCGTGTGAGAGGAGCAGACCGGAGTGGCTGCTGGGGGAACAGGAGCAGGTTCGGAAAATGCCAGAGAGGACATGAAATTCTCCTGTCGTGCAGACAGCATCGTTTTCTTAGGATGTTATGGACACTGACTTCCAAAGTTTTCAAAATTCAGAATTCTGATTCTTTTTTTTAAATGAAACTGATGGGAGCCATAGAAACCATTCTTTTCTTGTTGGATGATAACTTTCTTTGAGCATATTTAACAAAGACAAACCGTGATGCAAAGATTTACGACTTGGTTTGTATGTTTTCCTCCTTGTGGGTTGAAATATCATGGGGGCTACCTAAAAAGGGTCTGGAAATAGTGCCCGAAGAGAAACGTGTCTTCCCCATGCTGATTTTATTCCAGAACAACCAACCCACAATAAAAACTGGGGCTTCAAGAGAAGACTTTTTTGTTGTGCTTGACTTTGTTCCAGTAGTCTATAAATTTATTCTTGGTGCTGTTTCCAAGCAGCAACCAAGAATCCACATTTTCCTAGTTTGTTTATAATTTATAATTTATACTCCAACTGCATTCAGAAAAGGCTCAAGGCAACTTACAGTAAATGGCATAGGCATAATGAGGCTGTTTAAGGAAACCGAAGACAGGGTGGGGGGAAGGGGGATGAAGAGAGACAAGCCCAGCCACCGCTCCTGGTGGAGTGACTGTGAGTGAGGGTTGTGCACAGCCCCGCGCTTCCAGGCCACCAGGGTGACAGAGTCACAGAATTGGTTATGTAATTACCAGCTAACATTTCCTCAGAAATCATAAACCTTTGCTAGGTTTTGCATTTTCAAAGAATTTTTGCCAGGCAATCAGTGTATTAGCACCACTATTCTTGAGATTACAAGCCCTGTATTTCGAATTTCATGGGAGGAGCATAAACACCCACCTTTGATATCTGCCAACCAGCAGAGCCATTCACTGCCGCCTGACCCCAGCCGGAACCCATCATGAGGACCCTGATGATTTAATGGAGTCATTAAATCAGGCCTGCTAGATACTTGCTTCCTGTTAGCACTCACTGTTCCTCGCCCTGGAAGAGGGCACTTCCACAGCAGGGCGAGGAGTAATAGGTATCTAGCACTGGTTCATTCAACACATTTATTGAGTGCTCGTTCTTTGCTGGGTCCTGGGGAGCCAATGGTGAGCCAGGCATACTTGGTTTCAGCCTTCAAGGTCATGTATAAAATTGGGCGTAGGGAGCATTTTCCATTAGCTGTAAATTAATATTGTGCTCAAAGAAAAAAATTAAAACTGCAGAACTGTCCATCATAACCCAGAGCATCCCAGGCCCATGCGCACACATAGGCTTTCATCTCTTCAAAGGACGTTTGGATAAAGAGTGCTGGCACTTGCTCTCTGGCATTCATTGATGTTATCCTCATTTCTGGGAGAAATTCAAATATGGGCGAATGCGTGTGAGTAGCACAGAAACAAAGAACCAAGCATGCAAAAGGTTACCATGGGAACAAACCCCTTTCTTCAATTTATTTTTGTGTGGCAGATTCAGATGCTACTTGAAATTCCCATTGTAAGTAAAAACAGTCTCATGGCATTAAAATTGCAGGGAGTTTTAAAATATTGTTTTCCTATCTTTGTGGGGTCTTGTTTATATTCCTTCTAGCACGGGCCTTATCAGTGAGAGGAAGGATTAAGGGCACCAGAACCTTAACTGGTGCAGCGGAGTCTTGGGGCACTTAGTTCTGTTGTCCTTCTTTGCCGCTTCCTTCCCTGGACCACGGCTCCCCCTAACTCCTTTGGGATTTGCTGTGTGTCTTGAACCGAAGGTGTCTGTGGGGAGAGAGCTGGATTTAAACCTGGGAAGGCTCTGTGTTTTGTGATACTAAGAATAAGAAAACCCGTAGTTTCTCTTTTTCACCTTAATCTCTTCTGTCTTGTGTCCAGGCTGATCTTAAAGGCATGATAAGAATCTTTTAACATAAACCATCCTAGAGATTTTTAAGGATCAAACAGTAGCTATCAGAATGGGAATGTAGGCTACCAGAACATTTTTGTTTAGAATGTTTTTTTTCCCCACTTTCCCAAACACTTCTAATTCAAACCGTTATCCCAGTACTGTCGATCAAGAGATAAAATTTCGGAAGAAGAAGTAAAAATAGAATGGGAGAAGACATGGAGTCTGTTAGGAAAGAGACCTGTGAGATCTTGACCAGATTGAGAGTTGGGGTACACTCATTGAGAAAACAGTTCTGTATTTTTATGGAATTAACGGATTTCCTGTCAGTGTTAGTCTGGGGAAGGATTCAGAGGTGCGTTTCATCTCATTCATCGTCAGTTCTGGCTGCGCGGTGATGGCTGCCGGGAGCGCCAGCTCTGCGTCTGGGCAGCGTGCCACGCTCGGTTACCGGGGCCTGCCGCAGGATGGTGGCGGTGCTCTCGCCGTGCATTTGCACTCAAAGAAATTCCAAGAAATAGACGCTGATCTTGAGTGTCAACTTAACTACCAAAAACATCCCCAAAGAAGCCCCAGATCTCACTAATGCACAGCAGAGTATAAACTCATCTCGGTAGGGTACAGAATGTGCTGCTGGTGTTCTGTTAGGAAAGTGTTCCCAGCAGCACATAGTTTGCTGCCACTTATCTGGAATGTTTCTTTGTTTAGTGAAGACATTTTATTATATAACAGCAACTTAGACGTGCGAAAGCTGCCCGGTATGTTTCACGTCTCCAGCCTAAGTGAATGGGGTACTGCAGCCGCTTAGATTGACAGCTCATCCAAGCGAGGAAGGCATCCAGGAATGATTTGAGTTTGCTTTAGGCAGATGGATATTAATGAAGACAAAGTGCCTTGAAGGGGTGCTGTGCTGAGAAGGGCACAGGACAGCGCTGATTATAACCAGAGCCCTGCTCTCTGCACTTCCCCAGGGAGCTGAGGGCTGGGCTGCCTAGCCATCCCGGAATCCTCACTACCGCGGGCGGGGGAGGGGCTGGTCTTGAAAGTTTTGCAGTTAAGTGCAGCTGGCACGGAAGAAATTTGGGCTGGATTGGGTCTCATTTTAGTGACCTTACTTGACAGGATTGTAAAAGTTTGTGCTGGGAGTTTGTGTGTTCACCGGTGCACCCAGCATCGCCCTGGGACCCGGACTGTGGTCAGAAAATACACTCTACCTTCATTTCCCAGTGAGGAAAGCAAGGTAGATACTGACCGGTTTGTGGGCGTTCTATTCTTGGTAAAACTGCAGTAGAACAAAATTCCTTGAATAGGTTTCCTTTTCCTAGTTTTCAGATTAAAACACAAATTTGATTTTTTTGTCACATCAAATACGTGACTTTCTCTTATGTTCCAGGTACTATGGCCAGGGTATAATAGTGTCATACAAAACATACATGACCCCTGTCCTGTAGTCCTTGCTAAGAGAGACAAATGCAAACAAAGTCAGAATATAATTAATCGTGATCATAGAAAGAATACCAAAGGATAAGCATAGGAGTTTGTAAAGACATAAAATAAGAGAGCGTAACCCAGGCCACAGAGGTCAGAGAAAGCTTCCTGGAGGAGAAGAAATACGATCCAAGGTTTGAAGGATGAGGGAGGCGAAGAGGAGGGCAGCAGGAACAGGGAGGACCGAAATGAATGACTCCCAGCGTTTCACAGGGCCCCTGCAATCCAGTGACTGCTCACACTGTGCCGGCCAGGACCGGAATGCATCGCTGGCCGCTACGGTGCTGATCGGCTCCCCAGGAAGCTCACCTTGGGTAGTGGTTGACTCTTCTGCCAGCCTGCTGGTCTTGCTGCAGCATAAATCTGCCGTGAGAGTCTTTCCTGTGGATGTCCATAATTTACTTGCTGAGATGATGCAACAGCTGGTCTTCTTGGAAAGGAATAATATTTCTTTTTCTGTTCAGCTGTTCATCTTCTTGTTGGATGTCCAGTTCGAGGGCCGGCCGGTAGAAACAGACACCTGTGAGCAGAGGCCAGAGGTGTTCATGGGTTCTGGGCTCAGAGAGGCTCTGGCTCTGGGTTCAAACTGAGGCTTGGTTGTTTTGAGTTTTGACATGAGGTCTCACGGGCTTGGTTTTCTTATCTGTAAAATGGGTATAGTGGCCATCTCATAATGCAGGCTTGATTAAATTAAGTGAGGCGGTATATGGGAAGTATGTACCACTACGCTTAGTACAAGGAATGGTGAGATAATTATTATTTGCTCCTTGACATCCTCCAAAGCCCGTCATCCTGTGCTAGACACATGGAAGCAGATTTCGCGGTTGCCTGACTGAAATAGATTTGTTGTCTGTATTAAGTAAGTATTCATTTTCTCTGTGGATTGGTGAATTTACCTTAAAGTTTTCGAGAGCTACCAGGCACGTTCGTATCTGACAGGTCAATTACATTTCCAGTGGAATTGGAAGAAGGCTGTAAGTGATGGTATGGGGGCACGTCGGCCTCACGTCTGCAGGTGTTTTCTGCCTACTACATACGGGAAGAAGTGAAGCAAACAGAAGCACATGCACTGAGTGTATCACAAGCGGCTACCTCGCTGTTGACTTTGTTTTTTCCTCCCACATGCAGTGCCACTTTTAAGACTGTCACTCGATAAAGCAGCCACAAAGAGCCTAAAGAACATACAGCCCCTACAGTTCTGGGAAATACTGGAGAAGAGGTTATAGGCCATGAGCAAGCTCTTCAAACATGGGCTTGCAGTTATCCTCCTGAAGCCCCACCTCCTGGGAGGCCACCCAGGTCTGACCATTGTCCGCCCAGGGAGGAGGTCACCAGGCACACTGCAGGCAGTCCTTGGAAGCCCCCGTGAAGTTCGGATTGCTGGTGATGGTGAATCAGCAGACGGGGCTAACTCGGGTTTCTGGTTAGCAGGCAGTGCTTTCAGGAAGCCTTTTCAGGTTATCAGAGTTTCCCCAAAATCTAGACTTTAGGGATGAGATTAGAATTTTGGTAGAAAAAAACGGAGAGAGGTTGTGTAACATGATTGGTTATAAAACATTGTCATCTCCATAATGCTACAAAGAGGAAAAAATGAATGAATGTATTGTCCCAGGGAAAAACATTGTAGCACTGAAATGTATTTCCATTAGAAAGTTATCCTTCGAGTAAGCCAGATAACTCACAAATTCATTTAGGTTTCATCCAGGGAACCAGACTGCTTTAACTTGTGCCTCAGATGTGATGTGGACCGGCAGCATTCTTGGTTATGGGAATAGTGCCTCATTCTTCAGTAATAACTTTCTTGGTCTTTTTGTAGCTCCGCTTACTTAGTAAAATATGCAAATTTGCCAAAAGAACCAACCGATAGTTTAACACAGAAAGCTTTAAATTGTGTCTTAATTGTGCTAATGTCGAAATAAAGGATGAGTGACTTGGTTTATATTAAAGTAAGTAGCATAAACAAATATTTCATTAGTATTTTGTTTTTAATCTTGTACTTTGGCAAACCTTGTACTGTGATAAATGAATTTTCCTTTTCATTGGAAAAAGCCAAGTTACTGTTGTTTTTGGTTATATAGTTGCATTCTTTCAGATTGTAACACTTCACTAAAGACAAGAAACTAAAAGATGTTTGCCTCTAAGATATTTGTTTCTTAGATTTACATGATAATGACCTTATAAATAGTTTCTTGTTTTTTTCAGTTTTCTTTGAACATTTTCTTCAAAGATGCTTGGAATTAAAATAAAGTGCAAATAGTTTGCATTTACAGGAAAACCAGCTAAAAATGAACTAGTCTTGACTACATACTCCTTAGAATTGCTGTGGCTCAGAATTCTCACAGATATGCATTTTCAGCTGTCCATTTGACATCTCCAAGTCAAAATCAAACTGTTTCCTTCTTGCCTGACCCCCTTCTTCTAAATCCCTGTTAACGACCCACCTTGATTCCCAGGTAGAAACCTTAACCAGAAATCCCAGCATCTTCCTTCCTGACTTCCTCATCTACTGAGTTTCTCCATTCTCTTAACTTTCCCTCCAAACTGTTACCCGAATCTCTGTCCTCTCATTTCCCACTGCCAGGCTCCATCATCACTTGCCCAAATTTGCCATCTCACTGACATGCTTATGGGTCTGTCTCTCCCCGCTTGCAGTCCATCCCTGCAGTGTCCCAACTTCCCCTGTCTGATTGGGTGACTTACCGGCTTCAGTACCTTTAGCAGATTCTCCTTGTCCACCGATTAATCCCATACCCCTCACCATCCAGTCAAACCTGTGCCATCAGGCTCTGACCTGCTTTTCAGCCTCAGTCTCTGCCCGTGTTCCTCCTCTGGTCCACACCCCAGCCTCACTCCCCTACTCACATGTTTTCGAGTAAATTTCACGTGTGGGCCCACGTTGTTTCTCCCGCCCAACGTGCTGCGCGCGGCCTCTGCTCCAGTACGGACATTCTCATCACTGAAGACCTGCCTCACACCCCTCCTCACCCTCCATTGCTCTCAGCCGCCCTGCCTTCAGGACTTCTCATTGTGTGCCTCTGTTACAGTCTCGTGCTGTAATTAATTGGTCCCTACCCTCCATGGGCCACTCAGGAGGGAAGGCTGCTTTCTTACTCAACTTTCACTTAATGAAATAATTTCCCTCTGGCAATAACGCAGCAGCTTCTGTATTGCTTCTTGGTATTGTACTATCTTTTCTTGATATACGCTGATGTTGGCACAGAAACAGTGAGGGTGAAATTTCATTTTCTCTATATATACCTAACCCACAGATTTGCAAACAGGTACTCAAACAGATAGTTGTACACTACTGTTCATAGCAGCATTATTCGCAACGGCCAGAAAGTGAAAACTGCCCGAGTGTCTATCAATGAATGAATGGATAAACAAAATATAGTATCTGCATCTAAAGGAATATTATTCAGCCACAAAGAGGAATAAAGTTCTGATATATGGCTCAATACGGTTGAACTTAGAAAATATTACACTAAATGAAATAAGCCAGACAAAAAGCACAAATGTTGTGTGATTTCACTTACATGAAATGCCTAGAATAGACACATTCTTAGAGACAAAATGTAGGTTAGAGGTTATCAGAAGCTGAGGAAGGAAGGAAATGGGGAGTTATTGCTTAAGGGGTGTAGCCCTTCTTTTTAGGGTGATGGAAATATTTTGGAAATAGATCATGGTGATGGTTGCACAACATTGTGAATTATACACTAAAAGTAGTTAAAATGGCAAGTTTTATGTTATGTATACTCTACCACAATAAAAATATATAGTTCATGTAATTACAAAAAAGAAATGACCACCAATAATACCCTTATGCACAAATGTTCCAACCTGTAGTTATAAACAAGAATGTTATCTTTCTCTCTGATCTACGTCTATGATTCTTATCTTTCTAATATATCATAAATTTCTGGAAGTCAGAGACCAGTCTATATAAAAAATATCCTTTAAGAAACATAGCTTTTGCTTGGGAGTTTGGAGTTGGTTGTTTTTGAAATTGCCGGAAGTTTTAGGATGGAGGTTTTTTTACTTGGGTATTCATAGACTCAGTCCTGAGGAAGTGACCGGAAGCTGCTGACTGGGACCTGGAGCACACCGGTGTGTGGTTTCGGGCCTCCTCTCTGGGAATTGTGCATGGTGACCCACACACCCTTGAAAGCGAAGGCAGTTAGTCCAGCAAAGTCTGCTTTAGGTTTTTCCCCTTGCGGTTTTAAACAAGGGGCTTGGATGAGTTGGCCCATTATAATCTGTGGGTGGGAATCATATTGATTATTTTCTCTAAGTTATTTGTTAAAGGAAATGGAAATGTAGGTGGTTTCTCAGAGTATAATGATTTTACCCTTCCAGGAAGTTAAAATGTATTTGTGTTTAAGCTCCTACAGAAATTTTAAAAGACAAAATAGGTAGTGATGAAAGGCTAATAATACAGTTCAAACTTAAATGAGTTTAACATACATGTAAGTATATAACAACAAAGCCGCTTAATGTCTTGATTGTTTTATTTCTGAGTACCAGGATTTTCTTTGGGAATAACCGAGATATAAATGTAAGAAAATGTTAGCCCATATTTACTACTGTCTTGTACAAATCTCTGTTCCCTCATGCACTGTCAGCCTTGAATTTTGTATGTAAGGAGCAGTGATGTGCTTAATGCCGAAGGACTTACTGAAAATTCAATTTCCCTTGCCTTACTGTTCCAGAAGCCAACATTAGAAATTATTGTCGATTTCACCTTCATCACATTTCTTCGGATAATCATTTGGTCCTCGTGTGATAGTTATTTCTAATAGATTTTCCTACCATTTCAAACTTGGACAGTACGTGGGCTCTAGGGCAGTTCTCACATATTAGTGTTCGTTGGAATCATCTGGAGAGCTTGCTGAACTGCCAGGTTGGGGAGGTGGCTGGTGAGACTGTGCATTTCTAACAGGGGCTTAGGTGTTACCAGAGCTGCTGGTCTGGGGGCCATGTTTTGAGCAGTAGCACTCTGGGTGGGAACCTGTTTCAAATACCTGATTTTGATGATCTGTTAAAACTGGATGCGATCCTTGGTTGCCAGATAAAATACAAGATGCTCATGTAATATTTGACACATATTTTTACTACAAAGTTGTTCATTATTTATCTGAAATTTAATTTTGACTGGACTGGACACAGTATATGCACATACAAATACACACCTCCTCTAGGTCTGCCAGCCCTCAATTGCAGCCTGAGTTTTTCATGAAGACGCTGAAATGTCATACATATTATTAGATTTAAAATATTACAGCTACTTTTATTTTGAGAGAAAGGCCACTTAGAATTAGGTTTATTTCAGACTTGTTTTTTAAGCACTTATTTAGGTGTTTTGCTCTTTTGCTTTTCAACATAATAAAATACTTAAACATCAACCTCCCCTCCCCCCAATATCTGGAGAATGTTTGAAAAATAGTGAAATCTGTATATTCTAAAATATACCAGAAAGCATAGAAATGAACTGGATCATCAATGTTTTAAACCAACTACTTGAAGTTATAAGGTGTTAGGACAGGTTTAAATTAGACAGTTTTTATCGTTTTTGGCTTGTATCTTTTTGAGTTGGTACTGGTACTGTTGATTTCTTTCAAACCCTGTAGAAAAGCATTCCCGGAGGATAATCTGTTAGTGAAGCAGATGGAAGAAAGCATAAATACTTTTGTTTTTTTTCTTTAGATTCTTTACAGAGTTGGAAGCAAGGCACCAGAATAACATCTTCATCGACGACATAAGTGACATTGTGGAGAAGCACACGGCGTCCACCTTCGACCCGTACGTGAAATACTGCACCAACGAAGTCTACCAACAGCGGACGCTGCAAAAGCTGTTGTAAGCTGTGTTGGACATTACAGTTCAACTGTCTGAAGTTAATTGATCTCTTGAATCATATTTAGAAATGCCTTGTGATGGGCCGTTTTCCAGGGAGAAACCTTTGAGACAGTCACTTTTTCAGGATGAGCGTTGTTTGAGTAGAAAAGTCTCGACCCTGGAGAATTTTCTCTCTAAATCAATGATGAAATTAGAGTCTGTTGTGTTTTTTTTTGTTTGTTTTTAATTGTTGTCATCATCATTCAAATGCCCCACTTTTCTAAGCCTTTAACTGGCTACTAAGTGTTTTGCCTGAGGGAGGCCCAGAGAGACTTTCCAGCAGGTTGAATTAGTGTCTAGGATCCAGAGTTTTCTCTCCCGCTCTAATCTTCCTCCATTCAAGTGACAGCGCTATTGTGTTATTTACAGGAGTTGCTGATTTTCCCCTTCGGTAGTTTGAGAAGGGCAGATCTGAGGGAAGCCAGTGGGGGAAAGTTCTTAAACACTTTAATTACGAAACAAAAAACAATTAAACACTACATTCCCTCCACACCTTTTCTTTGTCCTATTTAGGTTCCTGTGAGTTTTGGTGTGATATATGTTCCATCTCTGTCCTTAAAAGACTCGGCAGTTGTTCAGTAATGTCTGCATTGTTTTATTTTCCGGGGCCTTGTTTATTGCACTGGTTTTACAGTGCAGTTGTACATTGCTGTAAACTCAGTTTGGGGCCTACTGGCTGTTACCATTCTCATCCCCTCCTATGAGTTGTGGCATTTGGGAACATTGCACAGAGGTCTGGTCCACTTCTCTACGATGCATGAGAGCCTGTGGAGAGGTCAGCCTTGATGATGAGCAATCACCTGGTGGCTGCTTGGAGAAGCAGCCCGCTCATTGGTGAGAAGGGCTGATATGCCCCTTCCCTCTCCCCATCCTCATGAAGCTCTTGGATAGGCAGGGTGGGAAATCCCGCTGCCAATGCCAAATGAGGTTTCCAGTACAAAGCGGGGTTTGTCGGCCCTGATATTTGGAGCTGAATATCTCTGTGCCGTGGGGACCGTCCCGCACGTTGTAGCACGTTCGACAGGACCCCTGACCCTGCTCAGAAGATGCTGGTAGTACGTTCTCACCCCAGTTGTGACAACTGAAATGCCTGCAGACATGGCTGAATGTCCCTTGGGGGGAAATCACGCCCCTCATTTTTCATAACGCCCACCCCTGCTCGGAACTGCTGATGTCACAGTTTCTCTGTAACTGTGAGAACGTGCACGTTACATGTTTGAAAACAAAGCCTTACATTAGAGCTAAATTTGAACTTGTTTTCGTTTTTTTGCAGGATTAAAAAAATGTGAGTAGGAAGTACTGTACGCATTATGTATGTAACTCTTAAAAAATTAAGGTTTTATTGAAATTAGCTTAATGATGCCATCCTTTGAGCTTTCACCTGGAAAATCAGTAGTTGTGTTTTCAGGAGCTTTGTTGCAGTTGGTGTGAATGTACTTTTAGGACAGTGACATTCAACTTCAGCTGCGCTTTGGAAACTCCTGGGAATCTGAAAACAAGCAGACTAACAGAGCCCAGCACCCATTCCAGACTCTTGACTCAGACTCTTTGGGAGGGGGTGGGGGACTGAGTGATTTAAGGATGCAACTGGTTTTGAATGTGGTTCTTTTTCTTTTAACTTCCTAAAAATCATTTCAAGCTAGCAGGAAGGAAAACTTCAAACTCCTCATTTTGAGAAAATGCAATTAAAATGTTTCTGTGAATTTTTTTTATTTGCTATTCTGGATATTTCCTAATTTATTTTTAGCAGACTTGAACCAAGTCATTTAATTTTCAAAAGAATAGATATAGATTTAAAAAGGTCACAACCGCCACTACTCTGCTTCTTGGCCTCGTCCCTGCCCTTCAGCGTGGGACTGCCACACGCAGGACCATCCCTGCCGCCTTTGCAAGTCCCAGCGGAGCTCCTCCAAGCTCCTCTCGGGGTGAAGTGAGGTGAGAGGGGGAGATGCAGAGTAAAGGCACCCACTGAAAGTCGGTTTGCCTTGGTTTGGCTTCGGTCTTTACCAAATACTAGGTCTGTTATTTGGCAAGTTTGGGACCTTTCTGAGGCTCCATTCTTTTTGGAATCCCCTCTTGACCTATCTTAAAAGTTATTTGGGTGGTTCCACATAAGATCATATATGTCAGTATATCTTGCTAAATTCCATAAAAATGTTGGGACAGTATTATTACTGTTTTTATGTCGCTGGGAGCGAAGAAACACTCCGGCTGACGAGAGTCAGAAGGTTTTCTGTCTTACACGCTTTGAGAAAGTCCAAAAGCCTCCTAGTTAGTAAATCCAGTCTGACGTTTCTTTCTTAGATTATTATCTAGGGCTAGAGAAGTGGCTTAAAACAAATCATTTGTTATGTTTTTAATGGGCGTTTCTAGGTTATCAGACAGGAGGTCTAGTCTGTATACTCATTTGCAAATCCCCGTGTTCACCATCACGATACCATTGCCTCATTTGTTTACTTCCCACTCGTCTAAATTTCCAGCTCAACATGTTCGGATGGTTACCTTAAACTCATATCTTCTACTCAGTCTTACTGTAAAAGGCAGACAAGCCATCCATGTCTACCTATGTAGTTATGTGTTCATGTCGTTCTATGTATTTAAAAATCATTGATAATATATGAATTTATCACAGCATTTTATACTCCATTTTTAATTGCTTCTTAACTTGATGAGACAGTGTATTGAACTTTCTTCATTGTTTTTCCTCAGAGCCACCAATCCCTCTTTCAAGGAAGTGTTGTCGAGAATCGAGTCCCACGAAGACTGCAGGAACCTGCCCATGATCTCGTTCCTCATTCTGCCCATGCAGAGGGTGACTCGCCTTCCCCTGCTGATGGACGTAAGGCCTGATTGGCGGGCTCTTTCTTCTGTGGATGGCTCTAGTGCTGTGGATCTGATTAAGAAAGTCATTCTTCTTTCCCTTAGATTGATGCATAATCCCTCTATAAAATCTCCTAAGCGAGAAGGTGCTTTCGGTTGGAAAGTCTCTCTTTTGTCTTATATCTTTGGAAATCATCTTCAGTTTAGGCCTCTGGGGTCCCTAAAGAATTTGGATTGTATGACTTACTCAGCATTTTTGAAATGAGAGGAATATTGACTTCTTGAATCAGGAGTCCTGGATACCTGTTCGGGTTGAGCCACCAGACCTGTGACCTTGGGCAGCTAACTCATTTGATCTCTCGGGGCCTCAGTCTCCTGAGGTCGGTCACTAAGACCCCTTTCCTGTAGTGTCCAAGGGGCTTCCCGGGGAGTGAGACTTCAGCACCACGAGGCATAAACTCGCCCCTGCTTTGCATTGTACAAAGTGGGCACGGGAAGTCCGGCTTCCTTCATATTTTAGAGAACATTCATGAGGAAAACAAGTACTGATTTTGAATAGTGGCTGGGAGGAGTGAGTAAAGACCGCCTGGGACAGGGCGCAGCTGGGGAGGCAGGGCGCCGGTGGGCTGCGGGGCCTGCGCGCTGGGAGGGCTGCATCTGCAGTGGCCTCTGTGAAAACAACAGGGCATCCAGCACAGCTGCCATCCAGCCACGGGGCAGAGTGTCTCTGTGGTCAGACTGAAGTATTTGTCGTAGTCCTGTTTTAAAATTGATCAGAATGTTCATATGTCAGTTTTAGCTCGCTTGATTTGTACAGATCAAAACACAGGATAAAAATGTAGCAAAAATTATGACCGAATAAGGTTATGCAACAAATTGTATTTTCTGTATCTCATTACCAATTCTAAGATATATTCTGAAAGAGCATTGGACTTTTCACAATGAGTCACTTTGTCGGCTCTTCTGCGTGGTTTTGGGGAGCTTTCGGTGATCTCAGTTCACAGCACCCTGCTGCTCTCCAAGTTCACCTACTACCCCCTCTCCCTTCCCATCCATCACTTGCATCTTAGACACTTTTTGTGAGTGTTGAAAAACTTGCAGAATTTTGAAAATTTAGTGCTCTCATTTTTTTTAGATTAATCTTATCAAGGATAGAATGCGGCCAGGTTATCAAAACCAAATTTTGACTTAGAAAAGGTTTATTTTCAGGTTCCATCCTAGTTTGTTCCTTCCCCACGCGTGCCCCGACCTTCCCACTCTGCGTCTTTGTTCCCACTGTTCTTGGCCTCCTCTTCTGACCATTTCCCCGCGGTCAGAGCACGCGCATCTCTTAAGCACTAGCCCAGTGCCCCTTCTCCCACAAAGCCTTCCTCAGGGCCCCTGCAACCAGATAGAGCTTCCTCCCGGTCTCATCACCCGCAGCACTTCGGGGAAAGGGACTCTGACACGGAAACTTGGAGTAGGGAAGTCCTTCGGCGGTGGAGTAAGACAGATCTGGGGACAGATTCTCTCTCTGCCACTTACTGTGTGATCCGAGGCAAATCGCTTAACTTCATCTGAAAATAAGGATAATGGGTACCTGCACATTTGGCATGAAAACGAATTAAATAGTAAATGTTAAACCTGACAATAGACAATGTTTCTTGACTAAATTAATAAAATAGTGTCATAGCTTGTGCCGAGTTATATTGTGTTTCAAAAATTGCTTCAAGAAGCAAGTACTGTGCTTCCTTCCATAAGATTTATCAGAAGTAAGAAGTCACTTAAAAAAAGATTTATATTATGTGAGTTATAAAGTTTTTATAAAAATATTAAATGTTGAGTTAACAGGGGAATATTTCAAACTTCACTGTAATTGTTAAATAAGAAATAGGTGCTTTCTAAATGTAAAATTTCTTGTTATGAATTTTCAGGGTCCTTTTTTTTCTTCTGAAAATGCATTTTAGCCATATTTCCTTAAAGTCTATGTGTGACAATCCCTCAGCCCCTTGTATTCTCCCTCTGCTTCATTTTGAAAACATTGCCAGCATAGATCAGACCCGCAAAATCTCATATACCTGTTGGGGGTTAATCCCCTCATTGCCCAGTGGGCTCTGAACGTTTTTGGGTCGGAGGCCCCTTTTGAGATTCTGAGTAAAACTGTAGTCGTTCTCTCTAGAAAATTCCATATGCACAAAATTCACAGGTGCCTGCTTCAGGAACGTAAATCAACGTTTCTTCAAACTGCTTTTAAATCCATTAGTTGGTCATAAAATTGATTTTTAAAAATGAGCAGTTTAAAAAAATAACAGAGCATACAGTTCATAATATATACATGGTTCATAATGTGGTTAAATATAATTTCAAAAAAAACTGGTTTCATTTTTGTTTGTGTATGTACTGGTTTTGGTGTTAAATGTATTTTGACAGTGGGTCATAGTCAGAAAAATCCGAGAACCATTAATATAAACCCACAGACGGCACTCCCTGTGTTTGCTCTGACATCCCACATGCGACAGCCTGACACCTGACCTCAGATTTGCGGGCCTGGCACCCGGGCCTCGTCTGCGTTTCAGGCACCAGCGGTTTGCTAGGTCCCCACTGCCTTCCACCTTCGCTCGACGCCTGTTGTCCTACTGTGTTCTCATGTATCAGAATCTGGCCACTCAGGCAGAATCTAAGTGTACTTAAAATATTGTCTCTTCAATTTTACTTCATTTGGAGACTCAGTTAAACTTGTTTTGAGATGATTTAAGCCTAACTGAGTGAACATTTTAAACAATTAAAATGGTTTTGTTGGTTTTGAATGGGTACAGCTTCAAAAGTTATAGGTAAGTCAGTTTACCTCGAATTGACCTCTGTGAGCTCAGTTTTATCATTACAGAAATTGCAGTGTAAATATATCAAGAGAAAATTTAGCAGCCTTTATATCTTGATCTTTTATTTAATTGTGTCATCTACAAAACTAGTTAATCTTTAATGATGACGATGATGACAAAGTAATTTTATTATTTATTGAGGGCCTACTGTGTGCCAGGCACTCATAAAGGACTTTATATGTATTATCATTTAACCCTTGCAACCACACCTGGTGACATGGTCGATGTTGTCCTGAATTTACCGTTTAAGAAACTGAGGCTTACACAGGCAGGAGTCATGACTTGCCCAAGGTCAAATAGCTAGGAAGAGACAGAACTCAGATCTGAAGTCAGGTTCATCCGCCTCCGAAGTCTATCTTCGTATTTAACCACGTCCTGGATGTCCTTGGATTCTGTATATTTAACGACCATTTCCTGGTTTTCTATTTGGATTTTAATGTCATTGTCACACCCATCCACAGTATTGTGTTCAGCATTGTTAAGTTTGCTGTGAGTAAGAGGTTATGTCTGGGTATTGGTTTTATTGTACTTAATAAAATAAATCAGTTGGTTTTTTCTTCTTTTACTTCATTGCAGACTATCTGCCAAAAAACACCTAAAGACTCTCCGAAGTATGAAGTCTGTAAAAGAGCCTTAAAGGAAGTAAGCAAGGTAGGTGTGGAGAAGCTCATCAGACAAGAGAGCATTCAAATAGCTCGGGACAGAATGCGCCCAGCTTTGATGCTGAAAATTGGTAGATTCTTACATCCATTTGCACAGCATTCTTTAGATAGCTGAAAAACAAAATGATGTCTGCTATACCAAATGAAATGCACACTTTTTCCGTGTCAGCCAGTCTTGTTTTAAGGGCCCATAGATATCTTATTTTCTTGTGGTGTCTGAATGGCTGTTTATTCATTCTCTCATGAAATAAATATTTATTGCCTCTCAACTACTGTGCCAGGCATAATGCCAGCCCTTGAAAATACAGTGATGAACGAGACAGTTGTGGTTTCAGCCCTCATGAAATGTGGCGTGTAAAGGGGAAGGCGGATGGTAAATAGGAATTACAATAAAGGGTGGTGAGTGACAAGACAAGGAAGGAAATACTAATGTTTAAGCTAAACCTAAAGCAAGAGTAGCTGTAAGCCAGGCAATGGGGAAAAGAGAATGTCTCAGATATATGGAGAAACCCAAAGGCAAGAAAGTGTTTGGAGAATCTGAAGACCTGGAATGTTCTCCGTGCGACTGTAGAGCCCAGTTGAGGAGAGAGTACTGGGGAGCCACGTTGGGAATTGTCCACCTCATCCTAAGATGATGCAGAAGCTGTAAATTCATGGGTTGTGAAGGTGACCAGTTAGGAGGGTTTTTTTATAGCTGATTAGGCTAGACATGACAGTGATGCATACCGACATGATAGAAAGATGGAGAGAAGCAAACCTATAATTTGGAGGAGGCAGGCATGGAGATTGAAGGGGTGAGCATACTGGGGTCAGAAGTCGAGGAATATGGCCTCTGGCTGGGCAACTAGATAGATGCTCTTGCTTGTCTCTGCATAGAAACGTGGGAGAAGCTGATGAGTTCCACTGGGGATGTGGATTGAGATTCCTGTGGGATATCCAAGTGGGCTGAGTAAATAAGTCAGGAGCTCAGTGGAGAGTCTGGAATTGGAAGCACAAATTTGGGAATCATCAGTGTATGGAGGGCTTTTGAAGATGGGAGAGTGGCAGAGATTACCCAGAGTGTGTAGGAGAAGAAAAGTAGTGAGTCTGAGATATGACTGTGAACAACAGCAGCATTCATCTTGTTTAGGGAAAGGGAGACTTGCAAATCAAAACAGAACATACCAAAGAAGGAGGAAAACCATTAGAGGCCTGGCAAAATAGCAGATGGTTTGGTGGAAGGAAGGTCAGCCCTACTCAGCGCTCCTGAAACGTGAAGTGAGATAGTGGTGAAGCACGTATTGGGTTTGTCATCAGGTGGGTGTGACCCTGCAGTGATGGGTGAGAGAGCAGGTTGGAGTGTATCGAGGAATGAGTAGGGGGTGTGAACCTGCGGCCAACCAGGAGGGTAGCTGGGTCTTTCAACAATGGGGCTGTGAGTGGAAAGAGAGTGTAGCTGACAAAGACGTGAATGAGGGTGTTTTGTTGTTTGTTTAAAGACTGGAAAAAGGGGGGGTATGTTTAACTGCGGATAGGAATAGCCAGCTGAGAGAAAGCAGTAAAGGTAAGTCGGTGAGGATACTGAATGGGCTAGGCAAGGAGGCAAAGACGATGATGGCGTCAGAAGCAGCCTGAACACAATGATGCTGTGTATGTACCACCTCTGAGCTCGGTATGTCTTTGTGCCACTTTCCTGTAAAACACTGTTGAATCTTCTTTAAACTGGCTCAGTTTTACTTATCCTCATCCTCGCCAATAATTAAAAAAATCACGTGTCTTATATATATATATTTTCTGACATACAGTTTGTATTAAAAATAAGTTTATCTTTGTCTTAGTTCATTTGAGAACAAAATACTGCAGATCAGGTGGCTTATAAACAGCAGAAAGTTGTTTCTCACAATTCTGGAGGTTGAAAAGTCCAAGATCAAGGTGCCAACATGGTCATGTGAGCACCTTCCTCCAGACTGCAGACTTCTTATTGTGTCCTCACACGGCAGTAGGGGCCAGGAGGCTCTCTGGAGCCCCTATTATAAAACACTAAAATCCCGTTCATGAGGGCTGTACCTAATACCATCATCTTTGGGGGTTAAGATTTCAACATCTATATTCGGAAGAGATACAGACATTCAAACCATGGCAGCCTGTCAGCCACTTACATTCACCTCTTGCCCCATCGGTGGTCTGCACATCCCCCTTTGGGAAGCGGTAAAGCAAAGAAACTTTGCCTGACACATTAGAAGTCACCTACAGCCCTGCTGCCAATGGGTCTTTTCTCCAGGAACCCAAATCCTGTGCTACCTCCCTACAGGAGTGGGGGAGGGGAGTGGCTTTGGGAGGAGCTACTAGAGCAGTTTAGCCTTGAACATGCAAGAGATTTGTCAAATTTGATGCAGTTGCTATTGAGAAGCTGAATTCACACAGAAGAGAAAGGAGAAAGGTGGGAGTTGAACTGAACTAGGAGTGATAATTTTCTTCAAGCTTTCACGTCCCAGTTACAGTAGACTACTGCGGTCCTTCAGGTATCTCTTATTAGCTTGATTCAATACTGGTACTTTTAGGAAAGGTTGGCAGAATGCAGGGGATCAGCGAATTGCCTTACTTGGATACTGTAAGTGTATAAAAGGCTCTCTGTGAAGAAAAGCTGTTCCAGTGACTTTTTTTTTCTTGTAGAGCAGTATTTCTTTCTCTCTCTCAGTTATGAGTCATGAATATCAGAATTATTCCCCTAGTCTCCTGGTGTTATGTGGAAACCGAAATCACTAAGATACCCAGCTCAGGAAGTAATCTTTTTCATTTAGGAAGGTCACTGCTGAAAGCCTACTGGTGGCTTCTCTTCGCACTTGAGACTGCAGTCCAGATGCCTTAACAGCTTGCATGCTTTGACCCTGGCCTATCTCTCCAGCTGCCTCTGGTGTCAGCTTCCTGTGTCAGGGTCTTTGACCTTCTCAGGCACACCGGCACCTTCCCATCTTGGCCCTTTGCTCATGGTGTCCACTCCACCTGGCCCGAGGCTCCTACTGTCTTTGCCTTCAGCTTTTAGTGGAGATGACCTCTCCGGAGAGGCCTCCTTCTCCACCTTCCTCCTCCCCGACTCCCCTGGGTTTTTTTTTTTAACTTTCAAATCTCAGTCTGTAATGATTGTATCTCCCTTCCGCCCTTCCATGAGAATAGAGATTGTGTAAGCACTTTCAGACGCTTACAGAGAATAGCTCTTTGCTGCTGCAGCTAAATGCAGCGGGGCCATTTGTCACATTTGTCAAAGTGGGTGAGGTCCCTTTTCGGCTGGATGTCTGAGAACCGTGATTTTCATGGAGGTTTCATTATGTAGGCATCACTGATTAAGTAAATCATTGGCCATTAGTGATCAAGTCCATTTCTAGCCCCTGTCCCCACCCCCCAGAAGCCTGGGGGACGGGGCTGAAAGATTGAACCCACTTTCTAATCTCTCGGCTGGTTCTCCTGTCAGCCAGCCTCATCTCACGTTAAGGGCTTTCCAAAAGTTACCTCATTAACATAAACTCAGGTGCTGTTGAAACGGGCTTGTTATAAATAAATATCCTACTATAACTAAAGATGCCCCTATGGCTCCTACTAGGAAATTACAAGGGTTTTAGATGCTATGTGCCGGGTACTATGGACAGAGACTAACTGTATTTCTTATTATAAAACACAACATCACAGGTGTTCACCAAAGGTCTGTATGCATTTCGGTTGTAGACAATTCATTAGTTTTAATTAAAGGGAATGTCCCTTAGCTCAGCCTTCCTTGAAGAATCATGACCATCGGGTTCCACCTGAATAAAGGCTTCCTCCCTCTTTCATTATTCTGTTTACTGGTCATATGCATTGCACATACCACTCTGCCTAGAACTTGCCTTTGATGTTGGTAGTCTGCCTCCAGCTGCTCAGACTTGGAAATGAGGAGGAAGGTGCAGCATGCCCTGAGGCTGGGTGAGGAGGTTCCTTTGGGTAGACAGAGGTGAGGAGGCAGGGCAGAGGGAAGGAGCAGGAAGCACAGGAACCCTACCTGTGGGAGGGACCTGTGTGTGGAGGGCGTGATGGAGTAAGAACACACGAAGGACATGTGTCCCTGAAAATTTCCAGGGTAATTTTTTTCCCTCTGTCTTCACGAACTAATGATGCCATTTCTAACTGAGTACAAAGGCTTCACTGTGTAAAACTGAGAACTTGAACTGTCAGAAATGAGTCTCTGGAGCTTCCCAAGTGCTAATTATTTCCTGCGAGAGATCTGCTTTTGAAAGTGAGGTTTCTCTCCTTGACCTCTCCGCCCTCCTATTTCTCTGTCTTCCCAGTTGGTTCGACTGTGCAACGAAGGCGCCCGGAAGATGGAGAGGACGGAAATGATGTACACAATTAACTCCCAGCTGGAATTTAAAATTAAGGTATTCTTGCACTTCTGCGTAAACAAGATTTATTACTGCTCTTGCTTAAGTCTTCTGTAAATAGAGAGGCAAGTTGAGAGCAACAGAGTGGATAGGATTTGACTTTTCAAAGAAGGGCCATAAATTGATTACAGAGAGGCTGGCAAAGGGAGTAGCAGATGCCGGGGGCAATTCCGTTCTAGCTTATGCCAGACAAAGTGACCTCTCTGCAGGCCACAAGAGTTAGGGTTATCTAACTAGAGCATCCCCCCACCCTATTTCCAAGGAAGACGCCAAACTCGGGAAAAGGGTAAAGATAATAGAATTTCAATATGGAAAGGGAGTTCTTTAGTATACTCAAAGTGTCCTGCAGATCAGTGGCATCCCAGAAGCTGGACTGCAGTGTTCTCCCAAATCAAATAAGGACACTCCTTGTCTGGTTCGCAAAACAAGATTGCCTGTGGATTGTTCTTGGCAAATTTATTTTTCTCCCATAATTCTTTATTGACTACGTGCTACCTGTTACTGCTTGTCCGATGCTGCTCGGAGCAGATGACAAGGTGAGCAAAAAAGAAAGTGACAGTTACTGACAAATCTAGGCCACGCTCAGTCCTTCATTGGTGTACAGCTGAGTTCTGAAAGGATGTGAATGCTCACAATTGTGGTTCTGTTTTGTCTTATGACATGTAAATTTCACCGCAACTTAAAATGACAGATCATGTTTTTATATAGTAAAAGTGTTCCTAATTCGTGCAGTGGTAAATGATCAGCATTTCATGGCCTGCTGCAGAGAGCAGATCACTGCCCTGTCATATAGTGTGAGGACCACCGTACAGTACAGATGAGGAAACCAATGCCCAGTGAAAAATGCATTGTTTAACAGGCTCACTTGGCCAGTGGGGGTAGAATTGGGGCTAGGGTCCTGATGTCCTGACTTGCAGATCAGGGGAAACTCTTCTCCCACCACATCCTGACTGTAAAGATTTAGTGGCAGAAACATGATCCATGATTCTTAGAATAGATGCCGATGGGCACTTGTAAACCCAACACAAATGCATACGTACCCTTTAAATAGTTACAATGTCCTCATACAGAAATTCACAGCAATTTCAAAATCTATCTTTCTCCCATCGCCCCAAAAGCATCTTGTCCTTCTCTGTAATTTGTTTCTAAGTATTTTAGGAAAATCTATCTGGTAATTGAGAAATGCCATCAGCAGCAAAAGTACAATGAGCCTTGACTTACAAAGTTTTTCCTGGGAAATGCTTGTGTCACCCCACAGCAAGCAAATCACCCCATCAGTAGCATATGGCTAAAATCACCAGCCCATTAAAGTGGACCACCGGTACTTCTTCCTTTGCCTGCTTCAGCCACTCTTGCCTCATCCTAGCCCCGTGCCCCATGCCCCATCAAATCTCAGGCATGAGTTAAAATAGCAGAATCTTTCTTTTGCCACCAGGGCCCTCAATCTCCCTGAAAATTTTCAAGTAGCTTCGAGTTGTGGCATGTTGCAGCCCACATGAGCCTTTGAGACAGTTTTATTTGGGACAGGGATGCGGCATTGTAGAAGACAGCTTGGTAGTTCCTCAAAAAGCCAACCAGAATTACCACATGACCCAGCAGTTCCCCTCCTAGATACATACCCAGGAGAACTGAAGGCGGCTGTTCTAAAAAACCCTTTACATCAATGGTCATGGCAGCATTATTTGTTATTGCCAAATTGTGGAAACAACCCAAATATCCATCAGCAAAACTGGTGAAGTGATAAAAAAAAATGCGGTATATCCATCCACTGAAACACTATTTGGCCACAAAAAGGAATGAAGCCCTGGTACACGCTACCACATGGATGAGCATCGAAACGTTACGCTGAATGAAAGCAAACAGACTCAGACGGTCACATAGTGCGTAATTCCACTGACCTGAAATGTGCAGAACAGGCAAATCTGTGGAGGTAGAAAGTAGAATCGTGATTGCCAGGGCCTTGGGGGAGGGCAGAGTGGAGAGTGAGCCCTTAGCGCATTTAGGGTTTCCTTTTAGGGTAATGAACATGTTCTGCAATTAGGTAGCCGTGATCATCACCCAGCATTGTGAATGTACTAAAGCCACTGACTGAATCACATACATACTTTTAGATGGTTAAATTATTCATTTTACCTCAATTTAAAAAGTATTTGCTCTTCAGTGTCTCTTCCTTGTCTTGCTGGCCCACAAAGGTAGTCGACTCTTATGCTGGGGCTAGTTTTCTAGGATGCCAAGGAACACAAAAGTCTTTCCTCCGTGGGAATTGTATCAGTACCTTTAGGGATATATTTTTGTTCATTAATTTCTTTTCTGGGTTTTGAGGTACACCTGGATTCTAGTCTTAGGGTTTCTGAACTCCAGAAATGCCCACTTAGGCTTGTTCAGATTTTTTTGTGGTCATTTTCATAGTTGTTGTTCCCCCTTCCCCCTTCTCCAACACTGAATGAATTTTATCTTCTAACAATAAATTCTGAAACAAAAAAAAAACACATAACATCAGATTTTTGTTTTCAAAAGAAGCAGACCTATTGAAAGCCACTCCCAGTTTTAGATATTAGAAATTTATTTTTATCTGGTGGAGTATGAGAAGTCCATAAAAATCTATTTGTTTTAAAGACAGCACAGTAATTTGAAAAACTTTCTTTCCCCAGCCCCTAAACTAAGAGCAGCCATGAGGAGGTAGCACGTACACTGGAACTTAAAACTGTCCTTGGTTCATCGGTAGGGTTCCATGCAAGAGCAGGAGAGCTCTGTGTTCCAGCAATTACGTACCTTCCGCGGGACAGACCGGACTCACAGCTCTTTGTGCTGACCTCTTGTGTGCTGCTGGGGTCACCAGTCCCCTAAGCACTCTCTTCGTCTGTCGGAACTTTAAGTTTCAGCCATTCCTGTTGGATAATCGTCTGATAGGAGATTTGGGGGCTGGAAACTCTGTGTACTCACTTAATAGCAAGTTTTGAAAGTTTGAGGTCAGCCATAATCTTTCATTCTTTTTAAACCTCCAGGAAAGCAGTCCATAACTGATGAGGAACCTGCTTATAGAAGTCTTTTATAAAATTTTAAAAAATTAAATCCTTTCTTAGCTTTCTTATTTCCTTCCTAATATCCTCAATTTCCTTTAGCTATTTTTAATCATTATTCCCTGAAAAGGATGACATTTGGGTGTACTGCACTTCTCCAGTTATGTTTTGTGTGTCTAAGAACTTCAGTTTATTTTATGGATATAGTTTTTTAAGTCATCTTTTTGGCAGTAAGCATTTCTGGTAACTTAAAAAAAAAGAGCTCTCAAGAGTAAGGATTATTCTGTGGTTTTGAGAGTTTTTCAGTTGGAAACTGGAAACTGAAATTTTTTTAAAAAACTATGTAATTTCTTGTATCCAGCCTTTTCTGTGGGATTAAGATGGATTATTTTGGGAAAACTTCATTTTCCCGACCAGAAAATAGCATGATGCTTTCAGGGGTGAATTTCTATAAGGAAAACTAGCATAAACTTAAGAACAGGTGTTCTTCAGAATATGGCTAAGTAAAGAATTAGTAGACAAATCACACATTTGAGAGGATTTTTTTCCCTTTTGAGTAAAGTCTGTTTAATTCATAAAGTGAATGTGGACTTTTATATTTGTTTCCTAACTGCAGTCATCTATGCCTTCCTGTATGTCTAGATTCTGACTTGTGAAATGTAAAACACCTGCAGTTGTTACTGATGGGTTTCATTCTGAGGCTTTTTGGTTTTAAGTGATTCTTATCAATCTTCTTTCTCAGTTGAGAGTTGATAGAAAGAGTTAATATAATACTTACTTTCTTGTTGACCCGATCACAGTTTCATATTGAATTTTAGTTACATATAGGCAAATTAGTGTTTTTTTAATACTGGGAAATAAAATGTTTTTTTTTCATTTTTATTGGAGAATTACTATACTCTAATTCTATTTCACTGTAATATACCTATAAAATAATGATGCGTGCCATAATATGTATAATTTGTTTGTTTGGAAGGTTTATATTCTACGTACAGTAACCTTAAAAGTACTCTCATTTGGCTTCGGGTGCTGAGTTTTTCTCTTTTCATAGCCTTTTCCTCTAGTCTCCTCCTCCCGGTGGTTGGTAAAGAGAGGTGAACTGACAGCCTATGTAGAAGACACCGTCCTTTTCTCAAGAAGGATGTCCAAACAGCAAGTCTACTTCTTTCTCTTTAACGACGTGCTCATTATCACCAAGAAGAAGAGGTAAGCCCTTCTGTGGTGTTGCTCACTGTGCGTCCAGTGTCAAAGCTGTGCAGTTCAGATGCTTCTTAGAGGTGACCGTCCTTTAAAAGCTGGAGGTGTCAGATGTGTAGGTTCTGCACATGGAACCACAGCAGCATCTGCTCTTCATTCTCTTTAAATTACCTGCACAGCTGAGACTCGAATCGTTAGCAGCATCAGCATTCTAGCCCGCCCGTATCGAGCTTTTGCAGTGTGCAAACCCACGTTCTGAGCATTTTATACATTCGTATTATTGAGTTCTCATGGCATCCCTCGGGACGGAACGCTCTTAATATTCTCAATCAGCAGTTTTCAAATCTCTGTAGAACCTTTCCTCTGATTGAGAACAAGCTGGGGCGCACGTCTAGTGCTCCTGGTAACTTAATTTAAAACCCGCTGCTCTTCATGATTGTAGGCTAAAACGTTTCCCCGTGACTGGGAAGATGTTCTCGATCCTCTAATACTCTCTTCTTAACGGAATGTAAAGTAAATCGGCTGTTTGGCAGAGTGTTTATGCCTCTAACTTCAGACTTCTGGTTGTGTACTCATGAACTGCTCTGGGGAGACATCCAGGAGGAGTACTGTACAAGCACGCATGCGCACGCGCACACACACACACACACACACACACACACACACACACACACACTCCCCTCAGCTCTGCTCTTCTCTAGGGAACATTCTAACTATACTCAGTATATGTAGGACTGTAAAATATTTTCCTGCTGGTCCTTCATGAATATTCCATCTTTCCCAGAATGCGAACTTAAACATAAATCTGTGGTGTGTTACTTCCACACAGGAAGGCAATGCTAGTGAGGAGAATTGCTGGCATGTAATAGAAGTAGGGGTAGTTCATAGGGTACAGTTTTGACAAGGTGAAGAGACTCATGGAAACAAGCTTCTAGGAATATGTAAAATACGTGTCAAAATTTACCATAAATATTTATTTAAATTCTACTCTGACTTGCTGACATGTTGGCTTGAGTAGTCAAACTCAGTTGAGACAGAGGTTGAGCTTTTCTTTTTGCGCCATTTAGTCAGACTGTGTTATGAATGATTTCAGCTGCCTGGCTGTCTGGCTGAACTGAAAACTTTGGATGGTCTATCCTGAAAAGCCATGATACAACTATGAGGGTTATTTTTCATACTTAGGAAAAGAGTGTTTCCATAACGTTAGGAAGAAATGATTTCTCGTACCTTGGGTCAGTTTAAATAGTTCTAGCAGTTAAGTCAATTTTATAAATAAAAGATTGGAGAGACATTATAATTTTTGTATTTTTATGTTTTGTTGGTTTCCTATGAGATAGCATGTTTTTTTGGCATTCTTCAAGATGTTTTGTTTTTGGGGAAGAATAATTATATATATATGACTCTTCAAATGCCAGAACTCTTGACTTTTAACATCTTCCAGCTGTTGAAATATTTGCTTTGTCTCAATGGACCAAAAGCTTTATCCAAGCTTTTGATTTAACAATAAAGTATATTAAACCAATTTTAAATAAAATGTAGTTTTAATTGTGATATCTTCAATGACTTGATGAAACCATTAAGGGTATTTAAACCAGGATAGTACAACTTTTATTCTTGGACTTGCATAGAACTACCCAATAAATGTAGACTTTGAAAGTTAGAATTAAGATATATGTTATTCTACTAACTAGAATACTTTTCCCTCCGTAGGAGATTTTGCCATTACATTTAATGTTGCTTTCCTAGCTACCCCACATGTATTTTCTCAGGTAGATTTGAACTTGTATTATAATAAAAGGGACAGCAAAGTATGCAGCTCCAATGGAGAGGTCAAACTGAGTACCTAACTCTACCTTTACCGAAACTGGAATTTCCTTGCCCTCACCATGAGCTCATCCTATTTCTAGGTGCTCTTGACCCAGAATGGCACGGAGGCTCAAGTTGCCTAACCTACATATGTGGTGAGAGCGGCAGGCAGAACACAGAGGCTGGATAAACAGGCTTGGTTAAAAATGTACAGTATGCACAGCCATATTTACTCTGCAGCTTCAAGGAGGCAACTACAAATGCTTCGCATGCCAGAGGCAGCAGCGGAGGAGATTCAACAGCTTTCAACAAGGCAGTAATTTAGGCTTGGCCAAGAGGTACAGATAAAGGATTACTACCTGCGCCAGCTCTGCAGGGCTGACCCAGCCACCCACTGCCTAATCGTAATTCCAGGGTTTAGTCAAGGAGCCCAGCTTCTGGATCTCCAGGGTTTTCAGCTTCAGGGAGGCTCCCGGGCTACCAGCAGACACAGCTTGGGAGGAGAGTTACTCTTCCTCCTCCCCCAGTCTGACAGCTGTTCTATGCTGCGTACGGCCACAGATGTCGGGTGTGTGGCTGTCTCTGCAATGCAGAGCCCCCATTACTGCTAGTGCTTGCAGGGCGTCCCTGACCACGGGCTGTCTTCTAGGACAGGAATTTTCACTTTTTTTTTTTAGGATATCAAAAAAGAAGTTTCAAGTTTCCTTCAGCTTTGGACTGTTCATGTGTCACTGTGTTAATAGTCTCTTCCACTACATTTTCAAAAGGATACACGATCAGCTCGACTGTTTTGAATGAGAAAGTGAAATCTTTGGCCGTTGAAGCTTTCACCGCAGATTACTTGGGCACTTTCGGAGCCGAGTTCCCAACTGGGCGCTCCTGAGACCTGACAACTCCCTGGCGTGGGGCTGCCGTGTGCTCCGTAGGGCGTTTTAGCAGCTTCCCGGTTTCTCGTAGCACTGTCCCCCCAGGTGCAACAACCCAAAATATCTCCAGACACTGGCATATGTTCTCCGGGGGCCCCATTGCCTGCACTTGAGAACCACTGTCCTAGAGTGGTAGTGACGTGTGTTGTGCTCATAGTTTAATGGACAGTAACTTCTTATAGTGTGCAGTCCATGCCTAGTAATAACTGATTTATAATCCTCCGTTACGGTGTACACACTATGTGCTGTGTCCAACCTTAGGTATTAAATACTACTCTTCCCAGTTCCGCAGTGTGAATACTGAAATCAAGACCTAAATAAGTTCAAACTCTCAAAAGACTTATTTTGTAAGGTAGTTCGCTGTCTTACTATTTTCATATACCAGCCTTGTATCTGGCTTAGGTTTTCCCCTCTGATTTATTCTTTTGATAAAAACAGTTTTTCTCCCCAGCTGCTATAGCAAAGTACCACGCAGTCAGTAGGTGGCTTAAAGCAATAGCACTCCATCCTCTCACAGTTCTGGAGGCAGAAGTCTGAGGTCGAGATACTGACAGGCCGTACTCCCCCGAAGGCTCTAGGAAGGAACCCTGCCTTGCCCCTTCCAGCTCCTGGTCACTCCTGGGGTTCCTTGGCTTGTAGCAGCCTAACTCCAGTCTCTGCCTCTGTCTTCACACAGCTTCTTCTCTCCTGTGATTCCATGTCTCTAAATCTGCTCCCCCCTCCATATAAGCACACAGGTCACTGCATATAGGAGCCACTCTGCTCCAGAATCATCTCATCCTAACTCGATTACCTCTGCAGAGACCTTGTTTCCAAATGTGGTCAAAGGCACAGGTACCAGGGGCGAGGTCTTCAACATGTTTTTTGGAGGGCACAGTTCAACCCAGTCTCCTCTCCCAGCCCTTCGTCACTAATGTTTTAAGCTAGTTCTAGAACATGCCTTTATTTTTCGAACACTGATGGATTCCATTTACCATAGTTTAGGAGGGTCATCACAGTTATGTGACTTCCACACCTCTACTGGGTGGTCGTGTAGGTTATCTCATTCAAGTCTCCTTCAAACATGGTCCTTCTCCAGGGTCTGTTCCAAGGCTTCTGTGTAGCTGGTTGCTCCACAATGAACCTGAAAGATGACTTTTGACTCGCTGTTCCTCACTGCACTTCCCTGTTCAGCCAATCTCCAGTCTTCTAAGCAGCCCGTGCAATTGCTTCTCTCCCATTGCCGCTGCCCTGGGACCCCACTTGAATCTGCCGTTGACACACATCTGACTGGATTCATGCCACCATCCCTCCGTCCATTCTACCTTGCACAGCCAGAGTGTGCTTTCCAGAAGAGAGACCTATGCAGTTGTCTGCCCTTCCGTTGTCTTACCTTGCACTTAGTATAAAGACTCAGTGAAGCATCTTTCTGGCCACCAGGACCTGGCACATGTCTCTTTCTCTGCTTAGACCAGGGGTGTCCATCCTGCGACCCATGGGCTGCATACATCCCAGGATGGCCATGAATCTGGCCCAACTCAAAATTGTAAATTTACTTAAAACATTCTGAGATTTTTTTTGTGATTATGTGTCACACTGTATGTAATGTGTGGTCCAAGACAATTCTTCTTCTGGAGACACCAAAAGGTTGGGCACCCCTGGCATTCTCCCTGCCCCCTAATTCCTCTCCACCCCAGACCTTTTCTAGGCTAAGTCCTTTTCATTGTTTAGGTCTTAGATTAGTTGTCAAATCCATTGGGAGTTCTTCTCCATTCCTCTAGAGTGGGTTTATTTTGGTGCTTTGTGGTCCTGTAAAACCCTGCATTTTCTTTGCCATAACATTTGTGTTACCATGTGTTCATCTCTTGTTGACCCTTGCATCCTCGGTGCATAGCCTGATGCCTGTCCCATAAAGTTCATTCGTAAATGTCTATTGAATGTCAATTGTTAATGGAAAGTGGCACCAGATGTTAGACCTTGGTTCTTGAGTTGGGCTGAGAAAAGAATTCAGCACCAAGACTCAAATACGAGTGACAGTTTTAGATAGTCACGGGGGTAGAAGAAGTGAACCATGGAAGAAGTGAGCCAGCACGGCTGTGTGGACTCAGGAAACAAGTTACAGAGGCCAAAGAAGGGCCTTTGGAGCTTAGGAGAAAGGCTAAGATAACATGCCTGGGAGAAGGAGGGGGGAAGGCGTGGGCGTGCTCCAGAGAGACAGGGAGAATGCAAGAGTGCAAGCCCACAACGGTCCTTCGCCTGAAGGGCTTTTATCTGTCTTCCAAAGGTGGGGATTTTACGGGACGTCTCAGGGGAGGATCTCAGTAGACTATTCATCAGCTGTCCAGGTGTGTCTTTTCACAGTTGTGGCCTCTACTGATTGGTCGGTGCCAGGGCAGAGGGTCATTAGTCATGGCAGCTGGCTCTGGTGTCAGCCATGGCATCACTTCCTCTGGTTTTGCTGCTTTCCTGAGCCTGGAGCCGAAACACCACTGAGGCCTACATGTTATCCTTAGTTTAACCAAAACTGTCACTGTGGTCAACAGACCCAAAGCTTTGTCTTAAGAGGCTATTCGATGTGGACCAGAGCCTCATTGTCCTGGGGACTTAATGCTTAAGGCAGTGGTCATGCAAAGGCTGGTATGGGAGTTATATGAGGCCATTCTCCAGCCCCCTTGTTCCTTCTCCAGGGGGGTCTGCCACATGACTAGCGACATGCCAGGGAAGGAAAGGTCATGAGAAGGTCTGACTCACGTGATCAGCAATATGAAAGGTCAGGGGGTCTAAACCGCACGGCCAGCGTAATGCTAGAAGAGAAAAGGTCACCCTGGGAGGTGAGGTCCCACCCACCCCAGTTTTGCCCATTGCTAGGTGCCCAGGCCTTTCCCCCCGGTAACCTTCATACCTGGCGTTACTCCTACTCCGCTCATGCCTGTCTAACTGTATCAAACCAATCATGTGGATGATTAAATACAAACAATTCAAATGAATGCATTACTCAGTGGACAGCCTTCTCTCATTTCACCCCCAGGCTAACATTTTTTTAATGTTCTTTTATGTGATTTTTGCATTCTACTCCATTATGTAATCCTTTTTAAATAAACATTTTAAATTAATTTTGGCAAAAACAAATCTGGAACTTGGTTTATCATGGGGCCTCTGGAGTTTCACCTACAGAATACAACCAGATTGTTAGGACTGTATTTCCAAAGCTGTGCTCTGTAGAGGAGGTTTCCGGGGCTTGCTTTTGTTTTGTACTATTGTGTCAGCTGGTGGTTTCAGCTGCAAGTAAAAGTATGCTCATACAGAAGGGTTAAACAGTAAAAAGTTGAACTATCACACACACAAACGATAAGAAGTCGGGTGATTTGGGGAAAGCCTCCCTATTGTATTCCTCTTAGGGAAATTTACTGTTCGACCTCTTGGAAACCTTTTGGCTATATGTAACAGAATTCCCAAGTAACTGTGGCTCAAACACAAAAAGCACTGCATTCCCTTCTCTCTCCAGACATGAAGCCTGAGGGTGGTCAGCCGGGGCCCAGAGGTCACCAGTAACCCAGCCCCTTTCCATTCCTCAGCTGCTGCGAGTGTGGAGCTTCTAGGTTGCACATGGCTCCTGCAGGCGGCATGATTTCATTCAGGATCAGAGACGGGAGGCTAGGGTGAAAGTCAGAGGTTGAGCCAAGGGGCTCTGTCCTCAGGTGGCTTTTCTTTTTTATCAGCAGAGGAAAACCTTTGCCAGACAGTCCCCAGAGGACTTCTTATATGTCATGGGTGAGGCTTGGGTCACAGGACTTGTTCTAAGGGAGGCCGGGAAAGCCAGCAGGTGATAAAGGGGAACAGGAGAGCCAGGATTGCGTTGGCTCTGCCACGAAGGGGCTGGCACCCTGGGGCTTGATGGACAAGAATGTGGGGGGCTGGCAGCAGACTAGATCATATTTCCAATCACAACAAGGAAATCCTTCTTTCCACAGAGCACCACTTAACATACAAGTAGTCTGGGAAATGGGAAGAGCTCTTTAAAAGAACTAACACTTTGCCTTTAGGATGAATGGGGGTGGGGGGAATATTGGGTTCAGTGGAGAAAGAAGTGATTGGAGATTTCGAACCCGCTTCCTTTTGGCCGGCCTCCCTCCTCCAGCTGGGGTTCACGTGAGTGTCTCCGTGGCAGTGCCTTTTCGCTCCCACCAGCACAGGCGCACCCCTCGGCACATTTGGGGGAGATGGGTGGGCGAGGTCTGGGTGTTGGCCACAACACCGAAAGAATGCTGAAATCCAGTCTAGTCTTGTTCCCTCTAACAGTAATCACATTTGGATTTGTTTTCTTGTCCTGGGTTCTCCACCCATAAATGATTTAACCGTGATGGTTTCGGGTGGCCCCTGTAGTGACATGAGGAAGTAGTTGACGTAGTAATGATGGTGATGAGAACCTGCACTATTGAGCATGCCGGTCACTGAGCTCAGCGTGTATGTGCCGCGTATCACTGAGTGATCAGAGCAGCCTTGCATCGCCTCCATTTCACAGATGAGGACACTGAGGTGGGGAAAGAAGGACTCTTTTTTAATGTCTCAGCAAAGGCGAAATTCTTAGAGCCTCATCTCTGAACAATTTATTTATTTCTTGACTTCATTTTTGTAGAATATTTTCACCATTCTCCATCCTGCAATGTCATTGGAAAATACATCCCAGAAGTTCTCACCTTTTTGGGTTGTTTTGTTAAACACATATTCCAAAGCAAGTTTTTTTTGTTCAGTGAGTATTTTTATGGTTGTACAGGTTGTAGGAGGAAATTAGAGCTTGTACCAAGTTGCATTTGCAAGCTTTCCTCTACCTTTAGCTAATCTAGCATCAGAGTGTGAGGAAAAGATTTTCCTTCTCACAATATTTCCTTCCCGCAGACAGTTAAGCCAGTAGGTTTCCGCTTCCTCCTTCCTCTTCCATAAATATTGGGTGTATTGACGTAACTCGAACTTTGTGACACATTACGAGTCCTCAGAGTTTAAAGAAAGGGTTTTCTCTAGTAGAATACTACCAGATCAGTATCACAAGTTCAGGGAGTTCAGTTCCAACTTGCATTTCCCCAAGTAGTTTGAATGCCCAGTGGCTTAAAGCTGTGCATGCCCCGTGGAAAGGGTCAATGCCTGGTTTGTGCTTTTTTCCATTTTGAAGCCTTGCCCATTACAGAAACGGAGTCACCTGACATTGCCTCTCTTCCTCTGCAGAATAAACCCCTTCCTCGGGAAATCAACTTAAGGAGTATCTCAGATAAAGGAAAGGCAATAAGACTGACTCAAAGCTCTTTTATTCCTGCAACATAAAACTTGGTTATTCCTGACAACCACGATAGTGGGTTCTAAATTCAAGATGGTGAGATGGGGTGAGGGAGAAAAGAGAGCTCCTTTCCCTTTTTCCTCCCCCTCTTTATCTCTGGTCTCCCCACATACCCTTGATTCCTCTATGTGATGGTATTGTGTCCTCTGTTCTGTAAGAAGAGTTGATGTTGCCATCAGTGTTGAGAGTTGCCATGACTGAGGAGCACAATATCGGTGTCTGGAATCAGACAGAACTGGGCTGAAATCCTGGCCGTGGGATCTTGGGCAAGTTACTCTTAACCTCTCAGAGCCTCAGTATTCTCATCTGTAAAATGGGAATAGTAATTCATCATCTTCATGGAATTTCTATCAGAATTAAATGAGCTAATGCGCAGTGAATACTGTCTGCCGAGTGACTGATACCTGCCGAGTGGCATTATTCCCAGCGTTGTGCTTCTCACTCTCAAGATTAAATTATTGCTCTCGGCTTCTAGAATATTTTATTGTTTAAGAAAATAGTTTGAAACCTTTAGCCATTGCTATTCATCTGAAGGTTGTGGAGCACTCTGGGGTCAGACCTAGAGTTACGGCCTGAGGAACAAATGTACGTAACTCCATCTCCTTCCTTCCCCCCAGATCAGGAATCCATGTCAGATGGCAAGTGAGCGGGAGACAACCATTGACCTACTTTGTATTATTGAATAAGATGATGTGAATCATGCACACTTTGGTAGCAGTGGCTTTCTTGCAACATCCCTCAACTGATTAGGAGACACTGTAACTTTGTGGCTGAAAAAGTAAATTCAGTATATTTTCCTCTTTCATTCAAGGAGGTCAGTAGAAGTAAACTTAAATTGGAATGTGGAGATTACTCTGGTCATTTGGAATAACTCTGTTACCAATTTAAGAAGGTGCCTACTTTCTCTTCAGAGCTTCTTCAGTTCTCATTACACCAGGGGGAAAGCTTCAGTAAGTTGCCAGCAGCCTCTCTGTCAGGACCCTGGGTTCAGGGCATCCTGTGGGCAGCCAGAGAGGTCCCAGGTTGTGGAATCTGGGGATCCATGGTGATAGGAATAGGGGCTTGGTGGTTCCACTGTGGGCCACTGGCCATCTTCTTTGGTGACAGTGAGTCTCAACAGATCCTTATCTTACCAATGAATGTGATTCTCATCTCTAGTATTTGTTACATCCTTGACAATGAAATAGGAAGCATGGGGCATGTTTGTTAGTCTTCAGACTTATTTTGAGGAGCTGAGCAAGAAAGGCTGTTTGAATTCAGTTTCTGGATAAATATCACCCCTTGTTTTGCTGGTTGGAGCACTTGGCCAAATTATTAATTTAGCTCTAATTATGCTTTTCCACTTTAATAGCTAACATTTATTGGCTGTGAGCCAGGCATGAGTTTAGGAGCTTTGCATACAATAATAAATCTTCACAACAACCCAAAGAGATTGGTATTATTATCCCCATTTTACTGATGAGAAAACTGAAAACAGAGAGGATCAGTAACTTGCTCAAATCACAAAGTAAGTGATTGATAGAATTGGGATTTTTACAGACATTCAAAATCAAGTCTGTACTCAACTGCCATACTGCACTGATTACTTTAAAATCATATATTATTTCACTAAAAACTTTTTTGTATAGTTCCAACACAAACCTTTAAAATTGAAATTAACTTCAGTCATGTGAAAAGTGTTTTGATCTCTTAACTCAAAATACGTTTTAGTATAGTCCAATATTCTCTATCCCAGTAATGTTTAACCAGAGTATTTTTATTCCAGTTAAGCACAAGATCAAATATGGGGATTTAGAAATCACGTTGGCAGATGGAAAAGATAAACAAGTTAACATCCGCAGAGGAAGAATTCTCATATGTGTCTTGAAGGACAGCAGGAAGAGTGTTCTTTGATCTTATAAAACCCCCTGCACTCCCTGGGATCAGCGTGCCAGGAGATTGGCAGAGCCCAGATGAATCCCTGAGAGAAAAGCCAGAGGGCCTTGAAGAGGATCTTGGAGAATGACCCTGAAGAAGGATGACTTAGCCATGTTACAGAGGCATTAGAAGAGGAAGATAGAATTTCAGGAGGTCACAGAGGCTCAGCACCACCAAATGTAACAGTGCAGATGCCAAGAAGATCAATGAAACCCACCGTTGGGTTTGGTGGGGTGTGGGCCACGATGACCTTGGGGAGCAGTTTCCCTGGCATGTAGGCACAGGGTCTGAGACAGTGAAAAGGCAAGCAGCTGCTGGCTGAGGAGACATTTGTCTTGACACCAGCAGGTGCAAGTAAAGGTCTTTTCAAGATAGGGAAGCTGTGTAACTGTTTCATAGAGAGCTGGGGAAAGGAAGCGACTGAATAGGTTTAAAAAAAACATACCTAGCTCAGCGATATATGCCGAAAAATGTGTTTTGTTTTGGACAATTCTTGATAGCCTCTTTTCTTTTCAATTTAACTCTTTTATAAAAGGGAGTATTGGGGGTGCCGGTTGGGTTTTCACCTGTGAGATTTCATCTATAAAAGAAAGTTCCAGAACAACGCCGAGGAGGAATGTGAGACAAATGATAGCAGGCTGTGGGAAAGCTGGCCTCTGCCGTCTCCCCTGCCCCTCACACCTCACTCCCGTGTTCCTCGCATGCTCCCAGCTCTGTCTGGGGCAGCTAGACTATTTCCATTCTTGGTCATCCTTAATGTGTACTTAAGGCGTTTGCTAATAAGGGTTATGGCAGAAACTCTCCCTGAGACATTTGCATGTTTCAGAGCACCTCCCTGGTCACAAGGCTGGCCCAGGTGGGTCTGAGCCAGCAGGAGGGCCTGTTCTGTCACCGCCCCATCTTTGTGACTCTCGGACCCAGAGCCTGGGTCCAGGCAAACATCTTGGTTTACACAGTGAGATTGGGACCCAGATCTGTGTATTTTTCAGACATCTTCCCCAGATGTCCCAGTATTTGTTGACTAGCCCGTGCATTCCCCACAGATTTGAAATGGCACCTGTGTCGTGTCCTAAAAAGTGTTTGGTGTCACTTCGTGAGCACGCTGTCCTGCTTTGCTCATGCACCTGTCGGCTCACGCCCCAGCCTGCCTTTGGATTTCTGTAGCTTTCCGGTACGTTTGCACTCGGTCATAAGGCTACTTCACGCTTACTCTTTCTCACAACCTTTCTGACTGTTCTTACATGTTTACTTTTTTGTGTATGTTTTAAAATCAGCTTGATCCTGTCCCCTCCACACTGCCTCCCACCCCGCAAGAAAACCCCATTTGTATTTTTGTTTGGATTGTGTTAAAATTAATATATTAATTTAGGAAGAATTGATACCTGGATAATATCAAACTTTCCTAGTTATTCAGGCCTTCTTCTGAAGTATAGCATTTGAAGGCTATCTTTTAATAACAGAAACTGGTTAAGTGTAATCCTAAATATTTTACATGTTTTATGGCTATTATAAGGAAGATTACATCTTCTATTATTTTCCTGAGTATCATCAATATACAGGAGAGCCTTTTTTCTAACCCAACCACTTTACAGAATTTACTCTCTGTCACCTCGTAACATATTTTCAGTCATTGGTGTCATCTGAAAATTATCGGTTGTTTGTAGGGGAAGAAAAAATGTCCATTGCCCCATAGTCACTTCGTCTGTACCAGTAGGTAGGTGTGCACAGACACCCAGAGTGATGGGAACCTTCCCAGTTCTGCATTTATTATTTTTAAATTAAAAAATTTTAATATGCATTTATGCCTTGAATTGTGAAGTATTTCAAACGTATGGAAAATTACCAAACACTAGCATGCCTATCGTCCATATCTGACAGACACTAACTTTTTGCTATATTTATCAGGTCTTTGCTTTTTAAGCAGAAAACCCGGTCTAATACTGCAGGTACACCTAAGGTCTCTTTGCCATTATTCCATGCTCCTCCTCCTTCTCCCAGAGTAAGTCCTGTGCCGAGTTTGGTGTCTGTCGTCCTACGCTCCTGACTGTATAAAAGTATATATGGAGTTTTGCCGTTTTAAAAATGTATGTTGCATGCACTTGTCAGATATTGTTCTGATTTAAAAGTAGTAAGTACGTGTCTGTTACGGACAATTCTGACCTTTATAGAAATTTATAAGACAGAGGATAAAAGTGCTCTGCAATCCTCACTTTAAGAAAGCCACTGTTCGCCATAAGGTGTATCATTCTTTCAACCCATGCTGTCAGGTTGCATTTAGTAGAACCCAGAACTACCTGAGCTGCTTAGCAGAAGGTCTTCCCACGGGAAGAGTAATGGGGTAGTATTTACCATCATACCCTGTTCTCTATCGATAGTTCTTTATCTTCTTTAGAAAAGAAAGTATTCTCAGCAAAGGTTATGGGACTCTCAAGTGGGTTTTAGCCGGGAGACCAATCGTTGTTTATACGTCAGAGCAACAGACTGACAGAGACTTGATCGCCGCGCCCGATAGCAGGCCCGGCTTGCACAGAGCAGACAGCCTTGAAGAGCAGCTGGTAAACTTGGAGCACATATAAGACAATCAAAGGAAGTCTACATATAAACTTCTCTATGCGAGGAAAGGTGGTTTTTCCATTTGCCTTTTTCTGAGCAATTTAACTTCCTAATTACATGATTCAGATTGTTTCGGAGGCTATGTAAACCATATGTTTGCTGAATGCTGGAGACAAACATGGGGAAGTGTGATTAGCATCAGCTTCCCTCAGGAAAGGGGTTTCTTTCCCGGCCCAGCCTAGCCTGTGTTCTCCTTACTGGACATGGGTGAGTAAGCAGCGGAGGGAAATCAGCTTGAACCGCGCTGCATCTGGCTGTGGATTCCCCCTATTCCTTCTGCCTAAGCATACATTTTAACTAAGAATATAATTTTATTCTCCGTATCAACATGAGAGAACGAGACAGTGGGTGCTGACCAACATTAGGAGAGGGAATTTCATTCAATATTGGGCAGATCTGGAGAGGGGAAATACGATTATTTGGAATCTTTATGAGATTAAGTGTGTGTGTAGGGGGGAGAGCATGAACAGTGAGCAGGCTAGCAAGAGTGAGCTGCTTTTCAGTATTTGTTTCATTGGGTTTGAATAATAGCTGACAAGGACAGATACTAAATAAAATCAAATTATCTTATGTTAAATTTATTAAAAGAGTAGTGAAGAAGTTATAAACGTTATATACTATGTGATAAAGATGTTTAGAGGTCTAGGTAAAATAAATGATATTGGATGATGGCTACTGAATCAGTTAAAAAAAAAACAAACATTTCCTGCTTTTTATTTTGGACTCAGAACTCAAAAACAGTGGGTGAGTTCCCTGCTCAGGCGTATTCAGTGACACAGATGTGCAGATGTGTAGAAATAAGCACCTGGAGGTGAACCTTCAAAGCTTCGAGTAAAGTGGCTGCAACTCATGATCCAAACTGGAATTTGAGAGAACAGGCATAAACTGGATCAACAGTCACCCTACCTCTTAATGGCCTTGAGGTTGTTATCATTTAAGAGAACAATAAAAAACATTCCATTATAATTTATCTACTTCTTCTGTCTCTAATTACCCCTGCAGACGAAGATTCAAAGCATTGATGAAACACAATAGCCGGTATTATTCGTAGTTAGGCAAACACTGGGGAAAATAGAAACTCTAAAAATTAAGAGGAAAAAAGCATTTAGGTGGTTTATTCATATTAGTTTACATTAGTTTTTTGTGAATTCTTGGTCTTGAATTCTGGTGGGGACTACGTATAAGGTGAAACTACTTTATGCTAAAGATTTCTTGGAATGTGAGTCGTGTTGAGTGATTGCTTTATTGAATATACATTTCTTGGCCTTTCATTTGTTTGGAAATGCCAAGAACACCTATTCAGTGTCATTGTTTCGGGTACTCCCTAAACACCCATTTGCACAGCATTGGGGTGCTTGGGTTTTTCTGTCTGAACCATATTATTTGAACTGGAAGTGAGTATCTTTGACTATTGGGTAGTGTTTTTGCCTCGTGAGTTGGACCAAGAGTAGCTAGAAGGTACAGAGAGAGGACTATAGCAAGGAAGCCTTCCTTCATCTTACATTTGCTCTTGGTGGTGGGTTTTGTTTTTATTTGTTTTTTATTGTTATATCTTATGCCCTGGCATACTATATCCCTGTCCGAGATATCTAAACAAGCATTATAAAGTTTTTCTGCTCTTCCAAAAAACCGTAAACATGGTAAACATGGTCTTTTAAACATATAACTTCATTTGTCTGTGAAGTGTATCATTCTCTTTCCTCCTTTCATAAAAGTTGTTGTGAGCTTTTCTAAGCCTCCTTTGGATGTGAGGAACTGTTCTGTATCCTGAGTGTTTGTGGGCAGTTTCAGGAGAGCTTTGGGGATGACCTCGCCATGTGAACTTTCCATAATACAGATTGTTACCCTAGCAACAGAGGGCTTGATCAGAACACAGCATTCTGCTTTTCTGTATGATAACTGTGTTTGCTGGTTTTGGTTTTTGTTTTTTTCAGGGGACGATCTGTCAAAGTAAATTTTAGAAAGGATGATAGTTTTTCAAGGAGAGTTACAAGGGAGTGGTTGACAGGCAGCTGTCCAGCACTGAGTGAAAGAAATTCTAAGAAATCTTGAGCAAATGCCTTACTTTGAAATTTCTTGTACAGTTGACTGGGCATATGGATTTTTCCTTCCTCTTTATTCCCCTAACTTCATACATTTATGCTTATTATTAAATGAGACAGCAACTGGATATTACTCCTAAAATATTCTTGAATTTATTGCATAGTCATCCATTTACTCACCAGTTACTTACTGAGCTCTCCCATGTTCTACTGCAAGGGCACATATTCACAGTAGAGGGAAAGCTGTATCTAAACAGGGTTGGGATTTTTCAAGGAGTGGAGTGTGCATGCAAGGAGCGATTGTAACTAGGTACCAAGAAATCCAAGTGGGTTAAGTCAATAAGCATGAACGAGAGCACATGAAGGGGTTAAGGATGGGAGAAAGGTGGTAGAGTCCATGGGTCATAGGCCCAGGTGTGTTGAAGAATTGCTGCGGTTGGTTAGAAGTGATTCGGAGAGACAGGCAGTGCTGGTTAGTCGAGTTCGACATCAGGATTGCAGAGAGGTTGCAGCTTATAGTAATGACAGGGTCTGTGCTGTGACAATGTGGAGGGGTGGCCGAAGCATGGCGGAGGACAGTTCTTTAGAGGAGAAGTCAGGGGAGGCCAGGCTAATGGGAGGCTCTGCTACCTGGAAATTCAAGAAAGAAATAGTGCTGGAGAAAGGCAACCAGCAACTGTGCTCACGAGGGAGGTTGAAGAGTGGCTCAGGGGTCTGTGAATGGCTGTGACTGTCAGGGGAGAGTGACAGCATGGACTTCAAAGCTGAGGACTTTTTGGGAGGAGGACGGGCCATTGTCTAGAAGCAGCAACGAGAAGCAAGCAGACAGAGAGCCTTTCCGATGAGGCGGCATTCTCTAGGGACAGTCAAGTTCCTTTTGAGGCAAGAGGGTAAAGGGAGGGTTTAGCGAGGAGGCTGAGGATTTAGGAGGTTTAGCTAGATTCCCTAAATGAGGGGCATTCTCAGGGGGCACAGTGCAAGGGGTTCAGGAACCAGCCAAGGAGCTCAGGGAGGCAGGGCCAGGTTAGGCACGTTCACGGTGCTGGGGATGCGATTCCAGGGGGACGATGAACACTGGCAGAAGCAGGGATAGAGGGATTAGTCCTGCTGGTTTCTGAAGCAGGTGGCGAGGCTGTGCGTGTTGGAGAGAAGGATGTCTTACCAGAAGCAAGCAGACCTCTGGGTCTCCTCTCCCCTCCTGAGCCTGGTGGTTTGGAGGCTGGGAGTGAGGCCTTGCTGTGTAGAACATGGGTCCGTTTTGGGATTCCCTCTTCATTCTTACGATGGAGGCAGGGTGGGGAAGTGCACTTGCTTATTCGAGCACGATCGTGAAGTGTGCATGTGTCACTTATCACAGTTCCAGGATACTATAGAGTGAAAACTGGAGGGTTTGTATGTTTCCATACAATTCAGTGTATTACAGAAAAATAGTAACTAATAGGTATGATGGGGAGGATCATACTGTTTCATGGTCAGTAGATATCATTTAGAGTCCAATTCATATTTTAAAGTAAATCATTTTTTTCTTGCCTCCCACTCCACCATCTTCCCCTAAAATGTGTGACTTGAGAGGCGACCAGGTGCCACAGTTTTATCCACTGAAAATCATTAGGTTCTGTTCCCTTTTCCTTACAGTGAGGAAAGTTACAACGTCAATGATTATGCCTTAAGAGATCAGCTAATGGTGGAATCCTGTGACAATGAAGAGCTTAATTCTTCTCCGGGGAAGAACAGTTCCACCATGCTTTATTCAAGACAGAACTCCGCCAGTCACCTCTTCACTCTGACAGTCCTTAGTAACCACGCGAGTGAGAAGGTGGAGATGCTGCTGGGGGCTGACACACAGTGAGTATGGGCGGGGAGAGATCGCCCTCGGCCTGCGGATGCCCTGGAAATAGTGAACAGTAGCTACTCTTCATTTTTTTGTCAAGTACCTGTTACGAGCCAAGCACTGGTCTAGCTGCTTTGTACAGATGCTCATGTTTTCATTGTGAGCCTTCAGTGTTTGGAGAGGTGGGTACTATTTGTGCCTCATGAGTCCTGCTGGATGCATTGTAGAGTAGTCTTCCCCTATCCTCTGGGGATATGCTCCACGACTCCCAGCAGATGCTCGAATGATAAAGTTTTAATTTATAAGTGAGACACAGTAAGAGAGTAACCACAACTGACAATAAATAAAATAGAACAATTATAACAATATACTATAATAAAAGTTATGTGGATGTGGTCTCCGCCTCGAAATACCTTATTGTACTGTACTCACCCTTCCCCTCATGATGCTGCAGGACAACACAGGCCCACACAATGGGACGAGGTGAGCTGAATGGTGCAGGCACTGGGACACAGCGCTGGGCTGCTGTTGACCTCCTTACAATACACCTACTATGTGACTCACTGGCAGGCAGCATGTACAGCCAGAACATGCTGGACGAAAGGATGATTCACATCCAGGGCAGGATGGAGCAGATCAGTGCGAGATTTCTTCAAGCTTCTCAGGACAGCAAGCAATGAAAAACCTATGAATTGTTTATTTCTAGGATTTTCTATTTACTATTTGCAGACCTCAGTTGACCACAGGTAGCTGAAACCACAGGAAGCAAAACTGCAGATAAAGGGGGACTGCTTTCTCTAGGTGGTGTGATTCTACGTTTAGAGTGCTTTAAAAATTATTTCATTTTAATCATAATCACCTTCCTTCAACCAGACAGCAAAAAGCCCAGCAGTTTCTCTCAGGAGACACTCAGCTGGGGGAACGTATTGACGGATCCTCTTTCCTCTGCGAGTGTATGCGGGGGCCAGCCGGTCACCCCGTTTGTGCTTGGGGGTCCATCAGCAGTTAGTGCTTAGTCCATCCTCATCCGGGACGAAGGGAGGGGGCCTTCATTTTCAAGTCCACCCTTGTCATCTGTTCTACTGAGAGATAGTTGACCAATTCATTCGTTTGGAAACTGGAGACCTGGTCTTGGAATAGTTACTACAAGCAGGTATTACATTGAGTCAGAGGGCAGATCCGTGGAGGAAAGAGGTTCCCTAATTCTCTGGCCTCTAGCATCCCCCAAGGTTCCCACATGCCATGATTAAAACAGCTCAGCAGCTGGTGAATAATCCCAAGGTTTTGGCAAAATCTTAGCAAAACTAAACCCAAAGAATATGTCCATTTTTTGAGTATTCAACAGTATGCCTGGGTCATGAGAGACATACATTAAAAAAAAAATGCTTAAAATTCGCCCTGGCTGGTGTAGCTTAGTGGATTAAGCTCGGGCCTGTGAACCAAGAGATCACGGTTCGATTCCCAGTCAGGGCACATGCCTGGGTTGCAGGCCAGTTCCCAGTAGAGAATGCACAGGAAGCAACCATACATTGATATTTCTCTCCCTCTCTCCTTCCCTTTCCCTCTAAAGATAAATAAATAAAATCTTTTAAAAAATGCTTAAAATTAGAAAGCATTCATTTATATATAAAATGTGAAAAACATTGTACATCTCTTGGCACTAGAAGCATTTCAAAGGTTGGAGAAGCCCGAGAGGGACAGATTTAGGTAAAGATATTGAAGGTTTGATGAAAACAGCCAAAATCGAGGGTTCCAAATGAACTCGAGAGTTAATAGCATGAATGAATAAGAAAAGGAGCTTCGCCATCTATGTTTGTTTGTATGACAAAGAAATGCCTTTCTCTAAAGGTCCTGGAGTCCTTGTGCTGAAACTGCTGAAAGCCCTGAGACATTGGCACGCACGCCCTCTGTGTTTGCCCCTCTGGGGAGGGGACGCTGGGAGGGTGCGGTGATTGCTGGAGTGTGCCGGTGCCCGGCAGGAGACACGTCCATGCCCAAGGCTGAAGGAGGCATTTCTTCACCTTAAAAAGCGATTAGACCCTTTGGCCAGTGAGGACCGTGCTAGACTTCTTTGGGGCAAGCCTCTCTTAAAAAAAGTCTACTACTCATGTGTCTGAGCTTTGGATTTCAAGAGACTTTAAGGATAAAAATGTCAGATATTTTGGAGGTCAGTGCTTGTCCAGATGTTCTAGAAAATTCTCAGAAACTAGAGATTTCCTTTCATCACTTTCAGTTAGTAATGTTGAAAGTGTTGGTTTTGCTTTGCATTTTCCTTTTCTCTGTGTTTATAAGGACTGTTTGTTTTTTACTCAGGCCTTGCCAATGTATCAGCAGCATTCTTCCTGACTGTCTGGTTTATAACTTATGTGATCTTCACCACTTGTCTCTGAGATTGCTTGAAAGGAGTAGGGAGTGAAGTGACGCATTCAGTTCCTTTACACGGAGGCTGTATCATTTCCTGGGACACTCCACCTGCCTCTGATCATTCGGTGGGCTGAATGGGTGTTCGTTTCCTCGGCCAGAAATATTCTCAGAATATCTAGTTATGCCACCCATAAACTCCTGGGTATGACTCATATTTGTAGTGCTTTAATTAATAGGGGCAGGACATTCCAGAAAGGGCATAGGGGCAGATGTCACTGGGCACAGAGGGAGTGACTCCCTCCCCCTCCCCCACCACCAACTCAATTACAGTTCACAAGTAAATAACTGTACAAATACTTTTAAGGGCAAAGACATAAAATAGCCATTGGTGTTGAAAGAGAACAAATTACAGGCACATGCACTTTCTTTTCAAAATAATAGGGTGTTTTAAAAGTCTAGCAAATTGTCGTATGTCATATTTGGAAATGTACAGGTCATTTCTGGGCTACTTGGTTTTGAGCAGTCAGAGTTTGGGTGTGTGTATGTTTTCTTTGCTTCTGAGATCTGCAAAATATATAGGAGATTATGTTTTGTCTCTTTTATATATGTATAGTTAATATGGTTCATTAGTAATGAAGTTGAGGGTTTTTACCACCACACTGGCCTTGCGTAATTATAGAACTTCAGGCCAGTCACGTGCGTCCTTTGACTGTTCACTCTTTGATTTGAAAAAGAATAGAATTCACTTCCGGCCACGGTGGCAGTATAGACAAACATGGCTCACCTCTCACACAACCACATCAAAATCACAACCAAAATGTGGAACAACCATCACACACAACCATTGGAAGTTGAGTTGAATGGAAGTCTTACAGCTATGGAATTAAAGAAATCACATCCATCCAGACTGGTAGGAGGGGCACAGACATGGAATGTGCTGGTCCCTCACCCACGTGTGGTGGGTAAAAATTCAGGAGAGATACCTCGGGAGCGAGGAGCCCCAGACCCACACCAGGCACCCAAGCCCAGGGTTCCAGAGCTAGGAAGATAAGTCTCCACAACTTCTGGATGCAAAAACCAATGGGGATTGAGTCACTGGAAGAAATTGCTGGAGCCTCAAGCAGTTCCTCTTAAAGAACCGACACATGGACTCACCTACTCTAACTCACTTCCTCTGAGCTCCAGCACCAGGGTAGCAGCTTGAAAGGTACCAGGGTTATACAGGGAGAAACTGAAGTCTTTGACATCAAGGTGAACAGAGGCCATTGGAAACCCTCCCCAACCAACGGACTGGCAAGCTTGTGCCATATCTGAGACTCCATCAACCTGCCTAACTTTTTTTTAACCCACCTTGAAGATCCCCAAGACTCTGCCCCACCCAGCTTATGGGCCCATCCAAGCTGCTTCTCCATATGAATGGCTGGTCTTGGCTCACGCAGAACTACATCTTAAATCCTATCAAACAAGTAACAGCTGGTCTCAGAACACCAGGCCTGGCACTAGCAGCAGCCAGCCTAGATTCACAGCTTGACTTTGCCTGGGAATCTCCAAGCCCAACACAAGTAGCAGCCATCTCAGATGGTTTTATAACTCAGGCAGGGTGGCCCCAGGCAAAACACAGGTGGGGGCTGACCTTGGCCTGAACCACCCAGGAAACCCCAGGGCCAGGACAGCTATAGACCATGTTGGAGCACCACCAACCTTCCCTCCACAGCTGATCCTCCATGGAGTATAGAGGGTGGTAGTAAATGGTCACAGCCAATCTTAGCAGCTGACTGGCCTGGGTAAATCCCTCCCATTGACCTGCCAACAGCAATCAAGGCTCAACTACAAGAGTAGGGTGTATTCAGCCCACATGGATGGCACACCTCTAGTACCCAGCCTGGGTGACAGGGGCAACTGTTCCACTGGGTCCCACAGGACACCTACTATATTAGGCCATGCTACCAAGACAGGGAGTCATAGTAGCTCTATGAATACATAGAAACAAATACAAGGAGGCTGCCAAAATGAGGAGAGGAAGAAACATGGCCCAAATGAGAGAACAGACCAAAACTCCAGAAACAGAACTAAACAAAATGGAGATAAGTAACCTATCAGATGCAGAGTTCAAAACACTGGTTATAAGGATGCTCAAAGAATTTAGTGGATCTCAACAACATAAAAAAGATCCAGTCAGAAGCAAAGGATATACCAATTGAAATAAAGAACAATTTACAGAGAAACAGTAGTAGAGTGGATGAAGCTAAGATTCCAATAAATGATTTGAAACATAAGCAAAAACAACCAATCAGAATAGGAAGAAAAAATTCCAAAAAAACAAGGATAGTGTAAGCAGCCTATGGGATAACTTCAGGAGGTCCAACATTCGCATCATAAGGATGCCAGAAGGAGAAGATAAAGAGCAAGAAATTAGAAACCTATTTGAAAGAATAATGAAAGAAAACTTCCCTAATTTGGTGAAGGAAATAGACATGCAAGTTCAGGAAGCACAGAGGGTCCCAAAAAAGATGGATGCCAAGAGGCCCACTCCAAAACACGTTGTAATTAAAATGCCAAAGGTTAAAGATAAACAGAGAATCTTAAAAGCAGCAAGAGAAAATCAGTTAGTTACCTACAGGGGAGTTCCCACAAGACTGTCAGCTGATTTCACAAAAGAAACTTTGCAAACTAGAAGGGATTGGCAAGAAATATTCAAAGTCATGAAAAGTGGGGACCTATAGCAAGATTGCTCTACCCTGCAAAGATATAGTTTAGAATCAAAGGGCAGATAAAGAGCTTCCCAGACAAGAAAATACTAAAGGAGTTCATCATGACCAAACCATTATTATATGAACTGTTAAAAGGACTTATTTAAAGAAAAGAAGACCAAAACCATGAACAATAAAATGGCAAAAAATACAAATCTATAAGCAGTCGAATCTAAAAAACAAACTTAGCAAACAAGAAGAACAGAGACAGAATCTTGGATATGGAGAGCATTTTGATGGTTTCCAGATGTGAGGGCGGTGGGGGAATGGGTGAAGAGGTGAGAGGGTTAAGAAGTATGAATAGGTAGTTACAGACCAGCCCTGGGGATGTAACCTACAGTGTAGGAAATGGAGCAGCCAAAAACTTACACATGTGACCCATGGACATGAACAATGGTGTGGGGGTTAACTGGGAGAGTGGGGGCTGCTGGGTGCAGGGGAGCCAAGGGAAAAAATCAGGACAACTATAATAGCATAATTAATAAAATGTAATTTTTTTAAAAAAGAAAAAGAATAGGGTTCATACCTAACTATTTACCCCTTTGGAAAGCCGTTCTTCGTAGAGGCCACCTGGGGATGCACACAGTGCAGTGTGGCATCGGCCGTGGGAGGGCGCGGCTGTCTGGCACAGGACAGTCTGACAGTCATGATGACGGTGCTGTACGAGAGCAGATCGACGACAGCTTTGATTACACAAAGCGCACAGAAAAGCTCACCCAGAGGAAGTGGGGCAAACCCTTGGTGAGCATCTGGGGTGTGCCAGCACCAAGCCAGCTATCGGACCTGAACAGGGGACCCCTGAGTGTTTCCAGAGAAAGGTAGAACCTCAGGGGAGGAAGCATCTAAGTAAGGTGACGGTAAATCTCATTTCCCCAGGACCAATATTATATCTGTTCTGGCAAACTTAAGAATACTACCCTCTTGGAATCTCACAAGTGTTTATTCAGATAATAAAATACGTGGTGCCCCTGCCCTGACTGGTGTGGCTCAGTCGGTCGGGCGTCGTCCCACGAAGGGAAAGATTGCCGGTTCGATTCCCTGTCAGGGCACATGTCTGGGTTGTGGGTTCTGTCCCAGGTTGAGGTGCATATGAGAGTCAGCTGATCAATGTTTCTCTCTCACATCGATCTTTCTCTTCCTCGCTTGCTTCCTTCTTCTCTCTTAAAAAGTAAATACATAAAATATTTAGAAAAGAAATATGTGACCCTAAGTATAGGTCTGTGGTTCAAGTCCCTTTTTCCCCCAGAGGTAAAATGAGACTCACAGAGGTGACATGATTTGCCTGCAGGAAGTGAGTTACTGCCAAAGCTGGGACCAGACCTTGACCTTCCTCAATGCAGAGTTCTTCCTAGTAACAAAGATTAATCTTCTTACCAAGAAGATAACTCTGCCAGCCAGAGTAGAAGGCCCCAGCCCCACCTTGCCACTCAAGACACCTTGTTCTGCATCCAGAAGGAACACTAGGAAGCCAGTTGCTATTAAATGTGAGAAACTACTAAAATGTGGATTTTTTTTAAAGAACATAGACTGTAGAAAGGAAAATGTTTGTGGAAGCTTACATGGTAACTTTTAAAAAATCTTACTCTTTGAAATATTTTATAATAAAATGCTGAATAAATGTGGCATCCCCTAAATTATTTTCTGCTTAAAATCACCTTTTTTGTCCCTTTGCTTGTGTTTTTCCCACTTCCTGGAATGCCCTTCTGGAATTACTGAGTGTCTCCCCTCTCAGGGCCCATGCCAAGTCTCCCTCTGCCAGGACACCTCTCGTTGCTGCTCATGGTGACCTTGTCCCCAGGAATTCTGAGTGCTTGTGGCGTGAGCCACTCTTGTTAATTCATTTTTCTCCTTATGTTTTCTGTCTCGCCCACCCTCCACCATATTACTCCCAACCCCCACCCACCCCCAGATCTCTCCTTCCTGTTACAGCTTTAACTTCCCAAGAGAGAAATTCTTCATTTCTCCCTGTTAATTCAGTGATTTTTATTGGGCACCTACATTCTCTCAGAGCTATTCTAAGTGCTGGGATGTAGCGGTGAACAGTGCAGAGGCCAGATCCTGCCCTTTGAGGCTTCTGTTCATGGGAGCAACTTAGGTCTGCGTGCTTCCTGCCCTCGAGGAGGGTGACTTCGGCCTGGGCCAGTGGCCTACAATGAGCTGGGACAATGGGAAAGTATTTCTTCTTGATCCAGCTAAAAATAAATATAAAGTGCAGTGACAATATAAAGAACAGAGAAGCCAAGTGTTGTGATTTGGAGTGAATGTTAAGTGCTGGGGTTAGGGGCTCTAAATTAGATGGTGCAGGAAGAACTGAGGTGACATTTGAACTGAGCCCTGAGTGACAAGAAGAAGTTGTCTTACAGGGGAATGCAGAGCCGGGTGTTCTAGGTAAAGGAAATAGCCAGTGCGAAACTCCTAAGGAAACAAGTTAGATGTCATCAAACTTGTTTGAACATAGCAAATGTAGGTAGATCAGAATAAACCAGGGAGCGGGTGGGCGGTCGAGAGGCCAGTGGAGACCAGAACATTTCAGATCAGAGCTATTCCAGTGCATTCTGTGGGCAAACCATTACCAGCCTGGCATGAGGGTAGCAGTTAAAAACAGAGTAATTTGACATTTCTGCAGCATCAAAGCATGCAATTAGTTTAACAGCAATTCATTTTTATTGGATTTCTGAGGATACTTGGTTCACCAGGGATAGGGTTATGAGGACCATGTCTTCACCACAGATATTTTGAGAAGCACTCATCCAAAGCCTGAGAGGCCAAGGAGGGCTTTCCCGGAAGACGAGAGGGCAGGCAGAAGCCTCCAGGAGGAGAGCAATGCAGGCCTGGATGGAGTGGCCCGGAGATCATGGTGTCATCTGTGGGAGATGGAGATCACCGGGCCAACTACGATGAGATGGAGTGGCAGTGAGTTAAAGAGAGGGGTCAGTGATGCTTTGGATTTGGGACCTTCTATGGAGTTACTCCTTCACCGTTCCTGTGCTGCATCCTCTGCCTCCCTGCTGAGGCCGCACCACCCAAAAATCCGCCATGGCTTCCTTGTCCCCACACCCAGCAGTCCCTTCTTCTTTCTTTACCTCTAATGCCATTTAATGCTGTTGTCCATCAGACCTCTCAGGCTAACCCTGTTTTGGAGATTCTTTCTCAACCCGGTCTTTGCGTTCTCTTAGTCTTACGTCTGTGTTTAACCCTCCCTCTTCGCTCTCCCTCCCGAAAAGCAGCCTGTCTGAATCCAGGTATCCACCCTGCCCTCTGCTTCCCCAGCACACACTGTCCATCAGTGGCATCGCTGGCACCATCTCGAGTTGTCCACTCTGGAGACTTGGTGCCGCTTCTGATGCAGTCCAGTCTGAACAGACCTGTCACCCGCCGGTTCTTCCTGCACTGAAGTCGCTCAGCTCTCCGCATGTTTCCATTCCACTACCTCCTGCCCGCGACAGCCCCTGTGCCACTTCGGTCCGAAGCACGCGGAAGCCTCCTACCCATTCTTCTCTCCAGTCAGTCCCGCGTGGTGTTATGCCTGAGTCCCACACTCGGCTCCGGTTTTGTCCTTGTTGCCCTTTGTACATAGCAAGTCCCCAATACATATTTTTGGAATTGACCCACAATGAATACAATTAGCATTTTTTAATCCAAGGCAGGGTAGAATAGTAAACACATAGAGGTAAATACTGTCTATCAATCCCTGTTCACTGTCCTTTCATTGCTACTGGTGCAAGTTTTCTCTAAATTCCACTTGTTTTTCAACATTTGCTTAGGGATATGGTTAGACATTTTTTTTAGGATGTGCATCTAAGCCATGTATACTGGTATATCTGTTTGCCTGTTAAAGATCTTAAGTCATTGTATTGTTAATGAGATAGTAGTCTGTGAAAAATAGAAAGCTCACCCTTCATGAAAGGACAAAGGAAGAATGTTTTACTACTGTCGTTTCTTTTCCCTCTGGGCCTTTCAGGAGGCCTGTGGGAGCCGGAGAGCCCCTTTGTCTGCCTTCATTAAAATGAGGCCCAGACAGCCTCCGCTGGCACAGCCCAGAGGCCGCGGGTCCTGTGCTCACAGTGGAATTCGGATGGCGTTCGAGATGGCGTTCGAGTGCAGCGATGCAACGTCAGGGCGTATTCAGTGGCGGATGCAGGATGCAAACTCTCTTCGCCCTTTACGTTTAGCTATAGGATAAAGTCACCTTACACTGCAGTCAAAGCTCCGTCTCAAACTTCTCTCACAGAGAGGACGAGGAGCCTAATGAATGTGGTTGTCCTGTCAGCCACTCAGACACCAATTCCTGGGCCGGCTGATAAAGGGACATTGTTTGCAAGGAGTCTTTTGCGCCCTTCCTGCCTCTGTTGATGATTTAATTAACAGCAGGAAGTAAATGGGATGGAATACAATAGTAAATAGCATGACTGCCGTACTCTTACACATCCTTTAAGAAATATCCACAACATAGGGACGACAATTTATACGCAACAATGTGTTTATTATAGGTTGTAGTGTTTTCCCGTTTTACGTGTACAGTGCCCATCCAACTTTCTGATCTTTTGTGATCCTCCTTACTGACCCCAGTCAGAGAGGGGGCGGGTGATAGTGTGGGTCTTTCGTTATCCAGGAAACAAACAGATAATTGACCCGCTTTAGGTTAACTCAAACCAAAGTAGGACCAAACCAGGTCTCACAAGCTATTAGAGATAATAAATAGAAACTAATTGGTTTAACTTTATTGCAAGTCACCAAATTGTAGAATCCTTTAGTGGGCCGCAGTGATTCCTTTGCATTGGTTAGACGTTTTAAGTTAGGCGAGCTGAGCTGGAGCTCAGCCTTATCAGGCTTTGTCACACAGCATTCATAATGACATCTCCTACCCCGTGGGTTTTCTTTCGTGGAGCAGTTTATTGAACTCAGTCGAATTGGCTGTTAAAGTGAACAAAACAACATCTCCAGTATCCTGCTTGTTATGAAGGCTTAGAGGGCTTTTTACCAAAGGTCATGGGCACAGGAATCTCCAAAGGAACCGCAGGCATTTTTATAGGCTGCGAGAAGGAGCACCAAAGGTGTCTGGTCGAATGCCATTGTACGAAGGAGAAAAGGAAAGCTAGCAGCCGAGGCCTCGTGGCTTCCGTGGAAGGGTCAGGAAGACTGGGTGAGAGGTGAAGTCCTCAGTGGGTGCTCCGTTTGGTTCAGCCCCCGCCACAGCCCTGCCTCTTCATCTCCAAGCCAACTCAGCTTTCTCAGTCTCTTCTAGCAGTTGCCTGGTATTCAAGGAAAAGTCCAGCTTTGCTGTATCTTCGGCCTTTGCACAATTAAATTTAAATCAGTTGTGTTTTTAATTAATTCTAGGAGAGGCAGGACGAGGCGCTGCCACAGTGGACTCCTGCGTAGGGGGTTGCAGTTGCATTGTTTCGCACCTTGCATAGAGAATTCAGGGGTTTTGAAAGGATGGCATTTACAGATATTTATGTGAAAATCATCTCTTCTCGACTCAGTCTTCATCCTCTCCCTGGGTCACACGTGTTTTGTGTAGAGCACTTCGCCCCAGCACATTGCACGCTGTGTTGGGTTTTGTGTGTGTTTGATTTCTGCTCTGCCTGCTCCGTCACGCTGAGGGCTGTGAGGAGCAGGAGGTCCCGTTTTACTCCCCGGGCAACCTCGGCCTAGCACAGGCCCCAGCAAAGGCAGGCGCTCCATGAATGTGGAAGAAAGGAGTGGTCGGGAGAGCCTTAGAAGTTGATATGCTCAGCCCCACAGCAGGGCAAAGGGAAAGATCGATGAACTGGGTGTGGGGCGCACTGCGACTTCATACTGATTGTTTCCTATTGTCCCCAGAGAAAGGAGTTGTCTGGAGTGAGCCCCGGATTCGATATCTAAATTTCATAATGGGTATGTCTGGGCCCTGGTTGTTCTGGTTCTTAGAATTCCATCTTTTATCGAGTGTCTCCTCCCCGCTTTAGAGATGCTGTGCTTTCTGCTTGCTGAGAGGAGGGAGCTTCTTGGCAGCACTCTCAGAGGCCCCGGGGGAAGTCGTGGGGTTCTGACAGCATCTGGCTCAATTGAAGCCATTTCAAGAAGGGGCCCCTTTCAGCGAGGGCAACAAGGAGTGTCTTGTTCTGTCCTCTGGAGTCCCTGCGAGGGGCCGCCGTGTCTAAGAGATGCCATTAGCATCCAGGCAGCATGCCACAGGAGTGAAAGATTTCATCTGGACTTCTGGAAACTAGCTGCAGGGTGAGGCCGCCGCCAAAGCTGGCCACTCGAGGCCGGGCCGGGCCGTGCCAGGGAAATCTTGCATGAAGGACGCAGACGGCAGGAGGGGCCGTGCGGCGCGGCCGTGGCAAGCCAGGGACGAGTCTGACTTGTGGACGTGGCCTGTGGAGAATGCATAGGTCATTTTCGGGCTGCTCTTGGTGAACAACTTTTCCATCCCTAAGACACTGCATTTTCAGTTGCCTTTATACTTTTCAAATTCTAGTTGAGCCTGAGTTAGAAAAACAAACAAACATACCAACAAAGAGCTGATATAAGAGATTTAAGTGTTTGTTTGGGATTATTTTAAAGGAAATTGTGCTTCAGTTGTTCCTGATAGAACCATCCTAAAGCCCTTTTTCCTGTGTTAGGGAGCAACAAAGTTCTTTTTTAAAGATTTTTATTTATTTACTTATTTTTAGAGAGAGGGGAAGGGAGGGAGAAAGAGAGGGAGAGAAACATCGTTGTGTGGTTGCCTCTTACGCACCCCCACTGAGAGCCTGGTCCACAACCGAGGCATGTGCCCTGAGTGGGAATCGAACCAGCAACCCTTTGGTTCACAGGCCAGCACTCAATCTACTGAGCCACAGCAGCCAGGGCTAGGAGAACAAAGTTCTTAAAAGCAAGATAGTCATATATTGAAAGTGTGCACACTACTACTTGACGCACCAGCTCGACCAGCACCCAGTCTCATCTGCTTCTCAAGAAGTCTCGTCTTTCAGCAGACGGCCGTTTGCCCGCTCCCTCGTTACTTTGTAAGGACCTGCTAGGCACCAGCACATCTGGGGCCCCCGACCCTGAGCTCCATGTTCTGACTGCACCACTTGGCCATTCTGCTGTAGGCAGGCTCTTAACATGCCAACTTCAGCTTTGTTCTCTGGAAAAGTGGAAATAGTCGTGGTAATATTTTGTTCCAAGACTACTGTAAGATTAGATGGAACTCGAAAAATACAAAAAAGTGCTGTACCTGGCACATAAGTGCTCCATAAAACCGTTTAGGACAAGACCCAGTTCCTACCCTCCTGGAGTTTACAGCCTGGTGAGAGAAGCAGGCAAGTCAGTAAATGGGGGGTCAGAGCGAGACAGATGAGTGATAATGAGTCCCCATTAAGTGCCAGGCAGCGAACCTTATAGACGAGCCTCTCCATGAGGCTCACAGCTGACCAGGAGTGTGCAGAGGGGTGTGTGGGAGCAGGATCCTCAGACTGGGATGGGGATGGAGCATGAGTTCACGCATCGGGGGAGGCTGCCTGGAGGAGGTGAGGCTTGTGTTCTCAACATGCAGTGGATGTGTTGAACCAAAGTCAGATTCGAAAGTGGACACAGCACAGGATTCCATTTCCATAAAGAACAAGATAGAAAAAACAAGCCGATGATGATGGAAATCAGAGCAGTGGTCACCTTTGTGGGGGTCATTGAAGAGGAAACCCTGGTGCATGTCTCCTGACTTCGCAGCCTGTGTTCACAGGTACATCTAAGTAATCACTCACAGAGCTGTATGCACACACGTGAGATCAGTGCAGCCTTTTATTCCATGTGTGTTCTTCAATTAAAAAATTTCAAATAGCGATGATGAGTGGGCCTCGCTCCGTAGAAATGGAGGGCAGGGAGGTTGTCTTTGGGAGTGAGAACAGCTGATGGAAAGGTGTGGGACAGCGTGCCGCGTCCCCACACTGTGGACGTCTGGATGGAAGGATGGGTACCCAGGGTAAAGATGGGGTGGCAGCGAGAAGCATCTTTTAGGTGCAAGCTCTTATGGGAGAAAAGTTGTTTTCAAGAGTTGCGCATAAAGACATCCCACTGCAAGACGGTAGAGCAGCCCTGTAGAAACTGCTGTTGGTTGGAATCGCACGTTAGAACTCACATGTGAGGGTGCTCGTCCTCCTCACGGGCTCTCGGGAGGATTCCGTGAGGTAACGGCTGTCATTGCTTGTGTCTGCCATGTGGTACGGACTTAGTGAACGCTTCTGAAGAGATCGCAGAGAGTGTACGTGTGTGTGGTTTCCTTTCATTGCGATCCCGATATTCGACTTTCCAAATCATAAATTGTATTATTGCAGAGCGGTGCTTGCTTCTCTGAAACTTTAGATCCTTTAGTTAAGTAATTATTTTATTGCATGTAATTATAGTTTAATAGCATATAAAAAAGTCTTGGTTCTTTTTTTTTACCCTTGAATTATTTTTGGCTGTACTCATTAAGCCATTTTAAGCCTCTGAGAGCAGTCTAAAAAAGGCCAAAGGTTTTCCGTTTCAATGAAGCTCATATTTGGCAATACCAGTTGTATGGGGAACAAAACAACTTCAAATATGTCAGATTTCTCATCTTTTCCAACATGGTTTCAGAGGGGGGAGGGGAAAGCGAGGGAGTGGAGACAGACTGATTTACCAGGGTATTTTCTTTTTTAAGGAAATGTACTTGTTTGAAATGTGAAACATTAGATTACTAGTGTATGAAACATCTTTTTGTGACTGCAGTGTGTAAGTGTCATCAGCCCTTTATTGAATGTTAACCTGTCACGTGAGAAATTCCACTTCGTCAATAGCCACATTTATTCAGAAACTTTTGACAATGACTAGTTTTCAGTGTTATCGCATTATTGTTTTAAAACTCTTACCCTTGTTTGGAAAGGCAGCCCCTCGCCTCTCCAGATCATCTCTCCCACCTCCCTGTGTTTTGGGGAATGGCTTTGCATCCTAGGGCATACTTCGTTCTGTGTCAGAACCCCTGGCTTGAATCTCTCAACTGAATGTGCTGTCTATGTTTAGGAGCGAGCGAGCCCGCTGGATAACCGCCCTGGGACACAGCAGCGGGAAGCAGCCTCCCGACCGAACGTGTGAGTACCTCCCCCCGGGGCTGGTGCCCTGGAACTTGAAATGTGGAGGGACTCTGCCCCCTGCTGGACGCTGTGTTGTTAATGCTCCCCCAAGCTTTCCTTCCCGCTGCCCTCCATCGGCACTGGGTGATCCCTTCTTTGGAAGTGAAGGGCGTGAATTCAAATTTGAAGTGCAGTTCTTTATTGTATAAACGTGGTAAATTGTTGCATATCCACCCTGAGCCTGTTTAACCTTCTACAAGCCAGGGGCATCATGACAGACACAGAACACAGGGTTTTCGTGAGGGTGGAGTTAAAGAACACACATGGAAAGCCCTGCTTGAACTGCAAAGCTCTGAAAATTTTAGCTGCTGTTAAGCGTCGTCAGCTGCATGTTTGAGGCATACTGACAGCCTAAAGCGATGCCGAAATGTGTTAACCTCAAAGAAAATTGCTTTACCACCTCTTTGACTTTCTTTTTTATTTAAGTGATAACATTAATAAAATGTATTTCATTCTTCCAGAGAACTAGGAACTGGTGAGGTAGAGGGTGGTGTATTAGTGCCTTAATGTTGAGGGGATGCTTCTCTGGGTGGTTCTGGCCAGAAGGTCACAGCCACAGAATAAGGGCAACGGAGCTGGTTGTCCAAACACTCAAAAATCATAGCTGTAAGCTTAAAGCCAAAGCTAAAGTGATTGGTATAAAAGTTCCTAGTATCAAGTCGTGTATTAAAAAGCAAATTTAGATGTCTCGTCAGTCAGCACCAAGTCACCCTAAAATGTTGTCCAACTTTTGGTTGGAGATCTCTCTGTTTCTGAACCTCTCTGGCAGCTTCCACATGCTGCTGTGATGGGCTGGGGTCGCCCCGTGATGGGAGCCGGGGGAACTGCATGCACTGCGGATTTTACCAGCAGTTGCAGGCTCTTGGCACATTACCTAACCTGCTTCGTCTCAGTTTCCCCAACATAATCTTCTGTTCCATTATGTGATATGAGTAATGACTGCTTATTACGACTGTCATTGAGGGGATTCATACATCATAAAAGGTCTCTCACAACTCTTGAGCTTCTAAAGTTATAAAGCTCTTAGTCAACTGTGAGCGTTCTTGGAAATGATTTTCTGCTTCTTGCTAGAAGCCTGGCTGGCTTCTGTGGGTGCCAGCCCAGAATTGCAGAGGAAGACTGAGCGAATGCACACTACTGCTTTATGCTGGTTTGTTTTTCCTCTGCTGCTGGAAGCTCAGTGGGTTCCCTTTCCTCCACAGCACTGACCCAGGTAGAAATCATTCGATCGTTTACCGCCAAGCAGCCAGATGAGCTCTCCCTGCAGGTGGCGGACGTGGTCCTCATTTACCAGCGTGTCAGCGATGGTGAGTGGAAGTGTTCTCACGGGGCGCTGGGGGCCCCACGTTCAGGGTGTAAAGAACCAAGGAGCCTCCCTTTTGTTATTAATGCTCACTTTCCAGATCCCTTCAGTTCTTCCAGCTGCACAAGCCTCTCTCTTTGTACACTTTATTGCTTTTACATGTTTTTCAATAGGGATGAAGCCACGTGGTTTATTATTCGAAAGGAACTGTGAAAGGTTGTCCTTTCTTCCCATTGCCCCAGTGACCTAGTTCTCATCTCCAGAGTTCTTCCTTCTTTACTTAAACCTAAAATAGTTTTCCGTTGCCCCTACCCAAAGCACCCTCCGCAGCTTGGCCCAGGCTCCCATACTGTCTCAGCTGCCTCACTTCATGTTCTGGCCTTGGTATGTCATCCATTCCCCCGTGAAACCTTCCCCTCGGTTCCACCCGTCTCTCCACCCTTCCTCTTTGATACCCAGTATCCTTCTTGGAGCTGAGTGGTCAAGGTTCACCCAAATACGTGTTGCTTCATGAGGACTCCATTCTTCTTTGCAGGCTGGTATGAAGGGGAGAGACTGCGAGACGGAGAAAGGGGCTGGTTTCCTATGGAATGTGCCAAGGAGATAACCTGCCAAGCTACCATTGATAAGAACGTGGAGAGGATGGGACGTTTGCTGGGACTGGAGACCAACGTGTAGCCTCTCTGAGGGCCTTCTGTGACTGCGAGATTTGCACTACGTCATGGCGGGTGGGTGGGTTTGGGCTGGCTTTCTTGTTAATTTTAACGCAGCCTATGTAATTAAAAGAAGGAAAACATTCACCTTAAGCTTGCCAGGTGGTTTTGCTCTCTCAGGAGAACGGCTCCTAGAACCGTTAGTTCACCAAGCTCAGTTAGTGCACGACGCAAACCTCTAGGCAGACAGAACAGCTGAGCAATCCACATCAGGGATCAGGTGGCTGCAGCTTCCCCTCGTTGCACCATGTCTGGTATCAAAAAATGTACACAACTGCTATATCCCAATTTTTCTCTATCCTCACTTAACAAAGAATGTGCTTACCTTTCTAAGTGTCTCCTTATGTGGTTTTCCCAGCATTAGGAAGCTTTTGTATCTTTAAGGAATGCCCAGTTTTGTAAATATTTTTCTCGCTCCTACATTTTAGATCTGATTAGAATGCTGTGTTGATTTAAAGGAACTGATGGAGTTCTGAAGGTGAGCAAGGTTTTTCATGACCTCTTCCCAGGAGAGGGAAATCGACACTTGAAGTTTTGCTGCCTCTTTTCTCCTTAGCAGGGAGGTAAGATGGCCCTAAAGATTTTCTTAATCCATCTCACTCAATATTGGTCTTAGATAAGGATAGCCTAAGAAAACTAAACTACTTCAACTTGGAATTTAGATGATTCACATATGTAAGAAAAAATCCTAAATATAGGCCTGACTGGGCACAGGCTCCTACTTTAAAATATACTCCCAAATGAGCTGATAAACTGACGTGAGGCTGCTTTGCCTTCCATAATGCAGGGCTTTTGACCGTTGCCACTCTCGTTTGTTTCCAAATAGGGAATGGGCTGAAACACACTTTAATGCTCTCAAGGAAGATAAAATTGGGCCTTAAAAGGTATCAGGAAGCCAGCATGGTGCTTAATTGAAGTGTAGCATTTCGCCCTTAATGGGAACCTAATTTATTTGCACTGAGAGCCTCGCTGGCTGGATTTGGAGCCTCTTTCCTGCAGGTGTTTGCAGAACTTTCTTTCACTCATGCAAGGAGAGAGAAAAGACATTTTAAAAGTATGTTTCATAAAGAGGGCCTGAGGGTTCAGAAGACTGAGAGGAAAGAGGTCATTTATCCTGGCAGCTCTGTTCACGCTCTACTCCGACCTCTTCCCCAAAGGGTTAAAACCTGGCCAAGGGTGCATTACTCAAGGACTCCCATCAATGTGCGACATGTCCCAGCCTCCACCTGCCAGGCAGTTACCCAAATCGGGAGTCAGGTTGCAGAAGCCCAGTGCGGGAGGTCAGTGTGCTTGGCTCGTGCCCTCTGGGACTTGCCACCTTGGCCGTGAGCCAGCGTGGGCCGCCCTGGGCCTTCTTGCCCCTGGATTGCTCTCCTTTACCTGTGCACATTGCTGAGTATAAAACACACACCGGGCCGAGTTCCTCGACATCTGGAAGTCATGGCAGTGGGCACAGCGAGAGGTGTTTTGCAGTTGGTATAAAAGAAATCTGTCTCCTTCCTCTGTAACGTCACAGACTTTTAGAGGAGAGGCTAACAAATTGTAGTCTAATCTAATGTGATGTTTTCATTTAGGAAGGAAGGCCAATTTGATGCTTGCAAAGGGATCATTTTGTATTATTTTTGCTAATACCCAGAAGCTGAAAAGCAAGTATAGGAGTCCTGTGAATTAATTCATAAGTAGAGGCGTTGAACAGTTCGGAAATGGATGCACCTGATAAATCGAAGCCTTATTTAGCAAACAGGTCAATACTGTTATTAGGTAAAGTGTTGTTGGATGGCAGGTATCTAACCTTCACAATGTTTAAGTTCTACTGGGAATTACTGTTTTCACATGACACAGCACTGTTCTCCAACCTAGTTCAGTGTCTGGAGTAGCTTCCCTGAATCGTACAAGTTCACTCCATGACCTGTGGAGAACAAAAATGAGTGCTTTTGTCCCAATGAATTGAGACTGCTTGTATACTTTTGGCAAAGTATGTGAATTTATAAAGATTTTGTATATACTTGTTCATTTGTTCTGCTGTGATTTAATTAACAGTAGGATGTATGCATTTAAGTATATACTCGTTTGCTGAATTCTTAGCCAAATCAGAAGTCTACTAAAAAGGTATCTATAGCTCACATCGAAGGGGACAGGTCTGTCCTCCTTGGGCATGTGCGGGCATTGGCGGCCCCGGAAGCCTGGAGCATTTTTAAGAGCTGGGTCATACAGTTTCTTCCCAGAGTCGCCACAAAACTGCACGACTAATTAGCTTACCTTACATAGTCCAAGGTTCCCTAACTGCTGTCCACCCCAGGAGTGTGTCTTACCATTCATCTTATCATTGTATCTAAACCTTTGGGCTTGTGAAGTTTCACCGCCTTGTGAAACACGGTGGAAGGCAAAGAATGAGTTCTTCTATATTAGTTTTGGTTTGCTGTGTAACACACTCCTGTCAAACCGCACTCATTTGTTATCTCAGTTCCGTGGTCAGAAGTCCAGGGTGGCGTGATGGGGTTCTCTGCCTGGAGGGTCCCAGGCTGCAGTCAGAGTTGGTTTGGCTGGCTGATGTCTCCGCTGCGACTTGGCGTCTTTCAAGCTGAGCCTTGTTATTCTCACATTCAGTTCCTCATGAGAGTGGGACTGAGGTCCCTGTTTCCTTGCTGGCTGCCAGTACGGGGTGAGAGGGGGATGCTCGTAGCTTCTGCTGGCTGTTCACATTCCATGCCACGTGGCTTCTTCCATCTTCCAGACAGCCGTGGCATGCCGAATCCTCACCCTCCTGGAGATCCCTCTGACTCCATACGTAGTATGCTACCAGTGGGAAGGAGATAAGTCTGCTTTTAAAGAACTCATGTCTTTATATGACCCACAGGATAATCTCCCTTATGATTAACTCACAATCATCTGGTTTGGAATCTTCATTAGATCTGCAAAATCCTTAGAGCTTCTTACGGCTTCTAGAGCAAAACCTGCTCTAGAGGAGGCTAGCATCACCTTAGCTCTCAACTTTCAAAAACGAATTCTCAAAAGGTTCAGACAAAAAAAAGTCTGACACACAGCATCATGATACATAAAAACCTGACACACGCAGGGACTCTAGATATTTCGGTCACTCGAGACAAATAATTAGAATAGTTATGTTTATGGAGATAAAGGCAGACTTTAAGATGCAATACAGAATTAACAACCACAAACGTCAGAGAGAAAAAACAACAGCTGGGAACGGTGGAACTGGGTTTTTACACGAGATGAGATGGTTAAAGAGACATTGGTGAACCTGCAAGGACACATGGAGAGGAGGCATGTAGAACACAAGGTGTTTATAAGTGGAGTCCAGAGGGGAGCGGAGAGGGCACGTTAGCAAGGGGACTGCACCTTTATGACCCTGTTGTGACCAACCACGCGATGTAGACTGTCCCCAGAAACAGGACGCAGCCTTGGGTAAGGTGACTTCCTACATCTCCCTTAGAGGCTGACCGGTGAAGGCTGCCGTCTTGACAGCACTTGCAGCAGCTGAAGGAGCACGTCCATCTGGGCAGGAACGTCACACCGTTCGCCCCGTGTAGCCATGTCAGTATTAGAGAAACCAGTTTTTAAGAAAAAGGTATGGCCAGGGACGGTGAGTCTGCATGATGATGGAAGTCTCATTTACCCAGGAAGATAAGACAATTCTAAATGTGTATTCACTCAATAACATGATCTCAATATACATAAAGCAAAACCTGGCAGAAATGGAAGATCTAAAATCACAGGATGAGACCTGAAATACCTCTCTCACTTAGGAAAAATAGGTAGAAATAAAAGCGCAGAAGTAGATAAAATCAAAAGTAGATATGAATGACTGGTATGATAGGTCTGTACAGCAACTTTGGAACATACACTTATTTCGAGCATACACAGAATATTTACATTTGGGGGGTCATAAAACAAGTTTCGCCAAACTTTAAAACTTCATTAAAGGACTGAAATTAATATAGAGTGAGTCCTTGGATTACAACCTAAGTAGGTTCGAAATCAATAACAAAAGTACAAGAAATAAATATTTATCTGGAAACCTAAGTGTAACATGAAAAACTGTAGAACTCCTAGAAGCTATCAGGAGAAAATCGAGGTGATCTGGGGTTTGCAGATGACTTTTTAAATACTGCACCAAAAGCACGATCAATGAAAGAAAAAGATGGAAACTCAGACACTATTAAAAGACAGAATGAAAAGACAATCCAGAGAAGGAAATCTTGCAAAACATACCTGATAAAGGATTGGCGTGTAAAATATAAGAACAACTCTTAAAACTCAATAATTGGAAAACAACCCAATGTAAAAACAGGCAGAGTTCTGGAGAACTCCCACAGCTATACCAGTGGCAAGTAAGCATATGAAAAGATGCTAAGGAAAGAAGTTGTGCATTAATTAAAATGAGATTCCCATTACGCACCTATTAGAACAGCCAACATGCACGACCCCGACACTGCCAAGCCCCGGTAGGAGCAGCAGCAACCACAGGAACTTGCATTCACTGCCAGTGGGAATGCAAAAGCCCCTGGAAGACAACTGGGCAGTTTCCACAGAACTAAACAAACACCATATGATGCAGCAGTCACAATCACTGGTGTTCACCCAAACGAGTTGGAAACTGCGTCCACACAAAAATCTGTACACAAATGTTTACAGCAGTTTCATTCACAATGGCCAAAGCCTCAATAAACAACTTGACAGAAATTCAACAACTTCGGTAAAATGGGCCAGAGCATTGAAAACCACAAACTACCAACACTTGAGTCCTGCAACTACTAAACACCATATTCTACTGTGTATAATGCACTTTTTTGCCCAAAATTTTTAGGGAAAAACAAGGATGCACATTATACATGGGAAGGTTACTAAATGCCATGGGTATAATAATGGCATCTTAATCCCATGTATAATGTGCACAAGACATGGGCACGTGTTATATACTTGGGAGTGCATTGTACACGGCAAAATACAGTAAGTAAAATTCTTAAATTTAGCACTTCAGAAAAAAATACCCAGGTGCACATGGTTTCACTGCAGTCTTCCAGACATTTAAAGAATTAACACCAGTTTTATACAATCTCTTCCTGAAACTGGAAGCGGAAGGCAACACTTCCCAACTTATTTTATGAGGTCTGCATTATCTCGCAAAACCTACAGACTGGTACCTCTCATGAACAGAGCGGCAAAAGTCTTAAAATATACCCAGCAATATATAAAAAATTATTACACATTGCAACCAGGTGGGGTTTATTCCAGGAATGCAAGACTGGCTTAATATTTGAAAATCAACTGGTGCAATCCACCATTTTAACACGTGTAAGAACACACAAAAAAAAACCATGGCTTTATCGATTGTTGTAAAAAGAATATTTGGAAAAAGTTGAAATACTTGGTAAGTCTCAGCAAACTGGGGCTAGAAATCACCTTTGATATTTTGCTTTCTGTTGTAGAAAACATAAGGTTTTATCTGCCATTTCTTATTTTGTCATTATGAATGTGTAATCGTCACATTAGGACATATTTTATCCAAGACTTTTGGTATATGGCCTCCCTTTTTCTTTGTATTCCAGACCCCACAAAAATGTTTTAACTATCTGTGTCTTAAAAAATCAGAAGATGGTTTCCAGGAACAATGAAACAAAACCAAATAATTTAACAAAAGAAACAGCTGTTTAAAAAAAATGGGGTGAATGGAAGCATTAGAATACCTAAAAGGTATACAGTTAAAAGGTCCAAAAAAATCAAAATCACCAAGGACTCACTTTCATTAAAGGAAAGCTTTGCTAAAATGAGTTTTATTCCCCAACATGCCTTCATTGTGTGAAGGTAACATAACACACTCCGCAAGGACTCAGAAATGTGTCACTGTCTTGTCCTTGAAAAAAAAACCACTTGAAAATTCACACTGGGCCAGTAAGACAGGAGACAGAATGAAGCACTAGGAAAACAGTAGTCACAACTTAAAACGCGTCTCCCGACTCGGCAGGACTGATGGGATCTTGCCACCCAGAGGAAAGGTTGACTCTGCAGAGCTTCCTCGTCTGCCCTCTTCCTTAGCTCCTGTGCCTCTACCCACGGTGCCTCTACCCACGTACACGTCAAGAAATGCTGTCTCATGCCCTGTTCTTTGTCAGGGTGGACATGCAGCCGCTTGACATCAGTCACCTGCCACTCACGCTCTTCTGGCACTCAACTAACATTGACTTAATTCTTTACATCATACTAACCAGCTGAAGCGTGGCACATGTTGCCATTTTCTTTTTTTCTTTTTCTTTTTAGAGAGAGGGGGAAGAAGGGAGAAAGAGAGGAAGAGAAACATCAGTGTGTGAGGAAATGGTTGCCTCTCTCACACCCCCTACTGGGGACCTGGCCTGCAACCCAGGCATGTGCCCTACTGGAAACCGAACCTGCGACCCTTTGGTTTGCAGGCCGGCGCTCAATCCACTGAGCCACACCAGCCAGGGCAGTACTATTTTCAATATCAATGAACTAATAATTTTCTGCATCTCTACAATTAATAAAGAATCCTCCTCTTTAGTCAGATATATCCCTAAAGCCCCAATTACTTACTTAACCTATGAGGTGGAAAATCGAAACATAAAGACAGCAAATAAGCACATGAAATAAGCTCATCGCTGATCGTTACAGGAATACAAAATGAACCACAAGGGCTACGACTCCACGTTCACTGAAGGATAAAAGAGCCAAAGCCACAACAGATTACAGCTGGAAGTACCAGCGCCTGACACACCTGGAACAATCACATGCTGCTGATGGGTGTGTAAAGTGTACACCCACTTTGGAAATCAGTTGGCAGTTTTCCAGTTTTCTATAAAGTTAAACACACGGTATGACACAACAGTCCTTATCAGGCATTTACTGAAGAGAAATAAAAACATCTACACACAAGACTTGTATACACATGTTCATAGCAGCTTTATTTATAAGAGTAAAAAAAAACTGAAAATGACTCAAAAGGCCCATCAACTGGTGAGGGAATACAAACTGGTACAACCACACAATGCAATTCTACTGAACATTAACAAAAGAGCTGATCACTGATCCGTGCAACAACGTACATCTCAAAACCACTGTTCAGAGGAGCCAGACACAAGCGACCACATATGACTCCATTTATTTGAAATTCTAAAAATGGCAAAACACTAGTGACCAAAAGCAGATCAATGGTTGCCAATGGAGAGCTGGGGGTGTGAGGGTGGGGCAGGGGATTGACCACAAAGGGAAGGAAGAAAAATTTTTAGGTGATGGGAATGCTTTTTTATCAAGATTCTGGTGGCAGCGATTACATGACTTTCATACATTTGAAAAAGATCACAGAATCATACACTTAAATTGGCTAATTTTAATACATATAAAATACCTTAATGCATAAGAGTATGTAAATATATCAAAATGGGTAAAATGCCTGTTAAATTTCTAAATAGCCTATAATGAGAAGGTATTGTTTTAAAATCAGAATAAAAATGCTATTTAAAAACAAATATGATTCTACCACATAATCAATCACTAGTGCTTAGAATTATATATAAACTCAGAGCTAAAAAGTGGAGGGAAAATTATCATTTATTTTGGGTAAGAGGTAAATCATCATTTACTTTTAGGGTGGACTTTGTTTTTAAAATGCAGTTGCAGTAAGAGAAAATCACTTGTAATAATTGGTATAATCAGTAATTTTCAACTGGTGAGCCTCAAGATTTTTAAGACTTGTCAGGAGCACTAACATCTTTTTCCTTGTATTGTAAAAAAAAAAAAAAGAGAGAGAGAGAACAGCCAACACAATAGCTGTCTGGCATGAATGAATCAAAACTGTACCTATTTTTTTGGTCAGCTGGTTAAAAAAAGCATTTTTTGGTGTGCACAGAATTTTAGTAGTTTATGTACATGAGATGAAAAACTGAAAATCGCTGGTATAAATAAATCCAGAACTTTGCCCTAGTCAATGAAGTTGGAAGGTGTCAGATGGACTCACTCCTTAGACACTTTTTAAGGATTATTGTTTTTTGTTTCCTTCCCCCCGCCCCCGTAAGTTTCTGTTTCAGGGTTCTCTGTTTAAGAGTTACCCTTGGATCACTCAAAATGGTAAGACAAATAGATTTTCTTCTTTAATGCCTTATTCTTTAAAACTACCAAATGACAAATAGTTCTCAGACCTGAAATACATTTTCAATCCAGTAACATGCTGTTTTGTAAACAAAAGAAATAGAACAAAAATAGCACCTTCAATCAAAACTTCCTTCCTGATTAGCTGCAGAGAAGCCATAAATTGGGGGTATAATCACTTCATCACTTTGAATAGCTCATCCATTAAACAATTCATCGGGAACATTTTCCTCATACATAAGGAGACTAAATATTGATTTGCAAACATGGAACCAATTAACTAGTAATCTTTTTTTAACAGACTTTTAAAAGTGCTTTCTGCCAAGACCATTTTGGCCAACTATGTATAATAAAAGCAAAAAAAAAGAAGTCACCCTTTTTAGAACAAGGACCTAATGGTCACCTCAAGTTTAGGGGCAAAACCAATGTGCTACAATATTGTGACCTGACTCAAGGTAAGAATTCAGTGAGAGGCAGGTCACTTTTGAGAGACGAGCCAAGAGAATGGCCTCGGGACACACAGGACCTTCAACACCTTGGAAGGCAATGGCAGGCGACATGCATCCCCAGAAGTGGAGCAGGACCTGAACCACTGCTGTCGGCAGATCATCACGGCATTATCAATAAATCCCAGTTGTTGTAAGATAACTCTTTCCCTTTGGTTTCTTTGCATATAAAGGAAGGCACCTTTTAGGGTACAGCAGGTTGGTCTTGATATGTTTCTTTGTCCAGTATGTCCAGTCCTTTTATATCTTTTACCAAACAGATGGATCAATCCGTCAGATCACAAAATAACTAGAAAGCAACGTTCAGCAAACAGTGCCCGGTGATGAGTAGTTTGTATTTCAATGAAAGGTTTACTGTGCCTCTGTATAGGAAAGGCGGTTTGGATAATTCCGCAGCTCAGCACTGTCCAGGACTGATGTTCACCACCGTCCCACTGAGCTAACCCTGGGACCACAAAAGGGTGACAGCAGTTCTGATTCAGACAAGAGAATCTCCAAAGACGGAGAGCGCAATTTCCTCTTCTCAGTCTCTCAGTGGAGAAAATCTTTCTCAGATGCCCCTTGCAGGTCTCTTTTCAGTTGCCACTGCCCAGGACAGGCTCACTTAGCCATGCCTTATCGGTTTACTTACATGGGGAGTAAGACCGTGCAAGGACCGACTTCCCTGGGCACCAGGCCGCACGGAGTGGGGGAGCACTTGAACAAGCAAGCAAGGAGGGAGGGACAAGGTGGCTGTTGGAATAACCAGTACTCGTCACAGCCAGGTAGGGCTAAACACATACACTACGTATTACGCTAACTTCCACTGGCCAAGAGGGTAAAATAGCACTCAGAGTATAAAAAAAAGTGTAATATAATGGACTAATAAAAAAATATTTCAGGGACAAATAATACGATTCAGTGAGTATACTCTCATGCCAGGCACTAGTCTATGCACTTGGTGTACACTGTCAATATATTTAATCCTTAAAATTGTTACCTGTACTTTCCAGATAAGGAAAAGGAAACAGAAGCAACAACACCCCAAACGTCTAGAGAGTGAGAGCCGAGTCTGAACTCGGGTCAGGCTCCACACACCCGGTTCCCAACTGCTGCACTATGCTGCACAGCGCGGTGTGAAAGGGGCGGGAACACAGTCTGAAGAGACTTTTTAAACCAAATAAGCCAAGGCGGGTGGTGGTGTAGAAATCAAGCGAAAAATTTAGCTGAGATTTACACAGTACATTTTATTAAATACTGGGTTTTACTAGAACACGTGAATCTGATAGAAATTTCATTTAAAAAATGTGGCTGTGTTCAAATTCCTACTTGACACTGCTTTTTGGCTAAGCATTCTACTTTTACTGGCTCTATACTCACTCATTATGGGCAGAAAAATTAATTTCTTCTAACAGAACCAAGGAACTTTTCAAGTGGTGCACACTCAATATACATAATAGAAATACTCAAAGTGTGGCCGTGACCACAACAGAGTGTGATCAGAGCGCATTGTCTTTTATGGTGTATTTATAACAGCTACAGGTAACACTGCTAACTCATGCACAGTAAGCCTTCACTGCAGACTGAAGGCGTCTACCTTACACATGAAAATTATTCACGTCCCAGGGTCTGGCCTTCAGCCAGAAATTAACCTCTGATGGAAAACGGCTGTCAGGTGGGCTTGTCAGACCGCCACAGGACAGCTGTCAGCTATAATATCCATCCTGGAATCGCGGCGGCAAGTTCCTGGGGGTGGCTTTTTCCTGGGTTTTGATCAGGTCTATGATAGCTGAGAGGACTGCACAGTCTCTGGATTTCGTGTCCTTCCAGTCTACAGGATGGGGACTTTCAATCTTCTCTTGCAGAAGGGTATCTAGTTCCTTTCTTAATTCCTAAGGTTGGAAAAATACACAAGTTCAACAAAGACAGATGTACAACAAAACAATGCAGTAAGTAACAGCGACTAGCTGAAACAAGGAACTTCATAAGCTATTGTACAAAAGACTGAGACATTTGGTAAATATACAGTAAAATTTAAAAATTCAAACTTTGGTCTCAAGACATTCACAATGGTTGGCCTGTACCTACCTCAAAGAACAATTTGGAAAAACTATGAATAAATTTCTCAACACTATTTGTTCTACTGAAAAATACCAAGCAACATTTACAAAATACGTGATACCTGTAACAAAACCACAGATAATCACTTAAAGCCAGTCAGTCACCTTAACGAGATGGGCGATCCTTGCTGGGGACTGAAAGACGATCCATTCGTCCACAGCAATCGTTTCCTGGTCATTATCCTTCTGGATGGAAATATCTCCTCCGAAGAACAGGAGGCAGTACGGGGAGACTTCTGTGCAGTCATACAAGTATATCTATAACAAAAATTAAAGCAAGTTACTACATTAAAGAGTCTGACTGCCACATTAACTCAGTAATTTATCACCAGTATCAATTTATTAGTATTAATCCTCCTAAAATAGGTATTATCCTATTAGTGTAACTATAGACACTAGGTTTGAAGAAATACATTTTAAATGAACCATTCTTTATTAATTCAGAGAACGTCAGTTTTATATTTGTTTCAATTCAAACAAAAGTACTATTCTTTAAACAAAATATTTTCTGAATGACAAAGCAAAACACTAATGTAGTTGAAATTATTTTTATAGATATATAAACAGAATCACACTTAACATTCTGACCAATGTCTGTAAGGTATGCTAACACGCCAACAAAATTCTTTGTACAGCATAAACTCCTGTATACCAGAAAATCCCAGTATTTCCTGAACACATGCTTTGAAAGAAAATTATGTAACTCAAATAACTCTCCCAATTAAAATACAAAAATGGTCATGACAGACCTGCACGCTAAAAGTAGACATTATTTGCTTAAGGAAGTTATAATTCATGTCATAAACATTTTCTTACAAATTTTGTTTGTACTTATAAAACTATGTAATTATAAAAATACAGCACTGACATTTAGATCCATTACTTTAAATATTTACTTACGCTACTCGTTCTCATCTTCAGGTGATAGATAAGCCAGTTGTAGTGAAAATCTGTTTGCTCCACATTAACGGACTTAGGATGAAGAGAAACTAGTCCATCATTTTTTGTGTAAACTTTCACCCTGTAAAAAAGTTCAAATGTAGTTGTTAAAAAAACATTCTGAGATTCCAAACCAATCCCAGAATTTAAAAAAGCTCCACAGATTAAGTTCAGTTTATTTTTTGAATATAAATTTACAAATTTACATTTGAGGAAATAATTTTTTGCTTTACTAAAATATCAGCTAACTGTGAATACATCAAATCCTTATAATCATGTATCAAATCCTCTTCTTGAAGGTTTAAATTAGTCAACCCATTAGAAAGGTGACAGAATATTTCTTACTTATGTTTCTACTGTACAATTGAAGGACAAAGAATAAAATAAACAGCTAAAGTAGTTCAAAGTGATTCAGACCAAAAGAACAAGATACACACCACTGTCAATAATGATACTAATAGCCCTCAATTTAAAGAATAACTTTGTGAAAGGATTGAAAAATTTCACAGGTTAAATATAAACCAGATGAATATAAAATAAAAAATTACAAGTGTTATTTACAAGGGGTTTTAGCTACAACCGACCTTTAAAAACCTAAGGTGTGGCTAAGTGGTCTCGCGTTCACTGAAACGCCCTATTTTCAGGAGAGGACCACCAAGAACGAGCATGCTTTGACACAGCTCTCCCTCGGTCTCCTCATCCCAGGGTTCTTTGCTTCGACAGCCAGAAGATTTTTTATATCGATTCGTAGGAGTTTTTAATATTATTCAACGGGGAGATGTGTGGTGGTTTATGTTTAAATAGTCAGTAGTAATGACCTGAATTAGGTGAAATAAAAGCTGCTAATCCATTGGTCCTTCCTATTCGGGTTTTTTTTTTCAGATGTTGGTTTTATTTTATTTTTCAATTATAGCTTTCTTTCAATATTATTTTGTATTGGTTGCAAGGGTACGGCGTAGTGGTCAGACAGTCACACACTCTACATCATACCCCTCAATACTGCCAGCACCACCTGGCGGCAGACACAGTTACTGCGGTATTACTGACCACATTCCCACGCGGTACTCAACACCCCTGTGACCACCAGTCTCTGCTCGGTAACCCCTGCACCTTTTTCACCCAGTCCCCCAACCCCTCCTCACCTCTGGCAACCGCCAGGCCAGTCTGCTCTCTGTGTGTAGGAGTCTGTTTCAATTTTCTTTATTCATTTGTTTTGTTCTTTAGATTCCACATATAAGTGAAATCATATGAAAGTTTCTTTTTGTGCTTCTAGGAATTCATAACACTTTTATCAGTATCATAGTCACTAGCCATTATTCAGAATAAACTCAGAAATTACTTTTCGTCCCCGCACTTAACCAAAGCCACCCTGCAACCCTACTTCACTACAGGAGCAGAGTCTGGCAGACTTTTCTGTTGGGGCGCAGAATGTTTCAGGCTCTGTGGGCCCCATGATCCCCAGCACAGCGACTCGAGGCTGCCAGCGCAGCAGAGAGGCAGACACAGACAACATGTACCAACAGGCACGGCTGTGTTCCAACAGAAATGTGCACAGCTAGGTTTTGGTCAGCATGCCAAAATTTGCTGGCCCCTGGTCTGGACCAAAGTAAAGCACCATTCCAAGGATAACTTTTAAAAAAAATTTTCATAAAGCCTTCCAAGGATGGCATAGGGATATATAAAATATATAAAATATTTGTATTTCAAAGAGTTTCTCTGATACAGTACCTGTCAAGTTAGGGATATGTGTGAAGAACTTGACAAAGTACTGGTGTCAAAAAGTATTTGATCACTAAAACTGTGTATAATCCAGCCACAATGGTTAAAATTCATGTTATCCACAATCTTACATGTGAGAGTAGAGTTTCTGAGCCTCAGCATTTTGAACATACTGGATTCTTTGTTGTGGGCAATGCCCTCTACACTGTGGAATGCCTTACAGCACCCTTGGCCTCAGTTTATTAGCACCACCGCAATTACAATAACCACATCTCCACTGTCACATCTCCCAAAGGGCAAAAACACAGTTGAGAACCAATGCCTGGAACAATGCCTGTGCTTTATCTTTGAGGTTTACATTTTTTACAATCACAGGGTATACAGGTTCTTCATTTAGTATCACTTCAAATATTTCATATGTTACTACACAATGGCTGTTTTATATGCCCACCTACCAGAAAAGTCACATAATATGGTATTATAAAACCGTAATTTCCCCACTGCTATTAGACATCTTTGTTGTTTAAAATATAGGTTTTTTAAAAAAAATCTGGAACTACTTCCTTAGGCCACATGCCTCCAGTTAAAATATTCACTTATGGGTCCACTGGGCCGGTGGTTGTTTTAATGACTGCTAATCTAGAGCACCCTTCAAAAGGATGGAGCAACTCACGGACACTAGCCATTTGTGACTTTGAGTTTCTCCTTCCTCACCAGCTTTCATTAGGCAAAAACAGGCCACGTTCTCTCCAATTACTACTGAGGCTAACTCTATTTGTATGTGTATTTAAAAGTCTTACTTTATTTTTTACAATAGTAAAATCACTATTTTATGCAGAGACAAATTACAAAATTACCTATTTTATAAGAGGAAAAAAATCCCAAAGCAAAATCTATTCTAAGCAACGTTTATCTGGCATTGTTTTTCTTCTCTTTTCAGGCATTTAAAAAGTTTTGCATTTATTAAAGTTTAAGATGGCTTGTCTTACACACAGTCTGATACAATACAACTACAAATGCCCACCACTCACATCAGGCCACTGAACTTCTGGAATGAGTTTAACACCTGGCTTACTCTTCTCATGTCTACACTGCTGTACTGACTAACATGCTTTGTGGATAATGGGTGGTGGGCAGCTGATGCCAGGGATATGCTCTGAGGGAAACTGATGCCTCTGTTAACAGTCTGCCTTCTCTTAAATGACCAAAAGTAGAAAGAACAAGAATAAGGCCCTAGTATGAGTAAGAACAAATGTACAATATGAGCCCTGTTGCATTACAGGATTTCAAAAGTTTAAGGAGACAATTACAATTCATAATAATCTTCAATGCTTACATTTTTCTTTTTTTACCCAAATTTAGTCGAATTTTAGCAACTTTGGGATATAAACCAGCACAGATGACAGCTTTAATTATCTTCTCATTATCTATTAGGGGTGGGGAGGTAGAGAACAAACAGTAAAATACTCATACAATGGACAAGAGCAGCAAGTTGTTGACACCGTGTTTTCTGCTTTACCTGAATTGATATTAGACTTTGGATCTTTGGGGTTTCTACTGTTTACAAATCCCGCTCCAAGAAGATGCTCAGCAAACTGCCCTTTCATGTTATGCAGCATCTAGAGAGCAATGGTAACAAACAGAACTAGAAAACCTTCCACAGATTTATAGGTGTTATAAAGCATACATTCATAAATAAAGTTAGCTGTAAGCTTTCCGGCTTTATAAAGTACTTTTGCAAAAACGTGATGTTTTAGAGCAGAGGATGGCAGACTACAAAATATATAGAAACCTGTTTCTGTCCACAGCGTTTTACTGGAACACGACCATACCCATTCACCCACATATTATCTGTGGTTGCTCGGCGCCATGTGGCAGAGGTAAGTGGCTGCAACAGAGACCCCATGGCCCGTAAGTCTAACACAGTCATCATCTGATCTTCTACAGAAAAGGTTTGCCTATGGTAGGAAATGACCACTGATGTTTTACTCTCTACCCTGTATTTTGAAAGAAATACAGAAAAAGTATAAAAAAATAGCCAACATCCATCCATATTTCTACTACTAAAAATTAAGTACTGTAGCTTCTTGGCACAAAATCTGGAGGCCATTTATTTTTGGGAAAAATCACTATTTGGATAAAAATGATGCATGGCTCATTATTAAGCATCAAGTAATACTGAGAAATACAAGTGAACAAACTTCCCTAAACTCAATACTGTCAGAAAAGTCATTTACTAAGAAACAGTACTGCAGACACTTATGTACACCCAGGCAGGACAGTTAGAAAAGAAATGCTATCTCAACAATGGGATAACTGTATAGAAGCTATTTTTTAAATTAATTCTAGTTCAATGTAAAAAAATAGAAATGGCACTGAACTACATGAGTTCTACATTGGTCATATTTAAGTGTATCTTCCTTTTAGGAATTGTGAGTGACTTGAGTTTCCCCACCTAATTTCTCTTACAGCTGACTTTCTGGTCACCTCCTGGTTTTCACTGCCATTATTTTTTACTGTTCAGGGTAATAACCTTTACATCCTATTCTGCATCCATAATTCCTATTTTGTTCTCAGTGTATATTTAAATAATTTCAGTGTACAGCACCAGCTGAAGGAGCATGCACTCTCCATTCCTGAATTCTCCTTCTCTCTTAATTGGCAGCATTTCACTGTCAGTGAATTTTACAAGAACAGCTCATGGGCGCAGTATTCCAAGTGCTTTCTTGAATGCCTATCCTTTGCCTTGATATTTTAGTATCTTGACTGAATATAGTATTTTCAAGTAACACTTGGATTCAGCTACATTCTCATACTCACTGGTTCATTTTATGTTTTCTTTTTTCAGGAAAATGTTTTTACACATCTCTCAAATACATATTTAATCTCACTTGAATTTTCCGTGTATAGACATCTATTATCTTTATGATGAATCAGTCCTGTCTTCCTGCCTATAAGCTTTTTACTTATGGTTTTAACATTTTCCTTTTGCAGCTGCATCTATAAACTGTGATTATTTCAAACCTCTTCTATGGCAGTCATTTGCTTTTAGGGGCTGTCCATTTTGTTCTTTATAGTTCTTTTGGTCTTTTTCTTAGCACAGCAGTCTTTTCATTCATCCTATTGGTTTCTTTTCTTACAGTAGTTTCACTGAACTCATATTCTGCAACTGTTCTTTACTCTGAAGCAGCTGTAAGGTCTTTTCTGCTGAGATACACTGTACTCCACTCCTTTTGTCCTTTGGCTGTAGCATCTTTCAGAGCTGCCATGATCCTTCTTTTCGTTTACGTTAAGGCTTGGGCACTCTGGGGAAAATATGCTGGATTCCCGACCCTTTTACCCTCTTGTAGATGTGTTAAACGTCCAGTCCAGTACATAGAGCTGGAGTGTACGCGTTAATGGGGAAAGGCGAGGGCATTCCTACTCTTACTGGCCTGCAATCACTTCTCCTTTCAGTGCATCTGCCCTATTTACAGATTACTTTCTTCTGTTTCACAAACGCTCCTGTCCAGGGTTCTCTCACTACACAGAATCAGCTAAAGATACCTACCTTAAAGTTTAAAATACTCACCCTATTTGATATTAAAAATAAACTTTAGGAGTATTAGGAAATTGTTCAGACTGAGTCATCAAAATGTCAACCAGAAGGTTAAGTTCCGGAACAGGAACCGAGCCTTGCTGTGTTTTTCTGCTACAATCTAGACTCTTGTATCTTTTCTCAGCCATTCGTTTTTTGTTTATTATATTATACATCTTTTCTTGTTTTGTTGCAGTTGATTTAATAAAAATATTGAATAGTGAGCCAACTTCATTAGACAAATTCACACAATTAACCTTTTGCCACTAACCTAACTGTACAAAATGCATACATGTATTCTCTAATCTAATATGTTTGAATCACTCCAAAACATGCACCTTTACCTGCAATGTGTTTGAAGACAGAAAGTATTCCCAGCAATAGTCTTTTTCATATCTGTAACCACGTCGCCTAGCTTCTTCCCAGCCCTATGGGGCAAAGAAATGAAGAAAACCATTTATATTTTTCCGCAAAGCAAAGACTAACTACTTGCCTATCTTCATTTTGGTAATAGTTTAATGTTCTATTGATATTTTCTGTATAAAAAGGTCAAAGAATTTTGAAATTTATAAACTAAAAAACAAACAAAAAACACCTCCCATGATCCCAGTTGTTGTGGTAACCACCACTGAATTTTCAGACCTTTGTACAAGTTACAGAGTAACGCATTGTGTATTTAGTACAAAATGGCATCACATTATACATAATGTAGTAAAGTAAATGAGAACTGTTGAAAAATTTCAATGCTATCAAATGTTTTTCAACTTCACAAATATGACTTTTATTTTTTAGCTCTCTAGAGAAGGAGGAAAAATAGGGAAAAAGAAAAATAATACTGAATTACCTCAAAGGAAAAAAAAACTTTCCTATAATATGTAGTACAAAACTGAGTCTAGAAGTTGCTGTCTCTAGAAACCAAATTACATTTAAATTTTGCAAAGATGAGTGATAAATGTTTATCCTCTGATACACCTGGCTTTTGGGAGCAGAAAATGTCTGTATTCTAAATAATGTATGTGATTATAATACTCTATCTAAATGTTAAATCAGAATATAGGTATAGTTTATTAATGAACAGAGAGACCTTCTCTCATGGAATATCAATATGATAGACATAAGTGAATAGCAAATAAAATATTAAAATAAATTGTTCATTTGTACAACTGTTATCAAATCAAAAACAGACTTCTCTTCCAAAAGTGTAAAAATTTAAAAAACTATTACACAACTTAAAAATGAAATTTGTTTTCAAATATTCAACTAATTTTAAACATTCTCACTTAGCAATTTATTCCTAATGCCTATGACAATACAGACTTCAAAAAGTTAAATAGGTTCCTATTATCAGCTTTTCACGTGAATAAACCGTCACAAGTTATTTTTTACCTCAAACGCATTCACAACTGTCAGATGGTCACTTTTAGAATCCTTTGCCAATTCCTTTCTTCTTGCATCTGCGACCTTTTCTTTCCCCTTAAAAAATACAGATCAAGGAAACTTAAATGGCTCTGATACCATTTATTAGAACATTCTAACAAAACGCTAATGAAAACATATTATCTAAGCAACGACTATCACATGTACATAAAAGTGCCTAGCCTTTCTCTCATCTCTTTCTTACCAATGGAATGACAAAGGGATCCTTGAAGCTGAGACTAGCAGCAATGGTAAGTACTGGGTCTAAGCAACAGAACAGAGCTCCAAAAAGAATCATCTTTCCAATGTGCGGCTCAACTGGTAATCGTGCTAAATGGACTCCAAGTGGTGTCAATTCTTCTTGTTTATCCAAAGCATTCTGTAGAGGAAGGGTTTATGTTTAAAACAGACATTATCAAACATCACAATTAAACCTAACTTTAGTTTGCTTAGGAAAAAAAGAAATCACTCCTCACTCTCCTAAGCCCAAATACACTAATATTGTTCAGTGCCCGCAGAGATTACTTTGGGACTGAGGGGCAGTGCAGTGATTGGGAAAGGGTGGGAGGTAGGCTTTACATTAGGATACTGGAATGTTCTTACTTCTCGACATGAGTAATGATTACAGTGCTCACTTTTTGGTAAATCATTAACCTGGACATTTCTGTTTTGCTCTTTTATCCTGCATGGGAATGCTGTAATTCACAATAAATTTTATCTTTAAATGTGGGCTCCAGCCCCTACTGTTGGCAAGGATTTGCTGGCCTTTTCAAAATTTTGTTGCCTGAAAAAGATTACATAAAGACTGGCTCTTAATTTCATTCGGGAGAGGACACATCATCCTGCTGAAGCTTTAAGGTCCTCTGGTTGTCCATCTCTACCATAAACAGTAAGCTGATCTTCCAGGCACCACACAACTCTCCAGAGCTTCTATTAGACAGAAATAGGGGAGAGAGGCCAGAACTGTACTGGTAGAACTGTACTGCTCCCTACAGACCAGTGACCTCACTAAACCTAACCTACATTCCAACACAGAAGGTTAGACAGTAACACAATGCTTTTCCACTTAAACAACTTACTACTCTCATTAAAATCTACTGCAGTGTTCCTCTGATATGGGCCAAATTCTCAAAACAATCTGCATGGATGACTCAAATAAAACTGAAGTACGTAAAATACACCCTGGCACCCTCTAAACCAGCACCAATCAACAGAACCTGCAGCGATGACAGACTCGCTCTATGTCTGGGCTGCCCAGTAACGTGGTAGTGGCTGCTCTACCGGACTACACACCTCTAACCACTTTCTCCCCGCTCTGGGCTCTAACTCACAGCTAGTTCTGTGCTTCTCAACATGGTCTTGTGCAGGGATGGCTACCAAAAGGTCACCTGACTAAGATACTGAAACTAGTTTCTCAAAACACTGACTTCAAGAAAAAAAACAAGGAAAAAAGCTTTAAGAATAAAATGACAGGGGAATACGACATTTTGGAGAAAAGTCACCTATTAGTATTCCCTCACCAATACAAGAGCTGCCTTTATAAAACACCCATTCAAAGATTTCAAAATTGTATGTAATTTTAAATCAAGCCTACAATGAAGAAAACTGTGCGACAAGGACTTAGTACAAGAACATAATGAAGATTTCATTTTTATAACTTCCTAACTCGTAATTCATACACCAAGGTGAACAGCCAAACAGTATATAAAATTGGGCACTGTGAATTCACTGGTGTAGCTTGCAGTAACGAGAGTAAGATTATAATTATCTGGCTTATATGCTCCAATACTCTTTACCTAAGATAAATTTTTTTAAAAAGTCAAGCTTACCAGTTCCATCAGGTGTTTTATGGAGAGTGACACTGCTTCATTTGATGGTGGGTCCATTAACCTACTCAGAAAATGAGCAATTCCACCAAGCCTTAAGATCTGGGAACAACAAATATAATTAAACATACATTGTACATTGACGTAACAAGTAGTCCTGCCTGTCACTCACTCGAGTAATGCATCAAACCTACACATGATCTTCAAGTCAGTTATTTTACCAGAGTTAAGTTGAAATTATATTTGTGATTCTATAAAAACATATTTAAAGGCTGAAATACTACTTTTTATTATCCACCAACTTATTAATGAGAAAAGAAGTTGGTTAAAATCTCAACAAGTCAATTACCAATTATTTTTGAAATAAAGAAATTATATGAAAATATATAAAATACTGAAGGAAAAAAAGGTAAGTACTTTATAAAGAGATAAAAATCTTAAGATGTAGTAACACCTCTGGCCAGTGTGGCTCACTTGGTTGGAGCATCACCCTGTAAACCAAAGGTCACAGGTTCAATTCCCAGTCAGGGCACATGCCTAGGTTCCAGGTTCAATTCCCAGTCAAGCTGCACACCAGAGGCAATAGATGAATATTTCTCCCTCAATGTCAATGTTCTCCCCCACCACCCTTCCCCTTTCTCTAAATCAATAAGCATGTCCTCGGGTGAGGATTAAAAAAAATGATGTAATAACAGCTAACATTTACTGAACACTTACTATGTAGTAAGAAACTTGTATGAGTTTAACTTAAATAACTTGTCCAATGTACCAAAAGTGGCTTGTCAGGGGAGGTGGTGGGCTTCAAACACAGGCAATCTGGCTTCAAAGCAGTACATGATTAAATACTTTTAAATAAGCATTCGAAAGAAGTTTAAAAACATAGTTTACTCACACACACAGAAAACAAATGTGTGGTAAACATTAGATTACCATCCCCATTTAATTTTTTAACCATCCCACTAATTTACCTTTATTTGTAAACAAAGTTCTTCTAAAGGAGTTCTCAAGATCTCTGGCAGTTGATAGTCATCTAGGAGGCTTGCTCGGAGACCATTATACAGATGATAGCAATGGCCAGGTTGAACTCTGAGAAGAACAACAAAACAAGGGGGGCAGAAAGGAAGCACTTGTCAGTGACTTTTTAGAACTCCAGAGAGTGTAGGCAGGGAAAGTAGCCAATGTCTGCTTCTTACAAGCCAAAGCATAGCTAATTTACTTATTATTTCATGTTTATTAATCATATATTCCTTCTCCCCATCTGTTTTGAAGATCCCTAAATCCATGATCCGTGTCCTATGTCCTAGTTTTAAGAAATAAAAGATTTCCTCCCCCACCAAGAATTAGCTCCCCTATTTCTACTGTGCTCGGTAACAGCAGTCTACAAGGTTGAATCTCTACATGCCTTGTGAACATCTGATGTAACAAACCCTGACATTATGTTAACCTGTCTACATTATTTAAAATGCTTTTTAGGTATGTGCCATTTAATGAGCTCTCAGAAGAATGTTGGAAATTTCTTTTCCTTCACTGTTTGCTTCTAATGACAGGAATGATATTATTCTGTGGACAATATTAAGGGTAGATGTGAAGAGGTGAGGATATACATGCCATGTATTTTCAAGAAAAACAAATAGTTCTATGGGCTCTTGCTGCAATAGCAGGAGGAGGTCCTTTTCCTGTAGGAATAAAAATAAAAGCTAAAAATCTTAGCTATTCCTGTCACAAGCTTATAAAAACCCATTGTCTATTACATAACATGCCTGCAGAAACTAAGAGTGCTTCCACTAAGGAGCACATAATATTGTTTGCTCTGACCTTCAACATAATTATCAAGCTAATTAGGCTTTGCTAAAGGAATTTACATCTTTGGAGCCTACAGAGAACTATGTTCCACTGCAATTAAAACACTGTAATTCCATTTAACCTCCACTAGGGTAGTGTGGTTGAAGACTTAGATAAAAATAATACTTCATTTACTTGATTTTCGTAACTGTTTCACGGATCAAACCTAAGACCCAGCACGTGTACTATTCATATATAAAAGTGTGCCAAAACCCATTCACTATGATGCATACTTTTCAAATCAGTACCCTGTGGTGACAGGTCTGCCTGGGAGAACCCCAGTGTTGCTGGGCCCCTAATCGAGCTATCCCCTAGTAACTGATGAGAAGGGTAAACTTCTTAGACTAAGCCATAACTTTGGTTCAACAGCATCAATTGCACAATGTAATAAACTACCTAGCAGCCAAGCTATACTGGGATAATCTGCAAAGATTACATCAAGTATGTCAGAGTTTTATAAACATATTACAAACTTAAATAATGTGAGAAAATGCATGAAAATGAACAGTTAAGTTCAATTATTTGTGTTATAGACAAATCCTTTTCCTACCATTAAGACAGGGAGATTTTTATTTCTTATACTACCATTTATATCAATGGGAGAAAGGTACTTTCCTTGGGTTTTTGTTGGTAACTAATAGTGACAAAACAGCACAGATGTACAGTACAGGAATTAGGAGTCCAGACAGTGGAACCAGATGCCTGGAGTCAAGTCTTGCTACTTACAAAGCTGTGTGACTTTAAAAGGTTAATTTAATTTCTTTGTACCTTAATTTCTTTACCCTTAAAATAGAGGTAATAATCTACCTCACAGCACTGTGCTGAGAATTAAGCAAGTTAATTTATATATGTATATATAAAGTGATCAGGAAACCTGACATTCAAATAGTATTAGCTATTATTAGTAACATGTGCCTTTTAAAAAAAGAAATAAAATTATAAGCAGTATAACAAGAAAAATAAAAAATATTAATTTAAATGAACTGATTAAGGAATGGGGTAGAAAAATCATAAAAAAGAATTCCAAAGAAACTGTAATTAAAAGATTTTCTCCCTGAAAAATGTGCTATAGTAAGTTTTCAAACATATGAAAGGTAACTCTTCTAAATAATATTTTTCAATGCCAGTAACACAGAAACCTTTCTGTGGTTTGCTACAGAAACCTTTTGTGTGTTTTTTAAAGGCTTCAGGCAAGGTCCCATCTTACCTCCCAGCTCGACCTTTCCTCTGTTTGGCATTAGCTTTACTGACCCACTCAGCAGACATGGTACTGATGTTGTTCTGGGTGTCAAAGTGTGTCTCCTTTATTTTTCCTCCATCTATCACATAAACTACATCATCTATGGTAATGCTGTTTGGAAACAGATATATAAAATATTAGAAACACATCAAAAGTGCATTTATCTATGAAAAGTCTACAGGCTGGGAATTTAGAGCATTTCTACAGGATCAAATGGTTTTAGCAGTTCAGGGTTTCCGCCTCTCTTCCCACATTTATCAACGTGACGGGGCCGAGCACCTCATCGTAGGCAACCTCAGCAGCTGCAGGGCAGCACAGTGCCGATTCTGCAGACAGGTGTTCGATTCTTACTCGCCTGCAGCCGAACTCCACCGTTTGCCTGTGACTTCTGTCCCTAGCTTTACTGCCCCCAGCCCAGGGCCCAGTTCAGTATCAGCCTCCACAGAACAATGTTTCAGCGCTGTACTGGCATATTACTACCTCCAAGAGAATAAATACATAGATTTTAGAGGCTGAACATACCTAGCTGTCAAATTACCAAACAATCCCATCCCCTACCAGTAAAAGGCACACAGAACAAAACTGGTATTGCCTCCCGGGTTTTTTTGGGAAGCTTTGAAAGAACACCTTAAATGTTTCGGAAGAGGGCTAAAACATTAGTATGGGCTGAATAAAATTTTTAAAAACTAAACAAACTTATGCCACTACCATGATTAAATTAGATTTACTTTTCAGAAATTATAAAGTACTTTGTAGAGAAAAAAAGATGAAGACACGTTAATAAGTTATGGGGCTTAAAACTAGTATCGTCACTAGCAGCTGACACGCAAAACAATCTTTACCTAGTCTCTGCAATGTTGGTAGCAATCACTATTTTCCGAACACCAGGAGGGGTTCTTTTAAATACCTGTAAGAATAAATACATCAAAATTCCAAAACGACACTGATTTCTGATACATGATTCTTTCAGTTAGAGGAATTACTTCAGATACTACCCATTCTTAACACTGTGTTTATTTGTTGACATATGTATGCATGTAACATTTATGAATGTATTTATAAAGTATACATCACTTTCAATACCACAGAACCAATCTAAATCTCCCACAGATGTCAAAATCTTATCACAAACAAGATTTTAAATGAAATACAGTAATTTACAGAATGGTTTTAAACAAAAACTATACAAGTTAAATATCTTACTGTGTAGTCAAACTTTTAAGGGAGAGAAATTTTGTGTGAGGATAAGAGTTACGAATTACCTAAAACTATATGGGTAAAACAGCAAACAATCAGGCAGATGACCCACTCATGAGAATAAACATTGATGGCTGTACCGCCACATACTAGCTTTCGAGATTAGACTGGATTTTTAAACAGTCCTCTTCAAATGCTGAATCCTACCAACAATACAGCCTTGTGACAAAGTCACCCAAGTAGATGAAAAGACATGCAATGCAGCCAAGTACCACTTGGCTGTAAAGCAAAAAAATGCATACATGTATCCCTATATGTATAAAAGTAGTAATCGACAGAAAACATGGTGTTTCCCAGTGTAGGCACAGATTCTGTAGCAAAGGAATAAAAAAACTGACTGTTAGGGTGTCAGACACTGAAAGTGCCTCCACATCACACAGTCTGCTAATAGGCAGCAGTCCAGTCTCTGGAACCAAGAGCTCTCTCCCCCTCTCTTCCCTTGGGTATACTGTATGTAATTGTGTCTAATCCTGAATCTGACACAGGACAAAGGTATCAGCAGAAAGGATATTAAAAGTCTCGATTAAAAAAAAGTCTTGATAGTTTTTTACGAAGTGTGAAAAAACTAGATGGGAAGAGAGGTTGACTTTCTCACCCATCTTATTCTACCAGGGCCCACAGACACTGCAATCCACATTAATTACCTCGCCTTTGAGAATGCAGTGTTCATTCTAATTCAGGAAATCTCTGAATCTGCCTGAGCCAAAATATTCAAACCCATAACACTACATTATTGACAAAACAGGAAATCTCATACCTGCAAATATACTAATGCTGTAAATCAAAATTTCAAATATCAAGCTATAGTATGTCATTTTTATCGGTACTCACATACCCTTTCTCTTTTACTCAGAAATGCCAAGCAAGTTATTGGTGAAAACAATCTTTAAACTTTTCCCTGATGTTGACTGACTAATTTGATGTGTAGATTATTCTCTTATTCATGTTTTTGTAAAATCATCCCCTGACAACTCATTTGTGAGGTTCTCGAGTATTTTTTAACTGGAAATTATGTGAACATACACCTTAAAGATAAATAAATAAATGCAATAAGCAGTCCTTTAGGTTTGCCTCATTTTGAAAGACAGTGAATAAATTTAACAACATACCTGCGTCTGGTTAACTGTGGGCATCAGTGAATGTAAAGGTATAATAAGAAACTTGTCTGAAAAATTTAAAATAAAATTAAACTTTAGGACAGTTGCAGAAAAGCTCCATCAGACACATACATAACACAATTTTAAGAAATTACATTTATATGTTTTAAGTTTCAAAATGAAATAGCTTACACCCATCATGATTATTAGCTGATAGAAAGTTTGGTGTAGTCAGTGACGGGAAGGAGGGTGAGTGTTCAAGAAGCAAAGGCAAATTCCACGTTTAGCTGTGGTTACAAAAAATGCAACGCTGACTGAAATTTCTAGCAACCGTGCCCGAATGAATCAAGATAGTGAGTGATACTACCCCCAGAAAAGAACTGCTGTTATTCAAAGGAGATATGATGCTCTCCACAGACTCTGATGACTCTCTGGACTTAAAAAGTAGTAAATGCTGTCAATCGGTATTGCTGAAAAACGCTCCATTACTTCTCTGTGACATGATACTAAATACATCAACTCAATCAAAAGTCAAACCAAGCTTCACTCAGACTGAATCAAGCCTACAGATATAACTTCCTGTTTACAGAAAATTCAGGTAAAAAATAATCAAATGAAATGATACCATGAAGATTCAGACAAATCCATAAAGTTGACCTAGTTTTTTCTGTAAGTCATCACCATGGGAAAAATAAGGAGAGAATGGGAGTGATGTTTTAGAACTGGAGTGAAAGATTATCTGGTTTGACTTTCCTACAGTTGAACAAGCTCCCTTTGAAGGACCTTTTTGGGGTCAAAATGGGGAAAACCTGAATGTAGACTGGATTGTTTAATGATGTTACTAATTAGGTATGATAATGGCACTGTGGTCATAGAAGAAATTGTCCTTACTTTTTAGAGGTGGGTGCGTATATATTTAGAGATAACATGTAACAGCTACAACCTAAAAAACAAAAAACTACAGCACTCTTGGAGTTGCAATGAAACATGTTTCTGTAATACCTGATTTAAACATCACTTGTGACATTAAGAGATCATGTAAAGTGCTGATATTGTCCCAGCCTGGTAGAAAGACCAATATTGCACCATCCTGTATGGAGGGGAAATAATCATTACAAAGGATCACATAACAAAATACACTAAAAATCTGTGCACACTTAAGTCTTCATTAAAATTATACTACCTCAAGATAATTTTAGTTGCTGATTGTAAGTAAAAAGTGAAAGCTCGGTTTTTAAAAATAGAATTTATAAACCAGATTTTTTCATTTGTTCATTCCTTTCTTCAAATAAGTCAAATACCTAAATCATTTGGTACTTTGAGATTCTCATTCCTGGTTTCAAAAGCAATTTCTTCCATAGGTCATTTTTAAAAAGCATTTAAGAGGCCCTGACCAGGCAGCTCAGTTGCTTGGAGCGTCATCCCAATACGCCAAGGTTGTGAGACCAATACCCAGTCAGGGCACCAATGAGGTCAACAAGGGTCAACCAATGAGCACATAAATGTGTAGAACAACAAATGGGTATTTCTCGCTCTCCCTTCCTCTTTCTAAAATCAATAAATTAAAAAAATGCATTTAAGAAATTATAATTTTTTTCATGGCCTTGATATGAAAATAAAATTAATATTATGTCACTTGAAGGAAACAAAACTAACCTCTTCTTCCAAAACAATGTATCGAATAAGGGCAGCAATCAAATTCAGATCAACTTTATCATCATCCATCATTTCTACAACATCTACAGTACTTGCAGAATACCTAGCGAAGTTAAATAGAAAAATCATGAAATACTTAGTAACGTTTCCTGATGTTTAATGTGCTATAAAATCTAAAAGTTAACTCAACCTGCAAATAGGGGAACAATTAATAGATAGGAGAATTATTAGGAAAATAATAGTGTTTAGCAATCAAAATAGCAGTTTCAGCTGGAATATGAGACTTGCAATAATCTCCTTAAATACATACAAATTCAAGAAGATAATTCCTGCTTTTTGTTTTAGTCAGTCAGTCAGTAGTTACTGTGTTCTGACTTTCAAACAAAATAAACTTACCTTTTCTGCAGCTCCCTTATGTAATCTGGCCAGCGATCTTTATAGATTGCTTCTTTTTCTTCTTTTTCTTGCCTATTTACATGCCCTTGCATGAAACTCCTCTTAAACTGGGATCTGTGTTCTTTCTGTTCTGGAACATATCTAAAATAAAAACATCCTTAAATAGCTCCACTTTTTTGAAACTCTTTGGTTTTAGCTATTATCTATAACTTTTTACATTTAGGATCTTAAAAAAGATTATAAAAAACAATTTCTAGTGAACACCAGAGTTAAATATCAAATTTGTAAGTGTTCATTAACATAAAACCTGACACTCTAGATGAAGATCATTCTTCTCTATCAAAGCACATACAACTCTCAGTCATTATAAGCAATCAAAATTAATGTTCACCTTCAATTTAAGTTTGCCCTAAAACAGAAGGTAACATTAAGTCCAAAATAATAGTTAATGTTGCCTAGCAAAAGACTCAGATTTTACATATAGATTTTTAAACCTGAGTACATGTAAGAATTCCCTGGAGAGTTTATAAATTCTGAAATCCTATACCTTGTAATTTGGATTCAAGTCTGGCTGGGGTCTGCTAATCCAAGAATTTAATTGGTGGCCCAGAAGATTCAAGAGTTCCGAGAGTCCCCTGAGAACTATTTAATTCTGCTCAGTCCCACAGACACAGCTAATGGCAGGGCCAGAAGCAGCACTCAGATCTCTGTCTGTCCAGAGCTGTGCTATGACTCCACCGTGCCACAGGGATGGCTATAAGCTGGGCACATCTGCCCTAGGATCCCACCTATTATTAAGTGGGTTCTGAGAGCATGAAGGTAGAGAGAGACAAAAATGAGCCTAAACTTAACCCCAAATCCCCTCACAGTTCACCTGGGGGGCAGCATCTAGATGGAATGGGGCGTTTGGAACATGTTTATTGTGAGTCAAATTATAGAATGACATCCTTGTTCTGCCACTGACTACCTATATGACTTTGAACAAGGTGTAACTCGCGGATCTTAATTTCTTATTTGACAGATTAATACTGACAACAGCATTAGTATAAAAGCAAAAAAGTGACAGAGTAAAAAGCACAGTGCCTGACGCATAGCAGACACCCAGAGTGTTAGTCCCCTTCCCTATTCAGTACCTGTGACCCGGGATTCCCCTAAGTCTTCGATACATATAGAGGCACCAACTTGAGGTAGGGCAACCTGAGACAGAGATTAGTCCTAGTCAGCAGGATGGCTCCCTTCCCAGCAGTTCCAGCAACAGAAGTAACCTTCAACCCCCACCCCAAGGGCCCAATCGCAGTCCAGCTCATCTCACCCCACTGTCTTCCCTCCTACTTCCCTGCAGTGCAGCTCTTCTGGAAGGTGAGAGCTAGAGTGTCTGCTGCCAACTTCTATCCAAGGACCACCCTCCTCCAACTCCCCTCTTAGGGGTCACTACATAGATACTATCCCTTTGCTTCAAGCTACAGTTACTTGTACCTAATCTGCCTTCTAGACAGCTTAAGAAAACAAGCCCTGCCCTGGCTGGTGTGGCTCAGTGGACTGAGTGCCACCAGCCTGTGAACCAAAAGGTCACCGGGTCGATTCCCAGTTAGGGCACATGCCTGGGTGGCAGGCCAGGTCCCCTGTAGGGGATATACAGGAGGCAACCATGTATCTCTAGAACACTGATGTTTCTCTCCTTTTCTTTCTCCTTCCCCTTCCCCTCTCTTGAAAAAAGTAAATAAAATCTTAAAAAAAGACAAAGCAGTCCATTTTGATATAATTTTTGATTACCGATCCCTGAAACTTAGTTTCATTATTGTTGAGCTGTCGACAATTAATATTCTCTTAGAAAACAAATGGTAAATGTGCTGTGGTAGGAAGTAGACACATCGTGGAAAGTGGAATTGAGGAAGGGCATAAAAATTTTTGGACAATGCCCTGACTGGCGTGGCTCAGTGGTTTGAGCGCTGGCCTGTGAACCAAAGGGTCATTGGAACAATTCCCAGTCAGGGTACATGCCTGGGTTGCAGGCCAGGTCCCTGGCAGGGGGCACGCAAGAGGCAACCACACACTGATGTTTCACTCCCTCTGTTTCCCTCCTTTCCCCTCTTTCTGGGAATATATAAAATTTTTTAAGAAAAATGTATGCACACTGATAAAACCAGGGCATGGAAGACCAATACACCATCCTCTTTTATTATGCTCCACACTCTCTGACATACACACTTCCTCTTACTCTGAATTTCACTGCTTCCCTGCCCTACCCAACTATCCAGCTGTCAGTAAGCTCATTCCCAACACACTACTTTCGCACACAGGTCAATCATACCTTAAATTAACAGCGCACATGCATCTCTGCCTAGAAGTTGTGAGGTATATACCAAGTCTTTCCCAAGCTGTACCCTATGCACAATGCAAGACACAAAGTTCAAAAAATATCTGTTAAATAAATGTCCACTCAAAATTCAGCTGACTTTTCTCCATGTAAAATACACAGTAGGATCTTTCTTCTCACCTTCCCACTAGTCAACTTCCGGTTTAACAAGTAAACTGTGGAGTCTTGAAAAAATCTCATCACAGTGTTCCTACATCTGTCCACATCCTCATTCAGATGTTTACTAGAGGCCAGGTACTGTGCTACGTACTAGTTACAAAGATGGACAGGACAAAATCCTTGTCCTCGAAAAATATGAAATCTAGCGCAAGAGGCAAATATAAAGAGATACATTACATGGCAATAAGTTAAGTGCTGTAAGGGACATGATACAAGCGCTACAGGAATCCCGGTGAGAAAGCAACTCATTCTGTGAGGTGTCACAGATGGCTTCACAGGCAATAAAGCTGAATAGTCTATAGCTGAAAGGATGGAGAAGGTGGCAAATTAAGTCTAGAAGGAGGAAATAGCATGTAACAAAGCAAAAAGTCATGAATGAAAGGGCATGGCTGACACAGTAGGGAACACTGCACTTAAGACGGGCAGGTCGTGGGACGCACGAGGCGACAACAGGATGGGCCACACTGTGCAGAGCCTTCAAATGACGAGCTTGGGGCCTGGAAGCTGATCCAGTGGGGCTCTGCTGCCCCAGCCCTTTTCTTGTCAGAATACAAATACAAGTCTGCACAGCTCCTCGCAGAAGGCGGCCAGCAGCTAAGGGCCAGTGTTGAAGGGATCACGAACTTGAGCACACCAGTGAGGCGCTCTGCTGTAGGCCATGATAACCCAATACAGGTTCTTAAACAAGTGTTTAAAGGGAAATCTCAGGGGCATTGTCTAGGGGGAGAAAGTCACATGACAGATTTTGGGGGGAATATATGGCAGCATATGAGACAGAGAAAACCATAGTGCCAAAGGAGGAACTATTATATTAACACAGAAGAGACATACAGATCTTAAGAAAAAGAAATAAAATTGAGAAGATGTACATTCAAGGCAAAAGCTCTTAGGGTCTGCATTTTGGGGGGGCAGGGGAGGAGTACAGAATGACTGAATATAATTTGGCTACTAAAAAAGTAAAGCAGTGAACTTATCCTAGTACATAACTCCTTGATAAAACACTGGCTTTTTTGATGTACAGCTTAGACAACTGGGTGGAGGGTAACATCACTACCCGTTATAAGGCTTAATTTTTCTGGTAGAAGCGTGGTGGGAATGTGATGAAAGATGATTTTCGCTTTAAAACATGAGGTTCAAGGTATCTGTGGTACTGGAATGCTGCTGGGTAGAGTCAGACAACAAGCTTAGAGTTCAGGGAGAGCTTAGGTTTTGAAGCTCTAGCTCAGAGAGCTATGAAAATACAGAAGTACAGTCATGGAAATAAAATTACACAGGGAAATCACAACAGAATGAGAAAAGGCTAGTGGAGAACTTAGGGGAAAATTATATTTAAAAGGTGGGGAATGGAAGCCTGCAAAGGAGAAGGAAAAAACCAGGTAGGAGAACCAGAGCATCCTAAACTTTGCTGCATAGGGATCTTTGTAAAAATCCTGATTCCTGGCTACCAGCCCAGACTTTGTAACATAATGAAGGTACAGGGTGTGATCGTGCCATCTGGATTTCAAAAGGCTGAGGATGATTTTAGTTTGCATTTGGGAATCCCTGACTGAAGAAAACATGATGCTTTAGAAGGAAATGGCTAAGGTGAGTTTCTGAATTAAAGTCTGACAGAAAAGATGACATAGTAGTATTTTTAAATCTTTTTTATATCCTAATATTCACTTACCTTATTTTTTCAATTATATCTTCCAAAAGATACTCCACAACCGGAAAAGTAAAACCAGGTATGTGTATCATTGGACAGTTACCTATTACAGTAAACAAAACACAAGTCTGTACTCAAATGTTCAAAATAAAAGCAAACAGTGTAAATAGGACAATCAGTCTGTTACTTTTTCAAATTCAGAAAATGGTCCTGAACTTTTACAGCTCTCTCCTATTTTTTCGCTATTATCTAGTCCCGTACAAAGCTGCAGTCTAGTCTTCACTCAGCCCCTTCCTACTGCTACTAAACTGTACATACACCGCACAGTTCTGAAGTCACTGCAGAATACCGAAGGATAAAGAATTTTAACTGGGACACAAAACCCGTTAGTCTGAAGTCTACTTTCTCTTCATTGGCCAGGATGCTGCCATGAGACCCTGCCTTACTGACATTTATTTGCATACGAGGCACTGCTCCTGTGGCACACAGGGTCAGGAGGAGAAAAAAGTAGTCAAAACAAGACCAAACGAAACACTATATTGTTACTTACTATTTTAGAATCATTGGTTAAAAAAAGTCTTAGAACTTTTTAAATGTTATTCATATTCTGTACCAAGCAAACAGTACACACTGTAAGCCAAGGTCAACACTGTGGCAGAGGCCACATCTGCGGTGGCATCACAGCTCATCCTCTGACTTTCCTAGGTCTGAGGAAGTCGATGTAGTTCTGGACACCCCCCTCAACCAACCTCACAAGGCTTGGAGAGTCAGCTAGGCTGAATACAAGAACATGTATGAAATACAGCCCTATTCCGTTTTAACTCCCTCCCTTCTCCCCACCTTCCCCAATTATAAGCAGGAGAGGGTCATAATTTTAAAAGAATATACTTTGCAGCTAGTCAAACTTAGTTTCAAATCCTCCTGACCTTCTGTTAATTAGACAACCTTGGGTGAGCTACTTAACTGTACTGAGGCTGTTTTCGCATCTGTAAACATGAAAACAACAGCATGTACCTCACAAGGTTATTATGAGAATTAATAAAGTGCCAAATATACTTACTGCCTGGCATACTGAAGGTATTCCATAAATTGTCGCTAGTACTGATGTTACTAGCAAACTGCCACTCTAGCCTATGACAGCACATAAAAGCCACAAAAGAATCACGAAAAGTTTATAAAATTATTCAAATTTGTGGTTTGATTTCATTGATGCCAAGTTAATTATCTGGTAATTATCTAAAGTAATAACCATAAATTTTACTCACCGAAATATTCCGAAAATTTCTCGGCATTCAGAGTCGCACTCATCAGTATTACCTTCAGGTCAGGTCGGTAACTGAGAAGATCCTTAACAACAGTCATTAGAACGTCCGACTGGAGATTTCTCTCATGGATTTCATCAAGCACAATGTGGCTAACACTGGACAAATGCCTAAAAGCAGAGGCATGGTGAAGTGGGTAACTCAGTACAAAAATTAAAAAATGGAACCAGAAATCAGTAACATTCAATTTATAACTACAGCTTCTGATAAACTAAATATTCTGAATTTAAATACACTCACGGGTCTGACTGGAGCCACTGAAGAATGATTCCTGTCGTACAGTATAAGATAGAACCCTGTTTCCTTGGCAACCGGCTATGAATAAAAGACACAAGTTAACAATGCTTGGTTTTCTTTACTAGTAAGTGCTAAGTACCGCACACATTTAAAAGAAAAACTGTTATTTAAGAAACACTTAGTTTTAACATCTACACGCTTTATTTCATAGTTACAGGAATGCCTACCATGATAGGGTACTAAGAAACACTACATTCAAGTTCATCATACATTACTTTGTTGTCATAATATTAATAATTTCTTTTTAAAGGTATGACCATTCACATTCAGAAAATGACCCATTACTTATGGCCTAAGCTTCTGTCCAGTAATTGGAAAGCCAGTTGATTTAAAAAGGTAAATAGAATCTTGGCCTCTAGAGAAGAACTAAGAAATATAGTGAACTGGGGTAGGGGGTTAAAGATGACAAGTTCAATAAAGCTGATCAGGGGCTGGGTGTACTTTGTACCAAAGTACAGGACATCAACTCCTTTCAGGGCAAGTGATGGTATACTAATGTACGTCCTGGAAATAAGTTATGTTTCTAATCATTCCACAACATAGAAGACATTAAATAGCAACCCAATTCTGAATCTGGGTTAAAAAATGACTGTGGGTCGCAAGCCGCCTGTTTCAGTTACTGTAAATGTTAATTCTAACAGTAATAATCAGCAGAAAAATGGGCAAAATCTTTTTTTTAAAATCTCCAGCTTCAATTTTTCACTGAAATCTACTTGTAAATAAGAAGTGAACATTCTTTACCTCTGGAGACGAATCTGGTATCCAGTACTATTACCACTGCCACAAGATTCTGCCCTTTCTGCAGCCACTCTCTCTGCAACCTTTAATTAAAATACAGTTACAAATGTAATTTCCTTTAGTACAAATATTCTGAACATCCATGAAAATCTGCGATTGTAAAAAATTGTTCATATGATTTTGTAGAGTTAAAAAAAGAGATATTAAAATCTGAGCCAATCTGTGTGAGTCCCTTAGGAGCTGCAGACGACTTGCTTGTGTTTCCTGTTCATTTCCTCTTAAGCTCTCCAAGGTCAAGTTCTCGCTCATCACTATTTTCAAAATGTCTTTCTATAGCCATCCTCTCATTATTTTGTCTCCTTTTGTTTTTTTTAAAAGAGTTTACAAAGCTTGCGTGGAATCTGAGAGTAAATATATATTGATATATTCTTTTTTGTTTGTTTCTTTTTGTTAGAGATTGGTGTTTCTTAATTCCTAATATCTTAATATCTGATTGTGTTCTCAAAGTTATGGCTGCCAAAAGTAAGCTCTGGATAGACGGTATTTGTTATAATCGACACTGATGTGAGTAACTGAAAGTAACCAACAGTCATCTTGTGACAGAAGGTTAGAAACAGAAAATGACATGATAAAATGACATGATTAATATGTATCCCATATACACCACTATTTCACTTTATAATACTTATAGGACTACCCATTCCAAACCAACAGATCATTGATTTTTTTTTAAAAAAGCTACTATCAACACTACCCTAAAGGAAAATGAAAAATAAAATGAAGGGCTTTATTTAAAAAGTGAGAGGTAACTTACTGAAATGGCACTAATTCTTCTAGGCTGTGTACACACTATCCTGCATGCAGATCCTTTTCCTCTTTCGATGTAATTATCCAAAATGAACTGAGTAACTTGAGTGGTTTTTCCACAACCAGTTTCACCACTAATGACTGTCACCTGGTTATTATCAATCATATTTACCAATTCCTATTACAAAAGGAAGAATAAGTGAACAACATCGCATGTTGAAGTCTAAAAAGACAGTTAATGAAATTCTATGAAACGGAAGGTTATTGCTTCTAACAAACACTAGAGCTTTTTAAATTCTGTTAGGTGCAGTGCTGGCAGTTTGGGTATCTGGATCTACCAGTTTTCAAGAGCTAAGAAGCACTAAATTATTAAAAAAACAGAGCCAAGGCAGTGTTAAGGAAAAATTTAGTGGTAACAACAAAAAAGGAATTGCTTATAAGTTCCAGGCATAAGAATTAAAATGCATTAAGAAGAATGCTGACATGGAACTATTGAGTATAAGGCAAATATCCCCAATACCTAAATAACCACTAAAGATATTTATTTATATTATAATTCATAAATATGGCTTTGTCTGCAGGGTAAGTTTTATATATTGTTTTAAAATAATAGAGTATAATTTAAGATATTCCTTTCAAATAATTTAAGATTTTAAACACCTAAGTTACCAAAAAAATGTTGTGAAAATTAGTTTTTAAACTCTAAAGATTTCAATTATGAACATAATATGAGCAAACTTCAGAGATACTATTTCATGACCATTTTTTTTTGTTTTTCGACAATTCAAAAGAATAAAATGAACTTCCAAGAATATCCTTTAGAGAAAGGTTCATTAATTTATATCTCTTCTTAGCATAACACTTCGTAAAAAAAAGTTGTATTTTAAGTATTTTGCCAATCAAATTAAATAGTGCATAATCATTTACCTTTTGCATTCCAAATGAAGGCAGCTTTTCCCTGAAATGCTAAAATTAAAACAAAATGTTACAAATTTTCACCAAAAAACAGAAATTATAATCTGATAATCAAAATATATCAATATGCTAGAATACAGAAGTATTTTTATTGCCTCACAGCTTATGGGAAACATTAGGACTTAAAAAAGAATTTTACTAAAAAACAAACTTAGTTATCCCTTTTGTTTTCGAAACATTGAAAAATAAAACTTTATTACATCCAACAGAGTGGAGAAGCCTTCTTGGAGTTAGCGACAATGAAATCTATCATCTAATAGCATTCTTTCAATCCCTAAGTTACTTTTACATTTTTTCTATTTGTTTTATGTATTCATCTTAGATTTGATTTCTACACCATATTCTTTTCCTACCCATAGATCCACACCATTTATTAATGCATTAAGCACTGGAATATATTGAAAAGATTATTTCTGGGTACTTGCCTTGGAGTATAAAAGACAGCTTAAAACAGTATCAGCAGCAATAAAATGTGGTACTGTCATTTAAGAACTGTAATCTTAAGTCAAACCTGGAGTCTCAAGGTTTTAACTCTGGGCTACCACAGATCTGAATGAAAAACCTTTACATAAAAAACAAGTAGCTGTTTCTGACACATACAAGCTACTCAGGAAGATTTTGGTAAATCACAATCAGAATACGAAAGAGAGAACAACAGTTTCTTTTCTGTAACTTTTACATGACAATTTCTTTCTAGTTTTGAAAACGTTTATGGATCCTCATACCCACACTACATAAAAATGACATACACTAAGCAGCAGCACTATGGTTTACACTGTACTAGGTATATCATATAATATAAAAAAAGAATCTTCAGTGGTATAAAAAAATAAACCAGTTTTAACAAGCCCTATTTATTGAAAAGAAAATATGCAAAATTAGAACTATCCTAGGTAATCTAGTATACTATTGCTGTGCTTGTTTTTTAATTTCATGAAACATCATCCTTGTTAATTTTTGCCTACTTGATTTGTCAGGATGGAGAATGTGTCCAAGTCCCCTAATACTATTTTATTGAAATACAGTTGATATATAACATTGTATTAGTTTCAGGAGTACAGCATAATAATCCACTATCTGCATATATTGTAAGATAATCACAATAAATCTAATACCCATCACTATACATAGTTACAAACGTTTTTTCTCGTGATGAGAACTTTTAAGATCTACCCTCTTTGCAACTTTCAAAGACACAACACCCAGCACGATCACGGACCACGCTGCACATGCCCTGCTTGTCATGGTCAGGTGACTGCTGCCAGTGCTGTAAGCTGAGTCGGTGTGCTGACTTCAATAAACCCTAGGGCTTTGAGATGACAAGTCGCCGTACTTTTCTCTGTAATTCCTTTTACTGTAATTTTTAAAGTATTTAAAAAACATTTAGTAATTTCTAAAAATAGTAATATCCCAAGTAGTTAAATGCAACTGTCTTAATATATAAGTATATACAAGCCATCCTATGAAATGTGAAACTCCCATTAACTGTATTTGATTTCTATATATGTAAATACTGCTAAAGAGAGAATTACAACCCAATATTCTTTCCCAAAGCAAGTAAACCTTCCATTTCCTGATTTCCAGCTGTAACCCTGAGATGAGGTGATGGGAATATAAACTGAGGACAAGGAGTGTCTTATGAGCCTTTGGACAACACAGCACAATGACAGGCATCTAGCAAGTGGAAAATTAGTGTTTATTGAATAAATCATGAAATAAAGTAAAAATATAGCACATCACACCAAGAAGGATTAAAGAGCTGAACTCTTAAAACACATCTGAATTTCAGACAGAGTTCTCTTACTAGCTATGCACCTTAGGTCACTTACTCTAAGATTCTTTTTCCTCGTCTGTAATAAACAAGTATAATCCCACACAGGGCTGTAGGGAGGTTTAAATGTAGTACATGTAAAGCTTTTACAACCATGTCTGGCCAACAGGAAGATGGCCGAAGGTATTTGTTTTGCACATTCTTCTCCTGACTTTCTCTGTACTACATCAGTCACTCAACTTCAATTAAACAGTTGAGTTCTGTCCCCTATACAAAGTAAATAGAGAGTAGCCAATTCTCCCTTGTCCTAAGGCAGTAAAAGCTCTACTCTCAACCACGTGATGAATGAACTCATCTCACAATCTCCTCTGTCCTTATATTTTCACTCAACAGGAATCAAAGAACTACACAATTTGGCTCCTCGACTACCTCAGCTATCCTAACAGGATATCCAATCTTAATCAGCAACAGTGAGTGTACTCTTTCTTTCCCATGGGGAATGTGACTGATAATGTGACCTTTGTCTAAAACAGCAGTATTTGCAAATTAAAGATATGGCCCTCAGAATTTTCACCTTAAAAAAAACCAAACACACGAATATTTTTTTACATCTATCTCTAGAACATCCACAAAGCATAGAACTTTATGTTTCAATAGGAAGGACCTTAAAATATCTCGCCTAGCAGGAAAAGAAAATACTGAAAAAAAAAAAGGTCAGGACAATTTTAGTTCCTGTCATAGTCCTACATTTAAAATGCTGAACATAAGCAAATCATGTAACTTCTGAGGCATTTAATGTCATCATCTGTAAAAGGATTAGATCATGTAGAAGAAACTTCACAATTCTAACCACCTTGTCTTTTATGACATCTCCCTAAACTGGCCTAGAAAAGTTAAACTCGAGAGATTTTTTCATTTGAATCACCATTTTCAAATACTACTTCTCCTCACCATATAAGCTACCACGGATGAGAAAGGCTGCTATAGGTTACGTATTATTCCAGTCCTGTTGCTTTTCTCTATTTCATGGGAGGAAAAAAATTCTCTGAGCAAGGCCTGTTGAAGAATCTCACTGGTCTATTCCATGCAACTAAATCTAACCATAAATATATTTTTATCAAGTTTGAGGAGACAAGTAAAATGTTTTTCCGCATCTTGCTTCCCCTTACCTGCATTTCAATATAGCGAGGGTCAGTTTTTTTCTTTTGTAAATCTTCCAATAACTGTTGGTCTAAGGTTACATCTGGTTTATTTTCTTGCAAGAGATACTCAGAATCTCGATCAATAAATTTGTCCCTGATTCTAAATGTCCTCTTTTCTTGATTTGTCAGTTTTTTTTCCTGATCCTCAAATTTCTTCTCTGAGTGTGGTTTGTTCTCAGCGGGAGCTTCAGTACCATATCTATTTTGACCAAATAAAAAAAAAGAAGAAAAAGAAAAAGGGTTAAATAACCATGCAAGGGTTAAATAACCTGAAACAAAACAATATGCTGTTGAATTATTTCAAAAATCACCAAAATCAAAGGCTTTTATTTTTTTTCTTAGTAGAGCAATTATCAAAACACTTACATTCTTAAAATACACTAAAATTTTTCCTCCTTCCAAATAGATAATGCCAGTCAAGTTATTCCCTGTAGTAATTAAAATTTTTTAAAAATTCACACAAGTCATTCCTCCTTTGCAATGGCATGGTGTTTTTATGAGCCTTGTTATATTTTACAACTTTATTTCTTCCTGCTACCTTTCCTGAACTATAAATGGGATGCTACATTACACAGTCCCAGAAAAACTTTTACAAATTTTCTCTCTAAACAATGCAGTTCCTGTGCTTTTCTTAAAATAGCCCCAATATAACTTCTTATAGATCTCCCCCAGAGGAGAATTTTGGATCTACAAAGATGATGGGGATGAAAAACAAATAATAACTTAATAAATCTCATATGCAGATAAACTACTCTTATCATTTAGCTTTTCTGTAGGAATGAATATGCCATCTAATTTCTACCCTTTTGTCAAATTTGCTCCATCTACATAAGAAAAAAATACTTCAAGGCTAAATTTCACTTAGTAAAATAATTCTAAAGATGTAATTTTTATTATCATTTTTCTTCTAGCCAGTGCTATGGAATAAGTGTCGCTCTTGGGCCATCTTTTAAAAGAATACTTTTGTTTTACCCATGATCTTCAGGAGCAAACCAGGATATCTGCGATTCTGAATCTTTATCACTCTTAGCTTGGACAGAGTGTAGGAGCTGCACAATCTGTTCTTCTCGATGTTCGTCCATGTGTACCACGGCTCTCTATTTTATGCAAAGAAAAAGCATCCTCATCAACATGAAAAGGCAAGTGCAAAATTACTGATAAAAAAATAAAGGTAAATAAATGTTCAACAAACATATAAAAGAAAGTTAAGTTTCCCCACACTTGCCCTCTCGCCCAATTCCTACACCTGGTGCTAACATTTTCATACATGTCCCTCAAGATCTTTTTTCTACCATATATGTATGTAATTAGCTATAATGTAACTGTTAAAAAAAAAGATATTTATTTTCCTTCCTAAAACTCTGGTTTCTCTTACCTCCTACCCTCACATAAAATTTTATGATTTTGTTCTCTGAAATTTTCACAGATACCCACAATTAAAGTTAAAGACACCCAATATTCTGTTTAAAAACAAGTACATTAAAAACTAGAAATACTACTTTGGTTGCAATGAGCTTTTTAAGAGTTTTTAAACCTCCTACACTAAAAAGAGGAATAAACTGGGACAAAGGCTGAGCTGAGAGAAAACAGAATGATCAGTGCTCATGATTACAACGGTATGATATGGAAAATGATTCAGGTCCTTCACAGAATGAGAATGATAAAAACCACACCAGCCCTGGCCAGGTGGCTCAGTTGGTAGAAGCATCACCACACAGGCCAAAAGTCTGCAGGCTCGATTTCCAGTCAGGGCATATACCTAGGTTGTGGGTTCAATGCCCAGTTGGGGCACATGCCTAAGGGTGTAGGTTTTGATCCCAAGTCAGGTATGTACGGGAAGCACCCGTTCAATGTTTCTCACATCTATGTTTTTCTTTCTCTCTCTCTCCTTCCCTCAAGTCAATAAATGTATCTTTGGGTGAGGATAAAATATATACATGTGTTTGACATATATATATTTTGTGTGTGTGTATTCCTTTATGTGAGAAGTGGCCAAAAAGTTTGCAAGCCACCGTCTACCTCCACACTCCACAGCTCTCCACACTCCACAACCATGCTCTTACTTTCAGTTCCTTGAGCACGCTCTCCCTCGCCTTTACGGTGTGGCACATGCTGCTGCCTCTGCCTGAAAATCCCTCTCCAAACCTCAAATCCCCAACACACACACACACTTCGCTAACTTTCAAGTTTCAGCTTAAGGGTTATATCCTATTGAAAATCTTCCTGACCCTTCTGGAGTTAGGTAGCAGCACACATTCTCTTTATTGTAATACTTTAACACTGTATTCTAACCATCTAATACACCACTATCTCTGTAAGGTAAGAACTGTTATCTGTCGCATTAACACGGTGCCTAAGATACTATCTCAAACATATTAGGTCCTCAGTAAATATTTGTTGAAAAGAGTAAGTATATCATTATAATACATTCACTTGGTAAACACAGAGATTACTTAAAAAAGTAAAACTGATGGAAATGGCTGAAAGTAATCAAAGGTAGGATGAGCTAATTATTAAATAATGCTCATATATAGATAGGGAAAGTGGAGACATTTTAGGGAGTGGAATGGTATGAGAGCTGTAAGAAAAAAAAGCAAAAACAACAGTTATGTTTACAAAAGTCATAATTACATCAGATTGGTGACTGAGGTCAAAAAGATAAGTACGTAGAGGGAAACCGGGTACACTGAGGCTAGATTTCCAAGGTCTCTGGAACACATGTTAGGATGCCACTGAAATGAATTAGACTGAGACAGATGTGAACCTGCTTCTAATCTCAAGTTGAGAGCTAGAGAATGAGATGACTTACTTTTTGCTTTTAAAAGATCACCATGAGTGGCTCTACAAAGGACAACTAGTGGAAGCTAGAAGACCAGTAAGGAGGCCAGGAACAAAAAACAAAATGGCTCGACCTATGGTAATGGCTGTGGTTCGATTAGGACATATAAAGTAGGCAGGACAAATCTGCTGAAATAAAAGAGAAGAATCACAGATAAATCCCATTTTAGCCTGGGCAAGTGAATAAATTGTAGTGGCATTTACTAAAATGGAGGTTTGAGAAGGGGCTGGAAATCAAAAGTTCCGTAATGATGCATCACACAATTGGTTTCAGGTGGAAATAACAATAAAGAATTACTCCAGGTTTATTTAACTTCTCATCCGTTAAAGTCTTATTTTCCCAATTAAGACTGTAAGTTACTTGAATTTTATTTCTTGATTCCCATAGCAACATAATAAAACCTTGCGTAAAACGAGTACATGGAATTCGATAGAGTTCTTGTAAAGTTACTGTGGGTTTGTGGCTGTTTTAATACTTAAAACAAAAGCTGGGCTATTCTGAACGCTCCACATACAAACCAGTGCTTGCCAGCTTTTGTTTCCGGCAGCCCTGTATCTAATGCAGAAGGTCGATGGTTTAGAGTCCGCCAGGCAAAAATCTTCAATAAAAATGACCATAATTACTTTAAGGGAAAGGGCTGCCAAAGACACTATGGTAGTGTCACCCCAATAAAGTTATTTTCGGTTGGAACCTGAAATTAACACTTGCTTTGTCCACAGTTCCCCCGTCCTTAAGCAAAGTATACATTCAGCCTACATAAATCCTAACAGCTTCAGGTAAGACGCGCATGGCTAACGTTTAGCTATACAGTATCTTCTACAGGACGCGTTAGCGTAATACCTTTGCACTTCATAAATTTGCACATATTCACTACACAAAGCACTTATACCAGTTAAGAAACCAAGAAAGAACAATAAAATTAGGGGAGGCAAGAGAGAAATGAGACGCTATTGTGCCCTTGCATTATCGAGTCTCGGATTACCTCCTGCCTCTCGGCTTCCTTGTTCTTCTGCCCCTGTTTCTTTGCGTACCACAAGCCTATTTCGCGGCCTTTCAGGTGTCCAGGATGTCGGCCTCGGCCTCCTCGACCACCCCCTCCTCCTCCGCCGCCGCCTCCGGAGCCTCGGTTCCCTCCGTGGCCCCCGCCATGACTTCCTCCACAGCTCCCGCCGGAGCTTCGGGGCCCACCATCGCGGCCCCAGTTCTGATGGTAGTCATAGCTCATTGTCCCAGCGGACTACAATGCGTGAGAACCTGTAACCGATAGAAATGGCGATGGGACCGGAAGCGACTATACGTTCACTTCCGCTTTGCTTCCGGCACCCAGAGCGAGAAGGAGGGTAATTGAGCGTCACAGGGAGCCATTTCCGGTAACGCCACCGGCAAACGCGAGGTTGGCTTAAAGTGAAGACTACTTGATATTCCCTTCGCTGTCTACCTACGTGCATCGGGACGGAATGCGGGCCGAAGGCTCACAGGTTTTATTTTCCTACGCCCAGCATGTGAAGAAATGGGTTCTACTTTCTTACTCTTTGGGGTAAAATCCGGAGTCTGATTTCAATTAGTAAATATCGACACGGTAAAAGAACCTGTAGGATGAAGCATTCTCTCCTAAAAGTCCCTAAAGAAATGAGTTCATATTTTTTTTCCTAGTGATACGCCTTGGAAACAGGCTGGCGCAGCTTTCAAATATTTAAGTAAAACAATGTCCCATTATTTACTACTACCTTTAGCGAACAGCATAAGATGAGCATGTCTAGCCAAATTCAGTGCACAGCAGTAAGACAATGAAATAAAACATCAGTTGAAGAGTCATGTTCATACGAAGTTACCCATTGTTGACTGATCAGGCCACTATTCTCAAACAATCAAGGAGCTAAGCCACACAGGCTTGGATGTTCACCAGGGGATATCAGTTTATTTAGACGTGTATCTGATTTAAAGGCACTACGGATACTCACTGATAAGACAAGTAGGGCATCAGCTTTCATTTGTGTACAATCTGGAGAAGATAAAGGCTAAAGAAATTAGTGTGCAGCGAGTTAAGAAAGAGACATGCTATATGCTGGGAAGGGGTTCAGCATACTGCCTCAGTGGCATAAAAAACATTGTGAGCAGAGGCATTTGGTTTCCTGAAATTGTTTATCTGCCTAAAAGCAGAGCCTCCCTTTGGCTCCTTTGAGTAGAAAGGAATGGAGGTGGCAAGAATGTGGATGGAGAGAAACTAGTTACCAGCCTGTGACACAGGGTGGCAAATGGGATGACAGATCAATATGGGATATGGGAAGGACTGGACTTAAGAGATATTAGGAGATAAAATTAAGATTTGATGAATCATTTAATGTGGAAAATTAGAGGAAAAGGTCAGATGACTTTCAAGTTGAAGATTTGAAAGTCTTATTAAATAAAGCAGTGCCATGTCCTGAAATGAGGAACATAGGATGAGGAGGATTATTTTGGTTGGAGGGAGAGTTAATGTGTTTAAATTGTGTGTGTAGAGTTCAAGGAGCCTATGAAACACACAAATTGAGATGTCTACAAAGCAGTTGGTCACATGAGTTTCAAGTGCAGAGAAAGCAGCCTGAGATTATACATTTTGGGAGTTCTCAGCTAAGATTAAAACTATAGGAATGAACCGTTCCAATTAAAGCACCCTTTGGGCTCACCTGATGTGACAATATATGAACTGTTCAATAGGTAGGATGAGGTAGGCATATTGGAGATAGTAGGGAGAAAGTGTGGGCTGTCAGGTGAGAGTGTTATGGACCAAATGTGTCCCCCCAAATCCATATGTTGAAACCCTAACCTCTCAGTGTAACTGCATTTGGGGTATAGCCTTAAGGAAGTAATTAAATTAGATCATAAAGGTGGTACCAAATCCAATAGGATTAGTGTCCATATAAGAAAAAAACAAAACAACAACAACAACAACAACAAAAAAAAAAAAAAACAGAGAGCTTGCTCTCTGTCCCCACAAGAAAGGTCATGTGAGAACAGCTGTCACAAAGCCAGGGATGGAGTTCTCACAAGGAACAGCTGGCATCTTGATCTTAGATCTCATAGCCTCCAGAGCTGTGAGAAATAAGTTTCTGTTGTTTATGTCACTGAGGCTTAAACCTGCAGCATTTTGTTAGGGCAGCCTGAGCAGAGTAATAAAGAGAGTAAGTGGGGGCGAGAACTAGCATTTTTTGCTCACTTAGAATTTGCTAGCTAGTGGGCTAGGTGATTCATATCTGTGATTAGGAGAATAATGACCCCCAAAGATTTCACATCCTAATTTCTGGAATCTGTGAATATGTTGCATTACACGGCCAAGGGAATTTAAAATTGCTAATCAGATGACCATAAAATGGGGATAATATCCTGGATCATCTGGATGAGCCCTGACACTGTAAGAGTCTTTAAAAGTGGAAGAGGAAGGCAGAAGAGAAGTTCCAGTAATGTGATATGGGGACTCAACCAGCTTTTGCTGGCTTTGAAGGTGGAGGAAGGGGACTAGGAGCCGAGGAGTGCAGATAGCCTCCAGAACTGAAAAAGGAATTGGATTCTCCCTTAGGGCCTGGGGAAAGGAGTATCCCGCCAATGCCAACGAAGACCCTTGTCAAACTTCTGTGCTACACAACTGTAAGGTAATAAATTTGTGTTGGTTAAGATTCTGAGTTTGTGGTAATTTATTGTGCCAGCAATAGAAAAATAATGACAGTGCATATTTTACACAATCCTCATGAAAACCTCAGAGAGAGATAGTGTTATTGTTTCAGATGTGTTATTGTTTCTCTTCATTTCATGTTTGTTGATCCTAAGCAGAATCTTAGTTATGAATTAAAAATTACTAATATTTCCCGATGTCTTCAGCATACAGTACAGCATTGATTAAGGCTATTGCTTTTGGCAGACACTTAGCACAAATGTCATTGTAGAAAAAACCGGAACAGAAGGGTGATTTTTGAAGAAAGATCAGAAAGATATTGGTAAGAAGAAAAGTGTCATTTGTTACTGAGTTTTTTCCTGCCTTGGTTGGAACCACAAGAATTCTTAGGTCACCCAGTGGCTGGAAAACAAATGGTGGGACTGATCCATTATAATCGACATTGTTACTCTAACCGATGCTCTGCCATTTATTGTGCTCTGTGTGGACTAAAAGGTGTCCCTTCCACTGACCTCAGGTGTCCTCCCACTGGTCCTTTGGTTGCAGACCCACAGTGTTTGACATCTAACTTTCATAGGCATCCACCTCCCAGTCCAGCCACCTATGAGTGAGCCTATGAGTGTGATAGAAAAACTATCACAGTTTTCCAGTCTCATGGAATCTCTTATTCTTCATCTTCCTTACCCCAACCCTGTGAAACAACTTGTGTAATTTTTCACGGGTCTAATATTCACGAAGACCTGGGTGGGGATTTTTTTAGTGTTCCCCTTGGAAAATAGAACCCTTAATTGATTCTTACTTCCTCTTAGAGTGGGGAGAGGTGGGGATATGTTGATATAAGTAACCTTAGACCTCTATAGAATATAAAGTCTGGCGGTTAGGGATAGGAAAGGGGAGAAAAATGTAGAAAATATTTATTTCTGTCTTATATCAGGAGGAATATGGAAGAATATATTAAATAACCCAATAGAGTATCTTGTCATATAAAATTTTTAACTGAAATAGGAAAAGTTTAGTTAAACTGAAGATATTGGAATTTGTAGAGAATGACTCAACTATAACTTATAATGAAATCACAAATTTACTTAGAATACAGCTCAGATCAGCAAAGAAAATGTCAGGAGTTTTTTGGTTTGTTTATTACTGATCTAATGTCTGGGTTCCCTCCTTGCTGGGCAATAAAGAAATAGAGGGAACATCATAAAATTGTCGGCTCATTTTTTCAGGCAATTAGGAAGTTCCACTGTCTCTGAGGCCTTTTTCATCTTTCTAATGCGAGGTCTTGATAGCTGAGGGCTGGAATCATTTGCAGACACCTTCCAATCTCTACTAGTTAATGCCGGTTTGGAGCTGCAGCTTTGTCGGGCTATGGACTGGAGCAGCTACACATCACCTCTCTGTTTCATGGCTGTGTGTGGCATAGTCTCAGCCTCCTCACAGAGTAGCAGCTGGGTCCCAAGAGCAAGTGTCACAGACCAAGGTGGCATTTTTATTAACTAGCCACAGAAGTCATGAGCACTATACCTTATTGGTTGAGTCAGTTACAGATGTCCAATCAGGTTATAGGGCAATTAGGCTTCTCCATATGATAGGAGGTGAGCCAAGGTCACATTATAAGAAAAGCATGTGGGATGGGAGGTATTGTACATGTCCACGAAAGATACAATCTGCTCTAAGTGCTAATTCGGATCCTCTCCAAAGCCACATTAGACCACGATTACGACAGTTTTACAGACGTCTCACGTTGCATCACAGGCACTCTTGCTATTGTCCACTGGACAACCAGAGTTGGAAATGGAGTGATAACACTGTAAGTAGCATTTAATAAGTGCTTATTTTATGTCAGTTACTGTAAGTAGGTACTCTTCTTTTCCTGTATTTTAATACAGTTAGGACAAGAAACTCAAGAAACAGAAAAGGTAAAGAACGAGACCCCTCCAAGGAAAGAATACCACTATCACTGATACAGTTTATAAAAAATAATATAGTCTTAACAAAAGTTAGAAAAAAAACTAGGTGTCTGCACATTACTTATGCTGCCTTGCTTTATAAAGCTTCTACTTTTGATCATTAAAACTTCATTTATCTATTTATCAGAGATATTTTAAAAATACTTAATGGGTGTATTTCCAATCCTGCACCCACCAAGTTCCCCAGTAGACATTTCACAATCATAACGCCAGAGAAGAGAGTAAAGTTGGCCTGAGGAAGGGAGATAGGAAGAAATGGAAATCCTTGGCATATATGAAGTAGAACAAGAAGGCCCTACTATCGTAGGAGAATGTGGAGGGCAGGTGGGGAAGAAAGAAAGGAAGATGTATCAGTACTATGACCCTTTTTCTCCCTCTCAGCTTTTGCCACATTTCCTGCTTATGGATTTCCTGGTTATAGATTTCAGTATATCCAGTGCTCATGCTAAAGGGAAAAATTACTCATTGAAGCTTTGTATGCCCCTGGAATTCTGGGAGGTTTTCCTTTTTAATTATGTCAAATTGATCTGTTTCCCTGTATGTCAGTTCCCCCCACCAGTTTCTCTTGCCTTACCTTTGGGGAGTCTTCTAGACATATCAGGGTTTTCCTGGTCTTAATTGCTGAATGTTGAGGTCTCTTGATTCAAAAATAGGACATCTTTGCTCTACCCAAATCCATCAAGAAAATCCTTCTCACATGAAGAGAAGAATCAGGTTTTTGTATAACACAGGAAGACCGAGTCATAGCTTTCATTTAGTATCTTGGAATGGCTAAAAAGTTTCAGCAAGAATCTAATCTACCTGAGCTGACGTCATCCTCACTCTTTCTGGTTCTATTCTAGAATAAACTGAGTTCTGAAGAGTTTAAGTGTGGTCATGCAATGGTAGAGTCAGAATCAGAATCAGAGATGGAAAGGAAGCCTTTGATTCTAGCCCAAGGCTCTCTCCGATTGCAGCTGAAATAGTCACGCACACTGAAGACGGGTGCTATCCCTGGCTCCAGGGGAAGAGGACGACAGGGGCTTCATGTTTAGAGTATTTCCAGATCTGCTGCATGTGTGTCTTCTCTTGGTTGATTCTAGCCTGTATTCTTTCCCTGTAACACTCCACAACTGTGAGGCTAGAGTCTTCAGTGAGCTCTGTGAGTCCTTCTGGTGAATTAGTGGAACTGATAGTGGTTTGGGGAACATTCCGAACGCACAACAGGTGTCAGAAGTGAGGGAAGTTTTGTGTGATTTGCAGTTGGTTCAGACACACAATATATTTGTATTTCTCTTGTTTTTGTTCACAGTTATAATCCTAATTACCTGGAACAATATCTAGCTTGTAAATGGGCATTCATTAAATAATATAATAAGTAAAGAAATGAAAGGAGCTGATAGTATGAGAAATTAAGGGACTACTTATGAAGTGCAATACTACAGAACCACGTTGGGAAAAGCTTCCAAATAATGCCTACCGGATCCTTTTGTATTACATTTTGAGTAATGCTGTGATATTTGCAGTTTTCAAAATGGTTATCTCTGCCAGTTTCAGCTCTTAGAAGTCTTTGGGATTATGTGTTTATACTAACCAGGGAGTTTTAGGGATTATGTCTTTTCAGTTTATAGGAGTCACCACCAGATGGTGATCTTTTTGTTAGATAACAAGGAGTTTTTGCCTTCAGATAAATAATTTATAAAGAAAAGAGATAAATGATATGAAACATAGTATTTATTAATAATAAGAACAATATAATAATGCAAGGGTAAGATATTTAAATATGGTACAAGATATCTATAAGGGTATTATATAATTTCCTATTATACCAGAAACACATTTTACAACCACAATCACATTAAAGAGTAGCTGGGTTTTATACGGGCATAGCTTAACCTTCCCCTCTCTTAACAAGGCTTAGGAGGACAAATAACCACTCATGCTTACTACTACCCCTATAGAGGGTTTTTGTAGATTCAACTACTGTTGGTTTAGAATTTGAAGTGTTACAGGTTAGTAATGTGATGCTGATTAGCCTTTCAAACTACGGCTTTAGGTTAAATTATCCTGGTATTGTCTCAGTACAGCAGGGATTTTAAGTGTATCTATTGTATAGTTAATTCAGCAACCAAGTTCTTTTTTTTCCTTCAGTTACCCAAGCGTAGGCTCAAGTCCAATGGGGGAAAAAATAGAACACAAAAGGACAAGGATGTTACTGTTTTCCAATCCAATTCTTGTGTTCTTTAAATCTTGAAATATGTACCTCACATTTATTTAATAAAATATATCGAATTGTTTCTTTGCTTGGGATGCACATATCTTTGGGAAAGAAGCTAAAAAGCAGCTAAAGTTGGAATACTATCTGAACTAAAATTTTCTGTGCTTCAAGAATGGCTAAGAAAGTTTGTCAAATCTGCAGCTTTAGAAATGGACACTTTTGTTTTGGACTTAGAGGGTTTTCCTCTGCTCTACCCAGAAGTTTGTTACTCTACTCGGGTGCACCTCACAGGACTTAATCAGTCGGTGTTTTCCTCAACTTCCATTTAAATAAACAAAACAATTCCAGAAATGATGAAGTTTGCATTTACAACCTTTCCCAATAATGTTTCAGTTAAGGACTATTTCTAATTCCACTTGTAACACGAAAAATATTTGTTTTAAGGGCAGTTTTATACTGAAAAGATGAAAACAAAACACTGTTAAAGAGAGAAAGAAAAGAAAAAATTCAGTAAGCAATCTGTATTTTATAGAAATGAAGGAAACAACTACTTAGAGACTGGGGACATGCATGGTTTACGGTTGGACGTTACTTTGCCATTCTTCAGAAGAAAGAACTTTCTAGAGACATCAGTGTAAAGCTAAAGCTGTAACTGCAGCAAGCTTGCTCTGCTAGCCCCATTTCGGCAAGCATCTTCAAATACAACTCAGAGTTTTGCTACATTTCTTCCAATCCCCTAATGTCTCTTTTTTTCCCCTTGCAGTTTAAAGACTAACATTATATATAGAAACATGTGCATGGGAACAGTATACTTACTCAGTTTATACAATTTTTTGTTGACTCTGAGGTTGACAAGCATAGGCAAAGTATTACTAAATTAGGCCAAGATTTGATTTAGAAAAGATTTTCAGAAATTGGGTAAGAAACGAATCTTTTAATTACCACAGTGTGCGATCTATAGGTAACACATCAAAAGCACTTAAGTGTTTGCACTAGTTCCAGCTCTTTGCACTAAGAATAATGAAGTAGCGAATCTGTAAAGCGTATGTTGACCGACAAGTGAAAAATGAAATCATAGAGCCTTGGAACATAGGTGTCAGTTTAGCTGTTTGAAGTTGCGGAGCCATCCTTGCCTGTATGCGACCAAGTGATCACTAGCTGTTCTTGCTTTCTTCCTCTCTTTTCCTGTAAGCTTTATTTAACAACTGGATTTCCTCTTGATAGCCATCCCTGTCTTGATGCTGCCTTTTACTGTTCTGCCTGTGTGCTTCAACGGTGTCCGGGATGGAGATGTTGATGTCACCGTCAGGATTACTCGTGGGTAAAAAGAGAGAATACGAGGCTGTTTCTCCCAAATCGCATGAAACAAATCTGTTTTCTTTCCGTGAGTAACGTAGGGATGGCGATCTGACCTGTGCGGAGGACTGGCTGATGTTGCTAATGATTGACACCGTGTCCAAGGCCTCTTCATTGTCACAAATTTCAAGAACCTCCAAGTGTATTTTCACACTGGTGTCTGCAAATGTGGACGGAGAATCTTCTGAGTTTGGTTCATGGCCAACGCTTTTGGATCGATAGACTTCTATTTTCTTAGAGGCTGGGGTTATTTTTTGTCCTTCAGCGCTTACCTCATAGGTGGAAAGGGACAGCGTTTTCCCTGTGGGGGCTTGGAGAGACACCATCCCCTGGAATGCACACAAGGGAATGGCGAGGGCACCACCGGCACGCTGGGGAAAAAACAAAGCAGTCATTACTAAACACTCGTTTCTGAGATTAGGCCATTTAGAAAGTCACGTTATTCACCAAAATGGTAACATTTTTCTATTTCAGCCTCATTTCCCTAGCAACCTATTATAGGACTTTAAATTCTGCCATCAAAGTGCCATTGTACAGTTTCTCCTAGGTCAAATACAACGTCTAAATGAGGGCAGGCAGGAACCTTTCTTTGAGGACATGAGACATACCCACTGCTAAAGGCAAAATTTGGGCAGCAGATGTTTCCAAGGGCAGAATATGAGCGTGAAACTGAGTGCGTATTTATAATCTGGAATTGCTTTTATATTCTGGTTACATATTCAGTCACATTGAGAAGTTTACATAGGTTTAAAGAAATGTAGACTTTGTTATCAAAAAGCTTACCATGCCAGAGAGAATGATAACTGTCAAAGTATAATTCAGGTTAAGTACAAAAAATACCTCAACTGTAGTGGCTTTGAGCACACAGCAGAGGGGCCAGATGTCACTGGAACTGTGCCACAGTGTGCTCACTTTTCACAGGGAAACCACAGTCATTAAAGTAAACTCGGTGATGAAGAACTCCCTCATATCTCTGCAAAAACTTGCCTAAATTTTTAAACTTTTTATATCATATTTAAAACTTTTGTGTTAATGTTTTTAAAAAAATTGTACTCACCACTGAGAAATACTTAAGAAATAAAGAAAATAATACCAGTTTTTATAATAACCTATGCTCTATGTGCTTGGTTCCTGCCTTTATACTTTCAGTGGGCTTCTTTTTTGATTCCATGTTCGTCTCCGAAGAAGATGGCAACATGCCAGACTTCTAGAGCAGTAGTTCTCAAACCTGGGTCTTATCATTAGCATCCCCTTGTAACTTGTAAGGAATGCGATTTTTTAAAAAAGACTTTATTTATTTATTTTCAGAGAAGAAGGGAGAGAAAAAGAGGGAGAAAAACACCAATGTGTGAGAGAAACATGGATTGGCCGCTTCCTGCACGCCCCCAACCAGGGACCCGGCTCACAACCCAGGCGTGTGCCCCAACCAGGAATCTAACTGGCGACCTTCTGGTTCCCATCCCTGGGCTCAGCCCACTAAGCCAAACCAACCAGGGCAGAAATGTGACTTTTTGACCTCTACCGTGAACCTACTGACATAGAAGCTCTGAGGGTGGGGTTCAGCAATCTGTATTTTAAACAAGCCTTCCTTCCAGGTGATTCTATTGCATGCTAAGGCTTGGAATCCATTGCTGTAATTAAAGAAATGTCATAACCCAGAAGAATAAGGGGGCAGGACATGGTTAATCTATGTGCTTCATCCGTGTGCCACCTACAAAGCCAGGAGCTACTAACTGATGTGGCTTAAGAGTGTTCTTTCCACCGGGGAATCAGCATGAAGGCTCATGGTGTTTGCTAACTTAGGACAATCAACCTTTTCACTGTGCCTGTGGCTGTCCCATTGTTGGCACCGAAATTTCTATATCCCAGGAGATCTCTCAGTTCCAAGGAAACCAGAATGCTTGGTCACCCTGTTAGCCGTGGACTTTTTGCATATAGACCTAAGAGTGGCTAGAGGAAGCCCAGGACCAGGATCCCACTTTTGGAGAACAATCTGGATTCTCATCTATCTGACAAATTTTAATGGGAGGGTGCATCATGAGCTTCATTTGCGGTGCCATCGTGCCTAACCCCTTGAATTTAGGGACCGTAAAAAGCACAGTCTAGGATGTGTGAGGCATGTCATCAGGCTTTCCACTTATTCTCTATGGAGAAGTCTTGAACTCTCTTTATCTGTAAGGAGACCTGGGGACATAACTTTAGGGCCTTGCACCTTCAGGGCCATAAACTTTGAAAACATACACAATAAAGTTCAGTTTCCCCTTCTGCTGAGGCAAAAAACTTCATTGTGCGTTTTGATGTTGACTAAAGCAGGAGAGACAGAAGGATAATACTTAGGTTCATTGCCGTACCAGAGCATTGTTTGAGTGTCGGCAACTTTTGACAAAGAAGTGACTTTTACTTATTTTTTATACATTTGTTCATTAAACATTTACTGGGAACCTATTATGTGCAAAAGTCTGAGCTTAAATTGGACATACAGGTATAATATAATATGCAAACGTCTGTCCGGAAAAAGTCCAGCCATTGTTAATATAACGAGAATGGTTTGGGCAACATCGATGTGACCTGGCAGCCAAGGAGAGTGGACTGGAATGTGTGCATGCATGAATGGTGACTTCACTGTACTAGTCAGTGGGGGCGGTGGATGCAGCTGGGTGAGCACATGTACTGTGTGGCCATCACATTCAAAATGAATGAGTAGAGCAATAAATCTGCATCACATTTTGTGCTAAACTTGAACATTCCCCTGTGAATGTTCAAGCTATTCAGATGATTCTGAATGCTGCAGCTATGGGCAACTGGTGATTGGCAGCTTTATCATGACAGTATGCCCGCTCATGCATCACATCTCGTGCACAGTTTTTTAGTGAAATGTCAGATCACCCAGGTGACTCTGCCCTCCTACAGCCCAGATTTGGTGCCCTGCAACTTTTGGCTTTTCCCAAAACTAAAATCACCTTTGGAAGGGAAGAGATTTTAGACTGTTGATGAGATTCAGGAAAATACGCCAGGGCAGCTGATGGTGATTGGGAGAACTGTGTGAGGTCCCAAGGTGCCTACTTTGAAGGGGACTGAGGCATCGTTGTCCTATGTACAATGTTTCTTGTATCTTGTATCACCTTCAGTAAATGTTTCTGTTTTTCATATTACATGGCTGGATACCTTCTGGACAGAACTCATAAAATGTTTTATGCAAAATATTACTAAAACATATGTAAATAGACATTTTGCAGAGTTTAACGACTGCTTATTCTCTTCCGGAGACTGGAACTGCGTGGCATTTCTGTCGAATCCACATAGAATGTAGTCGCAAGGGAAGGGACGTCTTCCTTGTTAATCTTTATTTTTTTCTGCCATTTATCACAGCGGCTGGCACATAGCAATCCCTTAAAATTTTTGTTAGGTGAATAAATGTGTGCATGCATGAATGAATCTGAAACACTGACTTTGTAGGCTTTTTAGATTCCATATTTTAACTTTCTAAAGCATAAAAATAAGGCCATCTTTTAAAAATACTGCTGTTTAAAATTCATTTTTTATGTTTAACAGCCCTATGTAATAATCATAGTTACAAGTACATTAAAAGTACATATCAAAATATATATGTATAAATATACAAAAATATATATAAATATATTAAATATTCACCCAAGGATATGTTCACTGATTTTAAAGAGAGAGAGGAAGCGATGGGGCATGAGAGAGAGAGAAAGACAGAGAGAGAGAGAGAGAGAGAGAGAGAGAGAGAGAGAGAGAGAAATCAATGGAAGAAACATCAATCAGTTGCCTTCCTTATGCACGTGGACCAGGGATCTAATCTGCAACCTAGGTGTGTGCCCTGACCAGTGATTGAGCCCACGACCTCTTGGTGTATGGGGCAACATTCCAAACAACTGAGCCAGGGCAGAACATATTTTTTTAATAAAAATAAAATAGAATATTATGGGACTGAATTGTGTGTGAAAGTGTAGTGCATGATAAAAAAAAGATAGATTCAGAGAATGTAAGACTACTTATTTAGTAGTCTCTGCTTTCTTTTCATTTGCAAGTCAATGAATAAGCATAAGCTGTTAGGAATAATGATAATCCATTATTGCTGTATTCTTGAGAGTAGGTGGCTGGGAGCTTTTTTGTTTGGAAATGAAAAGCAGTCTCTAAACCTCAGAAATGCTTCAAGAAGAGAAAGCATGCCATGTAAACACATTAGCACAAGTAATCTGTTGTGATAATTGATTCAGACTTGCTGACCTTGGGTATGTTGGATTTTTTTTCACTGTAAACCTCTAGGTGAATTCAGGGTGAAATTACTACATAAAAGAGTTGCTCCAAATTCTTCTCCTAACAAGGTGAAGTATTCTGTTGATTATCTGAATTACTCAAGAAAGACATATAGCATATAGGACTGTAGCACTCACCAGAGACCATGGAGTCCCAATTTCTCATTATACAGTGGGAGAACTGACAGCCCGGGACATGAAGTTACTTGCCCAGGGTCACACAGGTAATAATAGCAGGACTGGCTTGAGGTCTCAGGTTTCTTAACTCCCCAGTTAATGGCTCCTTCCACTGTATCATGTTGCCACTTTACAAGAAATCTGCCTCAGTCAGGAGTGGATCATGGGTTTTCTGTCCTGGAAGCTAGAATTCTGGCTTTAACTCATAAATGATTCAAGTGACTGATAATTTTTTAATATAAATTAAAATCATGTAGATTATCTTTAGATGATTTGGGTGACTTTTACACATGTAACAGTACAATACATTGAGGAAGAAGTCAGGTTGACCATCTTATGTGGTTTGGGGAGAAGAGACAGAAACACTTAAAAAAATAGCAGGGAGGGCAAGAACTTAGTGAAAAGAAAAGCAAACTAGATTTTCTTATAATTTATATTTGGAATTTTATTTAAAACTATGTGATTATTATATTTTCATATATTCAACTCCCAAATATTTTTGTGTCATTATGTCATCTTCATTTAAATGTTTATTAAAACAAAGAAGAAACATGAGTAAGGGCAAGAAAATGCAAGCTTTTATAAAGAGCCTACTGTGTGGCGTACTATTTTTACACATTTCTCATTTAATCTTCACGGACTTTTGAACTACAAATTAAGCTGAGTAATGGATTTATAATTGATATTCATCATAACAAATATTTACTGAACCTGCTGGACATAAGCCATATATCAGACTATTTACTAAGCACTTCATTTATGGGGTATGACAAAATTAAGTTTTCTGTTGTGAGTACATGAAACACAGAATTTATTCTTGTATTATTGTTTATTAATTATTGTATTATTTTCCTTACAAACAACTGTAAACCTACTTTTTCCCCACTCTGTTCATTTTCTTATAAACTTTTCACATGGACCTTAAAAAATAGAAACATTATCCCAATGTTATACATGACATAATTAAGTCACAGGGAAATAACTCAAGTTAGTAATTGTCACAGTCAAATCCCAATCAAGGATAATCTGTCTCAAACCCTCTGCTTTTAGTTGTTCTGCTACTTTAAGGCACAGTGTTAGATAAAATATGAATAACACTTCACTGTCTAATCCAGTGAAAACCCACGATATCCTATGGGAACAAGGGAGAGGAGGGATTTATTCATATCAGAAAGTGAAGCTTTCTAAATAGGGCCCTAAAAGATGGTTTCAGTAGGCAGAGAAGTAGGAAAACTGTATTCCAGCGTGAGGGAACAATAAGAGCAAAAGCAAATGGGGTTTGGGGAGAACAACACAGAGAGGAAAATGAAACTGGAGGTAGGCAGGGCTCAGGGCTGAGTCCTGCACACCAGGACGAGAAGTGTTGATTATATCTCATAGGCAAGGGCGAAGATTTTTACTTTCCCATTTATAGAAAGGGAGGAACTTAAGATGTATGGAGTATCTTTTGTGTGCAGGCATGGCACTTGGCACTTCACATGTGAACTCTAATATAATAACCCATAAGGGAGGTGAAATTATTTCCACTTTACAGATAAGTAAATTGAAACGTGAAGAGTTTAAGTAACTCGCTTAGATTGCATAGGAAGTTAAGTTTTGAACTGTAAACTTCAGCTCAGATTTCCAATGCTTTGCCACATGAGGTCTAAGAAGATAATTGGGAACCCCATGAAAAAAGTTTGGAGGAAGGTGGCATGGAGACAAAATAGGAAGTTTTAAAAATAATGTGGGCAAAAGAACGGTGATGTGCACTTCAGTACCAGTAGTAGAAATGGCAAATGGCAAATGGCATAGGGGAATTGCAGAGATAAAACTCTTGAGATTGGAGGGTTGTGGTGAAGCACTACTGTGGGGTCACATATGCCTAGCCAAGTCACTGTCTCTGCAGTCCTTACTCTCTAAGCCTCAGATACCTCACTTGCGAAACAGGAAGAATAAATGAATTAGTGCATGTTAAATGCTTAGCTGGGTGCCCCACACAAAGTAAGTGATCCATAAGTATTAGCTACCATTGAGAGGTAAGAGAGGAATCCATGATGTTTTTGAGATTTCTAGTGCTAGTGTCTAGTACAAGTAGTTGATACAGGAGCTTAGGGGGATATAGATAATGTATTGCAACTTTTAAAATCTCCATCTCCTATTCAGGCTGTGTATTCCTCTGCCCTGTTTCATTCTAATGGTCTAAATATACTAAATGAAAGCCAATGATTACTAGAGTGGATTTAAAACATGACTTCTCTATATACTGCCTACACAGAACTTGCTTTTAATATAATAATACAGAAAGGCTGAAGTAAAAGGATGGGAAAAGATACAGCATATAAACAGCAACCAAAGGAAAGCAAAAATAACTATTTTTTTAAATAAGGAAATATTTATAACAGATAAAATAGACTACAGAGCAAAGAAAATTACTAGAGATAGGAAAGATTATTATATAATGATAAAAGGATCTATCTTCCAAGAAGACAGCAATTTTGTGTATACATCAAACAACAGAACTGCAAAACATATAGAGCAAACTGATAGAATTGAAATAAGAAATAGTCAAATTCACAGTTATAGCTACAAACTTCACCACCTTTTTGTCAATAACTGATAGAACAACTAGACAGAAAATCTGCAAGGATATGGAGGAATACCATTAACCAACAGGATCTGAACAGCATTCATGGAAAATTTTAGCCCTGGCTGGTGTATTTCAGTGGATTGAGCATGGGCCTGCGAACCAAAGGGTCGCCATTTCAACTCCCAGTCAGGGCACATGCCTGGGTTGTGGTCCAGATCCCCAGGAAGGGGTGTGAGAGAGGCAACCACACATTAATGTTTCTCTCCCTCTCTTTCTCCTTCCCTTCCCCTCTCTCTAAAACTAAACAAATAAAATCTTTAAAAAAAGAAAAAAAAAAGAAAATTTTATAGAAGGAAAACCTCTTATTTATAGAAAACTCCATCCAACAAGAGCAGAATACATATTATTTTCAAGTTCCACAAAACATATACCAAGAAATGTCATATCAAGGTATTAAAATAAACCTCAATAAATTTTTAAAAAATTACAATTATATAGAGTGTGTTCCCCAGACACAAATGGATTCAAGGTAGAAATAAGTAACAAACAGATAACAGGAGCATCTCTTGGAAACAGGAAACTCTTGGAAACAAAACATTTCTAAATAATCCATGAGTCCAAGAGAAAGTCTCAGGGGAAATAAAGTACACTGAACTGAATGAAAATGAAAATACAACATATCAAAATTTGTGGGACACAGCTAAAGCAGCACTGAGACCTAATAAATGAATTTGACAAAATAATGGGATACAAATTGAATATTCAGAAATCAATGGCTTTTTTGTACACCAACAACAAAATATCAGAAACCGAAACTAGGAGGGAAAATCCCATTTATTATAGCAACAAGAAAAATAAAGTACCTAGGAATAAATTTAAGGACATACAGGACCTGTACTTGAAAAACTATAGAACCCTGAAGAAAGAAATTAAGGAAGATACAAAAAAGGAAGCATATACCATATTCATGGATTAGAAGAACGAACATCATTAAAATGTCCTTACTACCCAAAGCAATCTAGAGATTCAACACAATTCTTATTAAAATGCTAATGGCATAGTTTGCACATCTAGAACAAATATTTCAAAAATTTATATGGAACAAAAAAGACCCCAAATATAGCCTCAGCAAACGAGACAGAAGAACAAAGTAGAAGGGATCACAATACCCTATATCGAACTATACAAAGCCACTGTAATAAAAACAGTCTGGCACTGACATAATAACAGACACATAGATCAATGGAACAGAACAGAGAACCCAGAAATAAACCCAAGTCTCTACAGCCGATTAATGTTTGACAAAAAGGGCATGAGCTTGCAATAGCTTAAAGATAGCTTCTTCAATAAATAGGGTTGGGAGAACTGGATTGGTACATGCAAAAAAAAAATGAAACTACATCACCAACTTATACCACACACCAAAATAAACTTGAAATGGACAAAAGACTTAAATATAAGTCATGACACCATAAAAATCCTAGAGGAAATCACAGGCAGGAAAATTTGAGATATCCCACATAGTAATATCTTTGCTGATATATCTCCTAGGGCAAGGGAAGTAAAGGAAAAAAGTAAACAAATGGGACTACATCAAACTAAAAACCTTCTGCATGGCTACAGAAACCATCATCAAAATGAAAAGGGAACTGACTACATGGGAGAGCATATTTGCCAATGACACACAAGATGAGGGTTTGATCTCTAAAATATATAAGAACTCATATGATTCAACACCAGGAAGATAAACAATCCAGTCAAAAAACAGGCAAAGGATCTAAATAGACACTTCTCTAAGGAGAACATATAGATGGCCCATAGACATATGAAAAGGTGCTCAACATCACTAGCCATCAGAGAGATACAAATTAAAACCACAATGAGGTATCACCTCACATCTGTCAAGATTTCTATCATTAATAAATCAACAAACAAGTGCTGGTGATGATGTGGAGAAAAGGGAACCCTTCTTTTTCTTAAATGAGTCCCTTTAACATTTCATATAATAAGGGTTTGGTGATGATAAACTCCTTTAGTTTTTTTATTTGTTTGTTTTGGTCTGGGAAGCTCTTTATTTGCCATTTGATTCTAAATGATATCTTTGCTGGGTAGAGCAACCTTGGCTGCAGGTCCCTGCTTTTCATGACTTTGAATATTTCTTACCAATCCCTTCTAGCCTGCAAAGTTTCATGTGAGAAATCAGCTCATAGTCTTATGGAAACTCTCCTGTAGGTAACTAACTTCTGCTTTCTTGATACTTTTAAGATTATCTCTTTATCATTTACCTTTGGCATTTTCATTATGATGTATCTTGGAGTGGGCCTCTTTGTTTCCATCTTTGTTGAGACTCTCTGTGCTTCCTGGACTTGCATGTCTATTTCCTTCACCAAATTAGGGAAGTTTTCTTTCATTATTCTTTCAAACAGATTTTCAAGAAGACAGCAATTTGTTCTTTCTATTCTTTTCTGGCACACTTATAATGTGATGTTGGGCCACTTGAAGTTGTCCCAGAGGCTGCTTACACTATCCTCATTTTTTGGATTCAAAGTCTCAGGTGATCTCCATGGCAAGGCAAACAGTGTCAGCCAGCTTGATGGAGTCTCAGACATGGCACCTGCCTGCCAGCTCTGTGGCTCTGTTGGGGAAGGGCTCAGAAAAGGGACAATTGTCTCTGCCACCTTTCTGTCTGGGAGAAAACTGTCCCCTAACTCCTATTTTGATGCCAGACACTTCAGCTCCTCCCTTTATGCCATTGGTGCCTTTCCAGCTGCTACCCTGGTGCTGGAGCGCAGAGGGAGTAAGTATGAGTAAGTTCATGTGTGAGTTCTTTAAGGGGAACTATTTGAGACTCCAGAAGTTTCTTCTACCAACTCAATCCCCACTAGTTTTTGCTGCCAGAAGTTATGGGGACTTACCTTCCTGGCACTGAAGTCCTAGTATGGGGCTAGGACTCATTGTTCCTGGCATATCCCTCCTAAATTTTTACCCACCACATGTGCGTGAAGGACCAGCCCATTCTGTGTCTTTGTCTCTCCTACCAGTCTGGATGGATGTGGTTTTTTCAATTCCATAGTTGTCAGACTTCAACAACTTGATTTCTCATGGTTCTGAGTGATGGTTGTTCTATATTTTAGTTGTAATTTTGATGTGGTTGTGGGAGGAGGTGAGCCATTTCTGCCTATGCCACCATCTTGACTGGAAATCTGTGAATCTCTCCTTTTTAATCAATAAAGCATTGTTGCTGATGAACAGTTTTTATGCTTTCAAAATATATGAAATCTAAGCAACCATATGCTCTGTACAATGAAAATGTTTGTGGTAGAAAGTTAAAAAACAAGAAAAAAGTGAGGCAGTTTATAACCAGTGTTTAGAAAGAAACCTGTAAGGAGAACTGAAAGATGCTTATAGTTCTAATTTAAATCTTTAATCATAGAAAACATTTATTGAACACATTTATAAGTAATAGACTCTTGCACAGAACCTTGCAATATAAGTATATATGAGTTTGTGTATGTATTATATGTGTGTGCATAATAGTTTATAGTTAAATTTCCCTGACTATAAAAACAACACATTACCACCTAATTTTTGCAATTAAAATACCATCTGAAGAATATGCACCAAACATACTAGGTTATAGAAAATTAAGAATAACTTCCATGTGACTATAATTTTAAGAATTTTAGTCCCTTTTAAAAAAAAGAATTATTCAACTCTATATAGCCCATATGGATATTATTAGCTATGTAAATTAATGAGATTTTCTTCTAATTTTTTGCAAAATTAGTTTTTTTGCAAAGTAGAGGCAAAATTCTCTAGCTTTCTTTTATACTTTTTATCTAGAAAATAATTTGAAAAGCTTAATATTTATACCTTTTAAAGAAGACAATATGTGCCATTAGATATGTGCCATTGGTGCTTTTTAGTGAGTATGGGCAAGCTGGGAAATAGAATCCCCTTCCTCGTATGCTTCCTGGTTAGAATCGATCAGGCCAGGGACTTGCTCAATATTTGAAAGGTGGAAACAAGTCAGTGACCATAACTACCTGAAACTCTTTTCACAGGCAGATTCAGAGGCAGAAGAGGAGGTACCTGGCAGGTGCTATCTTGCCATCTCCCTCCCAGCTCCTCATCTAGCTTTTCTTCCCGACTCCTGGTATTGTGGACCAATGGTGGCCTTGATATACATCCAGATGCTTGGCTCTGGACCCAGAGAGGTTGTGGTTTCTTCAGAGGCAACACTTTTCCATAAATGTCTACACAAATTCCCCCTTCATATTTCTACTTTGGGGGCTACACATACTTGGCTTCTCAAGTTCACCAATTAGTACCCTCACCTCTGACCCTCCAACTTCTCATTCAGACCTCACTTCCCCAGCTTTGCCTACAATTCTAAGGGAGTTCTTGTCCCATAATAGCCATCCTGCTTCTGCTACCCTTCAAAATCTCCTTCAATGGAAGAAAAAAACCAAACTTAATAGTAAAAAAAAAAAAAGGCAGACAGCGATGTTTAATTAATTCAAAAACCCAAACACACTTATGGAATAAGGTGGTAGAATATAGTTCAACCACATAATCTCTCTCATTCAGTAATAAAATGAAGAAAAAAAAGGTCAGCCATAGATTCAAGCAGCTACCTAATAAAGAGAGCACTCAGCCTCATGCATAATCTTCTAAAAGTAGTGCTACAAAAAGAAACAAAAGATTCACCCACTTCCATAAGCAGTTGTACAGGAAGAAGATGACTTGAAAATATCAAAAAATTCTGGCATGTAGACTCCATTTTGGCAAGAGGTGATCTGAAGCATTGGTTCTCAAAACAAGAGGATCTGTATTGTCAAAACTATTTTCATATTAATACTAAGACTTTACTTTCCATTTGCACTGTGTTGACTGAAGCAATGATGAGTAAAACTGCTGGCACTTTAACATGAATCTCGGTAGTGGCACCAAGTTCTACTAGTAGGCATTGTACGTTTCACTACTGCACGCCCGCGTGCACACACACAATCTAATTTCATTTAAGAATGTCTTTGAGGTGATTATTATTATTATCCCTATTTGATTGATGAGATAACCGAAATACAGAGGTTTTAAGTACCTTTTTCAAGGCCAAAGAGATACTAAGTGGTAGAAATGAGATTCTAATCTGGGCAGTATGGCTCCTAAAAAAAATTATACAATGTAATTTATTCACTCTATTTTTTTATTGATCACCTAGTATAAGCCAGACACTACTTCAGGGACTGGGATAATAAAATGTTTTTTCTTCTTTTCTTCCTTCTACCCATCCAACTATCCATCTTTCTCTCTGTGTATTTGCATAGAGAGCTATCATTCTTTCTGGGTAGTATAATTTTATGTTATTTGTCTCTCTCTTCTTGGTTTTCTCTATTGCTTGAACATTAAAAATAATGAATATATGTTATTTTTGTAAAAACAATAAAGTCATTATTCTTAAGACAAAATCTAATGCAACTCATTTCTCTTTTGAAGAAAATACCAAGTAAATTTTCAAATCTTAAACTCAAAGGAGTATAAAAAGACTGCTTTGTTCTTCCTTCTCACATTTAAATTTTCTTTCTTCTCACTACTTACAAAGCAATAGAACATGACATGTGGAAATTGTTTTCTAAGATTGATTTAGAAGGCAAGTTCTCCAAAATCTTCCCAGCCCACACAGAAAATACTAGAGGAGTTCTTTTGAAAATATTATTACAAAGGTTTTTTAGAAAAAAATAACTAAAAATCACAGCTATATTTTTGGATCTCATAAAAGGAGAATGCTAATGATGCAGTTACACACAGAACATGACCCATGTGCACACGCTTTGGAAACTAACTACTTGTCTTCAGAGAAAATGAGTTCTGTGAGAGTAAAATGGTATATGTGACTAGGGAGAGAATAATAAACACATGTGTAACAAAATCAAGAATAAAATTTACAGGCTTGTAACCTGCCTGATAGTGTTTTTTAATTCATGGAATTACTAAGATACAGACATTTAATTTTTTCTGGATTTTGTTTTTAATTTACATTACTTATTTGTGTACTGGATAGGGTAATCATGTGCAAAATGCATGTTATAACTTCACAGGGTGAAAATTGATGATGCTCCAAAGTCTTTTTTAAAAAATATGGGCCAGTGCATGGTGTTTTTTCCTCTTTCTTGTTATTAATTATTAAGGTTTCAGAATAAGTTGGCTGTTCTAATGTGGTATTTCTGGGAATCTGCAATAAGGCATTCAGTTTCCTACAAAAACTGATTTTCTATATTATAAACATGTTTGAAGAAAATTAAATCTGATTAAGACTATTTGTTTTTTAATGAGTCAGGCCTACAACCCAACTTCTTTAGTTCTTGAGATCAGTTGTTTCCAAATGCCAGTCTAGGTTGGTGCTGAACTGACCATGTAAGAATCGCCAGCAAATTTCATTAAAAATCCAGATTTTCGGTCTCACTGTGTGTGGAAGATTCTCACTTAGGTTTAGAATTGGAAACCAATTATTTATATTTGCAAAGAGATTTCCAGATGATTCTTGTTTGTAGCTAGATTTGGGAACTGCTGACTTAGAAGATACTAGAAAATAATGACAGAGCTGTGATCTCACACAGAGTACATCATTTCCTGATTAATTTACTGAACATCTCAGAAAAAGGCATTAAGAAATATCTTGCTATCGTACATGCCCATATTTCTTAATTTCTAAGCTTAGTGCTAATCACAGCTAAACAAGCAAATGCACATTTGCATTAGCTGGGTCAGTTAAAACTATTTAAAAATACCAAAACCTTAGGTGGGAAACAAATTTATCACGAAGTTAAAAGTTGAGAGCCACTTCCAAGCATGGACTACTCTAAGTTCTGGTTCCAGATGGAAGTTGTAGCTTCGTGAACGGGGAGGGGAAGCCAGGTTGCAGTCGGAAAGCATGTCTAGGGAAGTGTGTGGTCTAAAGAGATCTTAGAAGAAAGATGCCCAGATCTTCAAGGCACCATTGCACTCATTGTGATTTCTCTTCTTGTTCTAAATAATATTTATGTTTATACCTAATTTTCTATTCATGACTCTTATACTTTAAAAAAGATATATCCTTAAAGAGTACAACATTCAAGTCCCACACAATCTGTATGCACACTTGTTTCAAGGGTCACTATTAAGAAATCACAGCAGGAATATCAAGCTCATTTAGAGACAACACTGGAGAAGCATTAGACATGAGATCATAGTTGACAATCTTTGAAGAGTCCTCTGAGAGGGACTTGAATAGATAGGGGGTAAAGTTCTGGTAGAAGGAAAAAACATGCCATATTTAAAGGAGTATTAATAGTTAAAAGAACTGGAGCAAAGAGTTCAGGAGGAGGTTGAAGAGAATGGGATTACATCAAACTAAAAAGTTCTTGAACAGCAATGGCAACCATCAGAAAACAAAAAAACAAAAACCAAAGAGACAACTTACTAAATAGGAGAATATATTTGCCAATGGTACAACGGATAAGGGCTTAATATCCAAAATTTATAAAAACTTAACTGAAAGAACCCCAAACAATTCAATTAAAAAATGGGCAGCGGATCTAAATAAACACTTCTCCAAAAAGGAAAGACGGAAGGCCAACAGACATATGAAAAGATGCTCAATGTCACTAATTGTCAGAGAAATGCAAATTAAAACTACAATAAGATATCCCCTCACACCTGCCAGAATGGTTATCATCATTAAATCAACAAATGACAAGTTTGGCGAGGATGTGGCGAAAAGAGAACCCTAGTGTACTCTTCATGGGAATTCAGATTGGTGCAACCACTATGGAAAACATGATGGAGTTTCCTCAAAAGATTAAAAATAGATCATGCCATAAAAAAGAATGAACTCTTACCATTTGTGACAACATGGATCGACCTGGAGGGTATTATGCTAAGTGAAATAAGTCAGTTAAAGAAAGACAGAAAAACCATATGATTTCACTCATATGTGGAATCTAAAGAACAACATAAAAGAACACCCAAAACTGAGACAGACTCATAGATACAGAGAAAGAACTGGCAGTTGCCAGAGGGTGGGGAGAAGCTGGGGGCACTGGGTGGAAGAGGTGAGGGGACTAGGGAGCACAGACTGGTATCTACAAAAGGTAGTCACAGGTAAGTAAAGCTTAGGAAATACAGTCAACAATACTATGATAACGATGTGTGGTGCCAGTTGGGGTACCGGAAATATTGCAGGAAACCCTATGTAAAGTATATTATTATCTAACTACTAAGCTCTTCACCCACCCGAAACCAATGCGTAATATAAAAAAGAGGTGGAAGAAAGATGAAGCCACAGAAACCAGTCACTTAAATCACATTAAAGGTTTTCAACTTTTTCCTGAATGAGAAGAGGACCACCAAAATATTTCAAACACGGTGCCGACATGACAAAAAATACATCTTTGTAAATTTATTCTGGGCAGTAAAACCGACGGGAGAAGTTCAGACCTGGAGGCAGGAGGACCAGCGAAGAGGCCATTGAGAGGGAATGCTGATTTAAGTGAGGGGGCAAACAATGGCTATGGTGAGACATGGGAATAGCAAGGTGTATTTAAGATGTAGGATCTGGTGACTGATTTGATGTTGAGTGATGTTAGAGAAACAGGAGTCCAGGATGTTGACCAAGTACTTGGCTTGAGCAACTGCATGGGCGATGGTGTTATTATCTCCAGAGGGATGGAACACAGAGGAGAAACAGCTTTGGAGGGATGGGATCAGAAGAAGATCAAGAGTTCAGTGCTGGAAAGCTCAAATTGAGGTGCCTGTTGCTTGTCCAACTGGAGAAATTCAGCAAGAGGATGGATATTAGAGCCCGGGGCTCAGGAGAGATTGTACCTAAACTATATATTTAGGTATATATTTGAGATGGAATTGAATCAGGAGAGTGCAAAATGAGAACGGACCCCAAAGAACATAGACGTTTAAGGAATGGGCAGAGATACAGTAGATCATAAAGGAGCCCAAAAGGGTGAGCCAAAAGAGGTGGAAAAATACTAAGAAATGTAAAATATAATGGAAACCAAGGAAAGCACAGAAGGGAGATACAAGAGTTTCATGTGCTACTGCGATGTCAAGAAGGATAAAGACTGAGAAGTTCATTGATCCCTGGAGAGGCTGGGAATACCACAAACAAAGTCAATGCAAAGATGCACATGTATGCCATCTCCTCTTAGGTGCTGAGACAGGGACAAGTGGCTGATGAAAGCCATGTGGAGAAGCCCTTGGGAAATTTTAAAAGAGGCACATGATATTTTAAAAGAAGTCTGTGAGTCTTCATCACTGATTGCCAAATACTGATTGATCAAATAGCCTGGGATTTTCCCATTTTATAAAATTCTTTCTTGTCATATGTGTTTATATTTGTCAGAATCAATAATCAGATTTCTTGTTGCTGTTCAAAGGAATATGGTCATTGAATATCATACAAATAGACATGCTGAGAACAAGAGATAGAGTTCATGCTGCCTTCTGCCTTCTTGCATATCAAAGGCTAAAGAAAATGTACATGGCTTGGCTCTAGAATTCTTTATCCTTTTCTGCTTTTCTCTGGACTCTCTGTTTGAGGCATCCGCACTTAACTCTTCTGCACCAGTTTGATGTGCGGGATTTCAGGTAGCAGTAATACTGCATGAAGAGAAGTAGATGTTTATTCATTGCTACATACTTAGTGCCTGAGAGTGTTTGGCATTTAGTAGTCCCTTAATAAATACTTATCAAATGAATGAATGAAAAGGGAAAAAGCAACTTTATATATTTTATAGAAGAGTGGGGAAAACTGCTATAGAAAATAACTTTGGGGGTGATTAGAGTTGTTTGATCAGTTTAAAAAAATACTAGCTCTTTGAGAGCTTGTCTATGTGGCTAAAGTAGCTCCCACAAGTCTTAACATTCTCGAAGGGTCCCCAAATGGCCAGTGATTGCGGGCGAGGGCTTTGGTTCCCCAGAACACCCATGAATGAAGGGTGTTCCAGACTCAAACCAGGTTTGATCAAAATGCACAAAAGTGAATATCCTAATATTTTTAATAACAAAGGAGAGGCACACTGACATGTCAAATTTGTTTGGATTAGTGTATACAGTCCAAGGGGACTGTATGTTTTAGTAGAAGAAACAATTCTTGGCAAATCTTAGGAAGCTAAGAAAGACGGAAAAGCAATTAACTGTTGCTTATCTCTTACTTTCATGATACCATCATTGGAAACGCAGCTTCAGTCCTCAGAGAAGCTCTTGGAATGGGCTGAGCAAGTTCATTGGCATTTCCAACAAACCACCCAACATTTCTAACAGTATACCGTTGCAACGGCACTTGATGGACTTGTTCACTCTGGTTAGCCTTCCACGTCTTACAGGGTGTGCTACAGTTTCAGCAAAGAGAAGTATTTAGAACTGGCTCTGCAACAGCTTTGGACAGAGGTTTGTTCCTAGGAATTCTAATACCCTCTGCTCCTTAGGAAATATTCAATATGAAATTTTAATCCAAGTGTCCACCCAAGAGTCACTTTTTAACATTGTTTCCTTCCTTTAACATCTGTGTTTATAAGCAATTTTATTTTTGTTGTGTAGGAAACATTACCTTAAAAATTAATAAATGATTTGAGAACATTTTGTCTTCAATTGTTCCATGCCAAAATATTACATTGTGTAAATATTGTATTTTTTCATATGACTTTCATCTTTTTAAAAAGTTTTTTCTCTCCATGGAACTCAGTTCAGCACCACCATCAGTGCTCCCTACATGGCATCTTTATAATTATTAAATCTGTACAAGTTTCTACTGAAAACACCTTTAACTATTTTGTCAACTTGAAACTAGGACATTATTTTCACCAGAGGACTAGCTGTGTAAGAACGTTAATTTTTAACATGCTATATGGATCCTAATACTGAAAATTGTCATCACTCTTATTATATATTCTCATAACTCATAATCCATAGTGGCAGTCTAAACAAAAATTATGGAAATTGGGTGTATGTTTATAATCCTGATTATGAAAAGTCTAAAGTAATTTCCTGCTTTTATAACTTGCTTCTCAATTATTCAAACCTTTAATTATTGAAAAAGGCATTTCTTACAATATCCATCTCCTTGTCTGTAAAAAGTCATCTAGTCAGGCCTCCAGTTTTCTTAGAGACTCATTTCTTCTGCTGCAATCAAAGCCTCTAAAAATGTATCTATGGCAGTGTTATGTTTTCGTAAGTCAATTCTCTCTCTTCAAGATCCTCTTCCTTATAGACATTACACGTGTGAGGATGAAGCAATGTGTATGAAGAGATTAGTTATTAGTATTAAATTCAAAGCTCTACCATGAAGTGACATAAACAATGTTTAACTGAGTGTGTGTGTGTTTATATTGTATATAGGTGATACTATAAATTTTCTCAGTTATTAATACTAAACAAATGTTATTCTGAAGGAATGGATGACAAATTCACATAATGTGTGCACACACTTCATGGTCTGTCTTGGGGAAACTGGAGGGAAGGAGCAATGCATACTTTACAAAGTATCCCTGCTTTAGAGTTTTATCTAAAAATACACAAGGCAACAAGGCTCTTGTAACAAAAAAGAAAGAAGAAGAGACATGCATTAGGCTCCCTTTCTTGAAATGCTCCTCAGAGGCGGTTCAGCTGAGTGGCTAGACAGCTGGGCCTGGGGCTCACATGTGGCTGTACCACCTTAGGTACAGGTGACGTTAGGGAACTTCCCTGTGCGTCAGTTTCCTTAATGTAACCAAAGGGCAACAATAGTGCCCACCTCACAGTTCACCGGTTATTTTGAGAATTAAATGAAATAAGGTGAGAAGTAAGTAGAACAGATGTGCAAAGTATTTAGAAAAGTGTCTGTTTTAAGAAATGTTAACTGTTATTGTAAGCTTTAAGCATTGATAGTCCTGAATTTAAAAAATCCAATGAAGATAACAATCAGTAAAATACATAGGGTAGAAGTAGGTAGGAAATTGTGGTGGCTATTTAGAAAGTAAAAAGATGTGAATTGGCAGTGGAACATAATTGTAAAGTGAGTGTGAGTAACGTGTTGTATCATCGTTTGATGAATATTTAACAATGTGTGTTTTAATAGACTGTACATGCACTTTTTATTTAGAGTAGGTTTCTCCATTTGAAAGAATACAGTGCTGAATACAGTGGGCAAAAGGCTTGTTCTATTTCAAAAGTAATCATTATAATGTAAGTCCTTTCATGGTTTTAAAGTAACAAATGTAATTTCTTGGTAACTCTTCAAAAAAAACCACTAATCACTTGCAAATATTGAAGAACACAGCGTTAATGTTGCTCCACAGGTATATACTTAAGCAAGTTAATGCTAAATCTATTTCAACTTCAAGTCAAACACTAGTTTTAACTCTCCCCTCTGCTTGCTGTACTGCAAACTGAACTTTAATACAGAACTGACATCAAACATTAGAGCAAACACAGTTTTTGAACACGACTGAAGTATTTAAAGGAAAGAGAGATTTTAGATACAGGATTTTTTTTTAATTTGTAAAGCATATCAGTGTAAGCCAATGTGAGCAGTGCGCTCTGGGCTAAAACACCTTTGTGCTCTGCTCTGCAATTATTTTTTTTATCTTTACAAACAGGTTTATTAGAGTATAATCTACATACTGCTGAACTCACACACTGTAAATGTACAGTGCAGTGACTTCTGGTAAATGTAGAGTTGCACAGCCATTGCCACAACCCAGTTTTAGAACATTTCTGTCATCTCCCCTCCGCTCCCCCAAAAAACACAACATTTTCTCATGCTCTTTTTCAGTTCATCCCTGCTCTGGCTCCCACCCCTGGAAAACCACTGATCCCCTTTCTGTCTGTTTAGACCTAAATCTTATTAACATTCCACATAACGGAAAGCGGAACCATGTAATATGGCTTCTGTCACTTTCCACGACATTCTTGAAGTTTTTACATGTGGTAATATGTTTCAGTAGTTCATTCCTTTTTATTGCTGAATAGCATCCCATTGTACGGGTACATCACCACATCTTTGATTCATTCTCTGCTTTTTGTACTGTTTGCAGGTTTGTTTGTTTGTTTTTTTGTTTTTTGTTGGCCATTATGAATAGTGCTTCAGGAACATGTGTTTCCATTTCTCTTGGGTGTCGTCCTAGAGGTGGAATTGCTGGGCTGTATAACATTATGTTTAACACTTTCGGAAACCACCAAACTCTCTTCCAAAGGGAGTATACAATTTTACATTCTACCAGCAATGTCCCAGTCTCTTTACATCCCTGCCCACACTTATTAATGTCTATCCTCTTGATTGCAGCCATTGTAGTGGGTGTGTAGTGGTATCTTACTGTGGTTTTAATTTGAATTTGTCTAATGATATTGAGCATATTTTCATGGGCTATTTATCAGTGCCAACAAAATAGGGTTTTATTGTTTGAATCACCATTTTTTCAAGTTAATTCAGTTCTGTTGGTCTTCAAGTTTTTTTATAACTAGTTATTATTCTGAAATGTTCCCTACCATACCAGAAATGTTTAACTGCTGTAAGATATTTAATACAAAGTCATTATATTTGGTGGGGTGGGGTAAGGAACTAAGAGATAAAACAGAATTTGCAATGTATAAGAACTTACTAAGATCTAATCACAGAAATAAAGGTAATGATTTGAAGTCCATTTATGCAAGGGCAGGGGAGTCATATGTTGTTAAGTTATAGGATTCAAAATTATATTCTGCGAGATACACTTTTTTTCTTAAAAGACATGATTAATTCCTAGCACAAATTTCTTAGGAATACGCATTTGTCTTTACAAAGGAGTAAGGGGATATTAATGCTCAATTTAAATGAATCAAATTAATGTCATAATTGCTTATTTTGCTGCCCAAAACTTCTATCATATGCTGAACAATAAGAAATCTTCCAACACAAGTAATTCTGCTAAAGACGAGAAAATTTTTTTCAAGATTGGGAGTTACATGTTTCCCTGTCAGTTTTCAAGTTTCCATATAACTCTGGCATTTTACGAGAGACTAGGAAAACCCTAGAGACGGAGTCTCTGAAAGGCCCGACAGGACAGAGAAGGGAGGGAGGGGAGCAGCTGAGTCTCAGCACAGTGTGGCCCCACTCGGGTGAGAGGAGATACTCGGCAATAGCGTTGCAGGCACTGTGAAGGCCCGGCCGCACCAGGACGAGGCATCCTCCAGTCAAGACCCAGGACCAGAGGCTGCAGAGCTCAGAGGGGGTGGCCGGACTGGGGAATACCCAGAGATCCAGAGAGGCTGCCCGTCGGTATAGGAGACCTGTCCGTGGAAGCCCAGACACCGCACCCATCTGGCTCTAGGTCCCTTTGCCAAAATCGTTTTGCAGAAAGCCAGTTTCTTAAAAGACCAATTTGTCATGTGACTTTTTGATCACATTTACCGTTTATAAAAACCTCATACAAGAGAAATAGTCTTCTCAAATATATTCAATTAATGAGGGTCATAAAGTTCATAAAGTTCACTAGTAGATTCATAAAGAGTATTCATATTTAATATATTCAAGAAGAATATATTCTTGATACTATTTGGCTAAAACATATTTTTAAATATATCCTCAATAACAATATATCCAAACTCATTTAATATACTTTTTAAAATGTTTCTTAAAACAAATTGTTGTTATGTTGATACCTTTATCAAATTCAGTGAATGAGTAATTCAGAAATTTGCCCCTTCAGGAAACTGACAGTTGGTGAATTGCTCTGTGTTCTATGTGGACTTTCTAACTGGGTGGCAGGCTTAGGACTGAGATGGGGGTGTTAAGATCTAGAAAGAGTAGAAAATGTAGTTTAGATCACAGTGAGGGCAACCCAGGACGCAGTGTCTGTGCCCGGAAGCTGCTGCCAGCCTGCAGAGAGAGAGATGCTATAATAAGCCTGAATGAATGGAGACATTGGACCTGAGGCTACTTATTTATAGCCTCCTAAAACCCAATTGCTCTGAAAATAAATAGTGCGACTGGATCTGCAAAACATGAAATTAGTTGACTCAGCTGTAGGACAACTGAGGGAAGCGGAAACTCTGAAAACGGGCACGTGGCTGAAGCAGGCCACCTTTACACCGTCTCCGACCACAGGCTATCACCTCTGCTCCTCTAAGTCATGGGTGGTTCCAAGATAGGAGACAATTCAAACAGGGTTTGGCTGAGGCTGTGAGTACCTGCTTTTGTGCAGATTTCTTTTCTTAAAAAGGAGGGGCATTTTCAATTGTTATTTTTTTTTCAGTAATGGGCACCCTGAAGGGTTGAAAACTGCTTGTTGACCGGGTATAGTTATCTGTGGACTCTGGAAAACTCTTGTCCATTCACCTACGCTTTTCTCATCACCAAGTTCTAATCAATACTCTGTGTGGCAAATTCCCCAGTACTCAAGAGTCCTGTAATCCACAGGCACATGCCTGAGAAACAGAGGCGCTACAGCTACACCTGATCGCTTCGGAGGAAATAAACGTATAATAAGAAATACCAACTGAGACAATTATACAGGTTCGGCCATGGAAGCCTAAAAGTTGGGTTTCTGTAACTGGCATAGAGAAAACCCTAATACTCTGGACAGAGAAGTTTTATGAAGTCAAATTCTGGGGCAGCACAATGCATGAAAAAATTACAGATCATAGTATTTTAAGGCTGGAAAAGTCCTAAGGGTTACTAATTCCAAACTTTCTGTTTTTCTTGAATGTCTCATTTTTCAGGTGAGAAAACGAAGGCAAAGAGCCTGACCGGTGTCACATAATCAGCCCCAGAACCAGAGCTGGAGTCCACATTCTGCCCAACAGCAAGAAAATCTCCAAGGTTTTAGGGGCTTATATGTATAATTAATTACTCCTGTGTGTTGGGGTAGAGCTAACCTACTTTGATGGTTGGAATTCCATCACCAAAATGACTACTCTTTTAGCTATAGCATACTTATAGAATAGTTAGAGTCTCCTGTGCAGAAGAGGGGTGATATATGTCATGTCTGACTCTTCTTCACCTTCTCTTCTACCAACTTCTCCTATGGGCTTCCTCCAAATACACATGTATATAGCCTACAACCTCAAATGCATATTAGTGGTTTTGTTAGTATGGTTGTATGCATGCCTGTGTTTTGAGAAATAGTATATCTTAAAGGATATAAGTGTGTTTCTCAAAGGATGTAAGCATATAGCGCATATCTGAGCTTATGGGTTGTACGTGGGTCAGTCTGTGTCTGGAAATTTGAGGTTTAGAGGTTGTTAGGTAGAGAAGTTATTTACTGAAAAGAAACTTGAAGTATTCTTGCTACAGGGCAGGGAAAAGTTGATGACTTTGGAGGTTATTCCAGTCCCTGGGGACCTTTGGGAAATGGAAAATCCAGAGTAGGCATCAATGTTTTATGTACTAGTGGTAAGTACTAAGAAACTTAAAACTCAGAAGATGAACTCTTCCTATAAGTATGACTCGCTTAGGTACTAACTCATAAAATTTCAATAAATAAGCTATTTGTCTTCTGTAAAATTTTGATACACCAATCACTGCCTTCTCTCAATGACTGCCTAGTCCTCTCGGAGCTACTGGGCGGAGTGGACAGGACAAGAAGAGAGGTAAAAGAGAACCCAGGAGTCCGACACTCTGGGTAGAACCTCTCCAGACAGCTTACCAGCTGCATGATTTTAGGGCAGCCCCTTTTTCTGTTCGCGCCCGTCCAGCCTTCACATGGACTATGCCCTTAGGAACTGGTTGAGGACAGACATAAATCTAAAGTTCTCCAATGTGGTAACTTTCACAAACTTCTGTAACTTTCTGACTTTTTGGTGCAGATAAGGAGGAATGACTAATGGCTCTTAACAAATATTAGTTGAATGAATACATGAATAAATGCATATTTAATGCATAATAAATGAATAATATTTGAAAGAGACTTCATAGTCTTAGTTTGTTTCACCTTAATGCCCTGGGAGGTGAATATTTTTATTCCTTCTCAGTTGAGGAAACTGAGGGTCAAAAAGAGGTCAAACAAGAGTCACAGATCAGCAGAAAGTGCCGGCCATGGAGCACCTGGCTTTGCCTCCAGAGGCCCACAGTTACAACTTACACAGCTGCAAAGAGGTGGGCACTGTGTCTGCAGACCCAAGAACACCTGTCTGCCCTTGTCTGCAACCATACAGACCCAGCCTGACCAGTTCCCACCAAAAAGATTCAGACTGGACGTTAAGGAAATCCTCAAGGGAGGGAGGAGGGGGTGCTGTTTCAGGTTGGGACAGCTGATTGCAGGAAGAGGGCTGTTTGTGCAGACGTTTTGAAAGAGATCAGAATTCCACCTCTGAGCCTGCATTCATCTCCCCGAGGGCACAGGGAGGTGCTTTGTAGTGTAAACCAGCTCCTTAAGGCAACATTCATCCGGCCCTCAGGAGAGACCATCTATCACTCTTAAGAGTCCACCTACGGCTTGCCTTAGAGAAACTGTGCCTTAGAGAAACTGCGTTCTGTGTGGGCAAGAAATCCCTGTGAAAGATGTCGCTGAAGAAATCACAGGACTAGGAACAAAAAAGGAGACACAGCCAACGCACATTTAATCCTCATGGAGCTAACACTAAGATTTGTCATCTACAATATTAATTTATAATTGTTCTTGCAAAGGCAATTTTATAATTAAGAATGTCTGAATAGTAAATATTTTATTTTGTTTCATAATTAATTGATTAATTATTTTTTTAGAGAGAGTGCAGGGAGGGAAAAAGAAAAGGAGAGAAACACCAACGTGAGACAGAAACACTGATAGGTTGCCTCTCACATGAGCCCTGAACAGGAACCAAACCCACAACCTAGGCATGTACTCTGACTGGGAATCGAACTGGCAACCTTTCACGTTGCGACCTGTTCCCCAACGAGGCCACACTGGTCAGGGTGAGAGTCAATATTTTTAAAATATTATAACAATTTATATATTTTCCTCCTGTTCACCTGGGATAAATTCACTTTTTTCTTTCGGAAGAAGGATTGAAGTGTACTTTTCTCTTTCTCCCTTTAAAAGAAATACCCAAAGAACCCCAGGATTATGCATACTCAGAACCTTAGCATTAAAATGCTACATTTTTAAAAGTATAACTGAATATATACAAACAATACCTATCACTGCGATTTTTTGAACAGAAATTTTATACCCAAATGAAATAGGCAAAGTCCCTGGACTCCCCATGCTTCCGCGTGCTGGAGCGTGCTCTCCTCCCCCGTCCCTTCTGCAGGGCGAACTGCTGTAGACAGCATAGTATGTCTTTGTTGCTTCACTTCCATCTTACTCATTAATGCATAAAAATATTAACCAGCATTCATATTGGAACTATATCTGCCAGTTGCAACTGTAGGTTGGCTATGAATTTGGGAATTTAGCAGAATCAGTGAAAGTATTCTGTGAGAATCAAGTGGCTATATGGAATTTACAATAAAAAGTAATGTCTATTTTAATATTATTTGTAAGTTGTGTGCTACATATCTTTTATACCAATAAAATTTATAATAAATTTATGTAGTTTTATATACCTACATAAAATCCTAGGTATATATGCACACCAGTAGAATATTAGTCTCCTTTCATTTCACTTGTTTCTCAAAGCAAATGAAAACATCTTCCATGACTGTCTAGAGGGAAGTTGAGATTAAGCAATGTAAGCAATGTAAAAGTTCTTTATACATGGCTAATTGCTACACAAATAACAGTTGCAATAATGATTAAAGCACCTTCTTCCTTCTGATTCAGACATTTTCAAAGGCTTTAAGAGAAAAGGATGTTTACTCTTTGAAATAAAGACTCATTGGGAAAGTAAGTTGCTTTGAGCTAGTAGACTTGTGTCAATTTCATCAATCTCTGATATATTTCTTACTTATTTGTATGGTCTTTTATCCTAAACTAAAAAATAGATCATTTAGAACGGTTATTTCTATTTGTATCTGAATTGAAACCATTATGTTTTCCAAATACACACAGCTGAGAATGGGAAGCTTTGAGTGTAATCTTTCTAAAAAACAAAAGGCACCATTCAAACATCATGGGAAAATGAGGTAAGCAGATTATAATTACTAAAATTGAAATTTGGCTGGAATGACAAGTTCAAAAGCCCAGCTATTTCTGTATATGCTTTTGGGTCTTAAATAATTAAAAGTGACCATTACTCATCAATGTAGGAACTGACTCAGAGGAAGCGACACCATTTGTTCAGTGATGCTCACAGTTATCACCACTTGATTGAGTTGGCAGGCAGAGGAATGGATCAAGTCACCCCTGCTTAGCTTTCACTATTTATTCAGAGTAAAGTATAAAATGATGTCTCATCTCTTTCATAGAGCTGAACGGGACTCCAGTAAAAAATAAAAGGTGGGGGAAGGGATCTAATTATAATTGGGGCAATTTTTCTTATTACTTTACAATTTTTGTTTATGAATTATAGATTAGTAGTGCTCAACCAAGGTTTCTCATTGGAATCATTGATTCAGAAGGTGTCAAACACTAGAGACAACAAGCTGAGACCCTCCTTTGGTTGGTCTGAAGTGGGGTCTGGGTACCGGTATCTCTTCCAAGCACTTTATGTAACTGTTAAATTCAGAAGGGTTGAGAACAACTGCCTGGATTTAAGATATTTTCCTTTATAAGATACTCTTCCAGATATCTGGGTGATTAAACATATGTCAAAGCTTGTATCCATAATGTGAATATCTTGTCAAAGATTCAGGCAACAATGATTTTTTTTCTCATCTTTGTACAAAACTATAGTTCTCTTCTTAATGTAGAGCTTAAGCAACACTGAAAAGTGAATAAATGCTACTATAAGTCTTATCTTTTGCCACAATTGTTTAAAATTGCCAATCATCATTTAGTGTAATAAGTATCACCTTTACTCTTAGACTGGTCTTGGACTCCTTTCAAATTACTCTGAGTTTTGTCTTAACCCAAATCCCTTCTAGAATTTAACTCTCTACATGGGAATCAAAGTTCTTGTAGAGTGTTTTCAGAATTGTTGGCAGCTTTCCTCTGGCTCAGGGATAGATGGTCCATTTACCCAGGTATGATGGTGAGAAGTGTTTGGCCTGAGGTACCTTTGTGGCACTATTAAGAAATTCTTGCCATCTGACACCTGAGTTCTTTTTACCAGACAGAAGAAAAATAACTGTCACAAACACCTAAGTTACCTCCACACTCCAGGCTGAAATACAATTGCTTTCACTGACATTTGTTCATTAATTCAACAGTATGTTAGAGCCCCTACTATGTGACATACATATCTAAAGTTTTCTCTGCTTGTTTCTGTATTTTAATATTGTGTACATGTAGAAATGGTTTTATATGTTTGAAATCATTTACATTACAATGTTGAATTCTCATAGCAGTCCTATTAGCTTACTAAGGGCCAGAGAGGTTACATTACTTGCCTTAGATGATACTTCATGTGATATGTAGTGGTTGGGCCCCATGGGCAGTGTAGGGGCGGGTCTTCCTAGCTTCCCCAGTGCCCTTCATGGGTGCCTCCAAAGTCACTGGAGTCTGCTTTTTAATGGAAACCAGTGAGTTCAACACCACTTGAAGTTAAGTCCTCTAGATGTCCCTTCTACAACATTGTCATCCCAATGCTCCTATACAAAAACCTTGGAACCTCCCCTGGGGACACAGTCCTGTATTCTATTGAAATAGGTGACATTATTTCTGAGTGATTCCTGTCACATTTTTACTGCAATGAATCAGAAGGTGTAAAACCACCTTCCTAAGATCACGAAATTAAGTTCAGTTCAGTTGATAAATTCTTTGTAAGTAATTTTAAATAACTTTGAGAGAAATTTCAAGATATTGAGTAGATTTGGAGAAATGAATCTATATTGTTTCTTTTCTTCCTTCTTTTTTTATTATAAGATTATAGAGATGAAGGAATTATACAAAGAAGATAGACTTTGAAGCATGACAGATCTTTTACAGGATGTGTTCTCTTTTTATTTTGCATGGCTAAATTCCGTTTGTTCTTCGGTATCAATTTAAATACCTGTACTCTGCAAAGCCTTTACTAGGTTTCCAGTTTGACACACATAATACCCTCTACTTATTACATACTCATTTATTCATTTTTCTCTTCCATGTTATGAATAAAATCTATGATGACAGAATGTTTGCTTTTTTAACTGCTCTATCTACCACCAGCACCAAACATAGTGCCTGGCACCCAGCATAGATTGAAGGAATAAATAATGAGTAAAGACTAAGAGTCTCAAACGCAGTGTGTGTGTTATGCATTGTACACTGAAATAAGTATTTTATAGGCATTATCTCATCTAATCTTCACAATACCAGTTTTATTATTTCCCCATATGATCAATGAGGATACAAGGATACAAACAAGTGGAGGCGAGACTGAGCTCAGCCTGCCTGTGTCCAAAACCCAAGCTCCAATTGCAACATGCCGGAAGAGACCAGAATGAAAATACGTCATAATCTATTATTAAAACAAAGGCTTTGAAATATCATTTTGTTCAGGGTAATGGTTGCTCCCAATATATAGACATAGGTAAGATACTTACTGGATTTTGATACTAAAATGCTATAGAATTTTGCTGTTTCACAGGATGATAAATGTGTTTGAGTCCTGGTTTTGCCACTTATAGCTGTATGATTCATGGGAGGAAAGGGCTGGTTTAAGAAGTATCTTCAAAGGGTAAAATAAAAAAAATGTTATTTTCTAAAATTCTTAAACTTTTTTCCCTTTTATTTTATAACTGCTTAAAATTGGTGACTATTATCAATTGGTAACTTGTTAGTAAGTGCTATTAATTTATGAGTTGTTTCAAAACTTTTCTAGTTTTGCAGATGGTGTCAGTGAACTGAAATTAGGTTTCCAAGTTATGTCTTAGGATATAGGAAAGATGGCTCTTGAATCTAGATATAGTCATTAAGGCAGAATCTGTGTTTGCCTAGAGGCAAGGCAGTATTTTCCAGTGACTCCGCTTGAAGGGATATTTCACTATAAAGTAGATTGTTTAGCATATTTTTGCCTTGCTTTGCTAACACTTTCATCTCACAGAAAGTATAGAAGGTAATAGGGAACAGTTTCTTAGAATCTAATTCTGAACAATAAGGAGAAATGATTGGCAAAACTGGAAAAGTTGGACACATAAAGAAAAAAAATAACTTTCTAGAATCAACACTATCTGGAAGGGAAATTAGATAGAGTGTATACTTTTAAACTTTCAGAGGAAAAATTTGAAAAGAAAGACAGACATGAGTGCCAAGGCTATAATCCTGTCTATATATTTGTAAGTAATGAAGTTAAGGAAGAAAAAATATTGTATCCTGTGATTCAGTATAGGTCAGGTCAGGTTTAACGGAGGTCTATAGAACAAATGACTCATTGCCAAAGACAGAATCACTGGTATTAGGAAGGCTAACTTGAAATAATGATGTGTGGCTTATGAAAATAGTAAGGGCATCAAAGAGGGCCTTTGGAAACATGTTCAGATCAGAAGATCAAAGAAAAGGACAGGCTCATTGCTCACAGCGAACACCGTGAAGTCAAGGGAGGATGCAGAAAAGCAGGCATCCTCAGTCCTAATTTTCTTGTGTGTCCTCTAAAAACATTTGAGAATATATAAAAGTCTTATATAGCTCAACAGCAAACAGAAAATCCAATTAAAAACTGGGCAGAGGACCTGAACAGACACTTCTCCCAAGAAGACATACAAATGGCCAACAGATAACTATGAAGATGTTCAACTTTATTAGCTACTAGGGAAACACAGATCAAAACTACAAGGAGACACTACTTCACACCTGTTAGAATAGCTATTATCAACAAGACAGGTAATAAGTGTTGGACAGGTAATAAGTGTTGTAGAGAAAAAGGAAATTTCATTCACTGCTGATGGGAATGTAAACTGGTATACTCATTATAAAAAAAGTATTGGGGTTCTTAAAAAATTAAGAATAGAGTTACCATATAACTCAGTAACCTGTCTTCTGGGTATCTCCCCCCCAAATTTTAAAGCATTTATTTGCAAAGGTATATGCACCCTATGTTCACTGCAGCATTATTTACAGTGACCAACACATGGAAACAACCAAAATGTTCTTCAGTGTATGATTGGATAAAGAAAATGTGGTACATACATATAATGGAGTACTACTCAGCCATAAGAAAAGATGAAATAGTGTTATCTGTGACAACATGGATGGATCTTTAGGCTATCACACTAAGCAAAATAAGTCTGTTGGAAAAACTCAAGTACTATGTGATTTCACCCATATGTGGGCTGTAAAACTGAAAGCAACAAATGAAAAGACAAGAAAAACAAATAAAACTCATAGAATGGTGATTACTAGAGGGAAGGGAGTTGGAGAAAGCAGTAAAGGGCAAAGGGAGTCCGATATATGGCTGTGGAAGAAGATTTGACTTTGGATGATGGGCACACAATGCAATATACAGATGACGTATCACAGAATTGTACATTTGAAACCTATATAAGCTTATTAACCAATGTCACCCAATAAATCTAATAAAAATAAATGCTTGTGAGGGTAAAAGAAGTACAATTTAATTTAAAACAAGAAATAAGCCCTGGCTGGTGTAGCTCAGTGGATTGAGCACCAGCCTGTGAACCAAAGGGTCATTGGCTCAATTCCCAGTCAAGGCACATGCCTGGGTTGCACGCCAGATCCCCAGTAAGGGGTGCGTGATTGCTCTTTATCTCCCTCTCTTTCTCCCCTCCCATCCTGTCTCTCTAAAAATAAATAAATAAATAAATAAAATATTTAAAAAAGAAATAATAAGAGAGAACCTTGCTACTTGCAAGAGAGTTCAAGATTTCTCTCTTAAGAGAGTTGCACTTCAAGTTGATGTGTACACATGGCTGATGACCTTGAAGCTCATGGGGAACTGAACACTGGAAATATACAAATATTTCTCATTTTTCAAGTGGAAAGAAGTAAGATCAATAAACTAGGCAAATGATATTTACATCTATTCCTGGACAGGTTCTAAGATCCACTGATGAAAGTTTGAGAACCCAGAAAAAGAAGTTTTAAGATGATGACACAGTATGAGTTCACTAAGACCATGTCTAATTAGACCAGTTCCTTTCTCCCTCATGGCTGCTGGCCTTATCCATCTATCCTCTGTGGTCTAAAAGTGCGTTGTTTATGTTCTATGTGCTGCCCTCAGGGAAAGTATGCCTTTTAAGAGTTATCTTTGAAAGTCTACTTCCTGCACTTGGCTGTGAAGCCAGGGAGCTTATATTTTTTCCCATATTGTTTCTATGAATAATATGTACTGACTAAATAGACTAATTAACAGCAGATTAATTAAATACATTAGAAAATTTTATTTTAGTATTTCATTAAAACATCTCATAATATCCTAATGATAACCATATTAACAAGAAGGAGGGAAAGATATTGATTGCAAAGGCAACTAACAAGATTAGTAACTATTGGAACAAAGATATTAAAGGTGTTTTTAAGAAAACCCAAATGAACAAGGGACTTGTTTCTAACAGTGCACACCCAGCCTCTGCCTTTAGCCCTGTCTTGCTCCACATTTAAAATCAATGGTTAGATACAAATAGAAAGGGTAACTTATTAAAACCATGAGTGATACACATTTGGGGAAACAGTATACAAGTCAGGTCTTAGAATTAGCATCCAAAACCATTTTCAGTAACATTAGAAAAGGGTATCAAAAGTAATGGAAAAGTGGGCTAACTGGAACAAGAGAAAATGAACAGAGATATAATTGGGTCCAAAGAATAGACTACAAATGTACAAAATGGCTAAGCAGCAACATGAACAACGGGGCTTAAGGGTAATAACTGATGTTAAACACGACAGCAGTACAATATGGCTGCTGAGTAAGTGAATGTGATCTTAAGATGCATACAGGGGTGTCCAACCTTTTGGTGTCTCTGGGCCACACTGGAAGAAGAAAGGTTGCCTTAGGTCACACATTAAATACACTGTGACATGTAATCACACAAAACATCTCATAATGTTTTAAGCATATTTATGATTTTGTGTTGGGCCGCTTTCACAGCCATCCTTGGCTGCATGTGGCCCGTGGGCCATGGGTTAGACCCCCCTGCAAGAGAAGTATAGCTCATAGAGTGAAGGAGGAGAGACAACTGGAATATTTTGTTTGATTTTGGGTTTTATGTAATTAAAAGGATATGGGCTACTATAAATGAAGCTGAGGAAAGTAAGAATATTTAGTTAGCAGAGATGAGAAAGAATGTAAAAACTGGATAACGATATTCCATTAAGTTAACAGCAAGTGAAAGAGTAACAGAATGGTTCTGGATGGACCCAAGAGGCAGATGCAGGACATGGTGGGGCTCATCAAAATCATCTGGTCAAACTTTATTTTTAGCTTCTTTAAAACTGTGAAATATTCAAGAGAGCATTAAGGACAGGTATAGAGTATAAAAAGCTATAATCACTGTAAGATGAGAAGGTAAACTATTGCCAATGCCCCAGGGTACCCCAATGAATGCTTTTTTGATTATTCTCTTTCTGAAAGCAAACACTGCTCAGACTTCTGTGATAATCATCTCCAAGCTATTTTTAATTGGTTTTACCATTTTTCCATATATCCCTAAACCATTTAATGTAGTTGGTGTTATATGGTCATATAATGAATGCATTATTTCTAGCATATATTTCTAAAATTATGTTTTTGTTTCCAGAGTCCAGGTGCAAATGGACTTTGAGTTCTATTAAATCATGTAGGAAAATGCTTCTCTTTCTAGCAAATCAATAGTATGGGTAGCAAGCACAAATTTAATTCCAAGATATGAAAGTCTAGAAGAAAGGACAATCTTATATAAATAACACATGGCAATTTCAATAAGATAAAAAGTATCTCTCATGATTCTAGGCAAGTTGGAATCTAAGAGAAAATGGGATGTGATTAATGTACAAATTCTTTCACTTTTATAGAAATTATGAAAACTTACCCTGGCTGGTTTGGCTCAATGGATTGAGTGCCAGCCTGCAAACCAAAGGGTCGCCAGTTTGATTCCCAGTCAGGGCACATGCCTGGGTTTTGGGCCAGGTCCCCAGTAGGGGGCGTGTGAGAGGCAACCACACATTGATGTTTCTCTTCCTCTCTCCCTCCTGTCCCCTCTCTAAAAATAAATAAATAAAATCTCAAAAAAATTATGAAGACTTTCTTTCATCCTTAAAGAAATGGAACATTCAGCAAGGCTTGCAAAGGCTCACTTGGGTGTATTATGGAATAGATCGCTATTTCAGTGCTGAATGGTAGAGGGACTAGTTCTAGCACAATTAACAGGCAAGATGTCTCTTATAGTTGCAGCAGGACTGTCCTCCTCACCACTAATTGTATAAATATTTGCCTTTAAGTTCGAAAAAAGAAAACATCTTTTGGGGACTTGTGGAATACTTTTGGGATAAAGGAAAAATAAAACCTACAAATCAACTAATTTGCAACAAGTTCTGAGGGTCTGGTCTGAATTTAGACAGACGGCTTGACCTACAATTATCAAAGAGCCTATTAACTCTGCCAATCCCCAAATACATAGATTTTTGAGTGAAAATGTAGAACTAATTTTTAAAAAGTCAAAAGACAGCCTGAAATGAAATTTAGTATTGTGGAAATTGATTGAGGCAAGTGTAATTAGCCTCAGACCTGATTGAATTGAATAAGCAACTGATAATTTTTTCATGCCTGTCACAATTGGTTTCACTTTAATTTCACACGAACAACAATCTTTACTGTACCTGACGAGGGGTTCTTTCTGATTTACTCCTACACCATTCCCAGTCTGAAAGGTCTGGTTTCTGACTCTCCTCATGAGAAAGTCTTCTTTCTGGCCCTTCCAAAAAGGTAGTTTCTTCATAGTGAATATCACCTTCTGATTTTTTAAAGAGTAGTGGATCAACACCCTTTTCATTGTGGGAATCCTCTTTAGCCTCTGGACTATCAGTGTTGGTGCTCTTGTTAATGCCTTTTAACGTGGAGCTGTCCAGAGAGGGGGTGGTGCTGATTTCCACTTTTATGGCATTGAAGATATTACGAGTGCCTCTCTGGGAGTCTTTTGTAGTTTTGCACTCATAGTTCATGAGATTGTGATAGGATGTAGAATTTTCATCATCATCATAGTAATCTTCGTGTGCTATTTTATAAATTCCATAGCTTCGTTCAAATGATATATTGAATTCAAAGCCTCTTCTCTTGGCTACATAAAAACAAAACAAAACAAAATTCCATGGTTAAGGCAGTAGATATAAACAACAATTGAATATACATAGCAAATAAAATTAGGGAAGTGTATTCAACCTCGCTACTATGAATTTAAAAACTATCTTCATACTTCTTGTCAATTATGCAAAGCAATTATGCCTCACAAAATCAAGTCATTTTTAAACTCTGTGCCTAATTTTTCTCACATGCATAATGAGGGGCTTGAAATATAAACAATGCCAAGAACCCTGCAGTCTCTAAAGCAGGTTTATGTATCAAAATTAAGCATAAATTCGCCCTGGCTGGTATAGCTCAGTGGATTGAGCGCCAGCCTGTGAACCAAAGGGTCGCTGATTCTGTTCCCAGGCAGGCACATGCCCTGGTTGCAGGCCAGGGCCCCAGTTGGGGGCACATGAGGAGCAACCACACATTGATGTTTCTCTCCCTCTCTTTCTCCTTCCACTCCCTCTCTCTAAAAAATAAATAAGATCTTTAAAAAAATTAAGCATAAATTAGAAAACTGTCATACACATTCAATTTTAGTTTTAGCCTTTCAGTATACAAATTATCTGCACATTTCTTTACTTGGGGATATAGTTTATAAATTTTATTTGCTAGAAATGAATTATTAAATAGTTCTTAATATTATGTGAGTTATTCAGCTTACACCTTCAATAAGCGTAACTGCTTTTAATATTTTGATGTATCACATTCCTGACATTTGTTCATAAATACATACGTTAAAAATTAAGCAATGCTGTAACAGTTTTTAAACTTTGATAAACAACAGGTACATTTTTGATAGAAATAAATTTGGAATCAATTGTTTAAAAAAACATATTTCTGTGAACTGAAGCACTTTACAACATGTCTATAAACCTGATGAATTACAACATAAAGTTTATCAGGAATACATAAAAATTTTGTGGTTTAAACCAGGTGAAATATGATGATATTCTAGATGTAGTACTACTATTGGTGGATATGGTATAAAATCTTAACAGAATAACAAAGGACAATATGACACAGAAAGTGATATAATATTTTTATGTAAATGTCATTAAATACTAGATAATTTTTATGTATTAAGAATGATATTATATCAAGATGGTAGACAAAATGTAATTTAATGTTTGGCTTTTCATTTTTCAAAACATGGCCCATTTCAAAAAATTTTCCACTTGGATAATTCTACTTACTTTTTCTAATAATATAATCCAGTAAAATTCAATTAGGATTGTTAACCTACTTTACCAGTGTGAAAGCTAAAGGAACTAAAATGATGTTTCAATTATTGGTGGGTTTCCCTTTTCCCTAAAAATAATGTAAAGTTACATATTGTCAATTTAGGGATTTTAAGAAATAAAAATTGTCATTAAAATCCCAATGTATTGCCCTGGCTGGTGTAGCTCAGTGGATTGAGTGCTGGCCTGCAAATCACAGGGTTGCCAGTTCGATTCCCAGTTGGGGCACATGCCTGGGTTTCCAGCCAGGTCCCCAGTAGGGGGTGCACAAGAGGCACCCACACATTGCTGTTTATCTCCCTCTCTTTCCCCCCTCCCTTCCCTTCTCTCAAAAAATAATGATAAATAAATAAAATCTTTTTTAAAATCCCAATTTATCATATAACACATTAAAATGGATGTCTGTGGTTATATATTTTGTTACCTGAATATTATAACTGAAATATATGAAGTAAAAATGAGTAATGTCTTTGAAGGAATATTCAGAATGTACCAATGTGCCAATGAAAAACCAGGTTCTCTGTCATGAGGAGCAAGAGGTGGTCTGAGGTAAGTTATGAGAAGAAAGTGAGACTGTGATAGACACCATGGGGAAATAGAAGGCCAAGTTTTGCATATAGGTCATGTGATTTAACACAGCAACAACCCTGCATGATAAAAAGCATATTGGTGCTATTTTACAGTTGAGAAAACTGAGGCTGATAGAAGAAATCCACCTAAGCTTACTTACCTAGTAAACAGATTCGAATTTAAAGCTAACTGATTCCAGAGCTGGAGTTATTAATTCTATGTGAAGTCGCTTTACTGCTAATCAGACACATGAGAGAAATTATGTTAATAGAAGCATAATGTCTGAGTTGTGCTGTCTTTAAGTCACAGGAAGTACATTAATTATGAAGTAAAGCCAATAAAAACAGTTTCTTGTTAGTGACTTTCCTTAATGTTATAGATAAATTCTGAGTTACCTAATGTAGATAATAAGCTATAACAATATAGCAGGGTAAACAGTGTTTGACTAATAACTTACAAGAAACCTAAAGACTGTCAGAACATGGTCGGATCTGTTGAAGTCTATGTTACACTTACGAAAAAGAGATATAATGTTGTATTTATTCTCAAAGCAAACTCCTGGATAGAGCACGATTAGCTCTAGTCTTTTACTTTAGTCACACCTTGCCAATTACAATATATACATATGCAATTGTATCAGCTTATACAAATAATTCTTCAGAGAAACATGTCACCAGATATTCTGACTTTATCAAAAAATTATAGTTAAAATCTGATTTTATATGAAATATTTTACCTTAACTATGTATAATTAAAAAGAAAATATGCCATGCAAACCAAATGAGTCTGAAAGCCATACCCAATGCCTGTGCCTGCCTCCTGAGACCTCTCTGTTAAACCCATTTTTGATACTTTTGTTTGGAGATATAAACAATAACAGATTATTGTTGGAAGGAGAAATTATCATTTCTGCAAGATGTTTTTAATTAGTGCAATTTATTGTTAAGTTGCATGTCTTGGTTTCCATTCAGTAAAGCCAAGATATGAATTATATTTACATCTGCAAAATGAACCTCTGGTAAATATGAGTTAGGAAATTTTTTTCTTGCTTGCTTCTGGAGTTTACTGATAAATATTTAAAGGAGGGGGGAATCTCAGTGTGTTAAGGAGAAAAGGATTAAAAGTGAAATCGGAGCCATACTCCCAAAAACTCAAAGTACTATACCTGACCAAGCACCTGTCTAGTTAAGGATGAGCCATCTTTGGGGTCTCAGAGTTCTGTTTGTGTTGTTCTAGCAATAGGAAAATGTGTGAGGGGTTCTCAGAGAGGGCATCACTGTTATTCAAAGAATGTCCCTATGGCAGAACCTGGGATGATAGAAGTGAATTGAGTGATTTGAATGATAAGTATTTTAAACTAATATTTCTCACAATGTTTTATTTTAGAGGCCATGCCTCTTTCTATACGCCTACATATTTCAGTGCCTTGCCTGAATTTTAAAATAAATGCAAATAAAAGCAATGGTAATTTTAGACGTAAAGTACTATCTTGATCTTCAAAGGCATGGTTGATATCAAACATGAGATGTGAATGTTATTGTTGATTCTGGTAGCCTGCCTGAGGCTCTTCTTCCTGGGTGGTACAAGATAGAATACTGCCTAGACCATTTGCAGTGATAGGTCGGTTGCATTGCTTCATTTTCAGCTCTGATATGGGTGTTCTTTACTTCTTAAAATGACTGCCCTGAACCACGTCTTTAAGCCTTTCCGTTTCCGATGGCACTAGACACTTTCTGTCTCTTTCACAATCTTAAATACTATAAGATAGGGCTAGTTCACTAATTTAGTGGGAAAAGGTTAACATTCAAGAGACTGTGAGAATTTTCAGACTTAATGATTTTGTAAGCTATATGTTCTTCTCTGTGGCCTGAAAAATATTTAGCATTAATATTCTCTATCATTGTTGCTCTGGATATTAATCTTCCTAAGTACATACTTATTTTAAGTTTTACAACTATTGTATTTAAGATATAAATTGAGCATTTATCAACAATAAAACTTATGGCATCCTTAACACTAAAAAAATCTTATGGTCTTTTGAAAAATATTTGATATATTAAAATTTAAATGTTAATAATACATGGAAATTGACCAGATCTTGACTGTTTGTCAATGATTATAAAATATTTATGAAATAACCCTGTTGCAGAATTGATTACAGAATATACTTTTTAATATTCTCTAGTTTTTACACTCCTAAAATTGTCTGATATGAAATGTTTACCCTTTCTTCTTTGTTAAAAAATAATATTTTTGCTTATTCTGAGCAAAGGACAATGAATAGAACAGGTACTTGAGCACGCATTGATGCATTCTCAGGTTTTTTAAGTGACATACATCCTACCTTTGTCTGTAAAGACGAAACGGTATCCTTTTGCTTCCAAGCAGAGTCAAAATACATGGGCCATTCCTCAACTTTCCCTGTCTCAGCATGGGAACAGTCGCACCCTAGTGAGATTTGTCATCTGCTCACTCCCATGCCTGGTCACTCTTTAAGGCATGGTTGTTGTTTTTTAAAGTAAATAGCATGGCTAAATTCATACACAACATACACTGACCAACTGTGCCACCTTTTCCCTTTTTAAAAACTCATGTGTTCTGTGGGGTGTTTTTTTGTTCTGTGTGTTTTCCAAAAGCAAAGGCATATACTTAAATTGTGTTTTGGAACTGTTTTCAGGCATTTATTGCTTACATTGAAAACTCTCCAAAACTCCTGGAAGAATACAAAATAATGAAAATGCTTTTCTTTACTGTTCCATTAAATAAAAATGGGCTATAATATAATAAGTTTTTTACTCTTTAGAGAGTTCATCTCTTTTCAGGTACAGGCTTCTTAATGCAGATTTGGAAGATGGATTTATTTTCTACTCTGTGCTAAGAGCTACACTGAATGTAATACCTAACAACCTTTGTTGACTTTATGCTATTTTGAGTAAATTCTTTCTCTTTCTTACCTAAAATCATTATTCAATATATAAGCACTTCACAGAGTTGTTTTAAGCCTGTCTCATTTTAAACTTCCTTCCAACACTGTGCCAAGAATCATAATGTCTTCCCTCTATTTACCATTTTCATTGTTCTCGGACTCTTCATCTCTACTCAGGCAACTTTCTCAACAGTCCGCTTTTCTGCGTTTGACTGTACGCATATTGCTCCCAACTGCTGCACTGTCAAGGACTTACATTTTTTCCCGTTTGATGCCACTGCATACGCATCCTGCTTGCAGTTGATGATGCAGCCACAAGGCAAGTGGGTCCAGTGTTTGGACAAGACAAACACCGGGGTTACAGTGGTGGCCAGCAGCGTTAGTAGAAAGCTGAGTGACTCGAAGGGAAGGCTCTGAAAACCCATCACGTGCTGGACCACCATGTGGATCTGCAAAGGCAGAGAGCTTCAGACATATCCCAGCAACACATTTTGTATTTCCCTCGGCCTTTTCCCCCAAGCATACCGCCCCAGACCTCTTCTCCTGGCCCCTTCAGTGCCTGAGAGCCAGAAGCTCTGCTTCTGGGCTGGCACCCCTGGCTTCAGTGGTGGACTACTGGGATCTCTGAGGCTCCAGGAGGAACAGGACTTTGGCGGTTTACACTCCTGAGTGCCCAGTGTGTGCCTGCTGCCAGCTCAGGTCTGCACCAGGGAAGCACAGTCCACAATGTGGAGAACGCTACTGGGAACACAGGCAGATGATGTCTGTGAGAGCCGAACCTGTTACTCCAGATGGCCCTTTGTCACATCCCTGGACCTTCACCTCCATCCAGGCCTGCTCGTCATAGCAGGTTGCCGACCTCTCAACTGGGATCCCTCAGGGAGGCTTGAACAAAAGCCTGTTTGGTCCCCTCCCTTCCCTCTCTACTTCTGATTGTGCCTCCCCGCCCTTCCTGCTGGGGATGGGCGTTTCCTCCTTTCCAGGCAGGACTGGAGGAGAGAACGAAGAGCCACTGAAGATTGGGGAAACAGCGACAACAACAACCCCCTCTTAAAAAAAAAAAAAAAACTACCTCCCCTTTTGAATACTCCCAGGTATTGCTATACAAGAGAACACCCGTGGCTGCGACAGAGCTAGGAAAACTAATTATCTAATGCCCCAAACTCTCCCCTCCCCAATTTTAATTTTGAAAACAGAAGCGTTTGGTATCAGATGCTTCTCTGTGGATCCGTGCTACCCTTCAACTGCCGTACTACAAGTGCGTCTTTAAAACCGTGCGAGCTACAACTGGAAGCGGACTTAACAGCGCTGTCTCTTGGTGACTCCAAAGCAGGGACGCTGGTCCCAGCACGCACTCACACAGTCTAGCACACACACCCCATCCGCGCACAGTGAGCAGCTGTACTTTTACCATCATGGGAAGCCAAAGAATGACTTTTGTCAGCGCTAGGATCAAAGAGAAGCGCTTCTGCGCTGTGCTCACGGTGAAGCTCCTGGAGCCATAGAAGGTCCCCGGGTTCTCACGCCTGCTGGCTCCAACCCCAGCGGCTGCACTGCGCCCCGGGGCGCGTGCGTGCTCAGCTCTCTCGGGCGGAACCGGCCCAAACACAGTATCCGAGCTCGGGGAGCATCCCGCAAAGCAACGCAGAGCAGGGCCCAGAGCATCATCTGGGGACAGGGAAAGCACTCTCTCTCCAGCTGATGGGGTCCCGGGAGTGGAAGTTCCGCGGGAAATTTGCTGGTAGTTGGCATAGAGTCTCAGCGGCTCATCTGAACACAGCAGCTGGTGAATGAGCGGGACCGAGAGACCCGCGAGCAGTCCGAAGGCTGAAGAGTACACAGCAAAGAGGAGCAGCACGTAGGAGCTGGAGCAGTCCGCCAGGCAGCCCCAAGGCGTGCGCACGAAGGCGCCCCAGCCACACAGTGGGAGCCCGGAGAGCAGCAGACTGGCTGCCCACACGGTCAGTGCCACGCCGAGCACCTGGCTGGATCTTCTGGAGGCTGCCTGGCTCCCTACAGTCCTGTGCATCGTGTAAAAGTTGTAGGAGACTAGGAGAGTCGCCTTCAAGTTGCTCGAGAGGCCCTGGCATAAATAGAGTAAGGCAGAGGTGGTGCATAGAGACTGGAAGTAGTCGGGGACCTCGTTTAGCCATTGCAAAAACATGAAGATGGTCACCGACAGGACGCTCATGAGATCATCACCAGACCAGGAAGCCACAAGCATGGACACAACGGTTCTGTTCTGCATTTTCAGCAGGGAAACTAGTGAATAAATGCTGCCTGCCAGGGCGGCCAGAGTCAATAAGCATGTCAGGCAAAAAAGATAGATATTCAGAGTTCCTGGTGGATTTAAAAGGTCTGTCGAATTAAGATTTTCTTTCCATAGGCTAGAGTCATTTGTTGATAAGTTACTGAGAAATACAGACATTGTCCTTGGTCAATATTTAATTTCCCTTTCAAAACACAGCATGGCTGTTAGTTGCAAATCAGATCTCATTTTCTTCTACTAAGTTTCCCTGTAGATGTTCCCCGGTCAGCCGAGCAGAAAAATGGTCAGGCATTTCTCCTGTGGATCTGACTCAACCCATATTTAAAAATTGAATTCCATTTAAAGCATCAATAAGAAACTTTTCAACATTTGAATTAAAAACAAACAAACCAAAACCTCCTTCCTGAAACCATCAAGTTTCAGGCATGTGAAAGCAAAAGCTCCTCAGGCAGATTGAAAACAATGCTGTCTGGATCCCTTCGGGTCCTTCTCATGGAGCAAAGCAGTTTGTAGCTTCAGATAATCAAACTCTATTCACTTTTTAAGAGCAGTAAAATGATGCATTCGCTTCCAGAGCTGGATTCAGAGGCAGAGAGATTATCAGATAGACTTCAGCTTTGCCGATTCAGAGAGGGGTGGGGGCGGGGTGGAGGAAGAGAAGGGGGGAGAGCGAGAGAGAGAGAGAGAGAGAGAGAGAGAGAGCGAGAACGAGAGACCCAAAGCACAGCTCCCCTTCTGAACCGCGGTGTTCTTCAGTCTGTGATCCTCAGAGCTGCAGGAAGGAGGGAGGAGTCAGCTCCAAGCAAGAGAAAAGCTGGAACAAAAGGGAGGGGAGTTCTGTGAAGGAGCAAAATGATAGCCATCTTCTCAGCTTGCCTCATTCAAAACAAGAAACAATGTCCTGGCTAAGCCTTCCCCTTCGGTTTAATATATAAAACTAACCCAAATGCTTGCTCAGGTTTGATGTGAGTGGCAAATGCCACCTTTGAGAAGTCCAAGCTACCCTGAGAGGGGGCTACTTTTATTCTTCCCTAGACCTCTCTGATTCATAATCCACTGGAGGAAGAATATTATTAATGCCATTAAAAATAGGGTATACCAGCTTTGTTTTTCTTTTTTGAAAAGGATATATATTGCACTTGATAATAAAAATGTCATTGTGGTCCTCATTATACTAACCAAGATTTTGCAGGATCTTTGGATAGAACCATACTAGCTTTAAGCATGTAACTATTTTCCGTCAATGTCATTAAGTTAAACAAGCTACCGTTTGAATAAATAATATTTCTGGTTGTTGAAGTCAGATGATATTATATAGGCCTGAGAGGGAGGTTACCTCAGAAAGGCATCTTTAGTCAGAATGTTGCCAGGACTGTTATGGAGAATAATTGCATCTCTGAACTCATTTATAAAAACTGTCAGTTCTGCAAGATGAGTTGCTTGGCAGAGAAGGAACTGACAGCAGTAGTTCTGGTCAGCCCTTTCCCAGGATACTTTGCGGTAGCTACCCTAAAGCATTCCTGTTTAGCTCAGCCTCATAACCTGAGGGCAGCCTGCCCCCACAGAGTGCTGGGGTCTGAATGGAAGCGAGGTAAGAGAAAGGAGAAAGTTGATATTGTGATGCTCTACGGAGGAGGTAATAGAGCTCTGATCATACCTTTTATTTTGTAGATAGCTGAAGCTACATTTTGGACCTGAATCTGTTCAAGTGCAAAGGGACTGTATTAGTCATTGTCAGCCATACCTTTCAATAAATACAGTAGGTGCTTTGCTTATCTTTTTTTTTTAAAGATTTTATTTATTTATCTTTAGAGGGGAAGGGGAGGAGAGAGGGAGAGAAATATCAATGTATGGTTGCTTCCTGTGCATTCCCTGCTGGAAACTGGCCTGCAACCCAGGTATGTGCCCTGACTGGGAATCGAACTGTGATCTCTTGGTTCACAGGCCCGTGCTTAATCCACTAAGCTACACCAGCCAGGGCTTATCTTGACATGTTGGTTGATTTCCGATTTACTCAGCAAATGGAAACACAAACACCTGTGACAGCCAACTCAGCACTCTAGCTCTCCTTACTGATAACAATAGACCTTGCAGGGCGACTTGACTAAAGTTCTGGGGGTAAATTCTTCTTAAAATAGTGTGGCTTCAGAGAGCACAGAATGATAAACAGATCTTATTTTTGACCATGTTCAAAGTTCTGTGGCACACTATTCTGTCTCTTCTCTCAGATCATATCTTTTCTGCCATAAGCAAAAACATTGTTATTCACTATGGTATTTAATTCTTGATTTTCAGTTGAGTTGGCCAATAAGTAGCCCATTGTTAAAGTACAATGAATCGAAATTCATAATAGCTGTTGCAATACCATTTGAGACTTAGGGACATTCCTTCTATCATTATCATTTCTGGGGGTTTCTATTAAATACAATGTGGAGAAGGGACGCCTACCCACCATGCTGCCCTGGTCTCTAGGCTATAACAGGAGAGGCAAGGATATTAGCACGCATCCAAAGCTTGCTGGTAGAATTGCAGCCAGTGGGGAGCTAGAAGAAATATCTGAATTTGATTCCAGACTCTGCAGTTGCTAGCTCTGTAACCTTGGGCCAATGTTCTTATACTTTCTCTGAGTTTCTGTTTTCACATCTGTAAAATAAGAGGGCTTGATTGGATTATTTTTAGGCCCTTCTAAGTTCTAAAATTGGAGGATATAAACAAATAGTTCAGGTTAACATCATCTTAATTTTCTTTTCTGCCCACTTCACAATAATCTATATTCTTATCAAATAAAAAGTGGAAGCCTGCAAGAGACAGTGCTCAGATTGGCCATGCTTCCTCATTCCCTGTGTGGCACGGAGGCCCTTGTCAGTATGAAGATGGCATAAGATTCGAGGAGCCTGAAATGCTGGGCCAGCTCAAGGATCGTGGTTGCCCTGGAGCCTGTGGGAACCCGTAGCAGCTTTGTATGAGTGAGAAATAAAAGCTTTTGGGTAAGTCACTGAGTTTGGGGGGGTTGGTTTTCAGTGGGTGGTAACCTAGCTCAGCCTATCCTACCTATGATTAGGTATACTGTGGCCCCCACACAGGTCAGAAGTGGTGGGGCCAGATTTTAAAATCATATCCTGGCTCTGCATTCTTAATCACAACAGACTTACATTTTCTAATTGACTCTTCTTAGCGCCTCATGCTTGGGAACACTTCCGGTGGATGTAAACAATCGTAAGTTTTCTTTTGATTTCTGTTCTCAAAAAGCATGTATGGAATATCTCCTTCTCCAAAATTTTAATTTATAAACAGCTGTTTACTAAGCTTTATGTTATACATG
>CM052539.1:173429808-173451637 GCA_028533065.1 Trachops cirrhosus | reverse complement strand
CTCTGCATTCTTAATCACAACAGACTTACATTTTCTAATTGACTCTTCTTAGCGCCTCATGCTTGGGAACACTTCCGGTGGATGTAAACAATCGTAAGTTTTCTTTTGATTTCTGTTCTCAAAAAGCATGTATGGAATATCTCCTTCTCCAAAATTTTAATTTATAAACAGCTGTTTACTAAGCTTTATGTTATACATGGATATATAGATATATAGATATATAGATATAGATATATAAATTTCTTGAAAGTTGTAAGCCCTTCCCTTAGCCATAATCTCATTTTCTTTACAATATCCTCCTGAGCTAATAATAATAGAAAAAGAGTCACTTTAAATGCCTTTCATATAGAAAGGCATTCTGTTTTCAACAGAAAACCAGGAAACTAGGAAGAAAGATTGCTGAGAAGCCTTTTTGTGCCTTAAAATTTTTTACTTTGTTATTGTCAGTGAGCCTCATTCTTCTGTCTCAGTTATGAAGCTTCAATGATTATGTCTTCAATTATTTAAAATTCTGTCTTCAAATTCCTTCATGATACAAATTCATATCTGTTTAAATAGAAATTATGATTATGCCAGAACAATTTAGGTGAAGACTTATTCATTGTTGTCCCACTTGCTTCTTTGGTTATTTTAAAACATATACTAAATGTAGCATTACAGACTATGAAACAACCTACAGAGAATTGCATGACAATAATTTAATTAGGCTTTTAGTTTATGAAGTCCTTGATGTAATTATACCTTTGCAAAGCACTGCAGGCAATTCATTTCTCTAAAAGTCTACATTATATCTGAAAATCCTCAGAGGAGGAAATGACATAAAAAATTCTAGTTGAATACGGCAGAATAACATCTGTAGTAATGTGGGGCTTTGGCAAAGAAAGTAAACACAGAACCAAGTAGAAACATTTAGTCTTGTTATGTGAAAATAAATAAGGCATCATAGATAGTTAATCATGAAAATATACTATTTCTCTGTATCTAGAAATATAGTGTTATGCAGCCAAAATATTTTAGAGGACTTACCAATTTAAGACTCATACTAACTTAATCATTAAAGTTGAAGTGAAAGATCTCATACATTATCGGATATGTATATGCATACATATATAACAGAACTACAATCTAGATTTTATAAACATATATAATAAATATATAAATTTATAATATACCTGATTATATATAATATGTAGCTTATATAAAATACATCTATACTCTGCTTTAGCTGATAATTTTCCAAAGAAGTGACTAGAAATTTGGCATCATAAGAGAATGAACTCAAATGTTGTGATTTATTGTCTTCTTTTTCAGTGTCTCATCAGAAATGTACAATCTTTAATACTATCTGATAACTATGAGTAAGAACACAAGGTTACTCGGCTGTAAGTCAAAGAGACTAACTCCATGAACCTAATCTTGAAATGTGGTAAATACATTGTCAACCCAAAGGTTTGTCAAGTAGGAAATTTTATGATTTTTTAACCTGTTCCTGGATGAGGCAAAAATTTGGAGGTGTTTATGCATGTATATTCATATATATGTATGCTCATATATGACAAACATATATGTTCTATTTATGTTTGTATGTTAATGTAGAACAACTATAGAGAGAAATAAGATTTGTTATTAATGGTCAATGCATATTTAATTTTACTCATTCTGGACAAAGACCTTAACTAGTAGTTATGTAAGGTCCACCAGCCTTTAATAAAGGTAATAGCTGGAGGAGAGGTTTTATGGAGAGTTGTGTGAAGCTGCTAAAGAGATTAACAATGACTGAACTGATCCTATAGAACAAAAATATCAACAATGTATAGCTACTTTAAACATAATTGTAAGCTATGAACTTCCATTCATTTATTCATCTATTTGAGCATCTAAAGGCCAGACAATGTGCGTTAGTGGTAAACAGAGCATTATAACGTCTGTCCTTTTGAAGCTATGGTGTAGTCATTTTTCATACTACCTTCTTTTTAAAATTTCTCTCTGAAAATAAACTTTCATCCCAAGGGATTCAATACAATAAGTATGTAATGCTTAGGATTAAAATGTTTTGATGCCCAGCAAATTGATCAAGCCTTAAGTTAGTGAGGAGATAATGCAAGGGGTCCCCTGTACCTTATTTTCACTGAGTCCATTGAACGACAAGATTTCAAAGAAATTATTTCAACATCTCAATATCTCAAGGGTAAAATAATATCTTGAGCCAAGTACTATCACTGTAAGTGATATACAAAGAAGTTATGATTACTTTTTAATTGCTTTTCACTTGGGAACTTGTGAGAACTTTTCAGTAGCTATGAGAGAAGTTCCTGGTTCTTGTGTGGTCAGAATTTCTTTTTTCTGGCATTCTCAGTCTTATGCTGATCCTTAATTATAAGTTGCCCCTTCCCCATCATCCTTATTGCATGTCAGTATGTGTGGGGATATTGCTCCATTTTAAATAAAGCCTTTATTAGTATTTTCAGAAACTTCTCAATCTCTACATCTATAAATTATTAACATTTACTTTAAGTACCAAAACTTTATCAACATGTTCTCAGAGATAGTGGCTCTTTTGAGTCCTTTGCCAAATGAAAGCCATTCATTGCCCTCCCAGTGGCTTCTCTCTGTGCTCAGTGTTATGGCTTTGCTTTCTAATCTGAGCACTTTGTCCTGCAGGAGCATCAGCATCTCGCCTTAAGGTAATATCTGGGGCTTGGTAATGGATGATGTGTTTTATCTCATGTCTTTTGGCAGGAGGGGTAATTTTCTTATCAAGATCCCAGTTTACTTAACTAAATAAATACAGTGACTTTGAAATATTTCTTGATTTATTTTAGGGGTTGGTAAACTATGGTCTCTTTTTGTAAATAAAGTTTTATTGGAACATATCCATGTCCATTTGTGTAAGTCTTATAGTTGCTTTTAAGCTACAACAATGGAGATGAACTCAATTGTTGTGATAGAGACTGTGTGACCTACAAAGCTTAAAATATTTACTATCTGGCTTTTTACAGGAAAAAAATTGTTGATTCTTGATTTAACTAAAGTAGAAACATTTCAATGCAAAGTAACCTCCCATTGGTAGAATGTTGAAGTCATTTGTAAGATTTAGAAACATCCACATTATGTATTCTAACATATGTAATAATTATATATTACACATATATTATATGCAATAATTATATATAAATGATATACAATTAATGATAATATCAATAACAACAATGATAACAATGGCTATTGTTATCATGGCTTATTTAACTATCATCAATAAATCAACAAACAATAAGTGCTGGCAAGAATGTGGAGACAGAGGAACACTTTTGCACTGTTGGTGGAAATGCAGAGTGGTGCTGTCACTGGGGAAAGCAGTATGGAGATAACTCAAAAAGTTAAAAATGGATCTGCCTTTTCACCCAGTGGTCCCACTGCTCGGGATATATCCAAAGGAACCCAAAACACTAATTCAAAAGAACATAAGCACTCCTATATTCATTGCAACATTATTTACAATCACCAAGATTTGGAAGCAGCCCAAGTGTCCATAAGTAGATAAGTGGATAAAACAACTATGGGACATTTACACAATGGAATATTACTCAACTATAAAAAAAGAAGAAAATTTTACCCTTTGTGACAGTATGGATGGACCTGGAGAACATAATGCTAAGTGAAGTAAGCCAGTCAGAGAAAAACAAATACCATATGATTCGCTCATATGTGGAATCTAATGAACAAACTGAGCTAACAAGGAAAATGGGGACAAACTCATAGATGGAGAGCAGGATGACAGCTAAGTGGGGAGAGGTTGGGGGTGGAAGGATTGAGCAAAAAGGAAAAAGGACTCATGGACATGGACAACAGCGTGGTGATTGCAAGAGGGAGCAGGTATAAAGGGACTGAATGGTAATGGGGAAAAAATTAACTTTCAGAAACCAAAAAAATTATAATGATAACAATGGCTAATATTTATTTAGTTCTTATAATGCATTAATATTTTTCTAAGTTATTTACATGTATCAACTAATTTAATCCCACAATCCTATGATGTGGGTATTAGATTTAGTCCCATTTTTCAGGTGAAGGAACTGAGGCACAGAGAGTAAATTACCCACTTAACGTTATAGTGCTGGTAAGCGAAGTGGTTTTCTAGAGACAGAAGCTTGGTTTATGGAGACAGGATTGCATGCACTTTACTTTTCTTCTAGATTTCTTGACTTTGCAAACATCCTGTGAGTGTCAATAAGTCAGAGGGATTTCTGGGGAAAAGGACTTCCTGAGATGACACAACTTTCTGAGGTCCTAACTCTAATAGAATAATAGAATAACACAGATGGCCACCCATTCTTTCTTGTCATTAGTATCGCCGAGCTCCAAGGGTTTTAAAGAAATTAGCTCACTGAAATGGAGGACGGGATGTCAGTGACCAGAGGGGAGAGGGGAGGGAATTTCAGGGGAGAAGGGAAGGGTTTACAGGAACAAATATAGAGGACACATGGACAAAACTACGGGGCTTGGAAATGGAAGGGAGGTGGGGAGGGCTGGGTGGGTGGGCTGGAATGGGAGTAAAAGATTGAAACTGTACTGAATAATCTAAAATAAAAAAAAATAAAAAAATAAATAAGGCAACAAAAAAAAGAGAAATTAGCTCAGTAGCTCTTACTTCCCTAAGGGAAGTGAAATTTTATCCCAACTCCACAGCTGAGAAATTAGCGCATGCAAGCAAAATAAATTGTTCAAGAGGATACTGTAGTTCAGTGACTGAGGTGGAATTTAAATCGACCTTTCTGGTTTTCCTCACGTGTTGTCTACTTCCAAGGGCAGCGGTGTTTCTGGGCTATGTAGTGAGAAATACTCCAGGGTTTTGGCTGTACTTAAAATGGAAAGGTTATTTATAAACTTTCAAAATCTCGAATGAAAGAGAGACATGGTGAGGGATTAGAGGAGAGAGAAGGAGAGATAAATGGGTAGAGAGAGAGACAGCAAGCCTGCGGTATCTGGGCTGACATAGATGGTGTTGCTGGTGGGGGTAGGCATCGGGGTTGGAGGCAATATGGCCAGGCGAACCAGGTCCAGGCAGCGTAAGAGACAAATTGGTACATACAGATAATATATTTTAAAATTGATTTGTCTCAGAAAGAATTTGACATGAAAACCATTAAGTCAGATTGGAAAATGCATTAAATATAATGCTAAAAGAATGGGGGAAAAACAAAACAAAACAAAACAACGAAAAAAACTGTGCTTTCACTGTGCAGAAGTAATAACTATTCAGTTTTATGTGTACACACAAATGAAATCTATATACATATGTGATATACTTATATCTTTTTTAATGGATCAACTCATCTTGGAGATCAATTCATATCAGCATTTCATTCCTATTATATAGCTGTTTTGTATTTGACTGTATGGATAAGCCATAATGTGTTTAATTAGTTCCTATTGAAGAGAATGTAAGTTTTTTACCCTACTGTTTTTCTCTAAAAATAGTATGAGTGAACGTCCTTGTACATGTATCAAGGCATTTTTTTGTAAAATAAATTCTTAACATTAAAGTTGCTGGGCCAAATTTCCTTTATAGTTTGACAAATCTGGCTGTGTATTTGCCAAAAACTCTTACCAGTAACAGTAATATACACCTAACTATATTAAGACTGCCCATTTCTTCCTCATTCTCACCAATACTGAGCATTGTGAACTAAAAAAAATTTTTTTGGTTACTTCGCTAAGTGAAAAATATTGGTTTATAAGTACATATTATATATGAAGGAAATAAGAACTTTATATATGTTGGGTAAAGATAGGTTTATAGTTGTTTGTATAGAAAATAATACAATATTTAATCAATAATATTATAATAATAAACTGTTTTGCATACTCATAACTGTAAACTTATTTTTGCCCTATCCTGTATGTACAGATATTCATTCTGAATTTGCTAATTATATTATGATCATGTTTATGATTAATTTCTACTTTTATATTTTTTAAGAAATTATTTTATTTCAGCTATTGCAACTGAGAAAGTATTCACTAATGAGAAACAACTCAAAGGAAGGAGCAGGCCTGGGTTGCACAGAGGCAAGTGAATGAAGGAATTATTGATAAAATTGGAGGTGAGTCTTATCTGGGAAAATACCAAAATATGCTAGTTCTTTGGATTTAGCCATTTCCCAGAACTTAAAGGATAGAAATCTTTCAATTATTACTGCTTTCTTGGAGCAGAAGGCTTGGATAAAGTTTATCATTGATATTCTCTTCTTTTGTTCAAAACAAATGTCACCGAACAACTTGGAGGTATTCAGGCCCATGCGTGCCAGCATCTAAGACACAGTCTTTCAAGGGTACTTGATAATCTTTTCATGGTTTATCTTAAAAGGAAATTTTTACTTTTAAGGCAAAATGATTAATCCCTTCCCTTGTGTGACACAAAATACTTCACATCAAAAGCATAAAATTGTAATTTTTATACTAGCATGGGATCTCTTTTTGCATTCAAATATTTACTGTTGATCAAATTTTAGTACCAGGATTTAGAAACAGATTTGCTTGATTTTTATTTCTCTAGTGGCGATCCAGGTGCTCCAACATAATTTTATGTAATCTATTTTTTCAGCTGATTTAATGTGACTTCTTTAATATACAGGTATAGTATTTTCCCATATAAATTTTGTTTATTTCTGATTCTCTGTTCTGTTTTACCAATTATTTTATGTTGGCTCTTTTCTAATGAAAACATTTTTTCTATAAATCCCATTGGAGTATAACATGCATACAGAAAAGTGTACAAATGATAAATGTACAACTCAGTAACTTTTCACTAAGTGAGCTCTCCTGTGCAAATAGCACCGAAATGAAGAAATATGTTATTAGAAGTTCATATGCCCCTTTGTGTCACTCCAGTTATTCCCCTATCCCACACACACCACACCCTGAAGGTAACCAGTGTCCTGACTTCTAATGTAGAATCACAGACTAGTTTTCCCTGGAAAAATGAAATATATGCCTAGCTTCATTTGTTCAACATCATATTTCTGAGATTCATCCATGTTTTTTTAATATAGTGGTTCTTTTTTTGGTGTATAGCATTCCAAATTTGTGACTATTTATAATTTATCAATTTCATCATAGTTGGATATTTGTAATGCTGTTAGTTTTGGACTGTTACAAACAAAAGCCTGTAGATTTTACCTTACATGCAAGCAAATTAGTTGACTTGTTGCAGTTTCACAACAGAATATAGGGAATTCCTGGTTCACAAATAAAGGACTTTATTACTCACAGCAATAGAATTAGAATATCAGTATTTTCTTTTGCTAGTTTCCCAAGCCCAAATGCCCACAGGGTCGGTCACGTGCAGGGGCCAAGGTGACGCCTGCACAGGCAGTGGAGTTTCTGTTGAAGGAGAGGAGCCCTGAACTAGCTTAGAGACTGTGAAGGGTTTACCAATGATCGTAAGCTTGCCTGCCCTTCACTCAGGGGGGAGACACTATCTCTTTCTTTCAAAGCTGTAAACAAACCCGCCTTTTACCTTGGATACAGACATCACTGAAAATAGAATATAGAAAAGCAATGTGTCTCTGCTTGCAAGACATGCAGACACACACGATATGCATGGATAATTGTCCACCAATAGGAGCAGGACAGGTATACCCACTATTACTAGTACTGTTTGACATGTTGCTGGATATCTTAGCCAATGTTATGAGGGAAAAATAGAAACCAGAACTAGGAAGGCACGGAAGTTAAGAAAGTAAATATCATTATGTGCAGATAATAGGGTCATAAACCCAGGAAGTAAAAGAGCTTACAGACAAATTATTACAACTAAAAATAATTTAATTGTTGGGCAAAAGATAAATTTTTAGAAATCAGTAGCAGTGATTACCAGATAGAAATGTAGTAAAATATGTATTTTCATAATTTCAATACTTAAGTAATAGAAAACATGTAATGTCTGGAAATTAATTTAACTATGACTACTCAAACCCTACTTAGAGAAACCTTGAACAAAAGGCCATAGAAGATTATCTAAATAAATCATATCCATGATTTTGGCTAAAGTGATTTAAGATTGAAATTATATATTTTTTCTAAATGTATCTATATATTTAATGTAATCTCAATCAAAATTCTAGTTGAATTTCTTGAAAAACTCAGAAAATTTAACTTAAAGTTTATCTGAAAAAAAAAAGAGGTCCACAAACAGCTAAATCAGTGTTATAAAAGAGGAGCAATACAACAATGAAGGCATTTTTCTAAAGGCAGGATAATCTTTGTACAAGAACACATGACCTACCAGTTACACAGAAAAGAGAGTTCAGAGACAGGCCCGTGTTTACGGGACAACTAACATCCCAGACACGGCCCCGTGAAGGATGAGCTGTACTGCAGGGGATGGCTTACTTTAGGGAGAAAAATAAAATGGATCCTGACCTTTTACTATAGAAAAAGGTGATTTTAAGTGGACCAGGGCAGTGGTCTTATTAATCAAAACTGAAAACATATGAATCACAAGGCCTAAATGTTGATGAATTTTTTTACATCAGAATTAAGAATTAATAATTTCTACTAAAAAAAAAACAAATACCACAGTAACTACCATTCTATTCTCTGTTTCCATGAGTGTGTCTGCTACTTGAAAATGGGTAACATTCTGCTTTGGGTTCTGATTGTTTCCCTGGGGTTTTCCTGGCTGCAGTGAACAGCAGACTCCTCCCGGATGCCTCCTCATAAAACAGGCAGCAGATTTACGTGGCATGAACCACGCAGGAGAAGATTACAACAGAAATAGCCTCTTTTGTTACCCTCCAGCACCTTTAAATAATGATTCATCTTAGTGTTTTTCTCTGTAGAACGCTTGATTTTTTTATTGTAAAGTGATTCAGTTTACTACGTAATTTCACCTACATTGTGATCTAATTTACTCTTACTGCAGTATAGTTGATTTAACAAATAGTTACCGATATTCCTTATCATCTTCCTTTTGCATATGACAACAGATTGTTAACAATTTCAGTGTGTACAATATAATAATTTACTATGACATAAAACTCATCCAGAGAAGTTTTTTTGGTTAGAAATGATCTCTTTTTTGGAAAGCTTATGAGTCTCTTCATTTTAATCACTATCATGAGCATTCGACCCTCTTGCAGAGGACATTTTTAATCAAGAACCTATTTAAAATTGGATTTATTGGGGGTGACATTGCTTTACAAAGCCAAACAGGTTCCAAGTGTACAACTCAATGCAACATCATCTGCGCACTGTGTGGTGTGCCCATCACTTCCAATGAAGTCTCTTCCCATCCCCATTCTCCCTCCCCTTGACCCTTTGCTTACCTCCACCAACCCCCAATGTCCTTTTCCTCTGCCTCTCACCAGTCTATTGTCTGTGTCTTTGTGATACATACACACACACATATATAATGTCTGTCCAGAAGATATCCAGCTATGTACTATGAAAAATAGAGACATTTATTGGAGATGACTACAAGATACAAGAAACATTGTACACAGGACAATGATGCCTCAGTCTCATTCAAAGTAGGCTCCTTGGGACCTCACACAGTTCTCCCAATTGCCATCAGCTGCCCTGTTGCATTTTCCTGAATCTCACTGATGGTCTGAAATCTCTTCCCTGTCACAGATGATTTTAGTTTTTTGAAAAGCTAGAAGTCTCAGGACACCAGATCTGGTCTGTAGCAGGCTGAGTCACCTGGGTGATTTGATGTTTCCCAAAAAAACTCTGCACGAGACATGATGCATGAGCAGGCATGTTGTCATGGTGAAGCTGCCAATCACCACTTGCCCATACCTGCAGCCTTCTGAATCATCCAAATAGTTTCCATGGAGGAATGTTCAAGCTTAATGCAAAATTTGATGCAGATTTATTGCTCTACTCGCTCAGTCATTTTGAATGTGATGGCCACACAGTACACATCATTGCTCAGTAGGCATCTACTGCCCCCACTGACTAGTACAGTGAAGTCATCATCGTTCACATGTGCATTTTCTAGTCCACTCTCCGTGGCTGCCAGGTTACACTGATAAACCGTTCTTGGTTTATTAACAATGGCTGGAATTTTTCCTCATATATATGCTTTTTAGCTTGATCTCTTCACCTTCTTTTCTTCAGTTTTCCAACCCCCATTCCTTCTGACAGCTATCAGTCAGAGACATTTTTTAAAAATACAAGTACATAGTAAACTTGCAGAGTTTGAGATGGTGTGTTTTCATCTGGATTTACTCACTAGCTAAATGTCTCACTCCTACACAAAAGACTTGTCAGGTACAAATTGGGCAAAGTGATTGGTAAACTAATACACGGCATGAATCTTCTGGATTGCTTAGAAAATACTCGGCATGATGAATTCTGCACTGGCAATGACAAGTACCAGCCATACGTCAAGGAAAGAACTGACTATCAGTTGCTGGGAACTGCTTTTATGTTTGGAGTGTTTATCTGAAGTTGTTGTTGACGGGAACGTGATAACTTATGGGGCTTTAAAGATATTGATAATATAGAAAATGTTCCTTGTGGAATTAGCAGAATAAAGAACTTGTTTCTGTCTTAACTCTGTGGTTCTGAGGGTATGCCTTTTATGGCCCCGATAGTAGCTGAGCTAGGATTTATTTTTGAAGGAGACTCTGGAGGTTTGTCCTGAGCTGTAGAGGAACGGCTTGAGAGCTTTAGAATCCCACGAAGTGTTTCTCTGAAGCTATCAAAAGCCCTAGTATACTGAACTTTTCTGCCAACAGAGATTTTAGTCAAGAATAATTGGAAATAGGATATTGAGGACACAGTAGGTTTTGTGGTAAAAATGTCAAATAATATGTCTTTCTGCAAACAGTTAGATTGATTGCCTGGAGGCACCGAGCCTTCGTGAACCAAGTAAATAGATAAATCAGTTTCCACCATGTAAACCTGGATTTGACACAAATTCCTAGGTAGCATGGGAATTTGCATGTAAACGTGAAAGTCATAGAATTGTGACTTATTCTTCTTTCCTATCGCTTCAGAGTTAGTGAATCTTTTAAAGTCTGGAGTGTAACCATAAACCAGATGATGGGTTCAGCCTTTTAATTTTTACTAATAAATTGTTCAAGAACTAAATAGGTATTGTAATATTTTCAAGTTAATTTTTGTAGAGACTCTAGTGACTTAGGATTTTTATAGCATTTTGCTATTAAGAGTTGTGATGGGTTACTCAAAGTTAAAAATAAATTTAGTCTGATGCATACCCTCAGACTAAACCCTCAGTTTTAGTACACTAAAGGGTATGCATCTGAGGGTATGCATCTAAACCCTCAGATGCATACCCTCAGTTTTAGTACACTAAAACTCTGCTTTATGGAAACATCAACAGAAGCTTGTTGCTACCAACCTAATGTCAACTGAAATACCAAATCTGGGCTGCAGAAAGAGCAGAAACTTTACTACGAGGAAGAGATTGTAAACTGGGGAAACAGTTTCTCATGGAAACCGAAAGCGTGCTCCTTGGAGACAAAGGGGAGGCTACTTTTTGTAAAGATGAAAGTTAAAGGGTGAGGAGAAACCACGCTGAAAAGACCAGCGTGGCTGTTGAGGAAAGGGAGAGCCTGTTTCCAGCCACAGGAAACCACACTACCGGATGTCCTCAGATGGGAAGGACCCTGACGCGTGCTAGAACTGAGCTGAGGACCAGCGAGAGTGGCTTCAGTGCAGCCGCTCTCTGAAGATGAGGCCAGGCCACCATGCAGAGAGTCCCCCTGTCCTTGTGAAACTCAGCAAGGTAGCAAGCAGAACAGGAACTTAAGGACAGTGCTTCCTGACTCCTTAGCTTCTCTCCACTTCTCTGGGATGCAATAACTTCCATAGAGCTTTGCAGTCTCCAGAACACTTCCATAGTCCTTATGTGTCTGAGAGCCCCTGAATCTTAGAATCTTACCTTCTAAGTAGCCTCACACCCGACTTTTCTCTCCATTCACTCGTCTCTGTCCTAATTCCCCGCTCTTGAAATCTCTTCCCTTCTGTGTTCTCCCTCCCAGTCTCATCCACTCCAATCCATTTCCACAAAGCTGCCAAAGTGATCTTTCTAATAATTTATACACCGTCATGACTCTATAAGTTTGAGTAATTAACTTGTGTGAATACTAATGACTGTCTTTATAATCAATGGTATTTCTACTACTCATTCTGTGTTCTACCCGACTTCCCTGATTATTTCCTGACCCCGCCAAAATCTTGGTACCTTTTTTCCATTTGCACAGCACTAAGTATGTACCTTTGCAGTGGTATTCACTACATTATACAGTGATCATTTAGACAAAGGCCTTTCCTTCTTCATCATGCACTATAGGAGGGGGATGGTGTTGTGTCTCATTCGTTATTGTACACCAAGGATTTAGAACAGTGCCCGGAGAAAGAGAGGGTCTGATAAATTATCTGCTGACTTCGTGAGTTTCATTTGTTAACTAATTTACTCTCAGTCCCTTCAGTACCTTTTGAACAATTCTTGGGAGAGGCTTTGAGTAAACAGAAATTTACACTCAAGTGTTACCAATGTAATTATCACTGTATTGATGTTTTCTGATACATACTGTCTTATGAAATAAATTCAGACCTTTTGAAATCTTAACCATCTAAAAAAGTCAACATTTTTTTCTAGAAGGTAATATTAGAAGGCATTATATGAACATAAGTTAAAATATTTAGGTTTTGATTTTCTTCGTTATAGTCAGGCACTTTGCAAATTGTGGTCTTTCAGTAATGGGATGTGTTTATGAGATGAGGCATACCATTCAAAGAATTATCCTGTAACTCTGATGGTGAAATTTTAGTCAGTTTATCTATGTTGTGAGAAACTGACACAGTCTCAAACTGGCATTGGAAGGAAGATGGTCTATATTTTTAAGAACTCAAAACTCTAAATAAATTGTTTTGAGAGCTGACTAAAATTAATCATTATTACATATACTCTAAGTCTCTAAGTGCAAATTTATTTTGGATTTAGAGTATAATTTACTTTTATAAAGATCCATATTACCTTTTTATAAACTTTATAGAAACTAGGCTTAAAACACAAGTTTCCTGTTTTCTTCACATGGTGTTTTATTTTTTCAACCCAGCATTTATTTTATTCCTTCTGGAGAAACAGCCAAATGCTCCTTTCCCTTTTGGAGTATTACTTCTTCCCTATTGTGTGCAGCAACAGAGCTTCTGGCATAGTCTCGATTTATCATGTTTCCAGGAAGATTCTACTTTGTATTCTCAGCAGTAACCATCTTGCAAGCCACAGTGGTCAAACATTTAAAAATAATAACCGCTATTTGTCGGACAACTTTGATTTGCAAGACAATGGCTAACCACTTAGTGTGTTACCGGTGACCTCTTATCAAAACTGTGAGAGAAAGGTCATAGCGACATTCTTTTTCTAAAAAATTACTTTTAAACATTTTTTCAAACTGTGATTCTAACCACAAAACACCTAAACAACATCATCAATTTCAAGAATTCACAAACCAGGCAACTGTTCTTTCAACACTTCAAATTCTAAAGATAGATTTAACAAAAGCAACATCGATAATGTACCGTCTTTTTTGGACCATAAGACACACTTAGGTTTTAGAAGTGGAAAACAGGCAAAAAAAATTTTGAAGCAAAAAATTTGGTAAAATAATAACACAAATAACATAATATTTCACCAATGTAAATGTAAACAGAACTCAACAGCAGCATTAACAACCATTATTCCTCCCAAATTTGTGTGGGGGGGAGTGCATCTTATAGCTGCAAAAACACCAACTATAATGATTAACTACTGATCAGTCACTATCAGATGCTTTACTCACTTACTGTATTTAACTTCCACAATGGCCCAGTAGGTAGTATGTAATCTCCTATTACGCAGATAAAAATAAAGTCTCAGTGAGATTAATTACTAAATGCTGTGTCACACAGCTTGTTAGTAGTGGAACAGAAATTGAAAATTGTATCTGCTTGATTACAAGGTTCATTACTCTTTTCATAATACTACACTACCTTGAAATTGCCTTAAGAGGGTAAAAGTGTACTTATATTGTAGGCATTAATCCCATCTCCTATTACTTTTTATGTTACCTTGCAATGAAAAGAGATCTAATTTCTGGTATTTAGGTCTCTATTTGTTGGATACTAGTATAGCGTGACTAACCTGGAGGGTCAAGTCAAGGAATGTGTATAAAGGGCTCACGGACAAAGACATGGTGGGGAGGATTAAAAGTAGGAGGTCTGGGGTCAGTAGGGCAGGGGAGCATAATGGGAGAAAATGGAGAAAACTAAGTGAATGACAAAAAAATAAAAAATAAAAATGTATCCGTAAAAAAATTTATATTTTCCATAATGTGTGCATTGCTAGCAGTCAAAGAAAACATTGATTTTAATATTGTCTGCACTTTGCTTGAAGCATTGTTAACTAAAGTAATATATTCACACTTGTCCCATGCGTGTTCAGACCACAATGAATAATGTACTTTTCAAATATAAAGCAGCAAGCTATAAACTAGGGCATAATTATGCTGAGTGAGTTATGGTGTTTAAAATCAGCATCTGACATGATGTCAAATAGTAAAATGGAATGAAGCAGCATATGCAATGCAAAATCATTTATCCTTTATGAAGCTGGTGAAAGAGGACTGTGCGGCCTCGAAAATTCCTTTGGAGAAGAACATGTATTATCTTTGATGTTCCGTCAGTGAAAACACAATGGCACAGAAAGAGAAGTTATGATGAACTTAAAAAAATTAAATGGAACTTTTCTGCTTTTATATGCTAAAGATCTTTTATATGCTAGAGATATTGACTCACCGGGAAAACAGTGGGTGGGGATCACCACTTACTATGCTTAATTTGGATTATCAACACACTTTTTTCTTAAATCATTTTTTTATTAATGTTCAATACAGTTGTCTCCATTTTCCCATCACCACTTCCCCCGCCCCACCCACCCTCTTTTTTTCTTTTCAAATAGCAAACTGTCTTTTTTATTTTAAGTTATCACTTAAAGTGGTTTTAATATATGTTTAAATTTTTTTTAAATTACCATTTAAATTCAATATTATTTTTTATTTGTTTCAGGTGTACCAGCTTAGTGGTTAGACAATCATCTACATTACAAACTGGTCCCCTGATAGTCCAGTATCCAACTGGCACCAGACATAGTTGTTACGACATTATTGTCTACATCCCCTGTGCTGCACTTTGCATCCCTTGCTGTTTTGTAACTACCACTTCGAGCTGCTCAGTCCCTTTACCTTTTTCAGCCAGCCTCCCGATCCCCATACTCTGACAGCCATCGGACTGTGTTCTGTATCTGCGAGTCTGTTTCTCTTCTGTGTGTACATTTACATTGTTCTTTAGATTCCACACATAAGTGAAATCATAAGGTACTTGACTTTCTCTGACTGACTTATTTCACTTAACATAATACCCTTTGAGTCCATTCATGTGGTAACAAATGGTAAGATTTTGTTCCTTTTTATGTTCAAGTAATATTCCATTGCATACGTGTACCACAGGCTTTTTTTTTTTTTTTTTTTACTCAATCCTTTAATAGCAAAACTAAAGTCAGTTTTACATGATGGTAAAGTGTTGTTGAATAAAATTTTTCTGAAAAAGTTTTAGCTAAATCTGATTTACAAAGACAACTGATACCACTATAAGCTACTGAAACATTAAAAGTAAATATTCTGCTTTTTTGAAACATATTTGTTATTAATTGTAATGAAATGCTTTAATTGACAGCCATTGTTTTGATAGTTTATTATGAGGCTTTGCTATAACCAGTAAGAGATGAGTCCAAATAATAAAAGTACCTCTGATCCTATAAAAATGTGCATATAAATGTTCTTTTAAAAGCAATAAGCAAGTCTTTCTTTAAATAAATTTACTTATTAATCTAATTGATTTACTTGGAATGATTCTTCTAAAATGTGGCACATTCACTTATACACACACACACACAAAACATACCTATACTGTTATAAATGGAATGTTGTGTCTTCCCAAATTTCATACGTTGAAATCCCAACCCAAGTGTGATGATATTGCGGTGGGGGGGTGGTCCTTGGGAACTGATAAGGTCATGAGGGTGGAGCCCCAATGAATAGCATTGCTGCCCTTATAAAAGAGGCCCCAGACAGTTCTTTACTCCTTACCACGTAAGTATACAAGGTGAAGTTGGCTGTCTACAGTCTCGAAAATGGCTTTACCAGACCCCGAACATGCTGGCACCGTGATCTTAGACTTCCACCCCCCAGAACTGTGAGAAAACACGCTTCTGTTGTTCCTAAGCCACCCAGTTTATGGCATCTTGTTATAGCAGCCTAAGCTGACCAAGCCACCAGTATTAGTTTCCTATGGCTGCCCTGCAAATTCTCACAAACTTCGTGGTTTAAAACAGTGAGCATTTATTCTCACAGTTTTGGAGGCTAGAAATGTAAAATCAAGATGTAGGCTGGACTGTGCTCTCTCCTGAAGGTTTAGGGGAGAATTCCTCCTTGCCTCTTCCAGATTCTGGTAGCCTCAGGCATCCTCTGGCTTGTGGCTGCATAATTAAACATCTGTCTCCATCTTCACGTGGCCTTTCCTTCTTCCTGCCTGTTGCCCCTCTGTGTGTTTCCTATAAGGACAGCCTGAGCTCCCTGTAAGGTAAGTATTTATGTCCTATTTGTGCTAGTATTCTTACTCTTCAGGATGGCTTTTGACACACAGAACTCAGTAAACATTCACTGATGCCATCTTGCTATTTTCATTATTTTTGTGCTTATCTTATTGTTAAAAACACTTAGTGATAGCAATAATGTCTAACTTTTATTGAGAGCCACTGTTTCGGATGTCTGGTAGGCAGCTTTTTAAGTTAGCTTTGAATGATTCTATACCCCTGGTATTCATGCCCTTATGAAATCCCTCCCTTTGACTATGTGTTGAGTTTAGTAACCTGCTTCTAATGAACAGAATACAGCAAATGGGATTGGCTGTCACTTCTGAGATTAAGTTACAAAGCGAACATGACTTCTATGAGTCCCACCTTATTCACACCCACCTGCTCTTGCTCTCTCTGATGAAGCAAGCTGGCTGCCATGCCGTGAGCTGCTCTGTGGAAAGGCCCTTGTGACAAGGAACTAAGGGCAGTCGCCAGTCAATAGTCAACCTTGAAGTGAGGTCTTCAGTTCAACGATTGCAGAGGAAGTGAATCTTGTCCAGACAAGTGAGCCTGACAGATGATGCTTCCCCAGTCAAGCTGTGGCCGCAGCCCTGGCCAGCGTCTTGTCTTCAGCCTTTGAAGAGACTCTGAGCTACAGGACCTAGATAACGACATTTGCACTCCTGACCCAGGAACTGTGCGGTGATCGGTGTTTGTTGTTTTAAGCTACTAAATTTTGGACTAATTTGTTACCTACAATAGGTAAGTTCAACTCATTGTTTCAACCAATGTCCATGAATCAAATCATTTCTTATAATAACACCATGAGGCAGACACTATTTTTAACTCCATTTCACAGATGAGAAAACCAAAGCGCAGATTTTGGTCTGAGCACAACTCAGCTGCTCCTCTGCTCAGGTCTCGGAAGGCTATAATCAAAGTTTTGTCTGGGGCTGCAGTTCTCATCTTGGGTTCAAGTCCTCTTCCAATCTCTCAAAAGTTGTCAGAATTCGGTTCCCTGTGGCTACATGATAAAAGTCCCTGTTTTCTTATTAGCCTGTCATCCAGAAACCACTCTCAGTCCCTGGGGGCTGCCCATAGTTCCTCATCACCTTCCTTCCACAGGCAGGTCACAACACAGGTGTTTGCTTTCTTCCAGGCTATCGTGAGCATCTCTTCTGTCTTCCAGCCCCCCTTTTAAGAGCTCATCAGGTCAGAATGGATTACAATATAGTCTTCCTTTTGGTGAACTACACTGATTAAAAACATTAATTACATCTGCAAAAGTTTCTTTGTCATCCCCAACCGGTGTGGCTCAGTTGGTTGGATGTCATCCTGCAAAGCACAAGGGTGACAGTTCGATTCCTGGTCAGGGCATAGGCCTAGGTTGCAGGTTCAGCTGCTGGTTCAGTCACGGTCGGGGTGCATACTGACCCGTGTTTCTCTCTCACGTGGGTGCTTCTTTCCCTCTCCTTCTCCCTCCCTGCCCCCTTTCTCTAAAATAAATACATGAAATCTTTTTAAAAATCTCTTTGTCACGTAAAATAATATAGCCATTGGAGTGAAATTCTACTATATTCATAGGTTTCATCAAGAGCACGGGATGCTGGAGATCATTTTAAAATTGTGGGGGAATAGGTCCAGGGAATAAGAAGCATAAATGGTAGATACAAAATAGACAGGAGGAGGTTAAGAATAGTATGGGAAATGGAGTAGCCAAAGAACTCATATGGACATGAACTAAGGTGGGGGAATGATGGTGGGAGGTGGGGTACAGGGCAGAGGGGAGAAAAAAATGGGAAAACTGTAATAGTATAATTAATAAAATATATTTTTTAAATAAAATAAAATAAGTTTTATCTACAACAAACATGTCTTCATCTAGTCTTTCATTGCACCTCTTTTTATATAGTTGTAATAATGTGGTACATTTAAATATACATATCCTCCTTTCAACTGTATCATATTATAAGCATTTTCCATGATTTCATAAGAATCATAACCATACTTTTAATAGGCTTATAATGTACCATATAAAATTAAGTTTGACAAATTTTTCTATACATTTTCATGTCTAATCTTGGAGAAATTAAAATATTTAATTTTGAAGTGAGACAAGTTTCTTAATTCTTGCTTAATTATGTTAACATAATGCCTAGCACATTGTAAACATTTATCATCTTATCATTTATTTTTACCTTATTCTCACTTTACTATAGATTTTTGTAGATTTATTTGATACCAAAGATTTCTGCTTGATGTCGGTGAGAATGCAGAAACATTTGGAATATAAAGATGAGCATTCAAATGTAACTTGAGGTTTTATTTACTAGCTGTTTACCTTAGCTCTCTCATGTATAAAATGCAGATAGCAATATGCATCACCCAGCTTCTTGAAAATGTGTATAAGAGGATAAATAGTATAATCATTATATAATGATTCTCAATAATTTGGTATTATAGGTACTTTGTACAGATACTTATAGTCAAAATTCTTAGTGAATGATCCATATTTCTCTGACATCCAGAGTTTGTGGAAATAGCAAAAGTTTGTAAAAGATGAATTATAGAATTAAAGCAAGTTTAATTTTAAAGGAATAAAGCAATGAACTGTTTTAAAGTAGTTTCCTTTATTTTCCAAACAAGATCTGTAAAAAGAATATATATACAAAACTTTATAGCTTCCATGTTTCTTAAGGATAACAAATAAATAACAAACATAAATATACTCATTTAAAACAGTCACTGTATTTAATGAATACCACATTTTACTCAACCATTTTCCCTATAGATTTCTTGAGGCAAGCATAAAAAAATTACTCATTTGGTTCAAAGAAAGCTTCTTTAGTTGTCATTTACGGTGTTATAATCCATTAATTGCTGTATTTTCATTACATTCATCTTTATTTTTCATTGAGGTTTTGCCACATTCTAGTCTGAAACACTCACATAAAAACTGCGTGGCCTAAAAATGCTAAAATGTTCTGCAAATCGTTGCATGTTAATTAAATTCAATGTTATTGCAATCTTTAATTTCCTTTTTACAGGAAGATATCTAAAGGTAACTGATGGGAACATTACATAAGGAGAACCATTTAGGCTTATGTACATTATAAAATATAAAAACTTACAAATTTCAGCAGTAACGCTGAGTGTGAGAAAAAAGCTGTCATTTATATTTTAAAAGTTTGTGAGTTTAATTAAGGTATTTTATTTTCATAAAAGCATTCATAAAATGAGAATGTCTCAGACAATTTTTTGCCCCGACGATGATGCTCTGCTGCAGAGACGAGTGATCACTTCGGAAGGAGGGATTCTGCAGGGGCTGACTCACAGCATGGTGGGCGCCATCCCCTGTCGTACTTAACAGCAGGGGCACGCTGGCTCTGAGTGAATGATCCTCTCCGTGCCTCAGGTTGCTCATCTATAAAATGGGGAATACATTGGGGATACATTATCCTGAAAAGGTTTTGTGAGGAAAGAGTGAGATCATCTATATAGAGCGCTAAGGCTTAGCGCGTTGTAAGTGCTCAAAGTTAACTTTAATTCCATTACTATAATTTATAGTGCCATTTTTATAGACAATTTCTGAAATGTGAACCCATCGCTTTTCTAATGCCTCCCTGATGGCATTTCTTTGAAGAAAACCTGATAATATTTAGGCATTAAATTGAACTGTGGCTGCCAAGTTTCGATTCTGATGTGATTTCTCTTATGTTTTAGTGCCAATCTTCATTGTAAATGAGCATGGGAAAAGACTTAGTTGGTCAGGGAAGGGAATTTAAAGCTATTTCCTTTAAAATGGTAATGAATCTAAATCTCCCTAAAACCATTTATGAAAAAGTTTTAAAAGGTATTATCATGTCCATTATGTAGAGGGAACTGTGGAGGAAACAGACTGACATTATCCTTTTTATCTTCTGCCCTATAAAACTAGATGAGATATCGTTAACTTAGACCATACTACTCTTGTCCCGACATGCAGAGTGTTTGGACCAGCTTCTTCTTCTCCTACAGGAAAGGTCTCTGGTGCCCCATAAAACCTTGTGGTTATATTCCCATACCTTTGGGGATCAGTCCTGACTCCGCCTTCCACCTTCCCTTAGTCATGTGCTCTCTCTGCTCTATGGCTCCAGGGTCTGCTGGAACTGTCCAGACCATTCACACCAAACAGGCTTTGCGATTCTGGTTGTGCCCTCAGACAGTTTCAGTTCTTACTTCTTGGTTCCATGTTATACTCCCACGGACCAACATTGTTCTATGTCAGTCTTTGCCCTGGCATCCAGAATCCTGGCTCTAGTCAGTCTCAGAGCCATGCCTGACCAGCGAGATGGGGTCAGCCAGTGACCCAAATCTTGAGTATTTCAGTCTGGAGATTTTCCTGGAAAACTCGGAGCTTACGTTTATTTCTATGCATAATGACCCAAGATTGTATGAATGAGGCCTTCAGGAGCAGCTTGGTCCCAACCCCACACACCCTGCCTCACCCAATCCCCACCAAGGAGAAAATGAGATGACCCTGGGATGCTGGGTACCCGTGATTGAGAGATCATAACACATTTCCATAAGTGTCTCCAGTGAACCCAAACACCCATTTTTTATTCTTGTTTATTCTATTACAGCTATCCCAATTTTTCCCCCTTTGCCCTCTTCTATTCACACTTTTGTGCTTTGATTTGGAAGTGCACAGGACTCAATATGATGAAACCAAGTTTTGAAGGATATTCCTAAAGAGCAGACTTTGAAGAGTCGAGGAAATACCCAAGGATGATGCCCTTGCTGTGAGCTGTTTTCTCCCCCAAACCTGATGAGTTTATTCTGAGCCATGCAGTTCCCCTAACCCAGTCCTCTTGCATCCAAGAGTACTCATGGCTTAGAGATACACTTTTTAGAGAAATTTTCAGCCCAGTGGTAGCTGGCGTCTGTGGGATATGAAACTCTGTACCCTAAGGTAATACCTGGGCTACAGTTAACAACTCTAGTCCCAGCCTAAATGACCAACACCAATTACTACACTGGCAGATTCTTTTCAGAATACACTTTTTGCTCCATGTATTGGTTTGGCCAAAAAGTCCATTACTTTATTTCTGTTGAATAAAAGACATATTTTTCATTTTCACCAATAACTTTATTGATTTGGATACTTTGAATATGTCAGCTATCTCCCTCATGGTATAA
>CM052539.1:173389976-173429308 GCA_028533065.1 Trachops cirrhosus | reverse complement strand
TAGTCCCAGCCTAAATGACCAACACCAATTACTACACTGGCAGATTCTTTTCAGAATACACTTTTTGCTCCATGTATTGGTTTGGCCAAAAAGTCCATTACTTTATTTCTGTTGAATAAAAGACATATTTTTCATTTTCACCAATAACTTTATTGATTTGGATACTTTGAATATGTCAGCTATCTCCCTCATGGTATAAAGTGTATAACATTGATTCATGTCTTGATTGAAAATATTTGATGGGGAATATTCAGAAAGATTCACGTTGCAGCTGGAACAAAGCTGATTATTTCATTCTCGTGTTTAAAACCTTTCAATGTTTTCCAGTTGTGCCTCTCCAGCTTGGATGTGTGTATACAATTAAACTATTCAATGACTTAGATTCAGCAGCTCTGCAGTGGAGCCTGAAATTCTGTATTTCTAACAAGTTTCCAGCTACTGTAGCTAGACCTCTGATGAAACTTTGAGAAGCAAGGATCTACACTGAGGGTGGAAGTAGGAGGACAGATTGCAACTCACGGACCAAACCTAGCCCACTATCTGTTTTTAGATAAAGTTTTATTGGAACACAGGCACACCCATTTGTTTACTTACTGTCTATGACTGCATTTTCACTACAATGACAATAGAAAATAGTATGACAGAGACCATATGGCCCAGAAGCCTAAAATTTTTGCTCTCTTATTCTTTATAGAAATCATCTCTTCAGTCCCTGCTCTATACTATAGGATAAAATCCAAATTCTTTAGGAATGCTAGGGACAAAAAAATTTTCCTTCAGACCATTGTCCAACCTTATCATTTTCTGTCCCCTTAGGGTACATTACTACCATGTAATCAGCTTGCTGGTATCCAGCTCTACTCGGTCTTTCTCATTTTTTTGCATATGTCCTTTGCCTGGAACAACGTTTCCAGTTATTCCCACCTTGCTCACTCTCTCATCTTTATTCATTTTGGATCCTCCTTCTGCGAAGCTTTCTCAAGGCTGAGCTATGTGTTTGCCTGGGCTTGCCTTTGGATCCACTACTCCCCTGTCAGAGCACTTTTCGTTTTGCACAAACCCTCCCTATGTGTCTGTCTGGAAGGCAAGAATTGCATTTAATAGCATAATGTATAATAGATGTTTAATAAGCATTTATTTAGTGAATGAATTGTTGACCTTAAACTAATAAATAGCCAGATATTTCTCTTGCAAATTGGGTTTATTCAGGAAAACAAAGAATTGCAATTTGGGACATGCAGTCTAAGGGCAAACTATGTGCAAGTCCAGAGAACAAAGTGAAGGAATGTTCTTTTACAGACAAAAAAAGAGTTTCAGAGGGGCTATGGGAGGAAACTGAGAGCTTGAAGTGCAGTGGTTTCTCATTGGTTGAGTTGTAACAGCTTTTCATTGGCTGAGTGGTTGGGGGTAGGGAATGAGAGAGAAGATCCTTCTTCCTGCTGAAATAGCAGAGTCGAAAACATCTACTTGTTGGAGATGAAAAGTACATCTCCTCCTGTTTGGGGTAATTGATGATGAGTAGTAGGATATGAAAGCTCCCTTACAGTCCCTCCAAACTCCAATTTAAATGTTTCTGTTTATTAATCCTTACAGAATACAGTGGGAATAAGTGTAGCACATCTAGAGGGAGAGTGAGGAGACAGGTTTGGGCAGGATTTATTTAGGAGAGAAGTGGGAAAAACATTGGACAGCCGAACAATACTGATTTTAAAACTTGGCACAAGGACTTGCTTTTTCACTCTGGTTTAGCACTTCTCCAAATGACTCCTGAGAAATCCTGGATCTATGAGATGTTCTTCAATACATGTCTTTGTGGTCAAATAAGTTTCAGAAACAATGCAGACTATGCCCTCCATTTTCAGATTCACAGTTCACAGAATTTTATAGTAAAGAAACCAATTTAACTTTGTTTAATCCAGGAAAATTCAGATTTTTGACTGGACTTTTTCCCTCCCTTGGAATAGCAAGTATATTTTAAGGCTCTCATTCTCTGTGGAGTCCACTTTGGGAGATGCTGATTTGGCAACGCAGAGCATGAAAGTCTAGAATTGCAGTGATGTTCTATGAGGATGCTCCTGGCAGCTGCAGAGTGGATGCGCTGGAGCGGCGGGGGGTGGGGGGCACACAGACCTGCTCTGAAGTTAGGCAAGGGATGATGAAAGCTGAGGTAAAAGTGGGGAGAGGAAAGAAGGGTGAATACAAGCCAATGTAGAAGAAACAATTTTTGAACTACTAAGATGCTGAAGGTCCTACTACAAACTCCCAAGCAGTTGTGCATTTCTTCTTGTACAGCACCCCTGACAGGGAAGATCAACTTCTTTTTTACTACTTCTTGCAATGGACAACTCTGTATTGCAAATAGCAACTCATTTTACATACTGGAGGAAGATTTGCTTTAATAAAGCTATTTACTTTTTCTTGTTTTCTTCATTATCAGAGACTCAGGTTAAAGCCGGGAAAGGGTATCCAAAAATCTGAAATATCAAGAAATAATGTATTTATTATACTCTTGTAGATGAACAATTTGACTCATATCTTTAACTTCAGAAGTATACTACCTAAAAATATAATGAGCATGTTATTTAAAATTAAACTAACATCATTTAACAATAATTTTTTCCTGTGAAAAACAGTTGGAAATTTACTACAGTTTTTTTAAAGATAAACTTTGAATTATGCTCACATGGATTTGAATCCTTATCCTGAGTCTACCTGGATCTTGTTAAAAATCCAAAACGTTGTGCTTCCCAAACTCTGCTCCCACAGGAATTGAGTGAAGTGTTACAACACACACACACTCACTCTCATACACTGGGAGGAAGCTGGTTAAACAGATTTCTTTGCTGCAGGAATCCTCTGACCTTTATATAATAATGTGTGTTGTGAATCTGCAAGAAGGGAATTTAATATGCAGGGTTTTTAAAGATTATTTGACCATGGGATTTTTTTGACATGATGTACCATTTACCTTATCCTGCTATTTTGTGGGTAACATTTGAACAGTGCTCTACTAGTATATAAATATATTACAGCGTTGTTGATAGAATAAAGTAAAATCATGTAAGTAAACTGCTAGCCTGGCACCTAGCACTTGGCACTCTGCAACTGCTAGTAGATACTGTCTGTTAATATTATACTATTATTATCACAACTTGCACCTACTGTTGGCTTGGTCACCGCCCACATTTATTATTCTCCCTCTGTGTTCCCTCCTTTTGCAGTGACTTTCAAAATGCCTAGATGATACCTACTGGCTTATCATGTACTGATATAGATCACCGCAGCAAAATCAGCTTTAATGTTAAATGGAATAACATTCTATCTTATAATTTCAAAATATTATGTTTCAGTTAATTTTAGACATTTTCCTCATTTAATTGTGGCGCATAGCAACAGAACTTATTATTGTCATCCTCAGAGAGGCATGAGTCAAAGAAGGAGTTCTCCTTTCATGAAAGATGACAAGAATATTTCTTAAATTTGTTGCTTAAGTTTTATCTTTGTAAAATGATAAAAAGAACTACACATTTCCATAATAGCTAGAAAACCCTTCTTGTGATTTACAAAGTCACTGCTTTCAGAGTGCTAGGAAGAAAAGAATCCTCAAAAAAATACAGTTTCCCCAGGATACAGGCCTCTAGACAGTGAAGAAAACTAGCCATTGCATAGAACTTATGTTACTCTATTAATAATAGAGTAACAGTTCATATTTGTATTTTTCAAAACTCTAACTTGCAGTTATCTTACTTGATCAAATGTATTCTTGCCCTGGTAGCCCTAGGTTTGAAAATTGTACAGATATTTAGCCTGCAAATTCATGCATGTAAGGTATACATAAACTGAAAATGCAGGAAAAATTTGTGTAGGTTCCTTTTGTAAGCCCTATTAAATTCTTCAGCATCCAGTAAATAATATTAAGTGTCTATTACTGTTTAAATTGGAAGGAAATGCATATCAAGATTTAGCACAAGAATGTCCTCTAAGCCCTCCATCCTAGATGACCAAAACTAAAACTCTTAAGTGGAAAATAAACAGTAATTAAAACCTATAGTTAAAAAATTACAAGTGAATTGATTACATTTTATTTTTTGCAAATAACTGAAACCTACCTATACTGTTTTTTCTGTTTCCTGTCCTCTATGTGACATTGGTGTTTCTCAACCCGAGACGATTCATTTTCTTTGGAATCACAGTAGCAACAAACTGGGGCAGGAAGGAATGCCTGCCAAGACTTTCTACTAATCCTGTCTTTGGCAAGCTCTTAGCCCTCTCTGAAATGTCGTTTCTCATCTGCAAGACAGGTCAAATAATATCAAGTGTAAATTTTCCACAATATTATTGTGAGAAAAAAAAATCAAGTAAAAAAGAAGGGATAGCCATAGATCACAGTATGAATGCTCAGAGTTATTGCGGATTATAAACCATGCAAATTGTTCTTGGCCGCCAGATTTTTGCAAGGATGGCTTCTTTTCTTCATTTAGGTCTTAACTTAAATGTCACCTCCTCCGAGCGCTTCTCTGACCAATTATTCTAAAGTAGAAATCCACAACCTCTACCAGTCACTCCTTCCTACCACTTGTCACTATCTGAGATTAGCCTGCTTACTGCTCATGCATTGCTTTCTGCCTCCCTATCCTGCAGGGTGAGCTCCACCGTGCAGGGATGGTTGTGTTGTGTTCATTGCTGACCTCTGATGTCTGGGGCCGCGTACAATGAAGGAATGTGCTATCCACAATCACTCCTGTCTCCAGGAACATCCTTTAAATGGATTTGGGTCTTAGAGCTGTATCAAACATTTTCATATCATTTTCTATGTTCTTGGCAACAGAAGGCTTTAGAAAGTAACTCATTCATCCTTCCAACTCAAGGATAAATTCTATCCTAAAGAAAATCACGTTCTCAGTGGAGTCATTTTCATCTAAGACAAAGTCACTTCACATAAAATGCTGCCCAGAATTCATCTGTCTCCAGGGAACTAGAAGACAGATTCATTTTTTGATTGTCTAAGATCATTAAGACCACTCTTCAGGTATTCTTCTCTCCAGGGCAAGCCTGAAATTATAATCATAAAGCTACTAGGTCAGTCTGGCATTCTCAAATGGCACAATTGTACTTTACATGTTGGTTAAAAGGCTAGGCAGTTTATTCCTATAAAATAAAGAATCCCAAAAGTTAATGTGATTGAAGCAATAAAATATCCACACCTTACAAAACTAGTGAATAAACCCCAGAGTCTTTACAATCACTTGTAAAGTCTTAAACCATCCAGACTTCTACTGGTTTCCTTGGCTGTACGCCTATTGCTGTTCCAATCACTGCTTCAGCTCCGACCATGCTGACCTCCTTGCCATTCCTATGATCCTCGAATAAAATCCCTTCCCTCAGGTGTCCACAAAGCTCGCTCCCACACACCCTTCAAGTAGTTATGCAAATGTTACCTTAGTAAAGAAGCTTTTCTGTCCACCCTATTTAATATCAGAAAACCTGTTCTACATTCCCTACCATGTTCCTTGCTCCCATGTTATTTTTCCATAACACCTATCACCATCTGACATACTTCATCTATTCTTTATCTATCTGTTCGTTTGCTGTTTCCTCTCACCATAATCTTAAATTCTATGAAGGCATGGATTTTTGTGTGTTCACTGCTATGTACTGCCTGGCACATGGCAAGCAGTTAAATATTTATTGCATTAATTAACAAATGAAAGAAGGTGTTGATATGCAAAAGAGTAGCATAATTTGAATAATTAAAACTGAGTGTTAATTATATTACTGCAGGAAACAGAAATTACAGGGTAACCCCAGGACTTTGGATTTTATTTCAAAGGATTTAGGGGAAGTAAGTAAGGAAATGGACTGTCCATTCAGGATACAGTCGCTGACCTTTGCTGCGGTTCTTGAACTTTATGGGGCATCAGAATCATCTGATACGCTTATTAGAAACCAGTTTGCTGGGCCCCCCTCCATTTTGGATTCAGTAAGTCTGCACGGGGCCTGTGAACTTGCATTTCTAACCAGTTCCCAAGTGATTCTCATGCTGTTAGACCAGGTCTGCACTTGGAGCACCCTGACCTGGTGGTACAAAAGCTACGGTGTTGACCTTCCGGCTATCTAGGACTAGTAACTTGGTTCTTTCGACTTTGGCTCCACATTTCTGTTTGACACCAGTTCACACTTTTATCTCAAGTTCTTGTTTTTCTCATAGAATCTAGCGTCTCACAACTTCTGCTGTCTTGCCTTTTTCTCTCTGTGACCCTCTCTGTCTATCAACTGAGTCTGTGTTTCTCATTCAAAGTTCCTGGGGAGTTTAATGGTTTGATTATGAATCTCAGTCACCCTGCAGTAGAGTCGCTCTGTAAGGCACAGTTCTCATTATAGACACCATACAGGCCTCTTTGGTCATGCAAAGATCCTGGACTAACCAAGTCTCGTGGACTATAGCACAATCACCTAAGTAAAAGGCAGCTCATCTCTCTCTGTTCAGGAGTCTGTGAGCATGAAAGTTCTTGAGGGTTTTCAGAAGAGTGCTTTGTACGTAATAGACAATTTGCATGGGGTATCTGCCTGAAGGTGATTAAGGATATTTTGAAATAGTGTAGGAATAGTATTTTACTGCCAAATAAGCCATAAATTAGCCTAGTAATACTGGACACATTTTTGTTTTTCTCTGGGCCTGTTTCCCTAGTGATAAAGTAAGAGAATTTGACAGGATGATGAGTTACAAATTACTTTCCATGTGCAATGTGCTGTGATTTCCTTCATCTGTTGAAGCACATACATAGTTGCATGACTAGGTCCGCCTTAGTCTCCAAGTTGCTATGATCTAATCTATTATAATTAAACTTAATATTCTATTTTGTTTCCTAAAAAATCAACTTGCCTGAGTTTTAATCCTGATTCTGCCACTGACAATTCATGTGACTCTGGGCAAATAACTTCGTCTGAGCCCCAATTTTCTTATCCATAAAATTTGGATTATAATAATCCCCTTATAATTTTTGGATTAAATGATGTATTACATGTAAAGTATTTATAATAGTTGGGGATGGAATTATTTAATCTATATGCATTTACAAATGTACCTGGCACTTAGAAGGGACTATGTAAGTGCTCAAACTTATTTTTATACATTTTCATCTGTGTTATGTTTTGTCTGTTTTAATACTTGGGACCATTCTGTGCATAGGATATTTACTTAGAATTGTACTTAGAATGTAAAGTCATCAGAAATTCCTGTAACAAAATAAGGTAATGAGAAACTTTTAAAATATTTTGGAAATGCCTATGTATATTCTTTTAAAAGATATTTCTGGAAGCAAAGGGGCATGTGACATTCTGTAGAAGATGTAACTTTAAGAACAAAACATATATTGATCCTTGCCGAAGGTAAGGGAGGGAAAGGGACCGACCAAAGATGGGCACATGGGAGTTATTCTCTATCTTAGTCATGGTGGTAGTTAAACCATGTGTTGGTCAGAACTCATAACAAAAAAAGAAGTAAAATTTAATGTATTTATGTTGTGATTAAATGAACCGGAGTTTATTTGTTAAATGCTCCTTGGTGTAATCTTTTGATCTGGGGGATTTTGTGGAATGTACAGTTGTGGGTAATTCTGATTTTGCACATTGACTTCCTGAGCTTGCATTCATTTGTGTTTCAAGTACTTGAAATAGAACATAAAATGCCAGCAGAAACACTGCCCCTGCTGCTGCCGTCTTTGCAGCACCTGCCGTCCTCGGGTTTGGTCAGTCTGTGGCACTTTCCTCATGACGAAGCCCCGATCTCCCTCGCTTCCCTTTGTCTTGAATGCCGCCCCTGCTCCGCCTCCATCCTCCCCCTACGCATACTGCTAAGGCTCTCTCTCACCCAGAAAATGGCGATGAAGTTGTTTATTGATATTTGTTGATGCTATTTTGAGTGGTACTATTTTATAAAGATTATTTTCTGAATTGTTGCTGCTAGCATTATGAAAAATGAAAAAGGGTACTGTGACTAAATTTAATATTTTGTAGATTATTTTTATTTTTTTAAGAATCATATTAAAGAAGCCCCTAGCTTGCCAAGTAATTTTTAATTATTATAAATATATGTCAAATTATCTGAAATAGTTTTTTCTGCATCCACTGAGGACATATGTATTTTTTTCTTCCTTATTTACTTAACGTGGTGAATTATGCTAATTAATTTTTAAGTGTTAAAACAACTTTGCTTTCCTGAAACAAATCATCTTGATTATTATGTTGTATTAACTTTATTTTTGTTGACTATGATCAGCTAATATATTGTTTGGAATTTTTGTGTTTGTGTTCATGAGTAGGGCTTGACTTAATTTTCTTTCCTTATGGTTCCCTTGTCAGATTTTGATATCAAGATTATGATAGCTTCATCAACTAAGTTGAACAGAGGTGTTCCCTTTTCTCCTCTATTCTAATGGTTTTTGTAAGATTGAGAATAACTCTATCTTAAATGCTTGGAAAAATTCACCAGAGAAAGTTATCTTGGCCTGGACTTTTCTTTAAGAAGTTTCAAATTATGGATCTTATTTCTTTAATATCACAGGACTATCTATATTTTTTATTTCTTCTTGTCAATATTACTTAAGTTCCCAATAGTTTATCTGCATAAAATTGCTTGTAACATGCTCATATACAGACTCAGGCAAAAGCATGGCTTCTTGAGTGTGGTTGGTAGAGTACATGTGCATGAAATGGACAGCAATTCAAATATTTCATGTAAAATGTCATGTGATGTGTTTGAGTGTGACACTGTTATGTTACAGAATTAAATGCTTATGATTTTGTAATAAAATATTTTATAATAAAAGGGGCATTATTAGTACCAGACCCTGTATATTTTCAATGTCTGTGGGATCTCTAGTGATGTTCCTTGGATTATATATGTTGTTCTTGTTTTTCTTTGACACTCTTCCAAGAGTTTTAACAATTTTTAAGTCCTTTTGAAGAATCAGTCTGTGGCTTTGTTGGCTCACTCTAATGTGTATTTGTTGCTTTTATTTATATCTGCTTTTATCTTTCGTATTCTTTGGGTTTATTTTGCTTCTTTTTTTTCTTCTTGAGATGAATGCTTACTTCATGAATTGTCATCCCCTTTCTAATGCATACACTTAATTTTAAAGGCTATAAATTTCTTTTGACACTTTGTCTACAACACAGAAGTTTGATATTTAATTTTTTAACTAATTTTATTATAATTCAGATTAAAAACTTTTCTAATTTTTACATTAATTCATTATTTGACACATAGGTTATTTAGTATTTCTTAATTTCCAAGTATAGAGATATTTTCTAGTTATCTTTTTGTTATTGATTTCTAGTTTTAACTCCATTGAGGTCAGATTTTAATTCCTTGAACTTTGTTTTTTGGCCCAGTATATGGTCAATTTTTGTACAAGTAGGAGGGTTTGCTTTATCTGATATTTTAAATCTGGTATTCACTAACTCCCCAAAAGCTCATAGGTGGAATTCAGAGAGTTTGTGAACTTGAATGGGCAAAAAGTACCTCATTATTTTTACTAATCTCCAATTGAAACTTCATATTTTCTTCAATAATCAACGTAATAAAAAAATCAGGATTGATTACCACTACAGATATTTCCCAATAACATAGCACTGTTGGAAAAACCTTAAAATATCACTTTTTCTCTGCTAACTACACTAACATATGGCAGTTATTAGACCACCTGCTTGGTCACCTTATGTAGTGCATAGAGAAGCACATGTATTGCTATATCACAAGTTTTTAAGTATTTTGATAGTTGAATTTTAATATAATTTGTTTCCTTTGTATTCTAGGCATTTTATTTTGCACATTTAAACACGTTAGTCCGAAAGAGTTCATAGACTTTACCAGACTTCCAATGGTCCTTAGGGAATAAAAAAAAGGTTAAGAAAACTATCGCAACAGGAGAGAAGGCAGAGTATATAGGGACAGAAGCAGGGCATTCAGCAGATTTGGTATTGGAAGCTGGGAACATTTTTTTTTGCTTAATGCTTCTAATTTTCTGAGTGATGAAAATGTCAAGATCATCAGGAGAGAATGTGAAAGGAGGGGGGAGATAATGGAAATTTGAGTGTAAGAAGAAAGGTGTGAATTAGTTTTCTAATAAAAAAAAGTTAATTTACTAGGAGAATGCAGCTAGATTACAGGGCAGTGCTGCGTGCCCACTGTATTTTTACATTTAAAGGGAGACCTCAGTTGTGTGTTTTTCTCCTGCTCTCTTCAGCTGCAGAAGTTAACCAGTTAGGATTTTTCCAGAAGAGTAGCATGAAGACAGAGAAGCAAGACAATGAATGTTCTGTACAGGAGAGTGATACTGGCGATGGGTTCCCAATCAGCTGGGTAAAGAGGGAAGTGAGAACATGAAGGGGGGTTGGTAAGGTCAGTGAATAGGAGGTTTCCATGAGGTGGATGAACCTGTAGGGTTAGGGACACTGAATTAAATAAACTAGAGAGAGAGGAGATGGACCAGAGAAAGAATGAAAAAAAAGTTCTAAACATACTAACAGAAATTATAGTTTGAAGAAGTGAGAAGAAATGAATAATTTAGGGAGATTTATAAGCTTACAGCTGTGAAATTTTAACAATGAAATCAGCCTCTTTTTCTTTAACTCTCTTTCCTAAACTTCCAATCACATGCTTACCATCTCTGCCTCTGATTCCTCCTGGCTTCCCCCTCAGAATTCCAGAGACTCGTGCTGTAAGGAGTAGCGATCATGCCGATCAGTAAGACAGTGGCTGAGACTAACGCATCCTTTGTGTTTGCCCTGGACTCTGTACTGTTAGGCACTTTTCTGTGTTTTTCATGCCATCCTAGGAAATGCAGTATATTAAACTGAAGCTAGTCAACAAGAAGGAAGTCAACAAGATTAATGAATGTAAATACAGGTAACACCTAATGGAACTGGAATTATTAAAAAGGGCTGACCAAAAACCCTTGACTTTTTCATCTTGTTACCCTGGCCAGGAGTGTTATTTCACCTCCATTTGCAGACTCTGTTTACACACAAGCCCACTTTGGTCTTTCTTGATGGAGAAATTAATTCATATTGTTAAATAAAATGAATACGCACATCTTGTTAAACTTGCCGCAGTTTATTAAATGAGCAGACACAGTTTTTTTCTTTATTTCCATCTTTCTTGAAAGAGTGATCTCAATTTTAAGTAAAATGAGACTAAATAAAATGTCCCCCAAATCCTCCCGACTTAAGAGTTTTCGAAAGTTATTTGTGCCTTCCTTTTTTTCTATGCCTTTGTATGGCTCTCAGTGTTATAATTTCTGTGTCACATAAAATTTCCCAGGGAGAAAGACTGGAGAAAAAGGCTCACAACCCCATCATTACATCAGCAATCATTACATCATTACTAAGGGAACTTGCACATGAGGTGTGTCTTGGGCAGCAGCAAGACGACCTGGATATCCTCTATGCCACACTTAATAATATGCATATGTGTCCTAGATATACATACAATAGTAGCATGCATATCTAGCATGTGGTAGAATAACTAGATTTTTTAAATTATAATTAGGTTTATTTTGTACTGTCTAAATTTAACCCATATATTATGAACATAAAATAGTTTAATGAAAAACTTCTGGCTCAGCTGAACATGTTCATTCCTTTATTTACGCACCCATTTATTTATTTGATCTTACATTAATTTAGAAATATTTACTGAATCAATTCTAAGCTCTGTGCTAGGCATCGTGGATGCAGTGCAAGACATACTCAGTTTTGTCCCTCTGGTAAATATCACACATTTAATGACCGACAAAGACATTGAAGACAACTGCAGTGGATGGGGCTTCTGTGTACTAGCAGGCAGTAGTCACTTGAAAATCATCTTTCACAGCCTACGCTGATTCCTATATATTGAAAGGATGTTGTACAAATAACAGTGCTGTTTTTAAAATTGCCCTTAGCTATGGGGTGTAGGGAGCCAATCTCCCTGGCAATGACAATTGTAGCTCAGCCCTATTGAAAAGCCCAATAGGTGTGTTGTGGCACGCAGGAGCCAAACCCACAGATTGGTTCTCCCATGGGAAATCAGGCCTGCATTATACCTAGGCTGCTTTGTGACTTGCTCTTGCTAAAACTCCCTCACCCTGAGTTCAGGCAGCAAATGCTTACTGCATATCTTTAAAGTAACTTCCTGAAGTCTGTGCTAATTCTCCCAAGGATTGAAGTGTAACCTGACCAATTACTCTTATCGTTCCCTTGCATTTGCAACATTTTTTCCTTGTTAACCTGTAAGAGATAATCAGTAACATCCTTTCCGTTGCTATCTGTAAAAAGTAATTAACTAAAGCAAACCTAAGAATAATGAATGAAAACCTTCTTTGATGTATGCTATTAGAAAGCCAATAAAAGCTTGTCAAGGCAAGGGTCGGCCCACTTTCCCTTGAGAGAGTGGCCGAGCCGTCCCTTTTCCTCCACAGGACTCGGTAGTCCACGTGAATTTGTCTCCTATCTCATCTGCAAAGCCTCGGACACTGAGGGCCGGCGTCTGCATCAATGGGGGGTTCCTAGGAATCACTAGGAGATTTTAAAAATAAAAGGTAGTAGACCCACCCCTATATATTTTCACTTAGTGGCTCCAGGGTAAAAGTGCATTGCCTTTGTGGCAATAGGAAAAGGCATGACTTTCAGGTGCTACTACCTGGCCCATGGACTGTCTCTCACAAGACACACTGGGGTAGGGAGTCCCCTGGCAGGGTATTGAGCTGGCTGAGCAGAGCATGGGATGGACGTCAGCTCTGTTTGCTTCCTTGGTCAAGCACTTGTGCAGGGCCCCAAACAGTAGCACTGGGCCTGAGAAATGCTTACACTCTGTTATTGTTAAGGTGTCATACTAAGGTCTCCTTAAGGGGAAGCCGGCTCCAGGCCTCTGCTTCTCTCCTCATTGTGTACATTCGTGTTGGGAAACTAGAACTTCTGAGTTATTCTTTTGCCCTTTGATATGTTCCAATGTTGTGCAGAACTGACTCCCTTCCATCACCTGTGTTTACATGATACCAAGTATTAAACTCGATATATGAGTTTTATCTGAATATAAACCATTTTCTGTTGCTAAATGCTAAATTTATCTAAACTTCACATGGCTCAGTAAAAGTAATAGCTTTAATTTTAATGCTTATTATTGCAGAGTTAGTACATGTGCTGTCTATTCTGAATTGAACACTGTTTACTGAGTTCTACATGGGATGATACTCTGTGATCATAAACCCAAGGGCATGAAAAAATGATCTTGCTGGCAAAATTAGGACTCAGGACTACAAAAGCTTATGATGATTAGAAATTTAAACTTAAAGTATCTTTGTATTGGAATTTGTGAAGCTATTTCTAGAAGGGATGATATAAATTTGCCAAATATTAGAAACAAATACTTCCAAAAATACCAAAATAGAATTGATTAGGCAGACATTATATAGAGAGCATGGGACAAACAAGGCTTTGAATTCTCAAAGAAAAAAATCGAGAATAATTCTTTTTTATATACCTTGACCATCCTGAAGTTTCTCTGCCCAGAACAAAGGTAATGATTTTGGGAAATAAATTCAACAGCTCAAAATAGCTCTCCTCCAAAAAAAACCTAAATGTAGTCATCATATTAGAGAGTAAAGATAGATTTTGCACTTTTAAAAATGAGATCAGACTTCTAAGAAGAAAGAACAAAGTCAAGAAAAATGTAGACAGCAGTTAAATGACCTTGATGAAAGTTACCAGGAGGATGTCAGGTCATAATTAAAAATGAATTTATACCTGAAATAGATCCTGAGATCTGAACCTCAAACTAAATAACCCTAAGCACACATTATTTGTCTTGAAAGCTTTGTGTTGGTTATCATTTTCTGATTTATAAAATCTTGATGTGAATTTTCTGGTGATAAATGGAAAATTACTCCTACTGTACTGTCTACTAAAATGTCTCCAGCTAAAATTTTAATTTTTTAATGTCTAGTGTCATGGGAATTATATTTATATAATACTACCTACATCCCTTTACTTTCTTATTTATATTTTTAAGAGATTAAAATATTAAAGTAAGTTAATATTGTTTCTCTATGAAAACCTTTGTATAAGAAAATAATATTTAATACTTATTATTCAAATGATTAGGATTCCCTGTTAAAAAATTAAATTGTCATCAGATTAATGATGAGATTACAGAGAATGAACTGGCTTTCCTGTACCATAGTACCAGTGATATCTTAGGGAGGCTGGCAAACGAACAAGTGTCTATTTTAAGATGACTTAAAATTCAAAACCAAACGTGCAACCTGAAAAGGAGCAATTATTCTTTTGATGGGTAGTATTGACTACGGAGGACATGCCAGGATGTAGGAGCAGCAACATGAAGCAGGATGTCACCAACGGGGGCAGTCCTTGCTCAGTAAAGTGGTTCTTAGCTGTCAGATGACGAGCTACCTCAAAACTAGAGTCACAGAGGTCTCCGTGGGCCACAGGAATCGATTACTATTTTATTTAACATAGGGTTCTTTTTACATATATTTTCAGTATTTGTTCAGTTTCCTTACTTTGTTTTTTTTTCTTCAAGGACTTTTTTTATTTATACGCTAGATTTTTTTTTTACTTATGTTAAGTATTTATTGCTCTCAAAATCTTTTGAATCTTCATCATTTCTATTTGACTTAATTTTTTCCTCTTTTGCATCATGTATTTCTTGTAAAGAGATTTTCTCATTATCTCTGGTGTTTAGTCACTTTTGTGTTCTGTCTGGTTTAGTCTCTATTTTCTTTTATATCTGTTTTTTTTCTGAGTTCTCTCATTTCATTTCTTAGGTTTTTGAACATTGATTTATATTATACTTTTATTGTTCTTTTATCATTTTCTTAATGTCTTTTAACTCCATCTAAAGTAGAAAGTTATTATTTAGGTCTATTTTGTGAGCATCTCTTTCCATCATTAAAAAAATAGGTATATCATCCTGTTCCTTATTTTCTTTCTTGGCTTTTAATAATAACTTTGTATGAGATTTTATTTCAATACTTAATCTTTGTACATTTTTGTGTGAATTACTTTTTCCTGCAATTTCTGAAGGAGGCTTTGCACAAACAGCCTTTCTTCTTTAACAGTGCTCTCTCCTCTTCTGTTTTTGTGCAGTGTTCCAAAATATGGCACCTCACTGTCTGAGATTTTCTGGCCTTTCTCCCCTCCCCCATTTTTATCTGGACCTTCTGTTTCCTTTGTCTCTGTTTTACACATCTTGCTTGATTTTGATTCTTCTCCCAGCAGTTTCTCCTCAATGCGGGCTCTTTCCTGAAATAGAGCCATGGCAATTCGATTTCAAGGGTACAAAGGGTCTAGAGGCTAGACACGTCCATCACGTTATCTCCCCTCAAGGACTGCTTTCATTCATCCAATATTGAATTGAACAAAACCTTGTCTGATTATAACCGCGGTTTCCAAATCAGCCTGCTGTGCTTTCCAGTGGGGCTTTCCTATTCTTAGATCCAGCAGATTTCTTGTTTCCCCTGCTTTCTCATGCTCAAACATGAATGCCGTCAAGTCTTGTGGCTATAGATGGTTTGTCTTCACCTGCTTGTATGTTAATGTCCGTGAGTGTAGTCTGTCACCTAATGTTGCCCGTGGCTTATTCTGTGTGCTTGTTCTGTTTTTATGTTGGGATTCGAGGCTTGTTTGCTGCCACTATCTTTGCAGAATTCTCTACACTAGATTTTGATATAGATAATTTATAGAAGGTACCACGTTTTAATAAATAGGAATGGGAAAAATTAAAATTGAGAAGATTCTATCAGTAACTTATTAGTAGAAGTATTTTTAAAAATGGAAAAATTGAATTTCACTTGATTTATATCAGCAGAATAGCTTTTGATACTGGATACTGGTCTTGGACAATGTCTATGGTACTGAGACAGGAACTGAGGGAAAATAGCTGCAGAAAATATACCAATGCAATAAGACTGCCATGGTAAATAATCTACCTATAGTCAGAAAAAAATAACTTCGCGATATTTTTGTCAGGTAAATATCATAATATGATGATTTAATTATTCAGGGAGAACTTACTTCTAAATATTTACTCCTTTTTAAACAAATACATATTTCTAACTTAGTTGTGAAATACTTTTAAGGGGAAGGTAGAAAAACTATTTCAAGGTGGTTGTTTTTTTTTCTAAATAAGATCCCAGTAGAGAGAGCAAGCTCTGGAGGATGGAAATTGCCTTGCTGGATAAGTGGATTGAATAGCTTCGGAGGCAGCATCATATCTCTCAGGTCATCAGAACATCACTTAGAAATCACTGATAATGCTACAAAAGCTATTATCCCTGTGGCTCATGAGAGTTAATGCAGCTTCCAGGAAAGGGAAGTAGAGTACTATAAGAAATGGTATTAGAAACACAAGCTTTTGCTCCAGTCCTGGTGTCTCTTTTTATGCTCTGTGTAATCTTCGGCAAGTCATTTAATTCCTTTTAGCCATGAATTCTTCACCTGTAAAATGTATACTGTTATGTGACTTGTGGCACAATAAAGGACATTGAGATAATTTAAAACAATTATGAGCATTGTTATTTATTATGAGATACCAATTTATTTTCAAGGTGTGGTTTATAGACATCTCTGCAATCTCTTCCTCAGTTTCCAGTCTTTAGTAAGCAGCACAGCCCCTATCCAGTAATTCAAGACAGAAGTTCTGATTACTCCTTGTTTCCCTTACAGGCATACAACCGATCACCAGGGTCTACAAAGTCTACTTCTTAAATATCTCTTCAATTCATCTATTTCTCACTTTACTTATCACCAGCACTCTAGTTCCAGCTACCGTTGTCTTTTGTCTGATTTATTGCTAGAGCATCCTTATAGATTCTCTGCCTACAAGCCTTACATTTTCCAAAAACAGTCTCCATAGTTCAGGCAGAACAGTTGTTCAAAAGTGCACATTATGACACTTTCTTCCTTAAGCTTTGTGGAAAGCAGGACCAATAAAATGGCATTGGTCTGGTCAAGATATCATAAAGTACGTAAAACAAAGTGGAGTCACTCATGTCAACCAAGATGGCTGCCAGTCAGCCATGACACTTTGGTTCAAGAGGGAAACTACCTAAGTCAGAGCAGACACATCTGGCAAGGAGACACACCCAAGATATCTGCACACGTGATCAGAGTAGCCGTGTCTGCAGAGTGGGACCACCCACAGACAGGTTCCTGGGGAAATTCCACACTTGCTAGCAGGGGTGCCAAGAAATTTATTGGAAAAGACCCAGAAGGATGGAGAACACCACTCTCAAAGTGTAACTGAAGCAGGTTTCAGACCACTGCTGAGACAGTGGAGCTCCACACACCAGAGTGCTGCTTCATGTCACGCTGATCTCCCTTGGCATCAGCTGCTGGAGGCTCTGCCCTGCTGGACTGGGGACTTCGTCTATCCTGCTGCCCACCCGGTTCCAGAGATCCTTCTTTGCAAGATGCTGACGACTACCTTGCCCATTGTGCTGTCTCCTGGACCCACAGACTGAGACTCTGTGACTCGGGTTCATTATCCCCCAGTGATTACCCTGTGTGTATTATAATTTTCATAGATTGTTAGAGTGTGAGTAGGATATTAATGTATGTTGATGTCCTACTTTGAGTGAACCTGCATTCAATAAAAACTGAGTGAAGAGCATAGTTACTGTGTGTGACTCTTGTGTATTCCTTGGTGTGGGGCTGCTCAGCAGGTAGCTAGCTGAGCAGTTGCCCCACTGCCTTATAGAAGAGACTATATCATCAACATGTGCTCACGACAAGCCTCCTTAATACATTACTGTTATATTTAGACAAATCTCTAACTCTTTAGCATAACTTGTAAGGCCCTCACCTTCCAGCCCCATTTGTTACTAATCTCTAGTCCTCATTCATTACTGTGCAGCCCAACAAAACTAGCTTCAGTTCCCAAAGTGCTGTTCTTTCCATTGCCTCTGCAACAGCGCCCTTGCCTGGAATATATTTTTGGCTCCTCCATGTCTCACAAGGACACGTACAAGCCTTCCCTGCATCCCAACACTAGTTGGCTCTCCCTCCTCTGTATTCACACAACACCCTAATTTGTGCTTATTTTGCATTATACTTATGCGTTTATTTAACTGCCTTCCACATTTGAATACAATCTTCAAGAGGTCAAAGACTATGCAACTTTTACTTTTATATCCACGGTGCCTCACAACATTCGTGAATGAATGATTTACTACGTTGTTCCCAGAAAACTCATGCTCTGTAGCCATAATGGTGAGCTGCCATTTTCCATGCAGGTTTGGTTAGGAGACTCTTCTAAGTCAAACCACAAAGACAGCTCCAACTCTGAAGAATAAGAAGACTCGTTTTTTCCCACTCTTATGTGGATGTTCGAAGTGTGCTGTAATGTTTTATGAAAATCCCTGAAAGAGTAATGAAGATCTTCCCAGTAACTGCTTTATTCCCTTTGTAGATATTAAGTGGAATCTGTATGTTTTAACATATGTGCTTTGTAGCTCTCTGTGGCATTTTTGTCTTTCCTTCAGAAGCATGACTGAAGCTCTTGAAAATACATAGCCATCCCGGAATCATTCTCGAGTGCTAACTACTCTTACTAAACATCCATCAATCATCATTACATATGTCTAAGTGAAATATCAAAAAGAAATTGAATGTTTACAATCACAAAGCCAAAGTGAGCCCCTGGTACCTCTAATCTGAAAAACTCCAAAAAGTAAAAACATAAAAATCAAGACACTAGAGAAAAAGAAAATCGATTGAAGTAACCATTCATTCAACGCCTCTATGCTGGCTCTTTGCAAGGGAAAACTACTACTCATAGGGAACATTTTACTGACTATAACAAGGTCACAATCTGGGTTGTTTTCTCCATTTTTTACACCCCTGAATTCCCCTTTTCAAGGATATAGGAACATGCCTGAGAAGAAGGAAGCCCATCTAATGCACTCTTGCTGTGTGGCTCTTAATACAGAAAATGTTTTTTTCTACCTGTTTCACTGCGGTATTTCTTTCTACTATTGGGATAGCTGGGAACATAGGAAATAAAAAGAACTTAGTATGTTGATATTGGCAAAAGGGGCTCTAAAAACAACTCTGAAAATTAATGGATCTTTTCAGAACTGTGTATTTTGAATAAACGTAGGATACAACTCCTCTATGTAAGTGGACCCTCCAGTTCATCCTAACATGTCTGATATTGTATGGGTGTGCTGTTTCACTAGAAATATCATCAAATAAACATCAGTTTGACAACAGAATCAATATTATTATCTTCAAGGCAATCGTGATATATTGATGTTTGTGTGGTCAGAATGTCCCTGGGCTTTGGATAATTTTAAAAATTGAAAGTCAAGGAAAGGCCCAGGAGGTTCACAAATGGAAAGAAAATTGTCTTAATAGTTATGAATATTGAGATTTAAGTCAAACTGCTGCTAGCTATGACTCCTTCAAAACCTCATGAATATATGATTTAGTTTCTTTTGTGACCGAGGTCAAATAAATTTTATTCAAAAAAGCAATGGATATTGAGAAGTTAAAGATACTTAATTGGTGCATTTGAACCTCTGCTAAAATATGAATATGTGGACTCCTGTTCAGTTACTCTGTAATGCTTTTAGTGTGGCCCTAGTCAACCAGGCACCTGAGGGACTTCTCTCTTGCTATTAGAGCTCACTTTGCCATCCCTATGTCACCTGAGTTAGGCTCAGAGCATTGGGATATTACCACCACCATGCTCTCCCCAGGCAGCCTTTAGCAAATTACTTACTGGAGTTTTTTCTCTTTTTTTCTTAGTGAATCTAGCCAGAGGTTTGCCAATTTTATTACTCTTTTCAAAGAATCAGTTCTTTGTTACTTTAATTTTTTTGTATAGTCTTTTTTATCTCTATTTCATTTAATTCTGCTCTAATTTTTATTATTTCCTTTCATCTACTGACCTTGGGCTGACTTTGTTCTTCCTTTTCTAGTTCTTTAAGATGCAATGTTAAGTGTTTACTTGGGATTTTTCTTGTTTCTTGAGATAGGCCTATAATGGTATAAACTTCTTTCTTATTACTGCTTTCCCTGTTAGAATGACTATTATCAATAAGACAAGTAATAATAAATGTTGGAGAGGTTGTGGAGAAAAAGGACCTTCATTTGCTGCTGGTGGGAATGTAAACTGGTACAACCAGTATGGAAAACAGTATGGAGACTCCTCAAAATATTAAGAATAGAGCTACCATATGACCTAGCAACTCTTCTTCTGAGTATCTATCCCGAAATTTTGAAAACATTTATTTGCAAAGATATATGCACCCTTATGTTCATTGCAGCATTATTCACAGTGGCCAAGAATGGAAACCACCAAAATGTCTTTCAACAAGTGATTGGATAAAGAAGATGTGGTACCTATATACAATGGAGTACCACTCAGCCATAAGAAAAGGTGAAATACTGCCATTTGTGACAATGTGGATGGATTTTGAGAATATTATGCTAAGTAAAATAAGTCAGAAAAAGTCAAGGATTTCACTCATATATGGGTTATAAAACTGAAAGCAACAAATGAATAAACAAGAAAAACAAGCAAAAAAACCCTCATAGACACAGACAACAGTACATTGGTTACCAGAGGAAGAGGAGTGAGGGATAGTAAAGGGTAAAGGGCGTCAAATATATGGCGATGGAAGGAGATCTGACTTTGCATGATGGGTACACAATGCAATATTCAGATGATGTATCATAGAATTGTATGCTTGAAACCTATATAATTTTATTAACCAATGTCACTCCAATAAATGTAATGAAAATAAATAAGTAAAGTAAAAAAACAAAGACATTATAAAAATAAGCTAAATAAAATCAAAATCCTTGGACATTTAGAAAACGTACATCTACATAAACAATTACTGACTGGAGTTGGTGAACTCTTAGGTATGTGTTTTACTCTGACTCTGAATTTTCCTGGGAGGGTTAACTTCCACTTGCCCTCCATTCCCTTTCTCCCTTTTTCTTCTCTCTCGCCAGGGCTTCCTGACCCTCCTAAGCAAGTGACTTTTGCATTTGAATTCTCATCTCAAAGTTCTTTCTAGGAGAACCCAATTTAAGAAAATAAAATTGTACATTGTATATTTAGTTATATTATTAAGGATGCTTTTGGAGTTCCCTTCCTTTTCCTTGGGGAGGGAAAGGGGCCCCTTTTTTCTACCATGGTGAGAGAGTATGGGTAGAGTGATGGGAATAAGTTTCTTTTTAAACCCCTGAATTACTCAGAAGGGCATTTCTTTCTCTTGGCCCTCACCTTAAAATGTCTTGTGCTGAAGCTAGAAACCTGGTTGGTGTTAGGACACATTCTTCAAACTGACTCCTGCAAGTAGTCCCTGCAGTGAGGTGGATGGCATAATCTTGGGTGGTTTTTTGACCTTGGAATGTGGAACTCTTAGCTAGACAACACAGCCTCCCAGTGAGCCTCCTAGAGCAGATCCTTGGGTTAAATCCTCTCCAGCTGCAAGCTGAGAGCTTCTCAGAGATTCACAGGGATGTAGGAAGAGCTTGTTCAGATAAAGGCAGTGATCTCGGGACCAGCGTGAGCAAGGACACCTGGGTAATGGAAACACAGGCAAGTGATCAGGCAGCATCCTCACTGAGTGTCCTGAGGGAGGTGATGAATAGCTTCTGCCAGTTGGGAAGAGGGGAATTAGCTTCCAGCAAACCCATGGGGGAGGAGATTATTGGACCCTGAGTTTTGAGTGGTAAGTATTTTACTGGACAACAACAAGGTAGGGAAGGAAGCACTGGAGAGGAGGAGGACTCTAGGTGGACAGAACTAAGCATTCAAAGGCATAGAAGCTTAAAATGGTGCATATATTTACTCTGGGAACAGTGTTCCCACAAGCCCTGTGTAATGCTGCTACTCATCACTTATGGCATCATGTATTTTAATTTTTAATTAATAAATTAAAAAATGGTTCTAGATACCAATAACAGTAAGAGTTATAACTACTTAAACTTTTGAGAAGTGAAGTATTTTTCTTACTAAAAAGTATTTTAAAAACATTAAAATTGTCTTGACCAGTGTGGGTCAGTGGGCTGGGCATCATCCCACAAAGCAAAAGGTCATCAGTTCAATTCCCTGTCTGGGCACATAGGTTATGTCCTATGGGCTGTGGGTCATGTCCCCGGTTAGGGCACACAGGAGAGGCAACTGATTGATATTTTTCTCTCACAGAAACATGGATGTTTCTCTCCTTCTTTTTCTCCCTTTCTTCCCCTCTCGCTAAGATAAAAAATAAATAAATGAATGAATAAAAATAATCTGAAAAAAACTTTAAAAGTGACTAAACTTGAAACTGCCATTTCAGGCTTCTTTAAGTCACAATTTCTTGGCTGGCTTTTCTGACCTTTAACAAGACTTATAGTGATGTCAATGCTTGTCATCTTCATCATCACTTATCTCCTGTGGGTCATTCACATTTCGGATACCAAAGCAGGCAGCTGCCTGGCAGTGTTAGGATGGCTTCCATCCCACGGTGATGAGGAGGAATTGCCATATTTGAAAAAGCTTTCTACAGCTTTCCTGCTGATACAGATTGTCTTAAATTTCAAAAGTGTTTTGATTTTTATCATATTCAAAGCATTGTTTAACAGTAGGATATCTTTTTAGTTATTTTTGCTTTTGTTTCCAGGAAGACACCAAGAGTCACATTTCCCAGCCAGCTGACATGCTGGGTGTTAGTTCTTAAGGACACATTAGTAAAGCTCCCAGCTCTACAGAACCTTTTCTTGAAGCACATGTTTTATCTGTCAAGCTGTCAAGAATCCAAAGGAATTATCACTCCAGGGTTCAAAGTCCTTCTGTGAGAAACTTAGTGTCATTTTGCTGCTTGGATTCCTAAGTCAGGATTGTAATTTAATTTATAATTTATATAGGACCACCTCTCCTCTAAGTGAGAAATAACTAAAATATCTAACAGAAGAGAAAATGATTAAATTATAACATGTCACTCAATTGTATAATGGAAATGTTTGTGATAGAACACTTGCATTCCAATTACTATGTTAAGTAAAATCTTTATTCAAAATTGTGCAATGGTTGCTTAGCTATTTAAAATCAAAAATATACTTAAAACTTAAAACCAAAGAATATGCTTGATACTTAGCATTAAGAATCATCAAAAGGAAGTAAAAGTAGCAGCTTATGTAGGGCAGGAAATGGGTGGGAGAGAATTTTTTCCCACAAGCCTTTGTAATACTGTTTGACTCTAAATTATCTACATGGCTTAATTTAGGAAAATAAAAAATAGGACTAGAAAAAGATTTGGAAATTCAGAGGAAAACAAATACAAATTTGGTTTTTAATTAAATTATGTAAGAATTTAGCACTATTTAATTTAAATAGAGTTTATTGATCAAGAGGAAACTGAACTTGTTGTCTCTTTCCAAGAGTAGCATAAGAAAGTAGGAAAATATATACCTTGTTCCCTTTATCATTTTGGTTTAATTTTATATTGATACCATGCTTGATAAGTTTTAAATAGTGGTTTACACTATTGTATCTGCAAGAGCAAAGAGCAAATCTCCACTCCTACACAACGGGGTCTCTTCCATCCCTTTGGTCTGGAAGGAATTCCTAGTCCCACCAGGGCTTACAAAACCTGGAGAGAAGGCAGAAACATTTCTTACCATACACAGTATTGGAAACTTAAGAGCAAAAACTAGGTCAGAATCATGAAATATTGCAGAGGATCAAGTTAGAGGAATGTGTCTGAAATGGAGTCTCAGTGGAAGGCTTTTAAGACGAATATTAAAATCCCAAGTCAGAATTCAAAAAAGGATCAAAAACAGAGAGAGAGAACAAAAGAGCAAGCAAGAGCACTGACAATAATCCACCCAGGCATTTAGATGCTGTTGCTGCCATGTTCTCTGGGTAGGCCTGATCTGTCTGAAAGGTTCTAAATAGAAGGGATTCGTTTTTCTTCCAACCTCCACCTTGGGGTTAACTTAATGATTTAAGTGCTTGCTGAGGCAAGAAATGAGTTTTGAGAAACTGCTGCCCAACATCATTTCTTGTAAACTATGTCCCAGGGAAGTCTTTGGTATTGACAAGGACTCTTGGTATTGCCAAATGCCTCTTCAATGTTCATATCTCCTCAGATTCTTTATTTTCAAATGCCATATGCTGTGGAGTGGGGTCATATGAGTAATTGCTATGGACGAAGCCAGTTAGAGAGTCAGAGTGAGAAGCCATCTTACCAGGCCTGAGGTTGATGGGTCTCCCTTGTCTGGCATACATAGGCAATATACACATCGAGGAGACAGGAAGATGCTCTTTCCACTGGGACCCTCTCATTGAAACTTCGCCCTGGCTGTGCTGGTGGTTCTCTTAACAGATGCAAAAATCCCTTACCATCATATACCTGTCAGGTGTCAATGTTGAGAAAAATGACAAATATGGAAATGACTGAGATAAAATGTGTTTGATATAGGATTTATATCCCATGGTGACTTGGGAGGTGGGTCAGTCACATTATATGTAAAAGCAGTTAACAGAAGAAATATTTGTTATCCTGATGACATGCATCAGCTGGTTGTCTGTCTCTGAGTAATAAGTAGCAGACGGCTGGTTGCAAAAGTGGAAGGCTTAAAATAGCACCCTATAAAATCAAGATGCAAAATATGAGCTAGGGCTAAAGGCTGGTAATTGGACAGCCCATTGAGTATAGATCTTAATAAAGGGGCAGTGACTGGTGTGAATGGAAGTAAATGAAGACATTGCAGGGTTTTGATGAGTTTAAACTGTAATTAAAAACTTTGAGTTTTAACTGGGGAAAGAACAGATAGAACTGGTTACTGGCACTAAAATTGGATGCCAAGGAAATTTATTAAATCGCCATCCATAAATATTATAGATTAATACTGATCATTAGCAGTTGATTGCTATGTGCTAAGTACTGTGATAAATATTTTAGGTACATCATCTCGTTATATATAACTACTTAGATTATTAGTATTAAACCACTTTTACAGACGAGCAGGCTGAGGTACACATGAGGTCTGTTCAGAAAGAGTCCAGCCATTGTTGATATAATGAGAACAATATGCACTACATTGATGCAACCTGGCAGCCAAGGAGAGTGGACTGGAATGTGCATGGATGAATGATGATGACTTCACTATTCACAGTCAGTGGGGGTGGTAGATACTGTTGCATGAGCATTCACACACGAATGTGTGGCTGTCACATTCAAAATGATTGAGTGAGTAATGAAACTGCATCAAATTTTGCATTAAGCTTGAATATTCCTCTGTGGGAACTGTTCAGATGATTCTTAAGGCCTCAGCTATGGGCAACTGGTGATTGGCAGCTTCATCACAATAACATGCCCTCTCACACATCAGGTCTCGTGCAGTGCATAGTTTTTTGGCAAAATATCAAATCACCCAGGTGACTCAGTCCCCCTACAACCCAGATTTGGTGCCCTGCAACTTCTGGCTTTTCCTAAAACTAAAATCACCTTTGAATGGGAAGAGGTTTCAGACCGTGGATAAGATTCAGGAAAATATGATGGGGCAACTAATGGCATTTGGGAGAACCATGTGAGGTCCCAAGGAGCCTACTTTGAATGGGACTGAGGTGTCATTATCCTATGTACAACGTTTCTTGTATTTTTTATCTTCTTCAATAAATGTCTCTGTTTTTAATATTGTGTGGCTGGATACCTTCAGGACAGACCTTGTACATTGTTACATGGTTATTCAGTAAATGGTGAAGTTGTGTATAAAAAGTTCTCTTAACCAGAAGACCAAGAGAAAGTGGCATGGTGGAGGGCTACCTGACTTGGATTGGGCCAAGGGAGTTCGAGTTTTGACTTTCCGGTTTTACACGATTACGAAGAAATAAATCAACACTCATTTCCTTTTCCATTTTCTATGATATACTTTGTTCATATGCATTTCCACTTGCTGTTCTGTCATTTCTCCCTGTAAAATATTAAACAGATGCATAAAAATTGTTTCATTTTTAAACAGCTTTTTTCTTCTTCCAGCTGTTTCAGCACCAGCTCTCATTAACAAAGAGGGACTAGTTAAAACGTTAATGTCAAATGGTGAGTACTAGAACTGCTCTTGTGAAAGACTGTTATACAATGCCTGCACCAGTAGCAATGACCGGTGGTGTTCTTGCAGAAATCAAGGCCTCTGCAAATTGTGGGAATGATTAATGATTACTTTATCTTCTGTTTACATGGCAGAGTGTGTGCTCTATTATTCCTGGCGGTTTTCAATACGGGCTATATTTAACCAGACTCTTTCAGTTTTTTAAATGATACTGCTATTGTACTCATGGTTATTTCTCACAAATACATACGCCTACTGTGTGGCAGGTGTTGTGTTAGGTTCTGGGCATAAAGATTGAATAAGACGACATTCGTAGGTATTGTGAGTTTGGAGGAGAAAAACATAAAACATAATTTTATAAATGTTTGTTTAATTATAATGATGATAAACTGTCAAGGGTTAATACAGGTTTCCAAGATATCAGGACACTAATTTAATGTGAAGATTAAGGAAGGGAAGCATGTGCCAGATCATGCAAAGTCCTGTGGGCTTTCAGTGGATTTTATTTTGAAAGCATGAAAAATCACCACATAGAGAGATTGATATAAGAAGTATCTCCAACAGGAAACCACAGCAACAGAAAAATCATCAGACTGTAGCATCTTAGCATCGTGGTGACTGAAACAGAATGAAGGGACAAGTTAGAAAGTAAAGTATGTGTCAGAATGACTTGGTCATTGATACACTAATGCAATTTGGGATTAGAAAAAACAGGAGATTTGTTGTTGTTTTAATAATTTTATTAAGGTATAGTTGGCATATAATATTATATTGTACAATATTATATTATATATAATTATATAATAATAGTATCTTATACATTATTATAGTCATTTCAGGTATATGGCATAGTGACCTGACATATTTATGCCTTATGATGTGATCACCACATTTAGTGAGCATCTGTCAGCATGCAAAGTGATCCCCAGTATTAGTGACTATACTCCTGTTTCCCTTTTTGACCCACCCACCTACCTCCCTCCACTCTGGGAACCTTCAATTTGTTCTCTGTATGTGTGAGTCTGTTTTGTTTTCTTTGTTTTTGTGTGAAATTATGTGGCATTTGTTATTGTGTGTCTTATTTCATTTTGCACAATACATTCCAGGTTCCTTAGTATTACCACAAATGACAACATTTTATTCTTTTTACGGCTGAATAATATTCCATATATGGGGTGCGGCAAAAGCAGTCTTACAGTTGTTCATATAAAAATAACATAATAATTAATAAATAATAGTATAAGAACAAACTCTGTTTCCTGTACTCACAACTGCAAACCTACTTTTGCCCCATCCTGTATATATATATATCACATCTTCTTTATCCATTTATCTGTTGATAGATGCCAAGTTGCTTCTGTATCTTGGCTATTGCAAATAATGCTGCAATGAACATAGGGACACATACATCATTTGAATTAGTGGTTTCATTTTCTTTGTATATATACCCAGAAGTGTAATTGGTGGGTCATAGAGCAGCTTGATTTTTAAGCTTTTGAGGAATCTCCGCACTGTTTTTCATAGTGGTTGCCCCAATATACAATCCCACTAACAATGCATGAGGGTTCCCTTTAAAAACAGGAAATTTGGATGGAAGGAACTAATTTTGATTTTTTGACCTTAAAAGTATTCATAAGAACTCTTTATAGGTAATGTCGGCCTAGTATCCTGGCTAGAAATGTATCATTGGGAACCAATCTCAGGACTTCTCTGTAGAGTTTGTATACCTGGTTGAGTCCAAAGAAGGGGCAAATCTTTCCAATTTGCACAAAGGTGGCTTACATTCACGATTTGTGCATTCACAGAGCTATGTCTGCCCAGAAGGTCTGCCTCTTTTTTTTTTTTGCATTAATTCACACAAGCTCTATGAGGTAACAGCAGGTCTGATCCATAAAATTAATTTAAACTGGAAATTGGATGAACTCAAAAAATGAGTGTAAAGAAAGACAACTAGAAAGTCAATATAAGTGAGTGAGAGGAACTGAGGAACAGGATAATGTGATGGGAGTATAATGTGAAAAGAGAGGAGATTAAAGCAAACACGGAATGCAGTTTCAAAGAAGGAGGTTTCAGGGGTACCAAATACAGAAAAAAGGTTCAGCAAGAGTAAAAAATGGAAAACAATTATTGAGAGTTTGACAATGGGGATGTTAGAGAATTTAAATTTGATAATAGGATTCAGGCTTATTTTATGCATATGTTCATCCTCTTATTCATTTATTGAAAATACTTATCCAAGCCCTTTCTAGGTCCCAGGCGTGTGCTGCTATGGAGAGTTTAATTAGGACACTCAAGGAGTTTCACTGTTGAATAAGAGGATGGGGGCTGAGGAAGCCCCTTTAAAAAGATTCATTGAAGAAAAGTGAATCTAGTTACTTTTAAAATAGAATTAAGAAAACCAGTGTATAAAGAATGGTTAAAATTTATAGGCATATGTAGGAAAAAAGAAAAATATATGGGAATAAAGACTTTAGATTTGAGAAGGAAGAGAAGAGATGACAGTTACATGATTTGAATGATGTTGAGGTGGCAATTATATAAATTTTATGCCATAAACACTAAATTTATCAATCAGCTTTTATGCCGCTCAAATATATTTTCTAGACTAGCTTAAAATGCTTTTTTCAACTTCTAACATGAATTTGAGTATGGATTAACTATTAGATTAATATACTAGTTTAAGTTAAAATTTACTAGATTACAGCTTGGATGGTATGTCTAGGACAGAGAACATAGAAATTTAGGCATTTAGTTAAATTCTTTGTGTTTTTATTTATCATGCAGTCTTTCACATCCCACTTAGTTTTTTCATGTATGAAGAGCCAATCAATTAATGAATAAATGACTAGGAAATAAATTCTGAAAAATTAATTTTATGTGTAGGTAAGTTGCACTATGGTTTATGTTTCTCATAGTTAATGTTATTGATTTGCTTTCTAACTTTCTTAAATTATCATTTTTCATGTGATATATCTTGGACAGTAGAGATATTAGTGTTTCTATATATTAGCAACAAAAAACATTTAGAAAACGAACCTTAAAATTGTATGTTTTAGCCCTGGCTGGTGTGGTTCAGTAGATTGAGTGCCAGCCTGCAAACCAAAGGGTCACTGGTTCAATTCCTCATCAGAGCACATGCCTGGGTTTTGGGCCAGGTCCCCAAGAGGGGGTGCACAAAAGGCAACCACACATTGATGTTTCCCTCTCTCCTTCCTTTCCCCTCTGTAAAAATAAATAAAATATTTTTAAAAATGGTATGTTTCATATTAGCATCAAAACATTATATACATATGAGTAAGTTTCATATAAAGTGTGCACAAGTTCTACACAGTTAACTAAAAAATATTTCTAAGAGAAATTTCCAAAAACATAATAAATAGATTATACCATTTTTTAATAGTGGGGTCAACCCATATTGTTTAAGATGTAAATGCTGACAAGTTGGTATAGAAATGTAATGCAATCCCACTTAAAATAGCAATGTTTTTTTTGGGGAGTAGGTATCAACAAGATGATTCTGAAATTTATTTTGAAATAAAAGAACCTAGAATAAACTGGACCATATGGGAAAAGCACAAGGCTGGAGGACTCTCATTGCTTAGTTTCAAAACTTATTATAAAACTATAGTAAGACAGTGTAACATTAGTATAAGGATAAAAATGTAAATCAACAGAACAGAGTAGAGTTCAGAAACAAGACCGACAATTAAACTCAATAGATTTCTCATGGAGGCACTTAGCATTTCAATGGAGAAAAAAATGTTTTCAAAAAATGGTGTTGGAAAAACTAGATAAATGGATGACAAATAATTAACCTTTATCATTACCTAACATTATTCACAAACATTATTTTGAGATGGATTAAAATAGACTTAAACATAAAAACTAAAACTATAAATATTCTACAAGAAAATGAATAAACTGAACTTAGTCAAAATTTAAAGCTATGCTCCAAAAGGCACCATTAAGAAAATGAAAGGTAAGCCATAAAGTGGGTGATAATACTTGTAACACATATCAGACAAAGGACTTGACTTGTAGGCAGTAAACTTAAAGATCCTACTAATATTAAGGAGATAATCAATTAAGTTAATGAAAGACTGAACAGAAACTTTACAAAAGAAGGTATGTGCATAGCCAATAAACACATGACAACTGCTCAGCGTCACTAGTCACAAGGGAGATGCAAATTAAAGCCACAGTGGGATATCATGTTGCCCCTATGGGAGCAATTGATGAGCATGAAAAGGAAATTAAAAATACAGGTGGAATTGTAAAATGATAATATATCCCTGGAAAACTTCTTGCCAATTTCTTCTAAAGTTAAATATAAAACTACTTGATGACCCAACAATTCTATTCCGGTGTATTTACCTCAAAGAGATGGAAATATACATCCGAAAAGGGACATGTAAAAGAATGTTCATAACAGCTTTTTTTGTAATAATTAAGAGCTAGAAACAGTGTAAGGCACTTACATCAACAAGAAAATGGATAAATGATTTGTGTCCAATGGTGTATTATTCAAAAATAATGAATTTGATGCTTGTTGCAAAATGACTAAAACTTGAAAACATATTGAGTGAAAGAAATGAGGCACAAAAGACTGCAAACTGTATGATTCTATTCATATCAAGTTCAAGAACCAGCAAAACTGATCTATGGTGCTAGAAATCCAAACAATGGTTGCCCACGGCAGGGTGTTATCAAAACTCATAGAAAGACTTACACATGAAGTATAAATAATGTTTACCTCAATAATAAAATAAATCAGTTGTTTGTGCAAAAAACAAGTTAATCAAATACGCTTTCTGAAGATCGGGTAATTGTTTCATTGGAGAGTCTGTGTGCTACACAAGTTAATAGCCGGCTTCAAAGTTATACTGCTTAGTTTGAATCCTGCTTTCAGTACTACACATCTCCGAGACTCCATCTGCAATCTTTAAAATAGCATTTTTTGTTTGCATTATGTATTCATCCTTCTCCTGTGTTCTTTTGTTTGTTTGTTTGCTTCACTCAGAACACTGGTTCAGAAACTTACAGCTTGGGATTCTTGTTAAATATATCCCATGGTGATGTCAGGGAAAGTCCAGATTTGGTCTGACAAGGACTTGGCCCAGGTGCTGGCCGGTGGCAGTCTCTGCTCCTACCTGGACTGCAGGCGAAGATGCCAGTCAATGGTTCCAGCTTTTCTAACACTGAACACTTGATCAGAGAAGGCCTCTGCTCTACTCCTACTCTCATGAAGGGCCTCTGTGCAACACGCTAAATGCCAGTTACTCCAGAAGACTGTGTACAATCCTGAGCCTTGTGGGTTCACGGGCAAGTTCCACCTTATACCTTCTGTTTCCATTTTGTTCTCGGCCCACTTATTCATTCATTCATTCATTTATTCATTTAAGAAAGAGGGCAAGGGAGGGGAAAAAGAGAAGGAGAGAAACAGATGTGAGAGAGAAACACCAATTGGTTGTCTCCCATATGCTCCCCAACAGGGGATTGAACCTGCAACCCAGGCATGTGCCCTGACAGGGAATCTACCTTTCCCTTTACAGGATGACCCTCAACCAATGGAGCCACACAATGGGTCAGGGCTTGGCTCACATAATTTTGAGCAGAGACCTGTATTTTTAAGTTAAAATATTTGTTTATCTCTTATTTCTCTTTGTTTGAGGGTGTTGTATGAAGAGATATTCTGCATCGTACTGACGGGGAGTCAGACATGCCTAAAATCTTCAGTATGTCTGACATATTTACTACTCATTATAGTTTCGTACCATTAAATACCATCACTCTTATTCCGCTACCCCACTCATCCCCTGGTAACTACCACTTTGCTCTCTGTTTTTCACAGACTTAACACTTTTAGATTCCACATGTAAGTGATATCATATAGTATTTGTCTTTCTTTGTCTGACTTATTTCACTTAGCATAATGTGTTCAAGGCCCGTTCATGTTTTTAAAAACAAGAAACTGTCTTCCTTTCTCATGGCTGAATAATATTTCATTGTGTATATGTACCATATCTTTTGTATCTATTCATTGACCATTCTATGATCATTCGGGTTGTTTCCATACCTTGGGTGTTGTGAATAACGCTGCGATAAACATGGGAGTGCGTATATCTTGTTAAAATCCTGTCTTTATGTCCTCTGAGTATATACCCACGAGTCAAATTGCTGGATTGTATGGTAAATCTGCTTTTAATTTTTTGAGGAACTTCCACATGGTTTTCCATAGTGGCCAGACTAACTCACATTCCCACCAACGGTGTGGAAGGTTCCTTTTTTACCACATCCATGGCCACACCTGTTGTCATCTTTTGTCTTCTTGATTCTGAGGTGTGAGGTGTGATGTTGACTTGCATTTCTGATACCTCATTTCCTTTTCTTGGTGAAGCACACAGTTTATTTATTTATTCACCTACTGAGGGACATCTTGGTTGTTTCCAAGGTTTGGCAATTATGAATAAAGCTGCTACAAACATTTGTGTGCAGGAGATTTTCAAATCACTTACGTAAGTACCAAGTACAGTCGCTGGACTATGTGGTGAGAGTTGGCTTAGTTTTCTTGGGCATGGCCAAACTGTATTCCAAAGTGGCTGTACTGGTTTGCATTCTGCCCGACAATGAATGCAAGTGTCTGTCACTTCATCTCCTCGCCAGCTTTAGGTGTTGTCGTTGTCTGGATTCGAGCCATTCTAATAAGTGTGTGGCCAAATCTCATTGTTGTTTCAATTTGCGATTCCCTGATGCTAAACATTGTTTTATATGCTTATTTGCCATCTGTATATTCTTTGGTAAGGTGTCTGTTCGGATCTTTTGCCCATTTTTAAAGTTGGTTGTTAATTTTCTTATTGCTGAGTTCTATGAGTTGTTCGAGTATTTTGGATAACAGTCCTTTATCAGTTGTGGTTTTAGCAAATATATTCTCCCAGTCTGTTGTTTATCTTCTCACTCTCTTGACATTTTCTTTCATAGAGAAAGTTTTAAATTTTAATGACGTCCAGCTTATCAATCACTTCTTTCATAGATTGTGCCTTTGGTGTTTTATCTAAAGCGTCACTGCCATATACATGGGCTCTCTCCCATGTTACCTTGTAAGAGCTTTATAGTTTTATGTTTTACATTGAGAGCTATGATCCATTTTGAATTAATGAGTTCATTTTAAAATTAATTTTTGTGAATGGTATGAAGGCTGTATCTAGATTTTTATTTTTGTACATGGAAGTCCAGCTGCTTCGGCACCACTTGTTGAAAACACTTTTTAAAAATGTTTTTCCAAATTTTGGGGATGTAATTGACACACAACATTGTGTAAGTATAAGATATACAATGTGATGATTTGATACACACACACACACACACACACACACAGTCTGTCCAGAAAAAGTCCAGCCTTTGTTAGTATAACAAGAACAGCTTGCTTGACATTGATGTAACCTGGCAACCAAGGGTAGTATACTGAAGTGCATATGCACGAACAAAGACGACTTCACTGTACTAGTCAGTGGGGGTGGTAGATGCCATTGAATGAGCATGTGGACTGTGTGGCCATTGCATTTAAAATGATTCATTGCTCGCATCAAGAATGAACAAGAATCTGTGTAAAGTTTTGTGTTAAATTTGAACATTCCTCTGCAGAAACTATTCAGATGATTCATAAGTCTGCAGGTATGGGCAAGTGGTGATTAGAAGTTTCATCATAACAACACACCCACTCATACATCACATCTCATGAAGAGTTTTTTGGTGAAACATCCAATCACCCAGGTGACTCAGCCCCGCAGCTCAGATTTGGCACCCTGTGACTTCTGGGTTTTCCCAAAACTCAAGTCACCTTTGAAAGGGGAGAGATTTCAAACCATTGATGAGATTCAGGAAAATACAACGAGGTAGCTCATGGCAAATAGGAAAACTGTGTGAGGTCCCAAGGTGCCTACTTGGAAGGGGACTGAGGTATCATTATCCTATGTGCAATGTTTCTTGTATCTTGTATCTTCTTCAATAAATGTCTCTATTTTTCATATTTCATAGCTGGATACTTCGTGGACAGAACTCATATATTGTGAAATGATTACTACAATAAGGTCAGTTAACACATCTATCATCTCACATAGTTATTTTTGTTCGTGTGTATGTGATGAAAACATTTAAGACTACTATTTTAGCAACTTTTAAGTATACAATTCAGAATTTTTGACTATTGTCATCATGTTGCGTATTAGATCCCTAAAGTTTATTCATCTTATAAATGGAAATTTGTACCCTTTGATTAACATCTCCTCGTTTTCCCCACCCTCAGTCCCTGGCAACCACCAGTCTACTCTGTTTCCCTGAGTGTAGTTGTTTAGATTCAACATATAAGTGATATGATACAAAATTGGTCTTTCTCTGTGGACATTTTACTTAGCATAATGCTCTCAAGCTTTATGCATCTTGTAGCAAATGGCAGAACTTTCTTCTGTTTACGGCTGTATAATATTCCATGGCATATATTAGACATCATATCAATGGACACTGGGTTTCTTCTACCTTGTAGTTATTGTGAAGAATGCTGCTGGGAAAATGGTTGTGTAAATATCCCTTTGAGTCTCTGTTTTCAATTTTGGAGGGTATATACCTAGAAATAGAATTGCTGGATAACACAGTAATTCTATTTTTAACTTTTGATGAACTAAAACAGAGTATCTCAACTCATCTTGTTAACTTAGGGTTTATCTGGTTCAGTAAATGATCACTAATGCCTTTAGGAAAATTTGAAAGTTTTGAAGTAAGCAACTGTCTCATTGTGCAACTTGCAAGTAAAAGTCACTTTTGTATACAGTGCCTTTTTCTGGAAGAGGTCATAATCAATTTCACACTCCAATATTGCTTCTCTCAGAAGGACACTTTCCATTGAACCACCGTGTTATAAACCCATGATTAGAATTGAAGTTTCCTACTTATTTCTTTGTCAACAATACTTTGTTAATCCATTCTTTACCTGCTAAATCTGGGACATCTAAATGCTGTCCATTTGTCCTAAGGCTCATCCTCACCTAGACCGTGAAATCAATGCTATTACACCTGCTCAGTACTTGGCTCGGTATCAAGTTAGCCATTTTATTCCTGTGGGTTTCAGTTTTGGATTATTATTCAACTTCATAAAAGAGAATTGTGTTATTCAGCACAAAGTTTATTAATTTTAAGAAAGCAGCCCTGGCTGGTGTGGCTCAGTGGATTGAGCACTGGCCTGCAAACCAAAGAGTTGCCAGTTCGATTCCCAGTCAGGGCACATGCCCAGGTTGCAGACCAGGTCCCTGGTGGGGGAGCAGGCGATGAGAGAAGCAACCACACATTGATGTTTCTCTCCCTCTCTCTCTCTCCCTTTCCCACTCTCTCTAAAAATAAATCAATAAAATCTTTTTAAACAGCATAGAATACTAGGAGTACAGAATCATGCATAGAACAGCATAATGGAAGCGGCAGACTTCCAGATGCAAATTCAGTGTCCTGTGGAATGTGTGTTGGTCATGAGGGATGACAACTGGCTATGTTTGGGTTGCATCAACACAGGACAATCTCAAGACCTTGGGTCTTTTCAGCTTGCATACTTTACCAGTTTCCTAGAACCAGAGGGATGTGGACTTAGTTCTCATTTGTTAGTTTAGTTGTAGTCCCTGGTTTACCAGGCTATATAATAAACAATTCTGATAATGAAGTTCAGCATGTTCAAGGATGTTTATTTCCAAAGGATACATTCCTGAACTTGATACTGAAAAGAGTTTGACTAAGGGCCAAGCTTTACTGGAGTTTCCCTGTGGCTAGAGGGGAGGATTTACAACCCAGTGGTTAAAGCATTGCATTCTGGGTATTATCCCAAGGATATGGGCTTGCACCTTTTTGTCTCTCACAAAATTTCCTTCCCATTCTGTAATTCTAATCACTTTACTTTGATTTTGGTTCATGCATTTGCAACGTTAAAGGCATCTCAGGTCCTAAAAAGTTGGAACTGTTTCTGTTTTCACCAGTTCTTCCAAGACTTGTTTTCTGAGCTTCAGACTTATGTTAGGGGCTCCATGGCCACTGACCTTTGTATCTAGCTTACTACCTGCTTACACTAAATCTGTGCACAGATCTTTGGCCAAAGTCTCCTTTCTATGTGTAATTTCCCAACACAACATATACCTGCTTAATGGGAGTAATTGCTGCTTTGGTCATTTTTTTTTTTTGCTGGTAAAATCCAGTTTTATGTGTGTTTCTACATTTTCTCCCATGTCTGAAGGCTAAAATTTGAATAATTCTATATCATTTGATGGTGGTAGGTTTAGTTGTGAGCATGTGAACCCTTTCTGGGCAATGATAGTGAAACTGGGAAATGTTTTTTTCCCACTGACATCTAAATTAAGAACAAGCTAAAAGGTATGATTTAATTTAACCTCTACAACACCACTAGTTAGATACTGTTAGCAGCATCTATTATAAATGAGGAGATTGATGTTCAAGAAGGTAAATGATTCTATCACTCAAAACATATTTGTTGAAATGAATTTCACCCATAACCTCCATAGAGTAAATATGAGGAAAATATAGTAAAAATTCTGATATTATTACATTAGGAAGCTTAGAAACATTTTTATAAGATTTTTCTCAAGTTAGATGAAGCTACACATTAAGATATATCATAACTCTTAAATAATATCAGATAATGTCTCCACTTGTTCAATTATTGAACCTATACATGACAAGTTCAATTTTGGGCAGGGACCATATTGTATCCCCAACTCCTAGCTTGTATAATTGAGCTCAATGACCTCAATAAGGTTAACTTTGAAAATAATAAAGAATGAATTTTAAAAATTTTGCTTTGTTTCTTCCTAAATGCATCAGGCTTCTGTGAGGCTGAGTTCTTGAGCAATATGAAAGAGATATAGTAAAACAAAATGTGGTCTGCATTAAGGAAGTAAGACCAATCTTATTTAAGATCAATTTTATATAAAATTTTCTCATTATACTTGGAAAAGACCTATCAAATTTGCTAATGTCTTATGATTCTTGTAAAGATTTTAGAATTGAGGTTATTCTATAAAATCCTTTTTAATAATTCTCTTCTTTGAACATTTGCAAAAATTGAATCTTAGTATAAATATCTGTTTTTATACATGACCAGTCAGACAACAAAACATTTTCTCTAACTTAAAATTCATTTTTTATAAAATTGGCGTCTCCCTTACAGCTCAGGGAATGCCAACTGGTGAACTTCAACTGAATGTACTTCCTTGCATTTTAAAAACGACTCACTCTGTGAAATTACATGTGATCACAAATTGAAGTTTGTTTTTTTTAATAGCCACATTGGCAGGGGGAGGACTCCACAAATCAGTTTTGAAAAGACATTGCATTCTGGGAGATTTCCAGTGAATTTGTCAGTTGAGAAACTGCTTGCTATGTTACAGAAATGTTGTTTGTACTCATTACAAAAACTTTGAATTATATTAAAACATATTTAAAACAAACCAAAGAAAAACTCTAAACCCAATGCAAATAGGGAAGTTATTGTGCTTTCTGTTCCAGGCAATGGCCATCTGCCTGTGTGAACACAGCCAAGAATTAGATCCTGCTTTGCAGTTTCTACGTGACAGGGCGATAGCCGCTGGTCATGCAGAAGGAGAAGCAGCCTTGAGAATACCAAGGGCCTAACTCTGATCTCTGCCTCGACCTATATTTCTCTCGTCACATATCCTTCTGCAAACCATTATCTGCGTAAGTCACACCAGAATCTGTTGTGTGTTTGGTCACCCTATCCTTCCAGGGGACTGAGACTTGTGTTCATGCAATTATATGCAGCACTCCCTATGCAAGACTCTCACATTAATTTAATAATACAACAACACTCAAGTTAATTGCTTTCTATTGAGCTGGCCTTGAATTATACAGAGGCATATAAAAGGTTGCCAGCAGATATGATTTCAATAGCTTGGAGAAAACCACATTCGCAGGAGAACAACATTACAATCCCAAAAATGCATCTACCTCTTCTTTGATAGTTGTAATGGTTGGAAAGCACGTGCAGGTACAGATTCAACAGTAAGATAATTAGATATACCTGAGAGTAATAAGGTGCTTTATTTTACACTAAATGCCAAAAGCAGATATTAAATTGCTTTAGGAGAGTTGGTATAGGGAAGGAGACAGCACTGGGCACCTGTCAGGAAAGTAGGATCATATAAGAGGAAAGGAATCTCGACACCAAAAAAGTCCTAGAGAAGAGTGTAGGCAGGAAAATCTCAGATATTCCATGCAGCAATATTTTCATCAAGATGTCCCCTAGAGCAAGGAACATAAAGGAAAGAATAAACAAGTGGGATCTCATCAAAATAAAATGCTTCTACACAGCTAAAGAAACCATTAGCAAAATGAAAAGGGGAGCAACCATATGGGAAAATATATTTGCCATAATATATATTGGAAAATATATCTCCAAAATATACAAAGAACTCACACAACTCTAATCCAAGAAGATAAACAATCCAATAAAAAATGGGCAAAGGACCTGAACAGACACTTCTCCAATGAGGACATACAGAGGGCCCAGAGACATATGAAAGGATGTTTAGCACCACTAGTCATCAGAGAGATGCAAATTACAAGCACAATGTGATACTGCTTCACACTGGTCAGAATGGCCATTATTCACTAATCAACAAACAAGTGCTGGCGAGGTTGTGGAGAAAAGGGGACCCTAGTGCACTGGTGGGAATGCACACTGGTGTAGTGCAGCTGCTGTAGAAAATAGTATGAAATTTCCTCAGAAAACTAAAAAGGTAACTGTCTTTTGACTTGACAATTCCCTTGCTGGGATTATACCCTAAGAATCCTAAAACACCAATTCAAAAGAACCTATGCACCCCAATGTTCATAGCAGCACAATTTACAATAGCCACATGTTGGAAACAACCTAAGTGCCCACCAGTAAATGAATGGATCAAAAAAACCTTGATATGTTTACACAATGAAATACTGTGCAGCAGAAAGAAAGAAGGTTGCTAATGGGTCCACTGGGTTGTATTTTGCTGTCCCCTTATTAACATACTACTTCTCTCACTTTAGCACAGTGATTAAAGTAAGGCCTCATACTTTCTGAAATCTGCCTCCTTTGTTGTCCTAATGTTACATGACTCGTCTCTTTGTTTACATTTCCCATCTTAATCAATTTATATCTTACTAAAAACAATATTTTA
>CM052539.1:173347990-173389476 GCA_028533065.1 Trachops cirrhosus | reverse complement strand
TTTATATCTTACTAAAAACAATATTTTAAATGTAGGGCTTTGTCTTAAAAGGAAATTCAACTGCCAACCATTTATAAGACTCAAATCATATAGTATCATCCATTACAAGCTTCACTCACTTTGACTCTTAGATTACCCATTTCACTTTTCAGATGATTTTGTTCGTGATTTTAGGGCTCTCCTGTTACAGGGCTGACTAGCCCATGTGCCTCGTCTCCATTTCTTCTCACACAAATGCTGATACCACATGGATGTCCATGGCTTTCCTCGACTCCTTTATACCTTACAATCTGTGCAGATATCTGGTCGCCTAGTTTTGTTAAGGATGTTATCTGTGGGTCTTCGTTTTGCTCTCCAAGTTGCCTGCGCTGTTTTTATGAGGGGTCTTGGAAGATTCATAAACCAATCCTCTGCTGTCAAAATCTTCCACAACACCTCCTCTCTGCCTTGCTTTTTCAATAGAAAAATCTGGCTTCCGTGTGAAGATGAGAGAATAAGGAGAACAATGGGAGGTACTGCAATAAGACTGACAAGAAGAGAGGGTGGCATGGAATATGGTAGCTGTGATGGAGGCAGTGAGAAGTGGTCAAACTTGGGAATCTCTTGCGGTGTCCTCATCACTTACTATATTTTTTTAAATTCAGAATTCCATTCTCTTCTCCAGAAATTCTATTTCATTTGGAAATTTGTTCTGTGATTCTTTTGGCTGAAGACCGCTTCAGATGTGATTTTTCCTGGTTGGCTCGTTATATCTCAGACCTGGCTATGGGGTATTGCAAATTGTGGACGTTCCAGCGGTGCTGGGATGTGGACGAGGGGGTTCTGTCTCTACGCTCTTTGGTTGCAGAGGCAGGCAGGCAGGTGGTCAGTTGCCTACTGTGGCCCCTGGCAAAGCCTCTTTGGTTATTGTGTTTCTGTGACTTTCAAACCCCAACTGCAAGAAAAAATCAGTTCTTCCATTCACCTTTTATTGGTTTTCCTGGGGTCGGGAACACCCACCACATTTATAAAGAGCTGATGACAACTTCACTTTGGAAACTCTAGGTAGCAAGATCTTCCCAGTTCCTGTTGCTTTCCATTCTTTTTTCCTGGGACTGACACTTGGCTAAAGTTCCATACTAGTTCCTTATGCCAGATTGAGCTCCAAGTTTCACCTTGACCTGTGGATCCCAGGAGGCATGTGACCAAATAACACAAATTCTTAAAGTTGAGAGTTGAGGTGGGAGGAAATCTACTTCGGTCACTATGCTCCAAGAATTTTCTTTTGATAATGTCCTTTCTTTCTGCAATATCTTTAAACTCATCAGAATCTGATTAATCTTAATATGCACATGGATTCAGTAGATTTAGTTAATAGGCAGTCATTATTGTAAGTTTTCAAATTCAATGATAATACTATAAATGTTATAAAAGAATAAGTATACTTGGGGAAGAAAGTAGAACATTGTTTCCATCTGGATTTATTTCTTGAATTTTGTGCTTTTTAAAGTTGTTTGGAAATATAAAGAAACATATCTCAGGGTTATTGTTCTCCAGATGTTTATGACCTGTTTAAAGAGATGCCATATATCTGAATTAAAAAGAAAGAAAAGAGTAGAAGAGAAATAAAACATATTTCAAAATAAGCAGTACCAAGTTCCATATGTGCCTTTTAGACAAGTGGTATTGAAATTCAGAGAAAGGACAGTTAGCAATAACTTTAACTTTAGATCTTGGGATATTCTTTATATTTCATGTTGATATGGCTAACTCATGGTTAAGTTTTCTTCCAGCAACATCTGCTTATAAAAAATATATGCTAGGCACTGGAGATTGAACAAGAAGGGCAATACTGTTTTTCCTTACAAGGAATTCATGGTTTTAGAAAACCCTAGTCAGGAAAGTATCTATCTTGAGGTGATTTTTTTCAGGCTTTGCCATAGATTTAGTTCATGACCAACAGTGTACATGGGGATATGACTGACCATGTTTAAGAGTGAGAGTTGAAGTGAGGGAACAGAGCAGAAAAAAATTTAAATGAAAACAAAACTCGTCACTATATAATAACAATGAAAGAAACGCAGAATAAAGCCTCTGCTGTTGTAAGCAGATGCTTCAACCAATCTATGGAAAACAGTGTCCCTAATGGCAGAGGGTTCCCAGGAAATCAGCAAATGCAAAACCTCAGATTTGATAGTGTTTCTTCATTAAGATTTTGAAATTGCCTATGAACATGATTCTACTAAAACATAAACTTCTCAGTGTTTGGCAGTGTTAGGTATAGAGATGGGATGCCTGCTCATTCATTTCTGGAGGCGATCTTGTTAGAAACTGTGTGGGAAATGCAAAACCATACATTTTGACTTAAAAGTAATGATTGATGCTTCACTGGCACTTAGACATTTTGTTTAAATGCAGGCTCAATCATCTTTCAACTGAGTCACTTTCTAAAATTTTAAACAATTGAATACATTAACCTTTGTAAAGTCAAAATCATTACTAATAACGAAATCTTTGTACATAGTGTTCCGAGCAATATCTCATTTCATTGTGGACCTAAATGACACATCTTGGCAGTTGATGATAAGAAAGCATGAAGACAGATAAGTGGTTTTCTTTGCTGTTTTTAAAGATAAATGAATTCTGTCTTTTTTATTCTGTTTAATAATTCATTCTTATTCTCTTTCAGATGTGAATAGATATGACCAGAAAGGTCATTGAACCAATATTAAACAGTATGGTATCAATTCCTAGAGGAAAGTTGTACAAAAAGGAAATTTATTTCATTTTTTACTTTCAATCATAAAAGCATATGACTGATATTTCAAAGTAGATTAGTGAATCTTCAAAATAATTTTTAAGTAACTCATGGAACTGTTTTCAGGACATTCAAATAAAGGACTGAAAGATCCAGAAATTATTTACAGTGAAGTAAAAGTCTATTCGTTAATATAATGATTTGTCTTATTTATCTTATTCATACCTTCAAGGTATGAAATAAAATCTGGAAGCCCATGACATTTCACAATATGAGTGGCTAATGCGTGTGTGTGTGTGTAAAGTATTATAAATACTTTCAAAATGACAAGGCATGTAAAAAAGAGTCTATTCAACTTGAAATTATTCAGTGAATTTCTGACAAAGGAGCCTTTGGCCACTTCAGATTCATAATATCTTAAGTATAATATTAATCATAATGTTGTCTTTTAGCATAATAACTCCTCAGAGTTCTTTGCAAATCCAGTACACTAGAACATTTTAAAAATGATGTCAGGAAATTAAACCTTGTATTTCTACAACTGTTTCATGGTTGCCATGGCTTTAAAAGAAATATTAATGTTTTCAATACCTCTTCTCAGTGAACTGTGGCTTTTCTAAGAAACCAGACTTGCTACTGTAATGGAACCTGGAGCTGTCAGCGGCTGCAGGAGCTTCGTTACTCCTGCCAGAGCACGAAGCAAATGAGGGACGTGTCTGAATTTATTTACAGAATTCTATCTGCAACAGACCAACTGTTGAATAAATTTATACACAGGAAGTGTTGGGAACTCGGAAAAGATTTCTCTGGGACTTACTTTACAATTCATGTTTTCTCCTGTTTGCTCAATTTTAACATTCCAAAGCATAATGTGTAGATATTTGCATCGGGAAAACCGTTCCAACTCCCCTCTCCCTTGGGCCTCCCCTGTGCCACTGCCTCGTAGATGTGTGCCCACCACGGGCTCGCCAGAAGGCTCCTGTAGACAAGCAGCCGTGCCCCACTGACGTCTGTACTTGCACTGTCTGGTCCGTGCCAGCTTCAGGGTGAGGGAAAAGGTGTGGATGGAATAAATCAGCGACTCTCACCCCTTCCTTCTCACGGCCCACACAAACTAATTACTAAGATTCTGCGGCACACCAAGAAGTAAGTTTTTTGCCGATCTGACGGAAAAATAGGTATAATTTTTATTTATTCACACTGGACGACTATTGTGTTGGCTGTTGTCATTTCTGACAATCTAAGAGAAGAGAGGTCAGTGCCCCTGACTAAATAGTCAGGCATTGCATGTTTTAGAAATTCTTGCAGCTCACGGATTGAACATCACTGGAACAATCAATCCCAGGTTTAAATTCTAGAGGGATGACAAACTGATGAAAAATGGGAGTAAGGTAATCTTTTGTGGAATCATATACTATATCAGCTTACTTATATGTTTCAATTACTTGTCATCCATTTGCTTGTACAACTAATTATTTTCATTGCCTTTATAGAGTACAGCTTTTACACAACGTTCTCCTAAAAATACAGAAGGATGAGCAGAGGCGCCTGGGTGCTGCAAACTTAATCTGAAGGGACAGTCCTATTTGCAATATTTTCATGTTTTATATTTTTAAAATGTAAGATTTTATTACAAACATTTTATATAAATATGTAATCTCTCCATATTTATTTGATTATAAACATGATTTTCTTTTCTAAATCTTTAACTAACTTAGATAACCTAGGCATATGGATTATATGTGTGCTATGGATTTCTATCGCCTCTGACGGGTAGATGTGGCACGAAGATCTAGCCCTTCAACACCAGGCCATTTCCATAAACAAATGCCACTTTTCTACTTTGGCATTTGAATGTCTTGAGCGCTTTCCCATATAACACATTTATAAATTTAGGATTTTTCTCAGCTTGAATTTGTTCTGAAATAATATATTAAATGAAAATTAAAATCACAATAGATGAATTTAGATTTCTCGATAGATGAGTCAAGATCAGGAATATTGTCCTATTTGGAGTACACTAAAAGGATTACATATGTAACACAACAGAGAGAAAAACAGATGTATTCTTTCTGTTGCCATTTATTAAATAGTTCCTTTGTTCTGTACCTTATTCATCACACTATCAAGTGTGCAAGGAGCTAATGACTTATTAGGAAAGACAGGCAAGGCAATGGTTTATCACGGATGTCCATGCCATAACAGAGGTAAAAATCATGGTGTGGGAGTGCAGGGGAAGGGAAACAGAGAGATGGAGGATGGGGAGGGCTCTGCAGAGGGAGGTGTGTACACATGCAACCACTTGGAGTGCCAGGATTGCGAGGCTGGGATAAGAAAATCACCACCAACCCACTAGGGAAGGTCTACCGAACTGGTTTATTGCAGCGAATAAAGGATGTGCAATTAGAATGAAGTGTCTACCATGTACAGGTCCTGACGTTATGAAAAAGGAATATTGTGGAGCTTCAGCAGTCTTCAACGGAAGCAGTCCAAGGTTTAGCTGTGTGAGCGCTTTTAAAGCAGCAGTTTTATTATACCATAACTCAAATTTATGTATTTAATCTTCAGAGGCCCTGACTGGAAGAAGTCATCCTGATTTTTTCTAAGAGATAGTTACTGGCACCATTTGCAACGTCCCATCAGGATTTTGAAATAAGTTAACAGCTGGTTATCATCCAGATGACATTATTTCTTGCTGGTGCTCTGTAGCTATGCCTGATCTTAACGACATGGCCATCCATCCATCTCTTTCTCATTCAGGGGCAATAATACCAGTGGACTGTTCTGTGTTGTTCAAGGTGGAGCTTTAGAGAAACACTTTTGGCCCTTTCGAAGGGACAGCGGGGGGGGGGGGGCGGGGGGGCGGGGGAGACTTATCTCTATCCAGAGATAAACAGAAGTAGAATAGGTTGACTGGTGAAATAATAAAGAATAAATTAGATTGTAATAGCACATTTTGCAGAATTTTTAAAGGTTATAAAGAGTCTTCAAATACAGTTCTATGTAAATAGGCAATGTTTTTATTTTTTTTTGACAGATAAACTGTGTGATTATTTCATAATCACACAGTTAGCAGGCAACATAGGCTGCACGTGAAGTAGATTTCGCTTCCTCACTCTTCTTGTTGCTACTGTTTCTGCTTAGATGAGGTGCCTGTCAGTCAGGCATGCTCTTGTCTGGGTTCGTTTTGATGCCATTTCATGTCCTCGAAATTCTAAGAATCCTTGAGTTGGTGATAAAAGTTTTACTTAGCCACAAGTCTAGGAGTTGTGCAGAAAAAGCTGTTGGTTTTTTTAAAATGTTCTGTCTCCAGAAGCTGTTGAGCTTGGACAGAGGATGGCAATACAAAATAAAGGAGAAAAATAAGTAGAACACAACTCAGGAATTTATTCCTTGGTACATTAGTTTAGTAGTGGATTAAACATAAACCACATTTTAAATCTCAGTTAATGAATAAAATGGGTCCAAGCTTATTTTAGCAAGACATTAAATAATATAATTTATTTTAATCTTTCAGCAGTATATCACTGTAACTCATCTCTTAATTCTGAACTTCTGGAATAATTTTTTTTTAAATTTTCATATATATGTTCCTATGCATACACGCTTTTATAACACTGTGCAAAACTCATATTCTATCCTTAACTTGTGATTCTTTTATTCACAAAGAGAAAAAATGTTATAATATTATACCATAATCACTGAGATATTGTCTACTTCTATTAATTTTTCAGGGCTTGCCTTTGCAGGCTTCTCTAACCAGTAACTTCAAGGATAGTTGCCTTCCTCTATTTGAATGAGTTCAGCGTTATCCTTAATTGTAAGACTAAATGCACAGTCACAGCCAATAAACACAGCAGAGCTCAAGGACTTCAGCCTTCTGAATCTCACAGTTCACATGGTAACCATTTGAGGGAGAGAGCATGGCAGAGAAAAAATATATCTATCTAGATAATTGTACAGTAATTTAAACACTATAAATTGTAAACTGGTTTTTTTTCTTCATTTCTCATTCCTTCATCTGTGTGCCTCTCCTGCCCTTTCTAATTTACTGTCATGGAACAACCAGTGTTATGGTCCGAGTGTTGTGTCCCCCCACCCCAAATTCATATACTGAAATTCTAACACCTGAAGGTCATACTCTTAGTAGGTGGGGCCTTAGTGAGGTAGGTAGCTCATGAAGATTCTTCATAAATGAGATTAGTACCCTTCTAAACAAGATCCCCTAATCCCTCCCACCTCGGAGGTTACAAAGAAAGGCAGGCAGTCTATAACCCAGAAGAAGGCCCTCGCCCCTCCATGTCGGCACCCTGATCTTGGACTACCAGCTGCAGATGGCGAGAAACACATTTCTGTTGTTTATAAACCATCCAGTCTATGATATTTTGTTTTAACAGCCTGAAAGAACTAAGCCTTAATTCTGGAAACCATTGGGATGGGAGAGATGATGAAAAATGCTACTTCTCTATAGTTTTCTTTTTATTAAAAACACAGATTTAAAACATCAATGAAAGTACTTTGTGAGAAAAATTAAATCTACACATGTAGTTACCAATTTCTGGAGTTCCAGAAGAAAAACTTTTATTGATAGAACCAACTTACTTTTTTCTTTTATTTCTAAGTCTCTCTGACAGTTCTCTTAACCCATGGCCAGAACACCAGCAGCCTCATCATTACCAAGAAAATTCTCATGCCTGGCTTGTTTTCAGCCACCACCTTGCTATCGCTCTGCTGGATATTCCCTAAGGACTAAGTGAAAGTTGGATCGTGGAGCACTATGCCTGAAAGCTTCTTCAGAAATTACTTGGAAAGACATTGTGCTGGCAAATGCATCTGCCTCCATCTATTTCTGAAGCGCTAAATTCAATTTTGAGGCCTTCAAATGAAAACGCTCTATTTCTGGAACTGACTGAGAATGTCTCTGGTGAAAGCTTACTCCACAGGGGACATTGTATTGAATGTTAGATTATTGCATCCAGATAGGTACCAGACAGCATTAATTTTCCAATCCATTCATCCAAAGTTTCTTTTAATAATTAGGTTTCTTAGGCTTTGGGCACAAAACTGTGCTATGCCTTTAATGGGTTTTTCATATAAGGATATATTTTTGGGAAAAAATGATTGTTGTTCAGTGGAATTTCTTTTTTGTTGAGGTTAGAAAAGGGTAATATAGGTTATCCTGAAAGGGGAAATAGATGTGACATGTTTACTGGAGAAGGACTTTCACATGTTTTAGGGTTTTTCAGTATAGATTGTTCCCTAAAAATTTGGATTAAACTTTATAGGTTAATAGAAAAATACATAACATGCAAAAGAAAATATGCTCTCTCTATTCCCCTGACAAAAGTAAATATTATTTTATCCACAAAACATAGTTTCCCACGGAAAAGTGCTTTTCTTCACATTTCCCAAAAGAGATATCCAAAAGATATCTTCTTTTTTATTAATTTACCAAGTTAAAGAAAAATGTATTTGTCCCAAACATTTTTTGTCTGAGATTAGTGGCTATTGAAAGAGAATTTAAATCAGTTAAGAAAAGTTTCTTAGAACTTGTCTTGATGTAAAACCTCCATGTCAAGAAGCAAATACCTGACATTATATGTCTGGCAATATATTGTATTATCAACTTAGAGACTTGAAGACATTTTATTTTTTAATGTGTTATCTAAGTATAACACACTACTGGTTGAGCATCTCAGTTGGTTAGAACATCATCCAATACACTAAGGTTGCATGTTCTATCCTCAGGGCATGCACATGACACGTACAAGAAACAACCAATAAATGTACACATAAGTAGAACAAATCAATCTCTCTCTCTAAGTTAATTTTAAAAATCAGCACCCTAAATATAACACACCACAATATTTCTAATATTTTAAGTGAGGGAAATCTGGCATCCCAGAGAAAGATGTGTTGAACATGTTGGAGACTGCATATTGAAAGTCTGGTTTTTGTGCCAAAATAAGATTGACTTGGAGAAGATAGAGATAGCCTACTCTTGAAGATAGAGAAAAATTCCCTTGGCTAGGAAGGTCACCTGGACTTCTCCCTCTTTGCTTTTCCCACTGTTCCTGACTGCCCTGTCTTATTCCAGAAAAGACTGAGATATTTGATAATGATCATAAAGCATCTGCTCTCTAAGAAAACATAGCCCACATTCATTAAACACACCATTTTGAGAGTTATAGCAGTTGTGGTCACGGTGGGAAAGAGATAGCACACTCCAAGTACAATTTTTAAAAAACTTTAATGCAGGGACTATTTATAAAGTGTAGGTTGGGCTGAGGGAGGTGATCAAAAATAGTGGAATACACAGGAACTGGCTAGCAACAGTGGGAAACCATTATCATCCTTAGACTTGAAAGGACAAGGAAAGGTAACTGTTTCTGGAATCCAATAGGTAGCCATGAGTACAATGTCTCAGCAGGAGCTGAGACCTTGGATAAAGGAGAAAGTTTCTTCCAAACCTTGGACCAGAAGGTAGAACACAGATACAAATACCTTGGCCTCTCTGCTTTCTTCTACCCTCTCTTCTATTGTCATCTTCCATTGACTAAACCCAACCAGAAAGTGGAATCGAATAGAGCTGGGTTGAAGCCAGCACACAGTACAAGAGAGAGAAGGCTGCAGAACTGATATCAGAGGGCAAAGAATATCCAGTGCAACAGGCAATATATTAAACTTAGCATCTTTTTAAAATTTATAATGCAATTCATGTGTTAGATAGGATGTCATAGAGATAACAGGTTTTAGTTTCAGGAAAGAATTTACATATTTTCCCAAATAGAAGTGTTTACGTTGTCTCTACCTCTTCATCTCCATTGGTTGTTCCACCTACCTTAAATGGATATGAGCCTGCCTCCCTCCCTGACTCTATCCCAGTCAGTCAGGACTTCCAAGGACACCCATCTTACCAGACTCAATGGCCATTTCTCTATGTTTTTTATTGCTATTGAACACAACTGATCATGTTCACCTTCTTAACACACTCTTCTCTTTTGACTTTAGTGACACTTCGCATTTCTAGCTTCGTTCATACCTAAGTATCTATTTCTTCTCATGCCCTGTGGTTAATGCCTCCCCTCTAAATGATTTCTAGTGACTAAAGGAAACAGATCTTAGTCTTTGGTTTTCATCCCTTGTTTAGGTAATATTTTCTGGTTTGATGTTTTAAATACTCTAATTCATTTAAACATTTCCTTACTTAGGAATGTTTCCTGAGTTCTTTAATGACTGGTACCCACATTTTTTGTGTCTTATAAGGCACCATAAAACAAAAGGCACATGCAATACCAAACTCTTGATTTTATCTCAACTTGTACTTCCTTAATTTCTTTTGCTCAGTAAAAGATACTATCAGTGCTCAAGCCAAATTCCTAAGAATCTTGATTTTTCACTTTCTTTTTCCCATCTATTGGCAAATCCTGTCAGTACTACCTCTAATATGGTTTTTGAATTTAGCTCTTTTTCTCCAACTCCATTCACCACCATGCTCATCCAAGCTATCATACTTATTTTAGCCAGATGGCTACATTATCCTGTAATTGATCTCCTTGCTTCCAGTCAGAAATGCTCATCAGAGAACAGCCTTTTCCTACTCATACTCCTAATAGAATAAGATTCCAATTCCTTGTTCCATCCTGAAGACCCAATGATATGGCTTTTTCCCCCTATCACTTCAACCTCATCTTTAAATTTGGATTAGAAGACTAGATGCTGGAATACAGGTGACATTGTGATCAATGTTTTGATGATAACAATTTTGAAATGATAAGCGAGGATGGAATGGCCAAGGAAATGATAATAGAGTAAGAAGATAAGGATGTTGAGAAGGAAGCCTGGATAAAGGTAATATTTAGGAGTTGGATGAAAGAATGTAAGTTTGTAAAGCAGGCTCCTAAAGAAATGGGAGGTATATTCTGAGAAAGAGATTTCATAGAATTAAAAGCTCAGAACTGAAATTTACCCATTGAATTGGGTATACTGGAGGTCATGGCCGGCTCAGTGAGAATAATCTCAGTTGAGTAGTGGGGGCCTGCCAGACTTCAGAGGTGACATAGAAGAAACAAGTGTTGAAGGTTCCATGGGGGCTGAAGATCATGAATTTGTAATGTTACCAAACTACAGTTTAAAAGATTTTATAAAAATAATCACTTTCCAAGGTTAGGAATAGAGATATGTGATTGGCTGTACTAATTCATTATAGGGAATTTTTGACAAACCATAACCATCAAAAAGATGACTTTGAGGAACTTGGAGACATTAATGTTTTACATACAAATAAAAGAAAACAGATAAGAATAACCTAACATTGGAATAAATGCCCCTTCCCTCCAGGGAGACTAGGTAGGATGAAATCACACCATTGCAGTTCAGACCTTTGTTTTAGACTGAAAAGCTGCTCCTTAATTCTATGTACATCCTTCAGTAAATGTACAAATTCCCTGAACAGAATGAGGGTGTGCTCTCGGTATGTCAAGGACACCAACACGATTAACAGCGTAAAAGATCCACTGTGTGCTTGCTGAATAATTAAAGCATGTCCCTCTTCTTCACTCTTGTGTTTTAGCCAGAGAAGCAGACCGCTCAGTGTGACTTGGGGACTTTCTTCCTTATTATTAGATGGGAAGCCCCATCTGTGAAAACATAAATGTCAAGGAGAGCATGTCAAATAGCTGTGGTATGCGGAAGAGGTGTCAGGTCACTATCTATGAATTATAATGCTCTGTGGCTTTTGTCAAAACCTAAGAGATTGAACAGCAGGCACAGCTTTCAACTTATTAGCATTTTATTGGGAAACGAAGAACAAAATCTACGTGAGACACACCAGTAGTCAAACTGTGCATACAGATTGATGGAAATCACTTGTAAGAAGCTAGGCAAGCAGCCAATAAATAACTTAAGAATGAGGAGACGTCTGAATACCTGAAGGTAGCTAGCAAGTGAATGCAGAAACGCCATTTAAACAGCACCAGACTGATGAGATAGCAAAGATCTCTCTGCTACATAAAACTAATATGGCCAAACCTGGATTTCAGATAAATATCTTCTTCATTTTCTTTTCTATATTCTTTTTCAGGATGAATAAAAACCCTGAATAAAAACCCAGAATTCTGTTGTGGCCAGCTTTATTATAGCTTGTTAAGCAATTCCAGGACAAAGGAAAAAGGGAATATTCATTAGTGGTAAACACAATTATATACATAATAAAACTAAGAGGAAATGTACAGTAAATTAAGAGCCAAGTGAAAACTTACTATAAAACTTACTGTAATCATGATATATGATATTCTCTTTTGGTTCATTGTAGAGGTAATCTAATTCCTATAATTCTGTTTTTTCAAAGTTCATTAATTATGGACAATTTCTCTGTTCATCCCTGTTGGTTAAAACTAGAGCAAAAGTAAATTTCCCAAAGTTAACAATAGTAGTTGTTATCAGGAAGTCTTGAATGGCTCAGGAGAAGAGACATTTTATAGTATAGACTAAATTAGCAAGGAGTTATATGACCATAGAAAATATATACAAAAGGAGACTAAAAAAGAGAATAAATTGTAGGCTGCTATAATTATATATAGGATATGCATTTGACATATTTAGCCACCTAGAAAATAGCTAGAAATTAATAAGAAACTAAAAGAGAATCTCTAAGGAGCCTGAGTAGAAAACTTGAGTCAATATATTAAAGCTCACATACTGATTCCAGCTAAGAGCACTACTCTTATTTATAAACGATTGTGTATCTTTTTCCGAGAGAGCAGAAAAATTACAAGTAGTAAATGTGAAGTAAAAACGTGTATTGAAAAAGCCTTAAGTTTTAGTAGAAAAGTAGATTGTCAAGCATGGTTATGAGTGGGGGTTGGGGTGGTGAGGAAGAATTCACACACACCTTCTCAATAAGAATTCCGAGATTCAAAGAAGTTAAGCCCAGTGTTACATCTATGAGTTTACCAGGTGTGGGATCTGAAAAAAAATATTTTTATGAGACCTAGCTTTGAGCTCTGGCTTGGTCACGTACTGGCAGTATGGTTTTATGGGCAATAAGAGATTTATTTATGCATCCAAATTTCCTAACCATAAAATGATTCTACTAATGCTGCATTTCATTGATTCCAAGGAGCACATTTATTTACATTTTACCACCTCTGAAATAGAGACGTGTGTTACAGTTGATGGCACCTTGCCATCCTTTGCAGCAAGCCAGGAAGCTTCTGAGACACAATCGTTACTGCCAGCCTATGGCACAGACCTAGTTCCTGTCGTCATGATGAGACGATGATTCAGTCAATAAATCACCTAAGGACCAGATCAGGAAGGAGTGTGTCCTGGTTGTTATCAGAAACCTTTTGCTGGCATCTTGTTGTAAGATTAAGGAAAAAAAAAGCACCAGCATCAAAATTTGTAAACAGTGTGTCAGTGGCTGGGAAGAATGTTCCTCAGACAGAACGCTGCACCGCTGGTGCTCACGGCGACACAGAGGACGGATGCAGAAGGTGGAGAAACGGGGGCGTCTATGGTGCTGAGCGGAAAAGTGACTGAGAAGGGACAAGCCAATCATAAAGAGAATTGAAAAAAATACATTAGCCAATTTACCTCACTTCCATTATCCTTATTATCTTTTTTTAAATCACAAGGGTAATATATAGGATTGAAACATGCCAAATAAGTTTAAAGAAACACTTTGAACAAATAGTTTAAGTGATAAATCATTGCTAGTTTACTTGGAGGCTTTTTGTTTCTTAGAGGTACATGGAACAGCAGCGTCCTACAGACAGCCGCATCTGACATTCAGTGAGTTGAGGAGATTATAAGAAAAGCAAAAGTGGTTTGTTCATAGGACTGGAGAACAATGAAAGCGTTTTGGGCAATTACAGTGAAAAGAGATAGTTACAAACTGGGTGAGTGGAAAAGCATAAAAATGGGCTTTAAACTTAGGTACTAAAAGACCCAAAATTGTTTTCTGGCCTTTATTTATATCGCCATGTACCATGCCAGTGTCTGCTGATGCTAAAAAAAGTTAAATGTATGTGCATCGGCAGATTCAATATTTATTTTTGGGATTTCCATAGGAAAGGACATGCAGTTCACTGTTTATGTTTTACCTTGTCTTTAAACACACATTTGAATATTGGTATTTACTTGCTTTACAAGTATAATTGGTTTCAACATAAATATAGAAAGGTGAATTAAATCTTGCTAAAAGTAAATATCACTCATACTACAACATGCAATAAATCATTTAGTGTTTACATTCTGGAAATAGCATACAAAGACCTTTAATTTCTAGTATAATTTTCTTGGTGCCTAGGCTACATTTATAATTATCATTACATATAATAAATATATATAGTGATAATTAATATATAATAAATATATATAGTGATAATAATGTTTAAATATTTGATATCTTTCCATTTGATTTTTGAACATAATGATGTATATTGACAATTGTACCATGTCAGTATGTGCAGAACTATCTACCCCTTTAAATGACTCCTCTGTACTCCACTGCATGGATATGCCATAAGTGATTTAACTAAGGCTTTGGTATTGGATATAAAGGTATCCACCTGCTTGCTCTTATAAAAAATGTTACAACAAACAATCCTTACAGTTTCATTTTGCATGCACACACTCCTTTAATTTTTACTTAGGGCACATTTATCCATATGAAATTGATACATCAAAAGGTATGTTGGCTCACTTTATATTGGGAATACAGACATTTTTTTCTCCAGAAAGGTCATGTAAATTTTGGCTTGCTCAACAGTATGTTGGAGAAGTAGATGTGATTTCACAGACTGATCTCAGTTAAAAAATCATAAGCAACAATAGAATTAGTATTGAGGCCTTTTGGACTTAATATAGGAGATGGTTGGATGCTTCTCATGAAGATGCTGTTGGCATTTTGGGCAGAACACTTTCGTGTTGCGGGACTGCTTATGCCCTTCAGAAATATATCATTTTGGCCATTGACTCACTTATTAAGTGCTCTGCATTGTCATTGTGACAAAGATAAACACTCAGACATTTCCAAACATCTCCTAAGGCACAGGAACTGAGTGAAATGATAACACTGTCTCGGGACAAAACAGGTAGGGGAAGGATGTTATCAAATTTAAATAAATACAGGATCTGGTTTTCTTGCTGTGCTTAAGAAACAGATTCATTCTGGATATCTCCTCCCAGGATAGTCAATGCTTAACTATAATTTTTTTTAATTATCCAGAAATACAGCTTTCCAACCACAAAGGATAGGAATCCCCAAAGCTTATAAAATATTATAATGCTCTCTCTAAATCTTTAGAATATAAATTTGTTGTAGCAAATACATTTGTTTACTTTAAGAACATGGGGAACTATTGGGCATGTTTTCAGCTCCTAGCCTGGTGGGGAGCATAGGACGTGCTGCGTCTCATGGGAAAGAAGGACTCTGAGCTGAGGTGGTGCTCTGAGCGCTCCCAAGGTTGGAATGTTTTAGATAAAGACCTGTTTCTACCAGCATTATTTGTTGGGTAAACACCAAGGCACCAGGTGAACGGACATTGTTCTGCTCAGTAGCAGGAGGTTTGGAAGCAAGGAGAGACCTACATGGGTTCTGTGGTTCGAGAGGGGTCTCTGCTCATCCTCACAGATTCCAGCTTTTCCTCAGCGTCACCGCCCTCTTCCTTTGGAATGCAGACCCAGGAACAGATTCAGGTTAACTCACCTATGTCAAGTCCAATTCCTTCTAATAAATTCTGTTCGTACAGGTTCTTCTTTAATCAAATCTGATAACATTGTTTATGTAATTTTAATATCATGATGGGTAAAAATTCCAAACACAAGTCTCTTTTTTGTCTGAGTTCATTCTTCTTTGTAATGGGAAACACTGAAAATCTTTTGGACTCTTCATTGATCATTTGCATTATCTATAACTTGCCTTTTTGCATTTACCCAATTTATTATTAGATTATTCCTTTTATATTGCTAAGAGTGGACTATAAATTAAGGATATAAAAATTTTGTTACATGTATTGCATGTTTTGTTTTTCTTTTAACTTTGTATATGTACAAGGGTGGGCATAAGTAGGTTAATAATAATAACTAATAGAATAATTAATAAATAATAAACTGTGTTTTGCATGCTTACAACTGTAAAACTACTTTGCCCACACCCATAGTTTGCCATGCAAATAAGTCTTAAATTTTTATGTCATTAAATTTGTCACATCATTTGACTTTATAAGTTTTAATAATGATATTTTGCCTTCTTTAAAGAAGAGAGAAATATGTATATCTTTTCCCCCAGTTTTATTGGGATATAATTGACCTATACCATTGTGTTAATTTTAGGTATAGAATATAATGTTTTAGTATAGGTAAATATTGCAAAGTGCTGACCACAAAAAGTTTAGATACTATCTATCACCACACATAGTTATAATTTTTGTGTATAATGAGAACTTTTAAGATCTATTCTCTTAGCAACTTCCAAATACTATGCAATACAGTACTGTTAACTACAGTCACCATGCTGCACCTCATGTGCCCAGAAATTATTTACCTTATAAGTTCGTACCTTTTGACCACTTTCACCTATTTTGCTCATCTCCTATTCCCAATTTCCGATTCCTCTGATAACTTTGGGGTCTTTTGTGGCTTCATACAAATTTTAGGACTGTTTCTTCTATTTCTGTGAAAAATGACATTGGAATCTGATAGGCGCTGCATTGAATGTATAGTATATATTTTCTAATTTGGAGAAAATTTATCACCAAGACCTTCATTTGTGATTTATATTATTGCAGGAACTCTTATTGTTTGGATTAAGTGGGCAGATATTTTTATAACATGTATGTTATTGGATGGGCTTCTCTCTTGTAACCTTTGCATTAGAATAATTCACACAGGTAGAAGAGGGGCCCATACTTTTACTTATTAAAAATTAAAATGGTAATGATTGAGAAATTATGAATGTGATTTATGTCTTCAGTGGCTTGGGTATGAATGCTTATCAATCAATAAATAATGGGCAGTTTTAGGAGAAATGGAATTTCCCACTCAATAGTCCTACTGGGTTTGCACAATTTTTCACATATTTTTCTCTACTTATGATATTAAAAGTAAATTTTGAAAGTTATTAGTTTAGAATGAGTTAAAATGATAGGGCCATTGGATAAGAATTTGGATGCCTGCTGCCTGGAGAGGAGAACAGAGAGCGGTTAACCGTAATGGGCTAGTCAGTGGTTTAGGCAGTGGCCTTTTGTCGTGTGAAACTTTCCTGGGAAACAAGTGAAAGCTCTCACAACATCCATATAGATTTATAAAATGTGCATGGAGTCTGCTCATATTTCTATAAACATACTGTATAAAAGAGCAGGCAGTGCTTAGTATTCCATTGAGAGGCTGCTTTTCATTTCTTGAGCCAACAACTCCTTTAAATTTCTTATGAAGCAAGGAAGAAAAATGTCCTCTATAAAACTGAATAGGCAGTTGGTTCATTTGCTATGCAGTTATATAAATGCCCACACCACACATCTTATATTTTAGGTGCCACATCAGTTATTCTGAAACCATTTAAGTTTGTTTTATAGGGAATACGATAGCACATTCTCTTAGTAATAGTAAGAATACATTGCTATTTTTTAATTTTCAAGCCTATTTAAAAATATGACATTTGGATGATCATTTTAATGTTTATTTCCTTTTCATTGTTATTGGAAACTCTGTTATCTGATTATTGATTTTTAATATTTGAATTTAAATAGTTAATTTTCACAATGGTTTGCCTTGCTTATAAAGATAGGCATTTCATTCATTTATTTATTCTTCCTTTCATTCATTTAACAATTAATTATTGAATACTTATGTTCCTAGATCAGTGTTAAGCACCATGGGTACAATGGAAAGTTCCAACTAGAAAGAAATAGGATAGAACAGAAAAAATATTCAAGATTGTAGAATGCATCAATACTAGATGGGCTGGTTAAAAACTGGAAGTGGAGAATTTAATAGGGGCTAGATTATGAAGGTGACAACTAAGAGTTTATACTTCATCTTTAAGGCAGTGGGGCAGTCTTAAGGGCCTAACTAGAGGAACATGATTCGATTTATATTTTAGAAAGATCACTTTTGGCTGCCATGCAGAGAATGGTTTGCAAAGAAAATGAAAGTACATTCACTAGTCAGGAAGCTGTTATAATAATTTAAGCAAAGACCATGGTGTCCACAATAAGTAGAGGCAGCTTATACACAGGTCTACTCATCAGAGGCTATGTACAGGGTTAATTGGAAAAAGAATCAAAAATTCTTAGTAAAATAACATTTAAGACTTGCATTGAGGAGAGAGAAACCACGACAAGAACTGGAGTGGCCAGAGAGATGGAATTAAATCCTGGAGATTGTACAGGGGGGAACCCAAAGTTAAATGTTCCATTCCATTACTTATGTGCCTGGGGAGAAAAGTGTTTTGATGTCTGTTTTGGGTGAAAATAAAGTAGTGGTTCCCTTTTTAAAACAAAGCAGAGTCATAGCGTCTAGTAAGTTATCACAATTACTTGGTCAATTGTCAGTAGGTTGATAGTTCTTTTGGGAAAGGGAACTGGAGCAAACCTCTTTGATGGAAGACTCTCTAAGCAATATCTTGGAGTTTGTATGGGTAATGAGGCTAATCTATCAGCATCATCATGCTATTTCAGGACCCAGTGATGATAAATGTGAACATAGATTGTTCCAGAGACTCTCTGTAATTAATTACCACCTTATAATTATCTTCAGACCTTTATTAACAACACTTGGGTTGGGTTTTAACAATCTATCATAGTCCTTTTAAGTAGGAGGCTTCTAAACCCCAGCAGTTGTTTTCATTAGCTGCCAAACACAGAGAAATATGACCATGTGCTCCGTGCAAGTCAGAAAAGCTAGCAGAACTTGTGCTTTCCCAAATGTTCACTGAACTGCAGGGAAAAACAACCACAGCTATAACACAATTAAAAATGACTACTTTTCATTCGAATCTCTATTTCAGCTGATATTTTAAATATTACCATTACATTTTTATTAATAACATCTCATTGGTAGGAACACAATGTGGTTTTCACAGTAACTATACAATGAAATTCCACAAAAGCCCTATGAAACAGTATCTCTAATTAAGCAATAAGGGACCACAGAGGCCTCAGGTGGTTCAATTTACACACCTTCGAGAGGTATTCAAAGATAGGCCCTTGAGGACTGGCTGACAGTGATCGGATGGGAGAGGGGAGGGAATTTCAGGGGAACTTCAGGGGAGAATGAGAAGGGTTTACAGGAACAAATATAAAGGACATATGGACAAAAACGAGGGGGTTTAAAATGGGAGGGAGGTGGGGAGGGATGGGTGGGTTGGCTGGAATGGGAGTAAAGGATAGAAACTGTTCTTGAATAATGATTAAAAATAAATTTAAAAAAAAAAAGCCTTTCACAGAATCCTAGCTCCCATTCCTGACAACAGGTAGTATAGCTCAAAGGCGTGCATGTGTTTCTTTTTTGTACCGTTAATAAAGGCATTCTCTGGAAAAAAAAAAAAAAGATAGGCCTTTGAATGCTCCTTTGGTCATCTAACTATTCTAGTGGTTATAAAATGTGCTTGTTTGTCCATTGAGTCCAGATCCCCGTCTATAAAGAGGCCTAATGTGTAGCAGCACCTCCCCATTTCCAGGAGCTCTGATGGGTCTCCTCCAAATTCTGCTGTCTCCACAGGGCCGATTCAAGCCATGTGCCAGCCTTTGGCTGCCTCCTGTTTATATGGATTGGGGCTCCAGTGCACAGGAGGATGGACGGAAGGAAAACCCTAATTCATATGTTGATAAATATTTTTTAAAAAACCGCTTATGTTTATTGGATACAGTTCAATGTTATATGCAAATCTTTTTGAAAAATATATTTCTGCCATCACTTTTTCAGCTGTTAATTGTGAAATAATTTTAGACTGAAAAGTTGGAAAAACAGATAAGAAAGCTCCTGCATTCTCTCACCCATGTTAATACCTCACGTGACAGTAGTGCATGGATGAAAACCGGGAAGTTAACATTCCGTCAGCTTTTCCCACCCACGTTCTGTTTCTGTTTCATGATCCGGTCCTGATCTCACACTGCCTTTAGCTGTCGGGTTTCCTCCCGTCTGTGACAGTTCCTCAGTCTTTGCCTGTCATCCCCTTGACATAAAAGAATACCAGTCAGTTATTTCGTAGCGCATTCCTCAATTTGGACTTAGGTAATGTTTCTCATGATTACATGGCTGTAAGGTATTTTTGACAAGAACACCACCGAAATTATGTTGTGCCATTTTCTATGTCTTATCATTGCTCATGCTGACTGATCACTTAGTTAAGGTGATACTTGCCAAGTTTCTCCACTTTAAAGTTACTATTTTTTCCTTTATAATGAACACATATCTTGAATGGGGGAAGACCTTGAAACTATGCAAGTACCCTGTTTCTACTGAAACTTTTATCCACTAATTTTAGCACCCATTGGTAGATGTTGCTTGAAGCAATTGTTACCTGTGGTGTTAGCATCATGGTGATTTTGTATTTCCTCCACTTCTTATACTTTTATTAATTAGAATCCTTAGGTGTGGAAGGGGTGGACCGTTCTGAGATTTATTTATTTGTTAAATTACCTATATTTATCCGTATAGACTCATAGATATTTACTTATTCTATGAGTTATACTCCAATATCACTGTTATTTTTTTATGACTCACATTATTCCAGCTTTCATCATTAGGAGCTCCTTTGGGTGGGCTCCTGTGTTCTTTTGATTATTCCTTTTTGAGTACTTTTTACTTCCTGGAATCACAAGATGCTCCAGGGCTCGTTTTGCATTTCTCCTGCCTCAGGCCCGGAATTGACTGTTCAAAAGAGCCCTGGTTCATATTTTAAAGAATAGTATTAGAAAGCAAGGTCTGGGTGATAGGGACATGTCATTGGTCTTAGGGCCTCACCGTGGCCAGAGCTTGGAAATATACGATTGTGGGTATATGTATACTGACCCATGCATACATAAATCTGTATTTCTTACTTTCTGTGTTTATCTATCAAACAAACAGATGAACAACCAAACACAAGTTTATGCTGGTACCTCAACCGCCTGGTGGACTGAACTGATATTAAGTGTTCTAATTGAAATCCTTGAAGAATGAAATTTTCAAGTTATCCATTTCCAAGCATATTGGGCTCTAAGTCAAGAATTTGTATTATCTTTTCAAATTTGCCAGAAACCAGTTTTATCACCTTGATCTCTCCCTGTTTCTGCCCCCTGACCTGTGAAATTGGGATGACAATACCTGCACTATCTAGGACACCAGGTGGCTGCAGGGATTGGGTAAAAGTCTGGATCCCGTCTCTCCTCTATAAATGTCTGTTTTCCTTCACAGCCAGTCTCCTTCGCTGCCTCCAGTCTTGTGCCTCTGAAAGCTCCCCACCCCGCTGTCAGGATGCTCAATCAGAAGTGAAAGTCGGGTCCCATTTCTCATCCTGTTGGAACTTTGAATGGCTTTTGTAAATACAGTCTAAGGACATGCCATGGCAAACAAGACCCTCTGTGGTCAGATTCTCCCTCTCAACAAGTCTCATCTCATTGTTTTTAACTTCCTATGTAAGGCTTTAATATTACAAGATTGCTTGAAATGATCTTCCCTAGGCAAAAGGTATTTGCTTTCATGATACTATTTGGTCAGATTTAGATTGGGACACTCTTGACAGTTTATTTTTGCTAACTCTTCTAGCTAACTCTAAATTTCAAACATCAGTCCAGTGTTGTACAACTGTCCATTGTGTTGTGTGCTTGGTACCTGGTGCCTAGTCAATTCCATCAATACTTAATTAGAGAGCTTGATCATTTGTCTTTCTGTTACCACTTCCTCATTACTTCTGCAACATGATACCTGAGGTCACTATAGTTTGTTTTCTGCCTCCATTAATCGCTTTTGGTAAGGTACTAATTACCAAAACGATAGACACATTTTAGTCCTTACCTAGCTTAACACACAAAGCGTATTGAAATTTCACTGTGTTTGCCAGGCACAGGGTCGTAGTGTAGAGGTGGCTTGGTTGGGAGAGGAGCAGTGCTGAGAGGCAGGCACAGCAGGGCCACCTCGTACGGAAATCAGTAGGCCATGTTAAGGAGATCAAATTTGTTCTGAAAGCAATGAAGAGACGTATAAAAGTTTTCAGTAATGAAAGTCATGTTTTAGGAACATAATTCTAGATGAATATGGCAAAACTCGAGTGCCTGTGAAAGTGAAATAGAGCGATCCTGGAAGCAAGGGAAGTTAGGCTGTTGAATAATCCCAGAGTAAGATCATGGTTTTTATAAACTAAAATAGCAAAAGAATTGAAGTATACAAAAGATATAATAAGTAGAATAAACATGATTTGATGATGAATTGGAAGTGGGAGATGAATAAGAAGAAAAAATAATAGACTCATAATTTCTTTTTAAAGGATAATGGAACTGCCTGAGATAGGGATGCAAGAAGAGGAGTGGCTTTGGGAGAAGAAGATGGTGAGTTGATTTGGAAATGCTGAGTTTGAGATGACTGTGTCTAAAGCCTAAAATACATATATGGGCAAGAGATGCAGATTTTGAAATTAATAGCACCTTGATGGTGAACTAATCCATGATTACAGATAAGCTATCCCGGAATGCCTGTAGAATGAGAAGGGACAGAACACTTTCCATGACCCTCCCTTTTCATCTTCGTGAACAGGACCACGCATCACTCACCCATTCACTGAGCTGCAAACCTTGGAGTCATGCCCAATTACATCCTTTCCATCACCTATCCAACCTGTGCTGAAGTCACTCTCCTGCTTGTGCTTTCATTCTGACTGTCTCCGCCTTCGCTCAGGCTCTTAGAATTTCTCTCATGGAGTAATTGTTATTTTTCTCATTGGTCCTCAAGTTGTAAGCTTAACCTCTTTAAAACCATGCATTTTATACCCCTAGGATCTACACATTATTCATAAAAAATACTTATGGAATTAGAGTGAATGACGATATTTTTGAAAAGTAAAAACTGCTAGAGAAATAGGAATTAATATTTTTTAATTGAAGCTGAAATGTCAATTCTCTTTGAAACTATTCTGTAACAATTTCTAGATATTAATACTTATTCTCTTTGTGGGTACTTAGTACCACCTATCACAGATAGGGAGAGAACAATCTCTCCAAGCAATCATGGAGAAATACGTAACTATTATGTGAAGGTGTCATATGGAAGGTGATGTGGATAAAGGGAGAGGATAAAAGGGACAAAGTCAGAAAAAGACCTAACAGTAATTGTGTATCTCATCTCAAATTTCTCACATGATTTTAGAGTTTCTAAACCAAGGTCTTGAGATGACCAGCAGCCAAACTGTGTCCTTTTTAGCTCATAGCCACAGCAAGATAGTGGGGAGCTTCTAGTACATACCACTTTGTCTCAAACCAGTACTTGTGATGGCACAAACAATAGTCTTTCTTTTCTTCCTTTTTAAAAAAGAGTTAATTTTTATTGCATTTTTTTCTATTACCATTCATCCCTCTTATATTCTCTTCCACCTCCAACTACCCACCTCCCCATTGCAATCATCACACTATTGTCCATGTCCATGAATCCTTTTTTTTTTTGGGCTGGATCCCTCCACCCCTCCACCCCATCCCCCACCCCAAAGCCATCAGCCTGCTCTCTATCTACGAGTCTGTCTCTATTTTTCTTGTTAGTTCTGTTTGTTCATTACATTCCACATGTGAATGAAATCATGGTATTTGTCTTTCTCTGACTGGCTCATTTCACTTAGCGTACTGTTCTCCAGGTCCGTCCATGGTGTCACAAAGGGTAAAATGGTAAGAACGGTGCAGCGTCTCTGGGCATGGTTCAGGTTTCAGTCTTTTGGGTCTTTTTCAGGTTTCAGGTTTCAAGTTTCAAACTCTTCAGGGTTTTTTTTTCTGCGTTTTGCAGCAGAGAGAAGTCTGGAGCAGGGGAGCCCTCTATACCCCCAAATGGTACAACATTTTAATAAAAACCTTTTTCCTTCCTCACCAACCTTTGTCTTATGCCTGTGTTGAATGACAGGCAGCTGAACCCCACTTTTGTAGGGTAACACTAATGGCTAATAGTTTTAAGAGAATAGACTAAGCAATAAATGTAGATATTTTTAGATACTTAACATTATAGCTAGAGGAGAGCAACAAAGAGAAGATAAACTCTAAAATGGTATACCTGAGTTCTTTTGATAGTTTGTTGAAAAGCAGGACCAAAACAAAAGTAAGGGCAAGCAAAATATTAAAACTGATTTTTATTTAAAACAATTTTTTATGAACAAAAATTTTTAACCAATTGAGTAGATTTTTTCCTGCTGTCTTAAATAGTTCTTTTCTTTGTGTAAAATTCCCAGAGACAGTTTGTTTCTTTACACTGGGAGTTTTGTTTTAATACCCTTAGAGAACACCCTAAAAAACAACAGAAGACAGATATTTAATTCAATTTCTAAATGGCAACTTTGCTTATAAATATGGAGGTTTTAGAATGCTGAGACCAGTAAACCATCGTAGTAGAGTAGTGAATTTTGAGTAAAGAAACACAATGACTTTTATAAAAGCAGTATTTGTTCATTCATTGATTAAAATACACTTATTGAGAAATAAGTCAGTTTTCATCTGACAGAGACTTATCAGGCTTGTGAATAATGGAACAATAACAATAATATACATCAAATGAACATACTTTGCATATCTAATTCATTCAGAGGTCTCAAATACATGAGATCCAAATTTGTAGTGACACTTTAAATGTAAAAGTCAATCTGATAGAATTTTTGCAAAATCGAGCAACACAAAGGATTCTCACTAGCTTAAATTAGAAAGTGAAAGTTTTTTTAAAAGTACTTGGCTATCCAGGCGGTGAAAGATAAATACCATATGATCTCACCTTTAACAGGAACCTAAACAACAAAACAAAGAAACAAGCAAAATATAACCAAAGACACTAAAATAGAGAACAGGCTGACAGTGTCCAGAGGGGAGAGGGGAGGGAATTTCAGGGGAATTTCAGGGGAAAAGGGGAAGGGTTTACAGGAACAAATATAAAGGACACATGGACAAAAACTAGGGGGAGTGGAAATGGGAGGGAGTTGGGGAGGGCTGGCTGGGTGGGCTGGAATGGGAGTAAAAGATAGAAAATTGTACTTGAACAACAATTAAAATAAAATTTAAAAAAAATAATAAAATGATAGTCAGATACAAAAAAAAAGTAATTGGCTATCTCATGGAACCAAAAAAGAAGTGGATAATGAAGAATCAGGAGGTAAATTGCTCCACACCTCAGTATAAGTGCCCTTAGACACTATCCAGACAATTGTCATTTTAACAAGACTCACTTCTAATATTATTCTGCTTTGGGGTCCCTTGCTTTATTCTAAATATCATAGAAACAAAACAAGAGAACCTGATTGGCTCAGCTCATGTCAGGTCTCCCCTGCTGGACCATTCAGCTTAGGTAAGGTGTAGAGTGATGTAGTAAAGGCAGAGCCACTGGAAGTCCAGCCCTGTATGCCAGGGACCATTCTCAGAAAAGGAAGAATCACTGTGGGCTGAAAATGTTTCTCCCCAAAGAACAATAGCCATAGCAAATGCCAGCTTAGAAAAAGTGTTTATGTTACTAGATAGAGGCTTTAAATTTTATGTACTATGCCACTAACTTTGCCTTTTCATCTCTATTTCCAACAGCGCTAAAAAATGGTGAAATTTCTTGGACTGAAGCCTCTTAGTGTTAACTTCTTATACTCTTGGTTCCTCTGAAGGTGACGAGCTAGTTTATACTTCAGAATAATTCAAGTGCCACCTCCATTTAAAAATAGATTCAAGAAGCCAAAGAACTGATATAACTGTGAAGAATAAATAAAAATCTCAGGATATAACAAGTGAAAAATTTGAAAAACTATAAAAACAATACAAATTAAGAATAATTCATTCTAAAAAAGAAACTTGAGATGTATCGGAGTAAATTTTTACTTCCCCCTTATGTTACTAGTTATTTTTAGTAGCAATTATGCAACCTGACATTCTAGCTCTATTAATTTGTATGTTAGTTTATTGTCTTCCTGCCCACTAGCATTTAAACTCCCTGACAAGAAAGCCTGCTGGTCATTGCCATATTCTCTGTGCCTAGAACAGTGTCTAGAACAAGGCAGGCACTAGGTGTGTTAAATAAGCTAGCCGTTGAATGAAATTAAATCCTCTGACAAGTTTTGTTGCTAGGACCAAATAAAATGATGTGTGGGGATTCAGAGTTGAAAACGACCTTGGGAGTTTTTTCAGGTTTCTTACTTTACAACTCAAATTCAGGCCCTTGCAAATGTGCCCTTGACCTAGGAAACTACAGGAAAAGATAGGGGGTCAAACACAGAGAGTCACCTACAACAAGATTACCTTTAGGAATATGAATGCAGACTTCTGGCCAAGATGGAGGCGTAGGTAGACACACTGTGCCTCCTCGCACAACCAATATAAGGACGACAAAAATTTAGAAACAAAAAAAACAACCAGTACTGACCGAAAATTGAACTGTATGGAAGTCCGACAACCAAGGAGTTAAAGAAGAAACATTCATCCAGACTGGTAGGAGGGGTGGAGTTGGGCGGCCTGGTGGAGAGGACTCACAGCAAAGCGGTGGCTGGTAGACCCTGGGCTCGCAAGGTGGCAGATTGTGGAGGGGCACAGTGCACAAGGCGACTGGCAGACCAGGGGTCCCACATTCACACGCAGATAAACTAGGCGAAAATGGGGAGCAAGACAGACCATGCAGACCAGGGCCTCAGCTCGGGGAAATAAAGCCTCAAAACCTCTGATTGAAAACACTTGTGGGGGTTGAGGTGCTGGGAGAGACTCAAAGCCTCATAGGAGAGTTTGCTGGAGAGACCCACAGAGTCCTTGAATGTATGTAAGCCCACCCACCCAGGGAATCAGCACCAGAAGGGCCCAGTTTGGTCGGGGGAAGCAGGGGTAGGGACTGAAATCCAGCAGAGAGCGGAGCAAGCACCATTGTTCCCTCTCAGACCCCTGCCCCGCATACAGCATCACAACCCAGCGACTGGGTTGCCCCACCCTGGTGAACACCTAAAGCTCTGCCCCTCACTACCTGACACGTGCGTCAAGACAAAAAAAAAATGGCCCCAACAAAAGAACAGATCAAAGATCCAGAGCAAATACAACTAAGTGATAAAGAGATCGCCAACCTATCAGATGCACAGTTCAAAGCACTGGTGATCAGGATGCTCACAGAATTGGTTGAATTTGGTCACAAATTAGATGAATAAATGAAGGCTATGCTAAGTGAAATAAAGGAAAATTTACAGGGAACCAATAGTGATGGGAAGGAAACTGGGATTCAAATCAGTAGAGTGGACCACAAGGAAGAAAGAAACAACCAAACAGAAAAGAATGAAGAAATAAAAATTCAGAAAAATGAGTAGAGGCTTAGGAATCTCTGGGACAACTTTAAAAGTTCCAACATCTGAATCATAAGGGTACAAGAAGGAGAAAAGGAAGAGCAAGAAACAGAAAACTTATTTGAAAAAACATTTAAGGGAAACTTCCTCAATCTGGCAAAGGAAATAGACTTACAGAAAGTCCAGGAAGCTTAGAGAGTCCCAAAGAAATTGGACCCAAGAAAATACACACCAAAGCACTTCATAATTATATTAGCCAAGATTAAAGATAAGGAGAGAATCTTAAAAGCATCAAAAGAAAAGGAGACAGTTACCTACAAGGGAGTTCCTATAATATTATCAGCTGATTTCTCAAAAGAAACCTTACAGGCAAGAAGGAGCTGGGAAGAAGTATTCCAAGTCATGAAAGGCAAGGACCTACATCCAAGATTACTCTATCCAGCAAAGCTATCATTTAGAATGGAAGGGCAAATAAAGTGCTTCTCAGATAAGGTCAAGTTAAAGGAGTTCATCATCACCAAACCCTTATTATATGAAATGTTAAAGGGACTTATCTAAGAAAAAGATAAAAAATATGAACAGTAAAATGACAACAAACTGACAACTATTAACAACCACACCTAAAACAAAAACAAAAACAAACTGAGCAAACAACCAAAACAGGAACAGAACCACAGAAATGGAGATCACATGGAGGGTTATAAACAGGGGAGTGGGAGGAGGAGAGAGGGGGGAAAGGTACAGAGAATAAGTAGCATAGATGGTAGGTAGAAAATAGACAGGGGGAGGGCAAGAATAGTATGGGAAATGTAGAAGCTAAAGAATTTATAAGTATGACACATGGACATGAACTAAAGGTGGGGAATGTGGGTGGGAGAGGGTGTGCAGGGTGGAGGGGAGTGAAGGGGAAAATGGGACAACTGTAATAGCATAAACAATAAAATATATTTAAAGAGAAAAAAGAATATGAATGCACTATGCTAATGTCACGTGAATCATAAATTATCTATTCATGGACAAGAAAACTGTATAATCACTACTTCTCTGGCTTTCAACCTCCTCCAAGCACAGCCTTGATCCCCAGTCCTCTGAAGTACTGAATATAAATATAACATGTTTATTAAAACTTGGAGCATCTGAAAAGCATACTACAGAGACTTCAGATAGATGTTATAATATTAAATATACACAAGTATTTTATATGCCTATGTGTTGTTCAAACCAAGAAAAGGAAACACTGTGAAGGCAAAGGTTACTCAAAACCATAGAAAAGAGATGCATTTTTGGAGGGTAAGACTATAACTTTGAAGAAGAACTCTGGCTTTAATTCACTAAACAATTCTGTTTAAAAGGCCTTGGAATGCTGCTGTGGAGGTTTGAAGCTACCTTTGTTTTAATCCAGCCTCAAAGGCTACAGTCAATGGGCAGAAAAAGTGAGCAGGGCCTATGCAGTCCCTTGTCCCACAGCATCTGAAAAATCATCAGCATATCACAGACAATGCTTGTAATATTGGCTCAAAGTTTTAAAAAGAGTAAATCATGGCAGGTATTTAAAGAATGCTTTCTATTTTTAAAACTCTTCTTTGAAAAAGGTTAAAAGTTAAGCAATTGTGATATATAGCTCCACTATCAAAGGTTTCATTAATACTCAGTGCAGGGGAGAATTTGGCAATTATTTTGGAAAATTAGTGTTAAATTTCTAGGATATGTGAATTTATTTGTAGCCTGGCCTAGAGTGTTGGCCTTGATTTATAATATTGTTTAGCAATTAATTTTAAAACATGAGCCATGTGTTAGCTGGAAACTATTCTGTACTTGTGTATATAAATATGCTAAAATTGAAACGAAGTGATTATGAAAAACAGGCACTGCATTGTGAAGTTTTATGGATGATAGCAATACACCTCACAAGGCAGCAATGTATCCTGATACTTTTTACATACATTGTCAGTTTACTGCATTCAGTGCTAAAGACAGTCTTGTGGATCTTGCTATATGTTGCATCGGCTTATTTATTAATACTTCTTAGTTGATGTTTGTTCTAGTGGTCCCAGTTTTGAGCGTTGCTGCTTCCTCCGATTCTGCTGGAAGTGAGAGGTACGCACAAGGTGGATCAAGGATAGCACAAGTCAGTGGCACTGATCTTTTTCTTTTTGTGATTTTCCACAATCCAAAATGCAGAATCTGGTGCCCAGCTTTTCTGTCTGCGGCTAGAGCTCTCATTAATGGCTGATGAATATGACACTTCAAATCCCGCTAACATTCACACAACAAGGAGCTAGTTAGCAATGTAAATGTTCTGGGAGCCATGAACTAAGTACGCAGGGCACTGGATTTGCAAGCATCTCTTGGCTTCAACTGATGAATATTTAATCTTACTGAGCACTTGGGAAACATTTTAAAAGCTTTGCTAAAAATCCAATTTTAACAATTAAGGCTTCTCGTACGTTCTTGTTCTGAAATTTGATGTTCTTTGAATTGATGATATTGAACAGCTAAGGAGGGAATATAGATTTTAAATTTGTTACTGGAAATTACTCTAGATTTTCTTGGAGGGCGCTGAACAGTAAGTGGAATTGTCCTAATCCCTCTGTGGGAACAAGAGTCTCTTGGGCCTGCTACTGGCAACTGGAGGAAAGCACTCAAATGTTCCTCTTACATTCCCAAGACTCTGGTGGTGACAGTAATGGACCTGGTTATAAACAGACTGAATGGCATCTCTTTTCATCTTCCCAAGTCTTTTTCCTACTCACAAGAATCTTACTAGTCTATTGGTCAGAATTACAAAAATGGGGGACATGTAAGTGGGAAGGTATTTTAGAATGGTGGCGTGGGAGGGGCGTGCTTTCACTGTCTGTCCTCCAAAATGTCCCCGAATGTTTATCCAGTGCAGCCTCAGGAATGTGTGTGCAGTAGCTGTTCCCTTCTTTGTTCCAGGTTTCACTCTGACTCTCTAGTCAAGTAGCCATTATTTCCAAATTGTCTGCTTTTTTCAACGATGCTTGGAATAATTTTACCCATTTAGTCCTTTAGTACTCTGTTCTTCTTTAAAGAATAAGCGACATTAAAAAAGAAATGTTTTTCCATAATTTTAAGAAACTGGAAAAATTTAAAAGAAAGTAAATTTATGGAAATGACTAGTTAACCCACCTAATACTTACCTGTCCCATTAAAATTCCATCTGCGGTGTTGGGATGCATATTTCCCTCCCTTTATAAAAATGCCTGAAGATTAGGGAACAAATGAGAAAGCACTGGGAACTGTGGAGATCCCGAAATTACTGACTGGACAGGACTGGGCCCTTTCTTGATCTGGTTCTTAATTTGTATACTTGGAGTCTACAATCCCTAAATCTTTTTTCCCCTCCAAATGCCCAAGGAATAGTGGAAAGGGCTTGGGGTTTCATATGAAAAAGCAGAAGGAGGCATAAAGCCTCTCTGGTTATAGTCTTCATATATCACTATTATTTTATTATGCATTAAACATTTCATCTTCCCACTCAATTGATCCCCCTCCAAAAAATTTAATTACTGTGGAATGGATGGCCTCAGGATTTGGACAAGGTCTGCCAGAAACCAATAGGGACTTCAAGGGAGAATTCACCAAAAACGAGGATTGTTTCTTAAAGTCATTTCTCAGGGATAAAAGGAATAAATTATGCCAAGAAGATAACTAGGAAAGAAACCGCAAATAAGTTGTTTTTCTCATTGTTTGAGGCCACAACCTTTCTTGATATAAACCAAGATTTATGTAACAGTGACATTAAAGCCAGGAAAATCAGGACTTTCTTTCCAAACCAATTATCTATTATTCATTTGAATAAAACTTGCTACTTGGACCAGTCTCTGTTGGAAGAGAGCAAGAACAAAGATAAAGCAAGAAAAATACGGAAGATGCTTACAATTGTCAGTGGAAGAAAACCTCATTCAAACCAGCTGAACTTAAAAGAAGGATTATCTCAATGGAGACAGAAAAAGCATTTAAAAAATCCAACACTGTTTCATGATACAAATAATTTTAAAATGGAAAATTTATATAAGACATAGATGGACACTGAATAAATAGCAAATTAACCAGAATACACAATTCCCTATCTTGAATAGATAGGAACATATTGATGCAATATATCAAATTATAGAAGTTTAATATGGCATTGTGCTCAGACTTAACCACATCTTTCAGGAGCACAAAACAAAAATTTGATGTTTTTAAATAATACCTATAAAATAACTACAGAAATTCACCGCAAAATGGCAGAAAACTGTTTTATGAAAGTGTGATTTTTTCTATTGAAAAATTACAATAAAACTGGTTGAATATATGAGAAGCATAAGCATTTTACAGCTCATGACACTTAGGCAACTAATAATTTGGAGGCAAAGGAAATTTTCCAAGAGTTGACATAACTAATTATGTCTTTACAGGTGTCTACATTAATAAATTAAGTAGAAAAAAATACAAATATTAGACTATATGAAGTTAATACACTGGTATCTTGGTACTTGTCATTAATTTGTCCCATTAACGAGTGGCAAGCAAGCAATGATTGATGAAGCATTTTCTCTTGCTGAGTGGTATGTATGTGATTCATACAAGTTCTAGCAAGTGTGATGAGTGGCAAGCAAACGCCAAGTTCTGAAACACTTTTTCTCATTAAAATGTGTGGAGTACCAGGTTGGATGAGTTCTAAAGCCGATGCATACCAAGATATGACTGTCGTATTTGCTTTGAGAATGGGGTAGGAATTTAATTGAAAAAGTTGAAGAAATCACTAGGGTATTCCAAATGTTGTTACTGTTGGTAGTTATCCAATTATTAATAATTAAGGGAAGCAAAGGAGGTTCGACATTGAGCTTAAATAACTGGGGAGCATGAGCCCTTTTGCTTCACCAGGAAGTTACAGCTTCACACCCCAGGGGATCATATCCACCATTGCTCCACCAAGGGGCTTAACACTCTTCGCTTCCAACCTCCAGTGCAGATTGTTGGGAGCTGCAAGGGGAGGTGTTCAACCCTAGAGGACTGTCAGTCTAACTAGGAAGTGGACCTCTCAAAAAGTTCATAAAGTTTTGGAAGTTCATTGGTTATTGTGAAAAAGCACCTTGTCCATCCCAAACCTAAGCTAATATATCTCCAGAGAAACAAGGAAATGTGCTCTCTCTCTCTCTCTTCCCGCTTCTCTCTCCAACCAGGTAAAGCACTTGCACTGTGTGTTTGTGCACTCTCTTGCCTGGGACCATGCAACCATGTGGGTCTAGCAGCTACAGGGTCCCCAGCAGGTGGTGCAGGCTCCAAATAACTAAGCTTTAATATGAAGCAGAAACTCTGGACACTGGCTTTTGCTTTGGCCTTGCTGAAGATATATGGTTGGACTTTTTTCATGGTGGGATGGAGGAAGATGGGACTTTGGAAACCCAGGGCAGCCTTCCATCTGAGAAAACCATCTTACCACACCACAATCTCCTGTGCGTGGGTCCTTGGAATGCCTTCTTTTCGATCTGTATAAGAGCCTGACTTCCACAGAAAACATTATGAGGGCAGAAAACTAAAGCTTCACAAGTTAACTTTCACCTATTACTGTCACTAAATGAGAGCTAGCCATTTCCTTCACTTGCACAGAGGACCTGAATGGGAACTGCATTTATACTTTTTGTCTTTAGAAACCTTGTCTTTCTTTGTTCCCTTTGGTGTACAATTTAGGTTGCTACTGAATTTGTACCTCATGTAATTTATTCTTGCTCTAATAAAGCTTCTATTGTTTATTACAAACTAAACCTTTTTTGTTGTTGTTTAACAATAACAACTAAGAATGTTTGGAAATTCTTCTGTTATAAAAACTTTAACAAGTATCACCTAGGGACTTATTTATCTGTATTGATTTTGTATTGATTGCTCTCTTTTAACAGCTAAAATATTTTGTTCCTTTATGAACATGGACAGTGAAGGGCAAGCAACTTTCCAGTATATTATACTAGGATTCTGTATGTTTGAATTTAACTCATACGTGTCTTGATTATAGACAGAACAAATCTGATTGAATTGTGTAAAAACTGTTTACTTCTCCTCCAGATTATAGAATATGATGCAGAGCAGTGGCTCTTAACCAGGAGTGACACCTGTCCCCCAAGGAACACCGGGATTGGGCGATGTCTGGAGCTATGTTTGGTTGTCACAACTTTGGGACGTGTAGGGTGGGGGATTTTCTACTGGCACCTAGTAGGCGGGGCCAGGAATTCTGTTAAACATCCTGCAGTGCACACAACAGTCCCCACAAAAAGAATTAATCCAGCCAAAATGTCAACAGTGCCAAGGTTAACAAACCCTAATGTAGAGTATAAAAAAGGTCTGAATATGAGGTCACCTATTTAGGGGTGCGCTGATATTTGAGGACGAAAGTTTAACCTAAATGAATGAATAACTAATGAACAAGTCTTGAATAGTGCTGTATACAGGAAACAGAGACCGGGCTGTGGAGGGCATCCAGGTACTCTACTACAGTCAGAACATTTGTGGGAGAGGCTGCTCTGGGAGAGAGATGCACAGAATTTACTAGAACAAGTGAAATAAAATATTTATACTTTGCTTCTTTCTAAGAAAGTAAAGGTGCTCTTTGTTGTCAAAATTGAAATCGTTAGCTTACTTGTTAGAAGTTTGGAGAATGAGATTCTATAGAATGTTTTACTTGAGGGTAATTGAAGCCCCAATTTAACAGGCGCACAGCTATTAACTACCAGTGCACTATGAGAATGTTCAGAGTCCTACCCATCTCATATTTAATGATACTGCAAACTTCTAGAGTGCTATTCTTCACAGAACCACTGAACAAAGCAAACTATTTATTAGAAGTAGAAGACTAAAGTTTTTGTACATTGTATTGATTAATTCTTCGTTTTATTTTTAATACTTCCTTGGAGGTATAAAGGTCCCAGAAGGAAAAAGAAAAAACTGATCATGGTGAGTATGAGTGAGTAGGGTGATAAAGTTATATTTTCTTTTTATGTAGTAGCTTGACTGTTATTTCTGAGAGATACAATATTATTTATATTTATAAATATTGTAAGTATACAATGAATATTACTCACAAATGTATATAAATAAAAAATCCATTTAAAATAGTAGAATCATGCCTTTACTCTGGAAGGTATTTCCAAAATACAGCATGAACTAAGAAATACATTTAAAGATGATAGCTGGTCCTAATAATCACAGACTATACACTTGCTAATTCACTTATGAGGGAGAGTAATGGGGTGCAGAGCATGGGTCCCCTGAGGGGAGGGGAGCTCCACTCTCCCCCTGAATCCTTCAGGGAGACAGGCATGGGGCAGGGCAGAGAATGCCCAGAGTGAAGAGTACAGCTTTAAGATACATTACATAATAAAGGCAGGTTAACAACCTGTGCCTTCTTGAAAAGATCTCAGACGCTACAGAACTGTGTATGAGAATTAGCAGTGATTCATGACATAGCTGGGGGGAAGCTCCTACAGCATCTGTGTGAGCTATGGGGGGATGCTCTCTCTGGATGTCCACGTGTCCCTGGGAACTCTTGCCCTAGCTAAAGATGGCAGCTGAAAAAGAGTCAAAGATACCAGGGACCTGACAAAAATGGTAGACACTAATGCACCATAGGAAGAGCTGGATGTTAGATCATGCAGGAAGTTCTGAGCCAAGCACTTAAAATTGTAGTGGGAGGTAGAAAGGTCAGTCTGCCTTGGGGTCTGTCTGCCTGTGAATCTGCCTGGAGAAGATACTGACCGAGCTGATGGAGCTGTGGGGACCTGCCTGACCACACAGACTGTGAGAGGGGCTTGGAGCCGAACTGTGACTGGGAATGCTGAACTGCAGAGTTCTGCTTCCCTGAAGGATGTACAGAGAAGTCCCTCTCTTGCCTCTGGGACAGTGTAACATGGCACATGGTTTCCTGAGCTACTACATGGAGGCTGAGAGCAGCACACCCCACATCCTGAAGGAGAGAGAGCTACTTTGAGAGCATGGCGACTCTGAAACTCCCAAGTGCACTCCCCAGAGAGCATGGACCTCAGTTTGTCTGACCGGCTAATGGACAGATAAGACTATGGGAACTTTTGGGCATGGTTTTGGCTTGTAGTATTTAGGGAGCAAGGGAAGTTCTGGGTCTAGTGGGAAAGAAGTGCTTTGAGCAGGAGTGCTCTCAGCTCCTTCAAGGTCAGAACCCTGTTAATAAAAACCTGTTTCCTTCAACACTAATTGTTGAGTCATGCAAGTGGCTGAGTCCCAGTTTGCACAGTTAGAGGAGGACTCCAAAAGTCCCAGAATTGTCTTCTGGAGGGCGGGCCTCTTGTAGTACAGACTTCTGCTAGGTGAGTGTTCTAGAAACCCATCTGTATCAGTGTACCAGCTGGTGTTGTTGTGAGAGGCTGTGTTCAGCTTCAGTGAATTTTTCTGGAAGACTCTTTCAATGTGTTTGCCCATTTCATGATGGGTGATTTATTAGCTCCCCTGCCCATACCCTGAGCTGAGTGTTCAGCAGTTTTTGACCAAAAACAGCATGACCCCCATGTCTCATACTCCTTGTTCATCCAATCCCATCTGAATGATCCTTCCTTCCTTCCCTCTTTCTTTCTTTCTTTCTTTCTTTCTTTCTTTCTTTCTTTCTTTCTTTCTTTCTTTCTTTCTTTCTTTCTTTCTTCCTTTCTTCCTTTCTTCCTTTCTTCCTTTCTTCCTTTCTTCCTTTCTTCATTTCATCTTTCTTTCTTTCTCTCTTGCTTTCCTGGATGAAACAAGTCCTCAAAGGGAAACGTTTTACTGATGTGGAAGAGGTGAAACAAAAGATGGCAGAAGCACTTAAAAACATCAGAATTGACAAGTTCAAAACCCATTTTGAGCAGTGGAAAAAAACATCTTGATAGGTGTATTGCATCAAATGGAAAGTACTTTGAAGGTGACTAAAGTTTAAACAAGTAAGAATAAATAGATAATTTTTAATAAATTGTGGTATTGTGGGCATCCCCCCTCATACTTGCTAAAGTTTACATGTATTCCAGGTTAATAGTCACAGCTGTAATGATATGTGGGTATGTGCAGAACAGCAAAAGAGTTGAGTCACCCACAAAACATGTTCCCAGCTCAGGCTCACTAAGGTAATCATGCTTGGTCTTCTCATTTCAGTGCGCATACCAGAAACATGTTCTTCTCACAGTCTATTTAGTGCCATGTTTTTAAAAATTATTTGCCTATTGTTGGTGATTTAGCTGTTTAAGATAGTTCCCAAGCATAGTGCTGAAGTGCTGTGTAAGTTCCTAAGCACAGGAAGGCTTTGATTTGTCTCCCACATGAAATATATGCGTTAAATAAGCTATGTTCAGGCGTGAGTTATAAGTGCTGTTGGCTGTGAGTTCAGTGTGAATGAATCAATGATATATATTAAATCAAGTGTCCATAAACAGAAGTACACATAAAACAAGATTATGTATTGATTAGTGAATAAAAATGTTGTGACCAGAGACTTGCAAAAAGCTTACCACATCTCCCCGAGGAGCAATGCTTTCAGTACAGCATCCCCTCTTATTCACAGGTGATACGTTCCAAGACCATCAGTGGATGCCTGAAACCAAGGATAGTACTTAAAGGAAGCACTTTAAAGCTTCTCTTTGGCGTACCTGAATTGCCAGAACCACGACTCTTGCATTCGGGGGCCATTATTTACCCCTGAATAAGAGTTCGTTGAACACCAGCCCTGCAATCCTGCAAAAATGGATCTGACAACCTAACCAGCTACTAAGTCGCTTTCCTAAACCCTCTAGTCTTCCCTCTTGCCACAACAAATTTCTTTCAACCCCTTGAATGAGACATGATTTTGGTTGACTATAGCCCTTTGTATACACATTTTCCTTTGCCTGGAATACAATTCAGAAATCACATTCTTTACTCTCTGATTATCCTGTGGGTCTCAGCTTGAAGGCAGCCTGGTTCCCCTCTACTAGGCTAGGTGGTGCGCTGCATTTCCTTTAGCATCTCATAGCACTCATGCCCGCACCTGCCCTGCTTGCTGAGCAGAAGCTCTCTGTAAGAGCAAGAGCTCCATGGGTCTGGTCTCTGGTGCTTAATGTAACACCTAGCACGTAGTGGGTACTCAGGATATGTTTAAGCAATGGAAAACAACAGAAAAATGGTAACCCAGATACAGTAAAACATATCCCTAGAAATGTTAAATGACATGGGAAGTGGTCAGACACAATGAGATTATATATAGGATGATTTCAACTTTATAAAATAACAATATGCAGATTTTTTACACTGCAAAAAGATTAGAAATATCCCAAAATGTTAATAGAGAAAACATTTTTTGGCAAAAAAATTATGTGATTTTTTAGTTAAAATATACATGGTCCAGCACAAATAATGCCCCGTCCCCCCCTTTTTTTTTTACAAAATCTTTTACTCCAAAATTATAAGCATGTGATCCTGTAACATAGCAATATCACACTCAAGCACACCATATGACATGTTAGGTGACATGTACATTAAAACTATAAATCATTACACCCATGTCGTTACCTACCAACCACACTCACGCAGGCGTCACTTCTGCTGGACCCTGCATCTCTTCCCCATTATTTTAAGGAATGCATATTAGTTTTATGACCAGAAAAGTCAAATTATTCTAAAAGAGAAATAATATTATTTTCTATATTCATGTTAAGGAAATAAATAAGGAGTAAAAAATGTTATTTTACAATTCATCTTTTTAATCATTTTTGATGGAAAGTTTGGCATTTTTTTATCTTTGTGACCCATGAAACATTTTTGAGTCCAGATCCAACAATCCTATACTAATGTAGCTTCTCCTTGGCTTGGAGACACCTGCGATCACTAATGTAATTCTTAATTCTATATTATACTTATATCAGCTGTAATGTAACTCCATTCTATGGAATCTGTGGTTTTTTTTAAATAATCATTTCTCTCCTAAATAAGTACTTCTAAAACCACTACCATCTTTCTCACTGACCAGGATTTTGAAGGGTTTGGCATTCTTTCTTCAATAGCCAAATTTAAAGAATACAAAACTCTTTATACTTTTGTAGAAAAAATATGGTATTATTAAAGGGCCAAAGAATACCATTAAATGACAAATTACTTCACAGTGGAATAATGCACAAAATACATTCTTTTTTTTTTTTTTACTAACTCATAGCCTATCAATTCTGGCTGTCTTAGTAATATTTAACCCTTCCTTATCGTTTTTTAATGTCTCAATTACATATTAAAATTATTCTGAACTGAAAAATATAAACATTGTTGAGACGAATTTTAACTGGTTTATTCAACAAATATTTATGGCGTACCTTAAAATGCTTGGCAGAATGCTAAGCTCTGAGGATACAAAATGAATAAGATGAGGTCCCTTTCAGGGGCTTACAGTCTGTTGAGACAGAAATATTACAAAAAGATACACGATGATACAGCACACAAAATCTTATTATATAGGGAGAACAAAATGCTTGAGGCTGAAGGAGGTCTAAGTGGGTGTCATGGAAGTCGGTACCTTTTACCTCTTCTGTGGTTCAAACCACCTCACCCCTTTCCTTGACTGATATGAACACCACCCCCACCCTCCACCCCACCCCCCTCACTGTGCTTCTATCCCCCCTCACTATAATGTATTCTCAACACAGCAGCTAAAAGATACTTTCAAAAGTATGTTGGAATACGTCCCTTAGTTATTCAAAACCTGCCAGTGGCTCCCAGTTTCACTGAGTGAAAACCAAGGTCTTTCCCGTCCTTTCCGACCGTCTCCCCTTTCTCCACTGGAATTGCCTCTGCCCTCATCTCTTCCCGAGCTCCGCTTTGCTGAATCTGCTGTAAGCACATTAATCCTTTGATATTTTTCAGAACCACCAGCATTTACACTTTGGGGACTTTACAATTGCCTTCCCTCTGCTGGAAAGCTCTTAACCCAGAGCGATTCCATCCTGACTTCCTCTAAGGCGAGATCACGTGTCAACCTTCTCCAAGGCCTACCCTGAGCAGACCTTCTAAAATTAGAACTCGTGTATTCAAACACTCCCAATTCCCATATCCTCTCCTTGTTTTTCTTATTTGCATTACACTTAACACAGTCTAATATTCTTACTGTTTATCTTTCTCCTTCAGCCACAGATTATTTTATATACTAATGTATTGAACACATTTACAGAAGGGTTTTACATATATTAAATGATGAAAGGGTAACTGCATCTTGATTTTATTACAGTAAAATCTTCATTTTTACTATTTCAAAACTTGTGATAATTCTTCTTGGGTTCATCTATGATTTATCTTTACATTTTTTATCATGACACTGTGGTTCCTTTGTTAACTAAATAACTTTCAATTTAGAATGGGAGAAATGAAAGAGTAGCCTCCTGAAAACAAACTGTTTTCAACCAATTTTTATTGAATTCATACAGACAACACATGAAAAGCTGATTTTTAGTTGAAAACCCCTGCTTAAGGTTTTCGACAGTTATCTGCTGGTATAATTATGTTACTGAAGTTGTACCCTTGAGATCGGTGAATCCTTCACACTTGATTCGGACTAGCCTTCTCAGCTGATTGCTCTACATTAAGGAACAATGACAAGGATCCTAGAAGAAATTACGTAGCTATGGACATAAAGTGGAATGGTGCAAGGATGTAGCCTTCAGCTTTATAAACCTCTGACATTCCAGGAATCTTTGCTTCCTGATGGAAGGCACCAATAAGAGCCTTTTGTCTTACTGATGGCTGAAGCACGTTCTGACGGAAAGGCACATGAGAGACGTTAATAATTTGAGGCAATAGGAGTAGCATTATTTCACGGCCACCTTTTCGTGGCCTTAATAAAAGGGAGATGGAAACAATAGACTAGCAAAAAAACCTTGTGAAAATGAATGATTTCTTCAAAGCTTGGAAGATTTGAGTGCCCAGGTATTCGGAAATGTAGTGTAGTTTCTGGCTAGGGATCTATGATCCTGAACTCACTATCGTGAAACCAGCATCCATTTTCAAGAGGACCCTAGTTCTCTCTCAGTGGCACTTAAAGAAGTTAACTTTGTTAATGAAAAAAAAGACATGATGATAATAATAAAGATCTATTTGGAATTTTAAACGACCCAGGGCTCCTCCCACTCCTCCCCAGAGAAATTACCTAACTGCAAATGTGCTATGCAGAGAAGCCTTCAAAGCTGCCTGCTGCCTAATTAGCTGTATTAAAAATACACATCAAACTTGTTTTGGGTTTATTATTGGAAAATAAAGCAAGCACAAGATTACTGAATGAAAACAAGTAAACAGATGCTCACTTATCATCCAAGATGTTAGAATTAACCAAAAAGCAAATCAGTAAGTTATCTTTCTTCTCAAATTGCCAAGCAGGTGGGAGGTTTGAATTGCTGTCTTTTGTGAGCTCTTGGTTTAATATGAAGAGTGTGCGAGCTTTCCTCCACCCCCAATTATCTTATGTTCGTTTTAATTTTCAGTTCTCAAAGATATTTCAAAGTGAGATACTGTTCTTTCCTTTCCTCTTTCAAAGTTTCGTCAATTAGTGTTTGACATGTGTATGAAATGATAAGCATTAGCTAGCATAATAAGGAAGCAAGAAATTAATTTGCCTTTTACAGTCTTATATTTGGAAAGTTAATCAGTGCATATAAATTCCTCTCAACTTCTTTTTCCCCTAACATATGAGTTTGTGCTCAGAAATTATGAGATTGAAGAGTAATTACAGTATGAACTGAAAATGGTGGGTGTGGGAAGAGTAGGCCGAATTGAGGCTACTGCATTTGGTCTCCTGTTTCCATCATTACTAATTAAAGGAATTCAATCTAGGTTGAAGATGAGCTAATGTATGCAAACTATTAAAAAAAAAGTACACTTATCTTCATTTGACCAATAAAGATACCTAGCTCCAGAGAGTTTTAATTATATGCTCAAGGATTAATTTTTTTTATTTTTTAATCATTATTCAAGTGCAGTTTCTATCCTTTATTCCCATTCCAGCCCACCCACCCATCCCTCCCCTCCTCCCTCCCATTTCCAACCCCCCGAGTTTTTGTCAATGTGTCCTTTATATTTTTGTTCCTGTAAACAAAAGTTTTGTTCCTGTAAACACTTCCCTTCTCCCCTGAAATTCCCTCCCCTCTCCCATCTGATCACTGTCAGCCTGTCTTCTATTTCAGTGTCTTTGGCTATATTTTGCTTGTTTCTGTGTTTTGTTGTTTAGGTTCCTGTTAAAGGCAAGATCATATGGTATTTGTCTTTCACTGCCTGGCTTATTTCGCTTAGCACAAT
>CM052539.1:173265599-173347490 GCA_028533065.1 Trachops cirrhosus | reverse complement strand
CTAGCCTAATTGGGGCTCCCTTGTATGTTACTTCCTGTTTCTCCCTCGCTGCCTTTAAGATTCTCTCTTTGTCTTCAAATTTTGCCATTTTAATTATGATGTGTCTTGAGGTGGGCCTCTTTGGGTTCCTCTTGATTGGGACTCTCTGTGTTTCCTGGATTTGTGTGACTATTTCTCTCATCAAATTAGGGAAGTTGTCCATCATTACTTTTTCAAATAGGTTTTCTATCCCTTGCTTTTCTTCTTCTCCTTCTGGTATCCCTATTATACAGATATTATTACATTTCATATTGTCTTGCATTTCTCTTAATCCCTCTTCATTCTTTCTGAGCCTCTTTTCCTGTTCTTGCTCTTTCTGGGTGTTTTTTTTTTTAACTTTGTCCTCTAATTCACTGATCCGATCTTCTGCTTCATCGATCCTGCTTTTGATTCTTTCTACTGTGTTCTTCAGTTCAGAAATTGTATTCTTCATCTCCTCTTGGCCATTGTTGATAGTTTCTATTTCCTTTTTCATGTCGATATAGTTTTCAGTGAGTTCATTATAGCTTCCCTGCAGTTTCTGGGAGCTCATTGCGAGCTCATTGAGCTTCCTCATAATCATTGCTTTGAACTCACTATCTGATAGTTGAGTTGCCTCTATTTCATTTAGCATTCTTTCTGAGGCTTCCTCCTTGCCCTTCATTGTGTCTTTGTCTTCTCATTGTTCATGAGACTCTTCTTGTTAGCCTCAGCTTCTTAAACTGATCTGTTCTGGCTCCCTGAGTTTATGGTGTGAACTTCTGTGGTAGAATACCTGTGAGATTCAGTGGTGCAATCTCCTTCTGGTATCCAGGTGTTCACAGCTTCCACCTACTCTTTTTTGTGATCAGTTGGAGCGGTAAGGCAAAATGGTTTAAGACAGCAAGAGAGTATTCTATGATATTTATAGTAGCAGCCAGTAGAGAAGAGATAGTGTCTCTTCTCTATGTATAGTGAAGCGTCTCTTCTCTATAGTATAGCCTTTGGCTATGTATAGTATTAACTGTGATCTTCCACCCCACTAGCCACTTTTTAGAAAGGCTAGAAAGAAGATAAGATTCTTGTTGGGAAGGAAAGCATTATGAGTTGGATCTAGAAAGCAGTGAGGTTGTGGGAGGTCAGATTCTGAGGTAGGGTGAGAGTAAAGAGTAGTAAATAGGTGTAGTGTGTGAGAGAATAGAGTTAACCACTACAGTAATAGAGTTCAGGAAACTGAGAAGTGGGCTAAGATCTGGGAGGGGTGTTGTGTAGTATTTACAATTGTATGGAAGAGCTATTATTTACAGTAATATTAGAGCAACAATCATATGACAACATCTATGAGATCTAGATAACAAGAATAGACTCTTGAGTAGTGTACTAATGGAATACAAATGAAGGACAGTAAGTTAGCAATACCCTATGAATGAGATAACAGGAAAACCTATCAAATGATACAATATAACCAGCTAAGCAAAGAAGACTATATAGAAAGAAGAGGAATACCAAAACACTATTACAATAAAAGGTGTAAGAATAATGAAATAATGATAATACAAATATGCAATTACTTGCAGGTCCAAAAAAGGAAGGAAAAAGCAGAAGATGGAAGGAAGAAGAGATAAATTTGGAAAGAAAGGGAGAATGATTAACACTAGAATGAAAGAAAGACAAGCATAAGGAATTGATAGATCTACAAATAATAAGAATTAAAAAATAAAAAGTTATGTAAAAAAATCAAACCAAAAAAACCTTTTGTTGGTTTCAGACTGGCCAAACTGATTTCTCTGGTCTTGCTGGCTTCAGCAGGCTGAGGAGCGACTGCCTGTTACTTTTTTCCCTTCCTGTTCAGAACTCAAGTCAGCTTCTGGCTCACTGTCCCCAGGGCTAGCCGTGCTCTCCCCAGAGCCTGTCTGGTGCCACTCTGAAGGGCTCTGGATATGGGGTCTGGGTGCTCCTAAGCACATACTCTGGAGCTCACCTCTGTGAGCTCTGGTGTCCTGCAGAGCGCCTGCGACTTTTCTGGGTTCACGGGTGTGCACTCTGTGGATCCCGAGGGACGTGCACTCCCCCCAAATTCACGGCCTGGGCACCAGGGATCCCGCAGAATGCCCACACTCTCCCGAGAGCCCTGAGGCAGACCCGGGATCACTGGGCATGGGGCTGCAACCTCCCTGGTCCCCACACTGATCCCTGGGCCTTTATTATCCTAAAGTAGTCTCCTTACCGTCTGGTTTTTCAATGTCCACTACAATTTTTGATCTCCTATTTTCATATATGTTGTGATAATGTTGGCTGTTTGCTCTGTTCCTCTGTAGATTGGCTAGGTCTTTCTCCCATGTGTAGGGGGAAGTGGAATCTGCTCCCTCCTACTATGCCACCATCTTCCCTCCATCAAGGATTAAATTTGATAAATGGTAGGACCAAGTTTTAAACCCTAATTCCAAAACTTGTGTTCATTTTCTTCGACCATGGATTTCTCGCAATAATAACTATCTTGCATGCAGGACTACAGTCAACATCAAATAAAATAATGTGCTCAAAATCATTTTACAAAGCTGTACAATTCTGTGCAAATAGGTTAAATATATATGTGCTTTCTCCCTTTTGGGAGATTTGATGATAAACTGTCAAACATAAGTAATATGGTGTAATGGAAAGAACTCAGCTTTTAGGATGAAAGGTAAGGTTCTCCTGGGATGTTATTTTATACTTTTTCCCACCGTGAAAAGATCCGTGATAGTGTGGCCTCGGGCATTTTCCTCACTCACAACATTGTTGCCGCTGATCCTCTTCATGACTCATCTCCCAGCACGAGATGCTCAGCGATATCTTCCCTAAATACCCTGTTTAATATCCTCATCTCCACTAGGCTGTTCTCTACTATTTTCCCCAATTTTAACATTTTAAAAACATTTGTTCTTTAAATTACTGATTTTTGTTATTCTGTTTGCATGCTTACTGTCTTCTGGGGATCTTGTCTTTCTTAACTATATCTGTACCTTTTGATATAGAATTGCTGTTTAATAAATTTTTCAGAAGAGCATCAGACTATTAGGAAACTCAGTGTCATTTTGAGGATGACCACTAACAAGATGTGTGAAGTAGCAAATTAGAATTTTCATCTTTTAAAATAACAGCAAAACTTATATGAGTCCACAGAGTTTTCACATAGACTATTATCTTAAAATAAGGAAATGAGGGAGTTAAGCGAAAAGAACACACAATGCTTTTAAACTCTACTACTTGATGTTTCTAAGTCTTTGATGTGTAGCTTACATTTAACTGGTCTATACGTAATCACACAGATAAATGTACAGGTGTGTACACAACATTGGGATTTGGAATCCTTATACATAGTATCTTTTCTTCTACTGACCAGCCATACTATTTATGATCTAGGCATTCTCTAGCTATTATATCTGTATATTTGCTAAACAATGTAAGTTTTTAAAGTTAACACAATCTATTTTTTAGAGTATTTTTCCTTAGAATTTTAGTCAAGAACTTGATTGGAATTATGATGAATGCTCAACAGTGTTAACCTCTAAAGAAATCTGTCTTTTTGTTGCCTTTGACATTTTATTTCATATTTTTCATGACTTGGAGATATTCAGATAATAATCATGTGACAGGGAATATTGGGTTACCCAAAATGGAGAAGTTCCCCCCACTAATATGGCTGGGGGAAGGGGAAGAGAGCAGGGTTGTTGAGAGTTACTTTGCATATCTAAAGACATTAGCCAGTGTATGAGTAGTGCTAAATAGTTTGCCTGCCATGCTCAGAGCCAAGGAGATGGGCCAGGAGGCGGTCCCCCGGCTACTGTGCCTGAGAGAGCGGCTTGGAGGCAGCTCCTGCATCACGGGGCCATGCTTGCCTGGAGTAACAATGGCAGCCGAGAAGGGCAGAGGAAACCAGAGTGCTGGCAGGTATAACCCTTTGTAAGAATGGAAAATGGGGTTATGGAGGAAGATCCGCACAAAGATTTAAACCCAAGCACAGCAGCCATGCTGGAGGTCTGGACCACATGAGAAGGAGAGTAGGACAGCCATGAGAGGCTGTCTCTCTTACTCTCTTGACCACATAACTTAGAGAGGAGCAGGGTAATGTCCATGTGATTTGAAAGGATGCAGGAGGACCCCCATGGTTGACCATGAGGATGTGGTTTTAGATTAACAGCAGGAGCCAGGCAAGCACGGATGACTGAAAAAAAAAACAGAATACAGAGGAAAATCTGCCCAACTAAGCTACAGACTTCTGTTTCTTTTCCTGAGACACATTGCCTCTGACTATCCTGGTTTGGCAAGAGGTGGCAGGACTGTGCATTTGTGGGTGCTTCTTTGTTTCTAAAGGGAGTGAGATTTAATGGCAGAATTCCACCATTACTCTAAATCTGTATAACTCATGAATACATAGTTCCTTTTTCATAAGACTCTGGCATTGGGAGTCACAGTTCTTTTTGGCAGCAGGCAGTAGAACCCAGAGCAATAGAACCCAGTGGTTCTGTTACAGTCATTCACTCCTCACTGTTCTTTCTATCAGAATCACTGTTTGCATATCACATTTCTTTCTAAAATAGCAAGTTAAGTTTCTGTAAGGCTAACACTATGTTTAAGACTATTTGTGCAAAGTGAAGAACCTGAGATTTTTGGCAGTGACCCTTTGAAATGATTGCTAAAATGCATTTTATTTTTAAATTAAAGATCATGACCTAGAAGAATAAAAAGATCACAAAGTAAACTCAATGAATCTAATTTAATTCAATATTTATTTTTCAAGTTTCCACTACTAAATTACTTTCATTTAAAATGTCATCAAATACCCTTATTTGGAATAAACTCCTTTAAGTTTTTCTTCTTTAGGTGCTACAATTACAATATTTGTCTTACAAAGTCCTTGGAGGGTTTAGTTGAACAGCAAGTTATGTTTCTGTTTTCAGTGGTTTCCTAATTTAAAATTTATTTAAAATGTTTACCTCTTCAAACAACATTTTTTTACCTGAAGTGCACAAAATTAGGATAATCACAATTCTTATTTCATGACACATTTGCATAATCAGCCTAGAGAAGGTCTTTATTTGTCTCTCTATTATAAACACCAAACAACCCATCACCAACACAAAAGCTAGAACATCGATAATGACATCCACCTATAAAGTCTTCCACTAGCCTGTTCCAAATGATCAAAATCTTGCTTGTATCCTAAATTTACCTGTTACCTCTTCTTACCCTGATTTTTGTCCTACCACAACCCTCAGTCTTGGTAATTACTGTAGTCCACAAGCTCTGTCTTACTAAAATGAATGATCTGTTAAGATTTTTTGATTGCATGCAACAGAAATTGATTTTAGGTTATCAGAATTAACTGGAACTCAATGACGTTAACAGCCTGTAATGGAATTAGCCAGAATTAAACTCATTCTAATTAACCATAAAAAAAAAAACATTGTTCTGATTATGAGGGAGTTTAAGTAATGGAAAGAGACGTTGTTAACAACCAAGCTTCAAAAGGTCAGAAACTAGAGTAACTTCAGCAGAAACACATTTTCTTCTATTTTTGGAAGGACAGCAACACATCAACTTCAGTGCATTCAAATGTGTAATTGGTCCAGCTCGAATCATGTACCTCGTTTGCCCTGGGAATACGGCACAGCATCTTGTGGTCTGCCCAACCAGACTGTATCCAAGGAAGAACAGATCTCCTAAAACAAATTTCCTTTGCTGTTTCATACAGAAGGGGAATGAATGTTGAGGCCAAAGGCAGCAAAATTCCCCACCAGAAAAGCTTTTTCCACTCCAGACTCTAGCCATTTTAATGCAAGTTTATAGTCCCCAGCTGATTTTAAAACAATGACATCTTTGACTTAGAGGTCAGATCCTCTTATTCCACTCTGATCAATGTTTTACTATATATAGTTAACAGTATTTATTTGTGACCTAAAAAATGGCCATGTCACATGGTTTCACTAAATATAGCTGGATAAGGAGTGACTCACCTTATATTCATATTTTCCTCTCTTTAGTTACTACAAGAGCTCACTGTTCCTTAATTTTTTTGAATTTATAACTTCTATAGTTATTTTTCCACTTTGTTGTACAGCAAATAACCTCAGATACTTTTAAATAGGTAATAGGATAGCATGGCCTATTAGACAAGGAGATTTGGATCCTAGTGCCCATAATACATACTAAGAGTGTGACCTCAGGGAAATTAACTTCTCTAAGACTTGGTTTCTTTATCTATTAAATGAGGACAGCTAATGTTTCTCATCTCCCATGGTCCTGAGGATTGCATGAGCTTATGCATTTAAAGTGCTTAGCACAGATCCTGACGAAGAGGAAGCAGGGACTCAATTTTAGTTATTATTGAATAACAACAGTTACAACTGCTGCAATTTGAAGATTCTCATCTGAAAGCTTCAGCAGGCTTGGCAAATCTGAGATAGAAAGTTGAATTTATTTGGGGGCAGATATTTCCTTTTTTCAGTGACATCATTTTGGTGAAAGTATAAATTATATACAGTACTTCAGGGAATGCTCTTTCAGACAAAGAATAACAATATTTTTGTTTAACAAGAGAATGATTCTATTCATAGGACAGTGTCCTTGCAAAATTAGAGAAATGTGTAGATCTGTGCGAGGCACTTATTAGAAGATTGTTTTCCAGCTGAGTATTTATAGTGCACGCTGGAAATTGTTAATTGTGGTAGGAGCTCTGTCCAAGTGATGCCTTTAGGAGATTAGGGCCAGAGACCCCACTGCTTTATTCATTCTCCACACCCTTTATTTTTCCTTTGCATGTGGAGTATTTTTTCTTGCCTTTGCTTACCTGAAAAGCAAAGTCTTTAAAAATTCTTACTTGTAACATAGGAATTATATGGCCATGTATAACTCATAGGGTAGTTATAAGTCTGCAACAAATTAATGAATGTAGAGTGGCATCTTATGCATCACAGATCACTTTTCACAAGTAAGGTATGATCATTATTTTGGTGATTTTTTTTCAGGTCAAATGCACTATAGAGTGGTAGCAGTCAAGAGCAAGAACTCTAGAGCAGACTGCCTGAATTCAAATATTAACTCCACTGCCGTGGGCAAGAGATTTGAACTTTAAGTGGCTCATTTTCCACATCTTTAAGTTGAGGATAATACTAGTGCCTTTCTCATGTAATTGCTTTTAGCATTAAATGAGTTCACATATAAAAAGCACTTAGAGCAATGCCTGGTACAAAATAAATGATATAAAATCATGTCTACTATTGTTATTATCTTCCTTTTAAAGTTAATATTTTGAGCTCTACTTTTTACATTTATTTAAGAATTTGTAAATACAACTTCAAGTACACTGATATGCCTTATTTTTAAGTTGTCCTGGAATTATATTTTTGGGTGAATTATTTATATCTTTATGTCTTGTTTTTGCACCTGGATTTCCTGGTCCTTTGGGGTTAGGTAATATTCTCTGCATGTTATTTCCCAAAGGAACTAAGACTTCTCTCTCATATGAATTAAACCTCTTTTTCATTCTTTGCACTTACATACTTGTTTCTGTAAATTACTTTACAGTGTTTATTTTAGCAAAAGAGTATAAAAAAGTCACTGTATTATATTGAAGGTACTTTTGATACCAGTTTCTAGTTTAGCTTCCTTACACAGTGAATCAAGGCTAAGGCTGTTGGCAAACATGAAAAGGCAGTCAGAATTTGATTCTGTCGGGACTAAGTTTGCTACCTCTTTTATGGATGACGTTATCATACCATCTTCAAAAAGTCCACACCTCAAACTTTCCCCTCTCTCTCTCTCTCTGTCTCTCTCTTTCACACACACACATATACACAAATATACACATCAAAAAATCTAAAGGACGTAGGAATGAATTTGCAAATAATTATTAAAAAGTAATTTTCCAACCTCTAGCCTGAAGATTTTACCATTAGGAGGCATTTTTATTAAGGTAGAAAAGCATATTGTATGTCAACACTTTTAGCTTGCTTAATGACTCTTAAATATTTAGACATGTAACAGGTTGGCCTTCATTTGTACTCTTTCATTGTATTAGAATGGTTTAATTCTTTAATGACAGATAACTGGGTTATACTTAATGTAGATAGAATTTGTAGGGAACTGATTTCAGAGAGAAATGTCATGCTACATCTGCATGTTAGAGTTGCATTATATTAATAAGTATTTCTATGTATAACAATGAATTTATTCACCCAACAAACATTTATTGAGTTCAAACCATGTCCAGAGACTCTTACAGATGCTGAAGGCATAGTAGTAAACAGAAAAGACCAAAACTACTTGCTTTGGGGGAGCTTATGTTTTAGTCGGGGAGGAAGATGAAAAGCAATGGACATGTAAGTGATATATTACAGAATCACTTAGTAATAAGTACTACAGAGAAAAATAAAGGAAAGAAGGGGAACTAGAGTGTTAGCAGGAGGTGTTGCGGGTTTATATGGTAACCAGGATAAGTTGTCATTGGAGGAGAGCCTGAGGAACGAGTGAGAAGATTTGCAGATATCTGGGCAAAGAGCATGCCAGTAAGAGGCAGTGTGGAGTGCAAAGGCCCTGGGATGAGAGTGGGATAGGTGTGTCCAAGGAGCAGGGTGCTGGAGGGAGTAGGCAAGGAGGACAGAAGTAGCAGATGAGGACAGAAAGGAATAGTGTGCAAAAAGACTCCATGGTTTTTGGAGTGAATTATAAAGACTTCGGCCTTTATTCTGAGTGAGATGTGAAGCTACTGGCTTTGAGCAGAGGAGTGATATGATCTGAATATGAGTTAAATACTACCTTGCTAATACTGGATGCATTAAAGAATAGGAAATATATAGACCAAAAAATCTAAATGGCAGAGTTGGACAGGGTTTCAGTCTGGGTGGCATTTGTCCAAGCAAGAATCTTCATTTAAGATGCTACTTAAAGATAAGCAAAATCTTTCTTAAAGGGCCAACAGTTAGGTATTAGTGTCAGTGACCTGCCTTCTCAAATTACCTCATGGTACACCAACATCCTCATAAAAAATATATTTCCCCTGAAAAAGAAAGGATGCTGGGTATAAAGGTTTTGAAATAAAGACTTTCTGTCATTCTAAAACATACTACTAACTTACCATGTCAAATAAATTATTACATTTTCTTTAATTATTCTGATGGAAGAATAAGTTGTGTATACTCAAACTTTTAGAGAATGGGTTAAGTGCTACCGGAGAAGGCAAAATATAAAATATTAATAAAAACACATTAAGTGTGTATTTTGTAAGAACATAATTATGAGATTGGAACATTTAATTATGAAGTTAAAATGCCTATGGAGTCATTGATTCATCTTCTGTGGCTCCTATAATGTCAATTTCATAGTACAGAAAAGATTCAAGTTGAGTCAGTAAAGAGTGAATCACTGGTAGCTATAAATACACTCTTGCTTGTTTTGTTGGTAAAACTGAATCAATATAAAAGACTTCCAACAAAATCAGAATTCCCTTTTCCTGCTCAACCTCACCCCCATTCTTTCGTTTTGCACTTTGAGAATACATACTACTAATGGTCGGTGCTGATATATTCATACACCTTACTTCCTGAAAACCCACCTCTTGAGTAGATTTCAGTTTCTCTAGTCTGATCCTAGAGCCTGTGGCTCATGGATTCTTTATGTCATTGTCCACTACATGTTAATATTGTGATGATGCTTAAGATGATAAGGCACTAAAGGACAGAATTTGTAATTACTCTTGTATAGTGGCTGTTGACCACCACAAGGTGTACAAGGATTCTTCAGATATAAGTTTACTTAGCCGAGCAAACTGAGACTACCCTTTGCCTTGAAAATATCAAATACTTCTAGATACATACTCTTTTACACATCTTTAACAGCATTTTATTCTGTTACTTATTGTATATCTATGAGCCAACAAATAAGCTTTATTAAATTTCTACTGTCTGGAACCGTACTTGGTGCTCAGAAGAAAAAAAATGAATCAAGGTCCTTACTCTTAGGAACATTATATAGCCTGGAAAAACTGTTTCCTGATAAGATTTAAGGGTTTTCTTTTAACTAGGTGTAATTTAGAAACTGTTGAAAAGTTAAGTTCAACTAGCATTAGTGAGAATGCATTTTTTCTCAGGACTGTTCTAGGTACACAGGAGCTATGAAGATATGAGCCCTGTTCTCATGGCGGTGAGCATGGCTACTGGAGAACCACGTGGGGCGACTGTACTGAAGTTTGAGAGTGGATGATCAGACTGAATTGTGCACTCAGAGTGGGACCATTATGGGCTTGGCTTGGCCAAGAGTCATGAGGATGGAGTTCTGGAACTATGGCCCGAGGTATGGGAAGTCTGCGGAATGCAAGAAAAGCATTTCAAAGATTTCACCCAGTGAGCATAAAACACTATAGCTGCACTTGGAGGTAATAAAATAGATGGGGTTATGTAAGTGCCATAATGAGTAATAAGCAGCTTGATATTATTCTTCCAACCTCCCAGCCCAAAGAGAATTGTCTGATATATATTTATACCCATATTTCTTGGTACAAAATCAAATAGCTATTTTGGCATCAGGGAGTCATTGCAGAAGTTTTCACCTGCCATTTGTCACTTTCCTAGGACTTAAAAATAGAAAACACAAATTACCCTGGCCACTTCTTATTTAATAACAACACTTTGTAAAACCATTTTTGCTTCAAGCTACTGCTAAGATATAGGACATAAAGCATGACTATTCTTCCAAGCAATGCACTTCTTGCAGAAAATGGAGAGGAGCCAAGAGAAAAACCAATCACCATTATTCTGAAGCAAAAGTTCACAACGTTCTCTTTCTGTTGCCATCTGTGAGTTCCCCGAGAGCATTAACAATGCCTTACTCACCTTTGATTCCCTCGGTGCCCAGTGCTGGGTCTGGAAAATATTACAGTGTAACTGTTTGCATACATAATAAGTTAACTTTTTACACTTATGTCAGGAAATCCAGACATTTGTTCTTTCACTCACTAACTATATCTGATATTTTTCTCTCATGTCAATTGAAGTACAGCATTCTCTGTCATGCTTATTATTGTCGGAAGTCTTTTTTCCAGTGTCCTACAAGTAAAAGCTAAAATTAAAAAAATCTGTTCACAGAATTGATTTTAAATTTTGAATTCTATCCCACATACCTCTGGAATATACTAAGGTGACTGGCTGTTCTGTAAACAGATTCATTACCTCCAGGAAAAGTGCTAAAGGAGACAGAACTTTCTGTCTTGCCTTTTGGAATATTCTAGAATGTCTTTGGGGTGACCTTTAGAATCATGAGGTAAAGAACACCACCCATAAGGCAAAGAAGGGGCTTCACTACAAAGAGCGCTCTGTGCTCTGACAGTTAGTTACCCGGTTTTCTTGCTTCAGGCAACATCCAGGGCTATTGTTTTCAGGCCATTATATTTGTTACTCATAAGGGCAAATGAACACACAGAGGTTTTGAACATACCTTCATTAAGAAAAATTTCAGTCAGTAACATTATCTTGGGACAAGAATACCAGTTTGTCAGTCAGGAAATTATTTGTTTTGGTAAAAAGAATTCCATACGGGGATTTCTGATGTTTGAGGAAATTGAATACATAAAATACACTTTGAACTTAAATTATGTGGGAAGCAATTTACCCTTCTGTTTACGGAGGAAAAACAATTTCAGTCATCTACATTCCTTCAGGTTCCTGAGACATGTAATTCATTACCATTTTACCTATATTTGCATAAAGTATAGAAAGCACACTGAATCTGTAAAAATTATGTGACATAACCACAAAAAAGCATCTTTAAAAAGTTGCCAAAAGCTATTTATAAACTGTTTTTCCTCTGGAATTATGTAACTGCTTAACCTTTATCCTATTAGTTAACATTCATTCCTAGTGGGTAAATTATTAAATAAGTCTGGATCTTAAAAGACTACATATCTATGTTTTTCCATATTTCTGTCTTCTACGTCACAACCATGTTTTAAGACTTGAGGGAATGGTAACATAGAAAAAGATGTATGGAAGTACTATCTCCGAACAGTTAGAAGAATGAACAGTGAGTGTAATTGAGGGTTGAAACCGACATGGACAAAAACAGCTTCCTCACTTGAGGTGACCCCAGAGGAGACAGTGAGTGAAAGAACTTACTCAGGGCAGCACCTTGCTTGCAAGCATAATACTTCCTTTGGGTTTCTGTTGATGTTGGTGGAGGATGAGGATGTGCTCATTGTAAGTAGGACTTTCTAAGTAGCAACACTTTTCTCCTGGTTTAAGGGACTGTCTCTCCTGAAAACGTTTGTGTTTGTGTCTGGAGCTCTAAAAATAGCATTGGTTCTAAAATGTATTTTGTCTTAGACCCTCTGTTAGTAAATTTTACTGCCAAGATCAATGCTTTACATTTGAATGCAGGCCAATAAGGGCTAATTTCCCAGTTTCTGTTGATCCCTTGGGATCTTCCTGACTTTCTTGTGAGTTTACCTGTGCATTTAATGGATGTGTCTTATGTTCTATCCAAGATAGTTACTGTTTCTATAATTTTTCTGGAAATGGACATTGATGTTTTTATTCCATAAACAAATGTGTTAGTATGCTTTGCCATTTTATTTTAAGACCCTATCTTTCCATTTATAATTTTAGATCCTCAGATGTCCAAAACAACTTTCTGAACACTTCCAAGATCTCAGCTTGGAGATAAATCACTCCTTGTGAACCTCCCAAGTTATGAGTTCATTTATGTTTAACTTGCTGGAGAATTTGCATTTTTGGACTTCAGTAAATATCTTAATAAATAATTAACATCTTCTGTGGACACGTACTACCCTATTCACTTTGGTTTGATCATGCGATGGTATTTCTGCATAAATCCCGTGGGTAAAAATGTTCAGATCACCCCCAACGGTTGCATCTCCAAATCTACGGGAAAGTAAGGACAGTCATTTGAGAGTCCGCATCACGGACGACCCGTGCACAACGGGGTTCAGTCGCCGCTGGCACACCTGAAGCGAGTTCTGTTCTCCTCCCCCCATAGCTTGCCCTAAGCCATTCTTCCACTGACTGTTCGTAAGTTGTATCCTTTACAATAAACAGTAAACCTCAGTTAAGTGTTTTCCTGAGGTCTAGGGGTCATTGACTAAATTATCGAACCCGAGATGGAGTTGTGAGAGGCCATGAATTGTCGTCAGCTGGGCAGAAAGATAAAACCCGTATGCCTGGGAAACTCGTTTGTGGCTGGCATACGAAGTGCGGACGTGCTGTGGGACCAAACCCTCCATCTGAGGGGTCTGAGATGACTGCAGATGGTTACCGTCACAGCCCGGTGTGATACCTAGTGGTATCAGCTGGTATTGGAAAGTCAGGAATTGCTTGGTGTCGGGAGGAAACTCCCACTAGTGGGTGTTTCTGTGAGATTGTCCAGATGTTTACTGAATTCTCTGACTCTTAAATGTAGTTTCTCTGCCTGGTTTCTCAGCCTCTTGTCCTATGCCTAAAATTGGCAAATGATTTAAGGGAAAAAGTAGCTCCAAGAATGTCAGTTCACCTCTCCTGAGATTCTCTTCTGTCTCTAGTCTTGGCCTCCCACCAGCTGGTTCTCTTCAAAGTTTCCCTTTTCTAACCAGACTGTTGTTGGTGTTTGTTTTCTTTAATGTCTAGCTGTACAGTCGAAGTGTTAGTTTACTGTATAATTGCCAGAAGTGGACGTCTGAGATTAAAAAAGATTATAGTAATGCCGTCATCTTTATATTATTAAATAAAAACATTTGCTAAGCTGGTTATTTTTATTCAGTTATTCTACAAGTATATATATGTTCATTGGCTGCTATGTATAAGGACTCTGCCCAGCATCAGCAGTACAGCAGTTTCTTAAATAAACCCAATCCTGCCTTTATGAAACAGTAAGCAGGAGAACCGGATGTTAAATAATGACAGATATATACATATATGATCAAAATCTAAGGAACAGCTGTGGAATATACAGATTGAGAACCTTAGGTCCAAGCCTTGGAGAATTACAAGCCTTTGTGGTAAGGGAGAGAAAACTAAGGAACTTGAAAAGAAGTGACTAGAAGATGAAGTTAGTAGATTTTCACATAAAATGAAAGAATAGCTCATGATAATGATAATAGTGTTACTATGTGAAGGCTGCTGAGAATTATAGAAAGATGAGGACTAAATTCTGGTATTCGGATTTGGTAAATGGGCCTTAGAAGAAAGAATGGAACAAGCTGTGTGGGCAGAAACCAGGTTGTCCAACCAGCATCCTCACCTTCTTGTCTGTGATGTTGTCCTTTCACTGTCCCTAATATCCTGTATGCCTCGGGAGATGCTGACTCCATTCTCCGCTCCAGGCAAAAATATTCAGAGCAAATTCTGATAATCCACATTCTTTACTTATCTCTAATGGTTTAGGAATCCAGACTTAAGCCAATCAATGTATAATAATTCTTTGATGACTGTTAATGGTCCAAGATTGGGCATATAATCTTATTTTTCCAATCAAACAGAAGAGAACTTTTATCTTTTGGTTGTAAGAGAGGCCCTCCGTCTCTCCTGATGGAAACAGTAAGGAAACATGTTTTTCTAGCTGATGCTGGAAGCTATCTTACGACCAAGAAGGAAATCTGCCAAGGTCAAAGACCATACGCAGAGGAAGGAAACGCCCAATGAATTTCAGAGTCACCAAGCTGTAGCCTATGTCATGCATAAAACAACCATCTTCCCTACCTTTGGCCTTTCGGAAAGCGAGACAAATAAGGTAAGAGAACAAAGTCCACCAGCAGGTGGGATGAATGAGCTCCAAAGCCCATGGGAATAGAAAGAATAATTCCTACATGTTAGCAGAAGAGTAAAAGAATAGATGAATGGAGAGGCAGAAGGTGCCACATATTTAATTAGGAAAATCAAGAAAGATTTTGCTGTTAGATAGTTTTTATTTCCTCAGTGAAGTTGAGGTTAAGAAATTAGAGAGAATAGTTAGAGTAGCCTGAATTACTGTCTCGGAGTTCTCACTGCTTCCTGTATTCACACTCTTTGTCATGTACCTTTGCAGTTATTCCCACAGAAGAGGTAGGTAAAACGCCTGCCTTCTGACTTTGGGTATAACTGTATGACTTGCTTTCTCCCATAGAATGAGGTCTCTGTGATTATAAACCACTTCTGAGCGTAGATCCTCAAAGGCCTTGCATATTGACGCTTGATTTCCTGTTTTGCTACTAATTCCATAAGAACATGCCTAGGATGGCTCACTGGTTCTAGAAGGAAGATGAGATAAGTGGAGTAGATTTGTCACAGCTGAGCTGTCCCAGCTGGGTCTGGCCTAGATGAGACAACTCCCGACTGATTCTCAGATTTTGTGCTTCTTTTTAGGTAGTGGAATAGGTAAGTGATACACTGGGAAATTAAGCTCATTGAGGAATCTTACTATTACAGCTGTTTGAAGGCTGAGTTTAGGCTAGAAACTATAAATTAATGGTGCTATTAATCTTTCCAGTTGGAGAATTTTCACCTGCAAAGCAGAGCTTCAGGTTACAAGCATATAGAAGGCAGATGAATAGGTTGGAAAGTGACAAGAGGAGGGTGACTAATGGATACTGAGAAACTGGAAATGTTAACGGGTCAGATAATGTATTGACATTTAAAACAATGTAGTGGTGGGTACCCTTAAGCAAGTAAATTAGAAAAACTGTTGTAATTAGAAAAGGGAACATTTGAAAATGTAATGAATATGAACAGTTTAAAAACATGACTATAGCAGGGTGAAGTTAGGTAGAGAAGAAGCTCCAGTGGATGACGAAGTGCAGGAGCTGAATAGTTAGAGGTCGCTCATCTATGGCATGGCCAAGTCACTCAGCAGCTGCAGTAGAGGAGCCTCTAAGTTTGGAGGAGGGCATTGAAAATGAGTTTGAACCTTTGTTAGTGCTCTGGGTTACATCTGTAGCTCCTACTGTTATTAAGATACCATTCTGAGTTATTTTGAGCAGTAGGAATCTGTGCTAACCAAAATCATTCAGGCTACCCTTCAGTGAGTGAGCCAATGTTATATCCACATGGAACTTCAGTAGGGTTGCATATTCGTATATTTAACAATAATTTATTGAGTTCTCAGTGGGGAAAGTAAAGTTAAGAGGTTACTTGTGATGATAAAAGTTAACCTTTTCCCAGCAATGGAAGGTTATGTGGTTGCATAAAATCTATCGCCTTCACTTAGTAATTCAACATATGCGGGAACAATACCCAACTCAACATTCTACTGAATTATATGACAGTCCTTGGCTTTTAAAATTCTCAAGGGGTGAATTTTCAAAGGCTTAGTTATATATAGAAATATACATATTTCTAGGTAAATGCCTCCTTGGAGGATTAGATTCCACAGTAGGAATTTCTGAAGTAATGGAAAGTTAAGATTTCAAGCAAAAACTTCTTTTATTTTAACCATGTTTAATTACATTTATAAAAGGAAATATACATATCACTTACATAATATAGTCACACATGTCTATGCATCATAATTATGAACATCAACTAGGTAGCTGCTGTAGTGTAGCGACTTCGAGGATAATTAATGGATTGTGTTTGGTTTCCTCATTTACTGTCAAAATACTGATTTCACTGCTCATTATACACATCTACCTCTCACAGTCCTCTGATTACATCTAACTTTTTTCTTCTAATTTATTTCAGGACTGGGGAATCAAATAGCCAAATGTATTTAATTTCATGTAAAATAGATATAAATAGGCTCTGAATAAGTACCTGAAATAACTTACTCTTATGATATTTGCAAGGAATATATCACCTTCCAAAAGGTCTTTAGTAGGCTCTGAACACTCAAGGTTTCCATTACATGGCTTCAATATCAGCAATATATTACCATGTCTTTTATAATTATTCTTTAATTTAAACTTTTTTCCCGATGTAGACTTTGGATGAATAGAATTGCTATATTAATCAGCTGAAATCTTTATAGCTTAGTTACAGAAGAATAGCCTCGTAAAGTTTTCCAGTTGAGAAAGGACTTAGAGAAACATTGTTCCAAGGTTAGGTATACTGTCTTATTGTCAAATCATATTTTGAAAGTGTTATCTCTAAATGATATTGAATATCTTGCCCCATAATTGAGGGGTATTAAAAGGTATGATATGAATCTGTCACTCAATCTGATTGTCATAATTCTTGTTCACCAGAAATTGAAACTGGAGTTTCCTAATATTGAAACTAAGTATAGATTTTATACTACATTTACTTAAAATGTATTTTCCTAATCTCCAAACTGTCTTGAAACATTATTACAATGAATAAGTAAAGAAAAATATTCCCTCAACTTACACATGAATTTATTCAATATTAATTTAAAGTATAGTTATGAACATATAAATGAGTCATTAAGTATTTAATGTCTATGATGGAAATATGACTCTAAAATTTAGAAGGCGTAAACTTGTTAACAACAAAACTGCTTTATATTTGAATTTAGAAAATAATCTTAACACCATAATAACATTCAAGAGGAGCCACTGAACTTGAGAAGAAGAAATGAACTCAGCGATGATCCAATTACAGACTTACTGAGATTTGAAATTATCTAATCTTCTTTGGAGAAATTGAATCTTTCTTAGAAGGTTTAAGTGAATTTCCCCATGGTTACACAGGGAGTATATTCACTCACTCACTCACTCACTCACTCATTCATTCATTCCCCACACATTTATTGTGGGCCTACTGTGTGCTCACAGGAATCATGTAAAACCTTTGGACTACACAGTTTAAAAGATATGTCCAAGAAGTTCATGATCTAATAGCAAAAGTGGAACTGGAACCCAACATCAGAACTAGACTCCTGGCGAGGCGTGGGTCTTGGTTGCTTTCCATCCGGTACACCTTCACCCTTCATTTGCTTGTACCAACAGTTCAGAAGACCTTGATTCTGTTCTGAGCACCCTACCTTTAGACAAATTACCTTCAGGTTTTTAAGACCTATTTTCTCCATTTTTAATCTAAAAGTACAACTTCTTGGTCTACCTCTCTTGCCACTTTAATAACAACTAATATGATATGTATGAAAATACCTTTAATATTTTATATATATTTAAAGGTTTATCTCATGGAGTTGACACATATGATTGTGGAGGCTTGGTGAGTTAAAATCTGAGGCAGGCTGGATGCTCAGAAAAGAGTGCCAATGTGAATTTAAAAACAGTCTGTCACAGAACTGTGAAAGGCCAATGTTGCAGATAAATTCTGAAGGGGGTCTTTTTCAATAATTCCATCTTTCTTCAGTATGTCAGAGTTTTGTTCTACTCATACCATCGACTGATTAGATGAGGCCCACCCCATTATAAAGAGCAATCTGCTTTACTCAAAGTTCACCAAATTAAATGTGAACCTCTTCCAAAAACACCCTTACAGAATCATGCAGTGTAATGTTTGACCATATATCTGGGCACTGCTGTCCAGGCAAGTTGACATGTAAAATTAACCATTGTACTTATTGCTGATTAATCAATGTTTATAGCCTGGGTCGTAGTCTAATTTAGCTTGAAATAAGTATAGGAGAAATTACTTTACTTTTCCAAGACAGGTTTCTTTTTCACCTGAAAATTAAATTTTGTGAACAATTTGTAATATGTTTTGTATGTATTACATATTCTGTTCATCTTGGAACTTGAATTAAAACAAATCAGAATTAAAAAGAATTTCATTTAAAATAATTGTAGCAAAGAAATAATCTTACAGTTTCCATTCAACAAATATTAATTTAAAGAATAATTTAGTGCTTCTTCTCTCCATTGCCACCTCGAGCATTATTCCACATTATGAATTCAAATTAAAGTTTTAAAACAGTTTTGGCTTCTAAAAGTGAAAGTTTCAAAACTTGAGATTTCACGGCTACTCATTTCCAGTTTATATTTGTTCATCAACCATGTTTTTTTCATTAATCTTAGCTAGAGTTGTAAATATATTCACCTTATAGTTTAATTAACAAATCTAATAAACCAGCCAATCAAATACCCACCATGCACACACTATTGACCAAGCAATTTGAAAAATGAGACTTCAGACCTCAAGGGGATACTTTTCATTACCTCAGATCAAATAACCTTTTACTAAAAAGAAAGGGCAGAGAATGCCATCTGCCTTAAGTACATAACTTTAAGGGAGGTTTTAAAAATTTCCAAAAGAACAAAGCTATGAAGTGCTATGCATAATAAATGCTCATTTGTATGAGCATTATTAATTGCAATATTAATAAAGTAAAACTGTGTTCATATCTGAAATCAGGCCAGCTTTGATTCCTGAGCAGCTTTGAAGGATGATAATTAAGTATTTATTTATTTTTGGTTTATTCTAATTTTATTTAAAAAGAATATATATGCATGACCCAAGGACATAGACAACGATGTAGGGATTGCCTAGGGGGTGTTGGATAGAGGCAGGCAAAGGGGGAAAAAGTGGGGACAAGTGTAATACCATGAACAATAAAATGCAATTAGAAAATGATAATGTTATGCATAATGATAATGATAATGGCAGTGCTCATAAAGCTAAAGACTTTTTGTTCTGGTTCCTTCACTCACTAGCTGGATGCCTGTGTTATATTTGTACTTTTCCTGAGTTTTAGAAAAAGATGGATTTCCTGGCTACACGTTGGAGATAAAGGTGAGTACCTTAATGAAAGCAAAATACCCATTTCACACACCAAAGAGTGTATGTACGCCCAGTCAAACTCGAAGAAGGTAGCTTCAGTTGGGATTGGTTGCCTTATAGATCATGATGACAGGCGTTGATGCCACAGACGGTTGTGGTCAGTTGTACCTTTTAGTAAGGGAGCTTAGGTTATAACTAGAAGCTTGGATTCAATATAATTTCAGAGACCTGACTGTATATGAAATTCAGTAGTCTCAGCCATTAAATCAAAAATTTCACAAATAAAATTTAAAGGAAAGTTACCAAGTAAACTAAATTTCATCCATATAGTTTCCATCTTTTGAATATCTTCTTGTGTAGGGTCTCGAAACTTCTCCCAAACTATACTTTGTTTCATGGCTTTGAAAAGGGGAGGAGGCTCTTTTAGGCGGTTTACATTGCATTTATGGCAATTTAAAACAGTTTTGTCTCTTTCGCTTAAGATATCTAAATGGTTCATTTTCATCCATGAGACAGCAATTTCATCTTTTTTCTTCTAATTATAAAATCTCCTTGAAGGAAGTTGTGTCATTAATTAATTGATGCACTGATTTTTTGATCAATTTCCTCCTTAATTCATCCTTTTAACAGATATTTGTTCAAGTCATTAAAAGGGTTACCAATGTTCTGGATCCTAGCTCTCTTATAACCACGGTTCATCTCAATAGACCTTCTCAGCTGCGGCCCTGCTGTCAGTCATGTCCCCTTTAAATCTGGTCTCCTCATTACGTCCTGATAATCCATCTAAGACCCTTCAACAACATATGTCTGCCTCAGCTCTGGGTCCTGCTGCCTGGCACCTCACTGTAAGTCACCACGTTCATGCACACACTCCTTTCATCCTTCTAACCCCTTGCTTTTTCTCACAGTCTTTGTTCTGCACCACCCCTTATACTCACCTCTCCTCAACCACTTTAACCTGTCCTACACACCCCAGGAATGTGCTTCTCCCCTGGGTTGTCCCAGATTTCTTTATTCTTTTATTTATTGTATTAGACTGAAAGTATCCTTTCTACATTTTTGTTCATCATGTCTCACTCTATCCTTTCTTCCTATGCAGTCCTCTTCAATCTGAATGTTCAAAATGAGATCCTTAATGTAGGATCCTATTTGATGGCCAAGGTCTAGATTTCTCCTCTGAGCTCCAGGTCTCTCTCTGATCTTTTTCTCCCACAGTTACTCTTCCTTCACTGTTCTCCATCAGAAGAAATGACATCATTTGTTCATCAACAAAAATAAAATTGGTTTGAGTGATTTTTTCCATGCAAGGTCTTCTGTTAGGCCTAGAATGATGAATAAGAAAGATGTGGTTTCTCTTTTAGAGGAATTTGTGTTCCAGCATGTAAGAGAGATATTAGATAACTAATTACCCAGTAATTTATTTAATCAGAATTATATGTGGCCTGTATTCTTGACATTCTTTGATGCAGACACCGGCCTGCAGTGTCTGTGGTGTTATGGATGAAATGAGACATTCACACGGACTACCGAGTCCTGTGGAGGAAAAGGGACGGTATGGCTACTCTCTCAAGGGGAGAGTGCCCTATCCTTCCCTTCACAGGTTTTTTATTGGCTTTTAAATTGCACAGGAATACAGGTAAAGTTCATTAATCATTGTCAGACAGTCAGGAACAAACAATAGATAGCATACAAAGAACTACGAGGGCTTATTCTGAGTCAGGGTCTGTTAGCTAAAGGGCTACAAAACTTTTGAGGAATAAACTCACTTCCTGCTCGGACATTTATCATTTAATTGAGAGCATTCTTAGTGAAGCAGGTTTCACAGGAGTTTTTGTATTCTTTCTCAGGCCTGATCACCCAGGGAACCTGCCCTTTTCTAGCACAGGGCTGCACCGCCCTCTATCAATATTTCAGGATTAAGTCAAGGAAGAGGAGGCAAGATAGCCAAGAGACTAGGAGACTTCTCACAGGCAGAATGAGGACTCAGGCTTTGTCAAAGCTGAGGGGCGAAGATCCATCACCCCCTTTCTCCGTAGCCCCCCAAGTCCTTCTCTGGGGCCTCCACATGATCATGACTATCTTAGGTTGTTCCCCCCTTGAGGAATCTTACCTGTCATTGGCTAACTGATCAAACACTGGGGGCCAGTTATGGAAGGAGCAGCGGCGCTCCTGCCAGGGAGATAAGCTTTGTCTCCTTAGTGGCTTATGGTCCGAAGGTCGCTCACTCAGCCTTAGCCATGGGGGGGTTACAGCTCCTGAAACCAGACAGGGTGGCTCCCAACAATTCTTTACTCAGTTATGGCCAAAGAAAAGGGTCAGTTTACTCACATATCCACATAGACATCGCAGTAGCTGACTCCAGGAGCTGGTGTTCTTGTAGGTCTGGGCTCTGATGCTGGTGGTGTGGACATCCTCGAGGCTGACTTGCCATTGCAGGCCCATGAGGCATTGGTAGGCGGTTCATCTGAACTCAGAAAAGCTGGGCGTGTGGATTGCTCCTCTTACCCTGTCATGCTGGCGAACCCAGTGTGTATGTGCACGTGTGTGTCCAGTGTGACAGGGGCAGTTGGTAATTTCGGGGCATGTTTCAACTCTGGTTTCCATGAGGAACTTAAAACTCCCTGCTCCTCAACCTCGAGTCTGGGAAAAGGACGCAAATTTGGGGACAATGGCCCTCGCTGTGCCATTTACCCCTAATAGAGAGGCTGCCCCACACTCCAGTTGGACAGGGGCGTGTTTGCAGAACTCACTCAATGAACTCTGGCTGATGAACTGTATAAATGTCTCGTTTGCTACAGATAACTTCAACTTGAGAGTCATAGGAAAGAAAAGATGGGCAAGCAGCAAATACGCCAGTCTTAGACTCCCCAGATCTTCCAAATGCCTTTTTCCTCGTCCTTGGCTACACTGGACTCCTCCCATTTCCTGGGAGATGCTGCTGTCCTTCACCACAGGACTTGTGTGGATGCTGGGCCCTCTGCCCCAGGTCTTCTTCTTAAACTCACCACACTTCCCCTTCGTAACCTACTTATACTTCAGCAACTCAAGTGTGATTCCTTATGGGACTTATTCTGATATAATTTACAAAAGTCTGTCTCCTGCACTTATCTTTGATATTAGCAGATGAGAGCCCTCAGCAATAGAAAGGACACCAGTAGCTAGAGGACATCAATATATACACACACACACACACACACACACACATATATGCACACATATAGATATAGATTATATAGATATATTTATAAATATATAGGATATCTATCCATATCCATAAGAATAAGTTAACCTTCCTTTTCACTCCTGAGTCAGGAATTTCAAAAATAAATGCTACATACAGTTTGGAAGGCACGTTTACACTAATAACAGAATACCAGTGGTACTGCATATAGCACATACTCAATAAATACTTGCTGAGTAAATACATAAATGAATATTAGCCTTAAGGCTTTTAGACTTCAGGGATAGATAGTAGCTTTATTATCAAAAAGCATGAACTGATATGCAAAGACACCGTGTAGATCACGTCTATCACAGCCACAGTGGACTGTCTCTTCCCCCCCAGGAGGAAATGCAACTGCGGTGAAGTCTGTCCTTGAAGTTCTGACGGATTATGGCTCGAAAAGCACAATGAAAAATAACATTAGATGCTTTAGTAAAATACGCACTACATTTATTTTTTTTACATGAAAAGGTAGCTTTGATCACGATGTCCATGGTGGCTTTTACTTTCACTTTAAGGCAGCCCAGGTGTTTGAAACAATGCCAAGTTTGTAATAATCATGAAGTCAGAAACTGCAAACATGGAGACTTGTGAGTGAAGAACCTGAGCTTATAAAGAATCTATTGCAAGACCTGGCAAAAAAATATACCTGTATCTTTAAACGGATTATCCACACTAAATTTAAAAGAGAATACTTTAGCTCTTAATCACTAAATGATTAAGGGATGCATTCAGGGAAACTTTCAATCTTATAACAGACACATTTGTCTTCCTATTCTCCTATGCCTACTGCAAACAGTGCCAGTGTGAATTACCCATAAGTCTGTGTTCATTCTGAACTCACTAAATTTGGGAACATTGCCATTTCATCCTCATTCTGTCCTGAGTACACGGAATTGCAAGGTAGCAAGGACCTGGACTTTGAAATAGTAAAATTAACACTCTCTTACCATCCAATCTGTTTCTCAGCCTGGCTTCAGACAGGTTTGCACCTGACCAATTGCATCCACAGAAGACCTTGTTCCCTTAAAGACAGTCGTATTGGGTTGGCCAAAATGCTCATTTAGTGTTTTCCATACCATAGCTCTGGTAGTGTTTAGCTGTCTTTAACTTCATCTGAAACAATTTTGTTAGATTGTATTGTGACAGCTATCATATCAGCATGCATTATAAGTAAAAACTTACCAAAATTGGTGAACTTTTGTGCAGTCATTTTAATATTGAAAGTGGAAGAAGATACACAACGTTTTTGGTGTATTATACTTTATTATTTCAGTAAAGGTAAAAACAACTGAAATGCAAAAAAAAAGATTTGTGCAGTGCATAGAGAAGGTGTTGTGACTGATTGTGTCAAAAGTGGTTTGTGGAGTTTCTTGGTGCTATTGACCTTTTGGTCAAATAATTCTTTGATGTGGGGCTGTCTTATGCATTGGAAGATGTTTAGCAGCACCCCTGGCCTCTACCCACTAGAACTCACTAGCAGGAGATAGCTGATACCAAAATACCCAAATCAATAAGTCCATTGGTGAAAATGAAAAACTGTGTCTTTTATTTACAGAAAAAAACTATATGGACTTTTTGGCCAACCCGATGAAAGGGGATTACGCAACACATTTTTAAGTATATTTTATTGATTGTGCTATTACACTTGTCCCACTTTTTCTCCCCTTTATTCCCCTCCACCCTGCACCCCTCCTCCCTCCAACAATCCCCCTCCCTTAGTTCATGTTGGTGGATTGTACATATAAGTTCTTTGGCTTCTCCATTTCCTATATTATTCTTAACCTCCCCCTGTCTATTTTGTACTTTCCAATTATGCTTCTTATTCCCTGTGCCTTTCCCCCATTCTATTCCCTCCTCCTCCCCCTCCCTGCTGATAACCTTCCATTTCTGTGATTCTGTTTCTGTTCTGTTTGCTTCATCTGTTTTTGTTTTTTAGGTTCAGTTGTTGATAGTTGTGAGTTTGTTGCCATTTTACTGTTTATAATTTTGATCTTTTTCCTACTCTTAGATAAGTCCCTTTAATGCTTTCATCTTAGCTGGAAGGCCCTCAAAGTTAAACATCAATGAGAAACACGGATCCATTGCCTCTCACACATCTGCAACTGGGGCCCTGACCTGCAACCCAGGCATGTGCCATGGTCAGGAACTGAATCAGTGACCTCTAGTTTTGCAGGCCATCACTCAATCCACTGAGCCACCTCAGCCAGCTCAACATATTTACAATAGACTTTCAAATGAGTATTCAAATGAGCCTGGAGACACTGAGGTTATCAGGTAATCAATCTCTAAATAAGTATTAAGTATATACTACAATCATATTAAACTACCCTTGGCTATCTATTTTCTACCAGAATGAATCTAGTTCTTTCACAGTGTTTTGATAATTTTCAGCTGTCAAGCTACTTGCAGTTACTTGACTGAATCAGTATTTTTTAAGCATCTACTGGTAAACAGTGTTTTTCTTTTGGGAGTAACGTAGATAAAAGCTGCATGTCATGTGTTTTAGTTCAACTGAGACACCTCTGAATACCAAGCAGGGGAATACATGAGCAGGTAAGCAGCAGACTTTCAACCCGCTAGAGCTCACCATAGTAGATGTAAGTGTAGCAGCTGCCTTTTCAATTTCCTTCTTGCCCCATCCTAACTTCTTAGCATTGAAAGGTAAAAGGTGGTGTCTAATTGGGAAACATGGCCTTCCCCCCAGAGTAGCCCTGGTCTCCTATCCCCTTATCTTCTTTGGCTGTATTGTTAGCATGTGCACACTCCCGCCATCACACTCCCCACGTGCACACATGCACACATGCACACACAACAATGGTGGAGCTCGAGAAGACAGAAGAATACCAAGAGTAGCTGTTACCCGCCAAAATTTGGAGCAAATAGAATCCATTATAATTTCTTGAGTGTGGGAGTGATGTTATTTTTAAGTGGTTTTAGCAACAGGTCCATATGGCAGTGAAAGCTGTGTTGTGCTTGCCAGATTAATTTATCAATTTCAGGCAGGGTTTGTTGATGTCCTCTATGTCGTGGGGAGAAATGAGAACAGGGGGGGTTGTCAGGAAGTGGCTGCGCTGAACCAGGCAGGAGTGGATAAGGGTCTTTTGTACTGATTTGATAGAGAGGTGGGAGTTAAAGGACAGAGAGAGGCACAGGTGTCTCTTAGTTTGGGTAAAAGAAGGGGAGGTGGCTCATGGGGCCAGAGAATAAAGGGAGACATTTGCTTTCAGGCATAATTGTGTATGATCATATTCTCTATCCAAGTGAAGATGTGTGGGCAGCTGGAGACAGATGATTGAAACTCAGGAGAGGGAAGGCAGAGAAGTGAGGATTTGACATACAGAGCTAAGGGATCTTTTTTTTATCAACTTCAGTATCTTAGTCAGTTCAAGGCTACACTGCCTTTGTTGATCCTTACATTTCTTTCTATTGTCAATTAGATAGAAAGAAGTTGAAATTTTCTTCATTCTGGTGCTAATTATGCCTTGATTGGACTATCATAATATGTTGTAAATTTTCTCTTTAGTTGTTTTTTTTACTGTGTTCCAGTGTGCCATGTATGACTTTACAAGTCTTTATTTTCCAAACAACTCCACACAAATAGTGTTTTTGGCTCGGTGTTGCCAAAAGACTCCAAGCCAGACTTCTCTTAGCCTGGCGATTTAGCTCCAATCTTCTGTTTGCAACCTGATAGATCGTTATTCTCCTCCACAACCCTGTGCTACAGCAGACTGATTTACTCACTAACCATCACACGTGCTTGATAACTCTTCCTCTCTGTATATTGCTCATGCTGGTGCTGGATGCCATTCCTAAGTCAGCATGTCCAAATCCTACGCATTGGCCAAATTCTGGTTCTCCAACACTTGCCCCCACAGAAGAGAATCCTTTCCTCAACTCTTTGGCATTTCATTTGCATCTCTTATGCTACAAATCCCATTTTATCTCAGATTACATTCATTTAATAATCTTCTTTGTCTCTAAAAAAAAAACCTTTAAGATGTTTGAAGATAAGAACTATTTCTGAAAGAATTTTGAAACTGTTTTTTGGCATCTGATGTTGTGTTTTGCCCATAGCAAATGCAATAGCGATTGAAATGAATAGGCTTTCTCCTAATTGTATCACACAACAAAACTTATTCAGGACACAATAAAGTCAGCCTCCAATCTCAACTCAAACATTAGCAATTTTGCCAGTTCTCTATCGATTCTTGCATCTCTTCTCCATCTTGGCTGTTCTGACATCTCACTCGTCTTCCCCATTGTTTGTTCCTGGTTCTCAGCATATGACCACACCACTTACTTCACAGAGAAAACAGAAATTTGAAAAGGGATCTCCTTTGCCTTCTTGCTACAAAATTTGCAAACTTACTTGCATCTGTAACTCTCCCGTTTCTCTTTGACTCCTGAGTAATTAGAAGAGGGTTTATCCTTTTGCATGGATTCTTCTTTTCATCTGAGCTCTGCTTCTGTCACTTTCCATAACCTAACTTCATTTATTACTTGACTGATTGATTGGTTTTTGAAATTTTGCCAACTTCTTTTCTCCTTGCTTCTTTCAGTGAGGACTTAGACCCACAGAAGCCTCTTTTTTAGAAACCATACTGCAAATACAATCAAGCAACCGAACCTCACTCCTTCCAACCCTTCACCCCTTTCTGCTCCTCCAGCACCTCCCCCAAATCTCTCATTTCCTTCACAGCAAAACATATTGAAACAATTACCTGCATGGCTTCCCTGATTATTCTCATTTCCCCCTCTCCTTTCCACCCACACTCTGGCTTCCCATCAGACTGCTCCAGTGAAAATGTTCTTGACAAGGCTGCAAAACAAAAACAAAAACACACACACCTGGGTGTTGACATTCCGTGGGCACGCCTCCATTCTCATCTGCTTTAACCTCTCTTTGACATTTGATGCTAGATAGTGTCATATTTTCTTGACTTGTGCATCACCATGCTTTACTTTCCTTTCGCTTCTACTGCCTCTCTGCCTTGTTCGTTCTGTCTCCCTCCCTCCCTTCTTTCCTCCCTCTCTCTCTCCCCCTTCCCCTCCCCCTTCTCTTTCTTCCTCCTTCCCTTCTTCCCTCTCACTCCCTTTTTTTCTTTATATCAATATTTCCTTGAATTTTCCTTTTTTCTGTCAGTTCTTTAAATGTTGCTCCCCTCTTGAGTTTCTCTTTTAAGCTTCGTTTCCTTTAGATAATATATAAATCTGTAGATATTTTGTCCAGACCCATGAAGTTTCTCTAGAGATGGTTCTTTTAGTTAGCTGCTGCTGCTGCTGCTGCTGCATGAGTGTAGTAAGCTTAGCTGCTGCCTTCATTCTGTGAGCTAGGCAAGGAAGGGAGCTTGAAGGGGTGGCTGGGGGGAGGTTCTGACTGTCCTGTGTCTGCAAGTATTCAATTAGTCCCGCTCTGTCCAGTCTGGCTTCTCACCTTTGCCCTCTGCTGGCCTGATATACCCAAATTCACATTGTCCTCTGTTCAGTTTGTCTCGGGAATAAATTTCCTACCTCCTTTAAGGGTGAGGGAAGGGAACTCGAGCCTGACTATTGTGGTTGAAGTAGGGTTTCTAATAACCTTTAAAAAAGAGTCTGGCAATTTTTTTAAAATCACATCAGCTTTATACTTAAGTCACTCATTAGGATAAGAAATTAAATTTTAGAAATTTGGAAAAACAAAAATTATCTCATGAACTAATTAGTGACTATGCAAAAGAGAATGCTTGGAGTCATTTTATTTAATTTCTTGATGTCTGGGAGTAGTTGCCAAAGATATTGCCATATATTATGAAGCTATTTTACCTTAGAATATACGAAGTTCATTGTCTAATTAGATGTTAAGTTATTTGGTTTACATTTCAGCCTTAATTAAATTGCCCTTGACAACAGCTATGGTTTCAGACTATGGCTTTGAAGACTGTATTTTTGCAATATCTATGTGTTTTAACAGAAGAATTTTCTCAAAATCTGTATCTCCAGTTTCTGCCCTTCACTTAGCGGCTGCTCTCTCCTTCACCCTGCCCTGAGTTGTCTTTCGTGTACTCTCTGGTAAGTCCACTCTTTCTCCATTACCTACAGAAAAGTAAATGCATTCTACTCAAAAATCGTGCTTTTCAGAAGGGCCAGCTGAGGACCACTCGGGACACCCCACTCTAAAGGGCTGTCTTTCCTGTGAGCACACATAGGTGCCTTGAAGTCCTTGTAGATGTCACCCATTTGTTTCTCTCCTTGGATCAGTGGGTATATACCAAAGGCTGTCAGTGCAGGCTAGTGCCCTCACTTAAAACACAGCTGTACGTAAAGAAAATGGAAGCACAAATAAAGCTTGTACTCAATTTGCAGCTGTAGTATTCTCATTTTAAAAATAGAATGTTTGATATCATAGATAACAGAACATATAACTGTGGATTTTTAAAGTAGAAAATGGGATCTCAATAAATTATAGAATCTTCTGCCATCATTCTTCTGCATTTGTTCTCCTTATCTATTCAAGCTTGTGTGAGAGCTGTTTGTTACATTTTAATTAAAATAACAAGCAGTTATGTAGGAAGACTAGTCATTTGAGCAGTGATGCCTATATTGATTCAAAATAAGCCCCAGTCATTTAACACTGCCGGCTCTCATCCCGGCATAGTGCTAAGGACAGGGAGCATGAGTGGTGATTAAGGCACAGGAAGTACCTGCCATACCTTTCTAGATAAAGAGATAAAAATAAAAAAGGAAACTAAGAAATTAGCATGTTAACCATGGGTTGGTATGTGTCACCAATGAAATGGGGTGATCTTTTCTGAGAAGCTGATATTTGAGCAGAACTGTGAAGGATGATAAAAATCCCATCAAGTGAAGAACCAAGGGAAGAGGATTCTGGGCAGAGAGAACAAGTGCAACTTCCATGTAGAGGACAAGGGTTTAGAGGAGGCAAAAAGAATAGGGCAGCAGCGTCACAAGCCGAAGGGGAAAGGGGATGAGACTGGAGGGAAATAGGGGTCAGTCCTATAGGACCCCCACAGGTCATGGTAGGGGCTTCTGCATTTTATATCAGGAGCAATAGTTGCAGCAGTTTGCAACTATTTGCAAACATAACTTTAATTTATAAAACTTAATATTGGAAGTGTATAATTACAAGTACAGGATGAAGTGTGTAATATGTAGCTCATCCATATGAAGGAAGACTATGCAGCCTGAAGAAAGAATCAAGAAACGTCCATAAAGGACATCTGGGGAAGCATGTCCAGGATGCAATTCCGAGTGGAAAAATGGAAAGAAAGGCGCAGACGGAACTGCACAGGACAATCGCCATTGTGTGAATACATCGATGTTTCAACCAAATCAGTAAGTTAGAGAATAGATAACAGACACATGAAGTGTTCTAGTTTTGAAGGAAAAAAGGTAATTAAGACAACAGAAAAACAACCCTACTAAAATAATCAAATTTGAATTTTTGGAAAGATTCCCAAATAGCAACACTAAACCAAGAGAGAGAGTTCAGCATAGCACAGCTGACCCTTGAACAACACAGGTTTGAACTGCATGGGGCTACTTACATGTGGGGTTTTTTTTTAATTTTTTTATTTTAGTTTATTCAGTACAGTTTCTATCCTTTATTCCCATTCCAGCCCGCCCACCCATTCTTCCCCTCCTCCCTCCCCTTTCCAACCCCCCTAGTTTTGTCCATGTGTCCTCTGTATTTGTTCCTGTAAACCCTTCCCTGCTCCCCTCTGGTTTCTCTTCAGATCATATAAATCTTTTGCCTTTTACTTACATGTGGATTTTTTAAATAAATACTGTAAATACATTTCTTCTTCTTCACAATTTTTTAAATAACACTTTCTTTTCTTTAGCTTACTTTATTATAAGAACACAGTATACAATATATGTAACATACAAAATATGTGTTGATCAACTATGTTATCAGTAAGGCTTCTAATCAACAGTAATCTATTGGGAGTGCATTTGAAGTGGGGGCAAAGTTATACACAGATTTTCCACTGCATGGGGGTCAGTGCCCATAACCTCTGTGCTGTTCAAGGGTCAACTATCACAAAAATCATAGCCACTGAAGCAGACTGTGTTCTCGGGAATGAAATTTAAATTCTTCCAAATCTGTTTCTGTTTCCTAACCTGTGAAACTGGGTTATAATAGAACCTTTTGCCCTGGCTGGTGTGGCTCAGTGGACTGAGCGCCGCCCTGTGAACCAAAGGGTGACTGGTTTGGTCCCCTGTCAGGGCACATGCCTGGATTGCGGGCCAGATCCCCAGTAGGGGCACATGCGAGGCAACCACACACTGATGTTTCTGTCCCTCCCTTTCTCTCTCCCTTCCTCTCTCTAAAAATAAATAAATAAATAAAATCTTTTAAAAAATAGAATCTTTTTTCAAGGTTGTGGTGATAAGTGAGTTATTATAAATAAAATATTTAAAATAGTCCTTAAATGCTGTAAGTCCTATATAACCTTTAATATTATAACATCTCTTTGTAAAAAGTATAGTCATGTAACAAGAAATACATTGAAATTTAATACATAATTAGTGAAATTACAACATAAAGTTAATGGGTTGAATAAAACAATGAACAGAACTTAAAACCGGGCCTGGAAGATAAAGAGGAAGAATTGCTCAGAATACAGACATAAAATGAAAGACTGAGACGATGAAGTTAACACGATGTGGGACCATCAATTCAGATGCTCTGCTGTCTGCTTAAAGGAGCTTCAGAGACTGGTAGCAAGCAATAGGAGAACAAATAATGTTTTACAGAAAAAGAAAATTCTGTATAGATAGAAATATTCCTCCAAGGGGCAGACAGGACAAACAAATGAAGGCCAAACTTAGGTAGGTCCTGCTAATTTTAGAACACTATGAATAAAGGAAAGAAAAACCTGGACACATTCAAAGATTAAATGAAAATTCCCTATGAATGAGAGAATCAGAGGACATCGTATTTATTATCTCTCACTCCCAAAGATGAAATATGTGGGCAAATTGATATTTTGAAAATGCAAAAATTTAAAGTTAATCTTTATGTGCCTGGCAAGAAAAATAACCTGTATAGAGATATTCCCCCAAAAGTGAAAAAGGAATACAAAAAAAATAACATAAAATAGAAATTCTAGTTGATTATAATGTAGAATTTCTTTGGAAAAACTAACGAAAAGTATGTAAAATGGATTGCTCCACTCTCCAGCACTTGGAATATTCACCCTTAAGCAGTAGGGGTTTATCGACTTAAGATTCCATTTATTTCTTTTGTGTGTGTATCATTCATATTAGTTGCTTCTTGAGTTAAAGAAAATTTATGTCACCATAGGCTTGTAATACATCTTATATATGCTTGTATTTATAGAAACATATTCTAGACAAAATGAGTAGGACAAATTATTGTTGTAGGACAGAATGTAAAGATGTTTTAAATGTAAAAATAATAACCAGGGGATCTGGTGAAGAACAGAGGCAAGAGTAGTAAAGACATAGAAAATTTCTCATCTTTCATATCAGAGAATGAAGCAGTATTTCTCAAGTTGATAAAATCAGCACTGGAATATGTATTTTTATTCAAAGTAATAGTCTCATAGCAACCACTATATTATTTTTAAAAACTGTCAAATGTGGTCATATCTTGATAACAGATTTGCAAAGTGAGAGAGGATTGTGCTTTTCATTTAGACATTCTGCATTTCATCTTAGATACCCCTTCATTGTGGTAATTTTTGCAACTGTTTGCAAGCATAACTTTATAAAACTATTTTAATATTGAAAGTGTATAATTACAAGTACAGGATGAAGTGTATAATATGTAGCTCACCCATATGAAGGAAGACTATGCAGCCTGAAGAAAGAATCAAGAAACGTCCATAAAGGACATCTGGGGAAGCATGTCCAGGATACAATTCTGAGTGGAAAATGAAAAGAAAGGTGCAGACAGAAATGCACAGGACAGTCGCCCTTGTGTAGAGAAAATTATATATGTGCAAACATCTGTTCTTAGGAAGATCTATGGAAAACTGTGAATTCATACAAAATGGAATGCTACTTGACCAAAGCAATTGATAAAGCAAGAAGCATTATATTAAGCAAAGGAAATTGTAAACAAAATGTATATAAAGTTCAAGAAAGACAAAACTAATCTATGGTGTTTGAAACCTGAGTATCAGTTACCTCCGGGGCAGTGCTGTTGGAATTAATTAGCATGGGAGCATGGGAGAACTTTCTGGAAGATGGGTATGTCCTGTATCTTCACTGGGGTGGTGGTAATTCAGGAGTGTACACTTGTTAAAACTCATTAAATTGTACACTTAAAATATGCACATTCTACTTTATGTAAACTGTTTACAAAAGCTATATGAGTGTACAGATGTGTGTGTACATATATATGATGGTATATGGGTAAGATAATACTGGGTAAAGACTACATACCACACTGTTCAGATTGGGGGGAAATGCAGCAGAAGAGAAATTTACATTCTATATTTGGTTTAATTCTTATGAGCCTATTGCTCGTAATAAAATCAAGAGATAAATTTGAAGTGCTCCTTGAATCCTAAAAGGCAGCAACTTTCATGCAGTAAGACAGAGGAGCTCCTGTACACACAGCCTTTACGCCTCCCAACAGAGATACCTTTTCTAGGCGGCTTGCTGCTTGGCTTTGCTCCCCACCAGGGCTGGGGAAGCTGTAAAGAGCAGAGCTGCTGCTGAGCTGGCTGGAGATCAGTTTCTGTGCAGAAACTGAGCACAGCAGAGCAAAAGAAAACAATAGAGGGAAAGGGGCAGATAAGAAAACCGACTCTGAGTTTTCAGCAGAAATGTATGAAGGATCCAGCACAGAAAGGAAAATTGTATTCTGCAAGCTCTCTGTTGAGGGAGTCTTCTGCCTGTGTCTGCAGTGAATTTCCATGTACAGTGTATCAGGGTTGCTTGGATAAGTGCATGCAGGGTGCCCGGGTGGGAAGGTCAGCAGTGATCTGCTTTCTCCACAGGAGAACCAACCCCAAAGTTGTATGTGGCCTTGAGATACGACAGCAGGTGGCAAGTGTAGTTAGCTCTTTTAAAGAAGCAAACCCCAAAGGGCTTTTAATGATTGCTTTGCTCTAAGCCCTCCTGCTGCTACCAGCTTTGAACTCAACATTCCCTTCGGTTATTTTTCCTTTTCTTCCTTTTATTTAATACAAAATGTCTGTAGTACCAGAACCCAATTGTTAGTTTATGCTAACAAGCCTTTCTTTACCTATCCTGGTATTTTGACCTTTTGACACTTTTAAATCCCAGGAGTTTCTAACCTCAGGCAATTAGTGCTTCTGATTTCTGTTTCTAACTCATACAGTAGCAGAGGGCAGAAGAGAAACTGGCTTTTTATAAGAGAAATAACTTTTTGGATGCTAACTCCCTGTGATTAAATATTGTTTTGAAAGACACTGGCTCTTAGCTCTGTTGTTTTCTTGTCTTTTTGTTTTTGTGAAGTATAGGGATTATAATTTTTCATTTCTTAGTGAACTAGCAAATTCAAGTTTTCTATAGTTTCCTGATAATTATATATCTCTATCTTTATTTCTGTATCTATATCTATACAGAGAAATTCAGGGGGTGCATTATTTTGGAGCAACAGAGTGGACTTTTGTTTGATAGTTTTTCTATTTTGAAAAACATTCTGAGATATTAAATACATTTTCAGATATTCTGAGAGGAGAAAGGCCTTTTAATAGTTTTATTTTTTATGCATGTTTAGCCTAGAGGCAAAATAAGTGATGTGTTATTGTTTATTTATGTTTACCTGTGGATATAAGTGGCCTGTAGTCATTTTATCAGTGATAATGATGCATATTTTTTATCTCAACATTCCATACTCCATCTCCTATTACAATGGCATGAATGTCTGAGAAAACGAGAAGTCAGTAATTGTAAGGTCTTCAATGCTTACTCACATACTCTATTAGCCATTCAAATACGTATTTTTCAGCCTGTGACAGTACAATGCTATGTGATCACCAGACCGTTTTGTAGTTTCTTTTGGGCACACAGGAAGACAGCCTTTCCCAGATCACTTGCATTTCGATGGGATCATGTAATTAGCTCTGGGCAATGGAATATGAGGTACACATGGAGTAAGATGTATACACCTGACTTCTAAAAGGTCCTCATGATATTATTCGCTTTCACTCATCCAAGCAGTGAGGAGCGAGGACTCCAAGAGAGTGGACCTGACGAGAGGAATGCTAGGTCTCCGGGTCTTCTCACGAAGGGATTCAGAAGATCCTCTTGACCTATCACATACTTTGTGAAAGCAGAAGGTAGACTCTCACTAAGTTAAGAAATTGAGATTTAGGGGTTTCCTTGTTTGCTTAGCACAGCCTACCCTAAAATATGTCATTGAGGTTAGTCATGACTTTAATTTTAGCAATTTCTTAAAAGGGAATATACTTTTGTAGTCAAGTAGAATCAAACATTTTCCAGAGTTTTCTCAATAGCTGGAAGTTTCACAATATTCTTAGACTCATATTTTGACATCAACATTTTGGAAACATATCACCTTAATAAGCTACTATGATAAACATTTTTCCAGTTTAAGTTATTACAAATTTTTGTTGAAGCCCGGGCTGGTGTGGCTCAGTGGGTTGAATGCTGGCCTGCAAACCAAAAGGTCGTTGGTTCGATTCCTGGTCAGGGCATGTGCCTGAGTGGGGTCCCCAGATGGGGGCATGCAAGAGGCAACCCATTGATGATTCTCTCACACACTGATGTTTCTTTCCTTCTCTTTTGCCCTCTTTTCTCTTCTCTCTGAAAATAAACAAACAAACAAATAAATAACATCTTTAAAGAATAAATTTCAAAAAATTTGATTGGACCATACTTGAGGAGTGAGGGGAGTTTTCTTTGGCTTTTTTGGCTCTATGCTGGCCACAAGTTTGCATTACAGGAAAGAAGGAAGAAGAGACAAGAAAGGACAAAAAGAGGAGGTGCCAGGTGAAAAAGGGACAGAAGGAAATTTTACAGAATACATTTTGAAACTCACAACGCCAATGGGATGGGGCAGGGGTTAGTCAATAAAATAAGATCTTTGAGATTACTGCAAATGCTTTTGGATCAGACAATTTAAAATCAGTTGGCCTCAGGTCTTCTTGGCAAAAATCACACATACACAAACACTATACTGTTTTCTGTAAGACAACTGTTAGCTAGAGAACATTTTGAATTTCACATTGCTGTTGATTCTTTTTGCATTTACATTATGCTGATGCATACATCTTTCACTAAATAATCAAACATGATTATTGTTTTCTTTGTGAAAAAGCAATTTTTAAGACATACAAGAATAAGTTATCTGTATAGTCTTTGCTTCCTGATTTTTGCACTAACACAAAAACTGGTTCTGCACACTTCATATACGTCTCCTGGGAAAACATCTGCTGTTGTCTTCTAAATGAAATAACATCAATACGCCTCTTTAGCCATGGGCTTGGATCATCTGCCCGTATTTTGACACAGTTGAGAATCTTATAATCCCTTAGTCTATAAAAAAAAATAAAGTTTTAAATACTTAATTGTGTAAAGATATGTTTGCAAACAACAGTACAAAAATCTGATTTCTAAGGGAAATGTTAGAACATTTTAATTTTTGGTAAGAGGCAAAACACTGCTTTTATGATTAAAATTGAAATTGTTTTCTTTTGGATCAGGAAAATGGGAGAGAAGGAGGAAAGACATGAAAAAAGTGGTGGGTAAATTCTCATACCATGCATGCTAGATGTTAGGTTCTAAAAGTTTGCAACAAATTGTAAAGAATGAAATATATTATGACATTAGTTAAGTAAGAGAAATAGAATATTTATTAGTTTAAGTAAATTAAATTTCTTACATTTTTAAAATATCTATGGTTGATTCAAAGTAAGCAAGTCTATGCAATTAATAAATCATTTTTAAATATCAGTTTTCAATTGATTAAATACAGTTAATCCCTGAATTGTTTACATACAGAAATATGGCAGAAACAACAGTCACAGCTGTTTTTGTTGTTACTATATATATACATTATATATAGATACAAATGTATAATATAGAGCATAATACTCTAACATAAGCTATATTTCAAAAGTTGCATAAAATTATGACTAATTTGTTAATTCATTTGCTTATTTAGAATCTTAGGCAACTTTCACTGAATTTGAAGAAAAAGAAAATTGTATTTTTCAGGTGAACTTTGACTTTTGCAATTTGAAACTCTGCTCTCATTTTAAATGTATGTTTTTAAAAGTACTTCAGATATTTTAGTCTTGGCTTATGAAAAGAATATATAAAAGTATTTTTTCTTTTATCAGAAATATTTCAATTTAACATTTGTTTCTGTCATGCAGCACACCAAATTTGCATTATTTCACTGGTAAACCTGAAGACCTGTGAGCTATTACATGTATGTGGAGATACCACACAAGGGTCAAGGCCTTGGTGAAATAGAAAGAAAAAGAGCAAAGGAGATCATGATGGGTTGGCACTTCAAGATGCAGGCGAGCTGATTTGGGATAGTTTTCTGAAGGAGGTGAGTCATCAGTAGAATTTTCAAGGATTGAGGCATCATTGAGCAGAAAGGGGTAGAACATCCACTCTAGACAAGCTTGAAGAAGAAATGGTGTCATGTAGGGAAATGCAAACCAGCTATGAGAAGATGATAAGATTTTGAAAGATGACATTTCTTTTTTGCCATATTTATTTACCATATTGCTGAATTTAAAGGTACATTAAAATAGAGTCTTTCCATTTAAAAATAAATGCAGATAAGCCTTCTTAAAACTTTCAACATTAAAAAGTTTCCTGAGCCCAAAACTCTCATACCATAATCAACAAGAGAAAGACAAGTCTGGAATCCCAAAATCTATGAAAGCTGAAATGCTATTAGTAACACATTTGGTGGCAAAATCTCACCTGGTCTTTATTGACATGAAGCTACTGGTTGTCTTCTTCATCCCACTTGAAGACACTATTCCTAGGTTTAACTGCAGAAGTTAAGTCTTCTCTGTTCCCCCTTCGTCCTCTCAGGTGACAAGTATGACGTGTATTCTCACTGCCACTTCAACCACACTCTTAGCCTATACCGACTATGGAAATAACTTTTGTTTAACATTTTAAATATTAATTTGTTTTCTTACTTTTAGTAAGATCCAAGTACAGTATAGGAAATGATCCAGAGCATCTGCCATGTCCCAGCTAGTTTAAACTGCTATAACAAACCATCCCTGAATGGGTGACTCATAAGCATAAACATTTATTGCTCACATTTCTGGGAGGCTGGGAAGTTGGAGATCAAGGCACCAGCAGATTGTGTCTGGTGAGAGCCTGCTTTCTGATTCGTTAGAGGCTGTCATTTTGATATGTCCTCACACGGCAGATGTTCAAGAGAGCTCTCTGGGTCTCTTTCATAAGGTGCTGTTCCCACGTATGAAGACTTCACCCTCACGACTTAATCATCTGCCACAGACTCTCCTAACGCCTATGTCACATTAGGGATTGGTTTCGACAAACAGATTCTGGGGGGACACAACATTCAATCTTTAGCATCTCACTTATGCCTAGTAAAATTCATTATAGGTTCTGGAAGACCTACTTTCTAACAAGGCCAACCAATTAAGGTCAAGAAGATTGCGGGATTATAATAGTCGCATCTTTTTCCTTCTGTTCCACCTGGGAATTAATAGGGATGACAGAGCTGAGATTTATGAGAAGTTGGAACAAAAGTACATGATGAAGTAGGCTCCAAGGTGAGGGAGACTGGCAGGGACAAGCCTTGGTAAGAGTTGCTCCTTCCTGCGGGATCACTGCCTTCTTTCTGCCAGGCAGTTCTCCGAAATGAGGTGGGAGAGTTTGGTTGTCATGGACACAGGGACACAGGTCTGCCCAACACTAAGGATGCAAAAAACTCTGGGAAAGCCAGGCATCCTAGGACAGGGTGCAAAAGATAATGAAAGCAATTGGACTTGAAAGAGATTAGAATATGTCATCCTCCCAAAAGAATATTTCATAGCTATCCAGTCCAGTAATACCAAGGCTTTTCCTCACACTGGTTTCATGTTAACAAACACAATAGCAACATTTTAGTAAAACTCCTTGGATGTTATACCTAATCTAACAATATTAATAAAATACATCTATTTTCTATTTTATAAATAACATCATTGGTATAACATTTCTGTTGTAGATATATTTTGTATTATAACTTAATTTTTTATTGTATTTCTTTCAAACATGAATTTTTTATTTATGCTTTTTGTCATATATATTCATCTCTGTAAGCCACTTTAAGTTTTCTGTTTTGGGAGAAAGATAATATGTGGAGAAATTATAAAAGAAAGTACCTCCAGCAGAGAAGTGTTGATGGTGACATTTCATTTGAAATTTTTTTCTGGAACAATATGGGCACAAGTAAATAAATTAGACAATACAAATAGACAAGTGTTAGAGCTAACATCCCATCAGGGTTATAGCCACGTGAGTGGCTTGGGAATTGGTTATTTTCATGAAATAGAAATAGTATCAGTGCATTCTCTCTCTTTCCTCCCTCTTTCCCTTTGAAAATGTACATTGTTTGAGAATCTCAGATGAAAAAATAGGAGATCATGGCTTATAAGTTTTTGTTTGATTTGGTTATAACAAAATTATATACCCAGGTGTTGAGTTGTACTTATTCAAATGTCAACTTTTTAGGAGGGAATAAAGCAAAATCTCATCATATTTACTGCAATGGAAAAGTGGATATTGTTGATTAAGAAAAGCAAGTTTCCAATCAGTGTGTATACGGCATGACATTGTTTTGTTAAAGAAATATATATTTCTTTATACATGTGCGTTTCACAGGATGAGATCTGGAAAGACACGCACTAAGGTATTTGCAGTGGAGAGCCCTGGGCAGCAGAGTGCTTTCTCATTTATTTGTCAGAAACTTCATTGTAACACAATTGATCATTATATGAATTCGCATGTGCCAGCTGTGACCTCCTCACCACTCCCACCTGGGCTATACTGCACTTCAATCACTAATGTACTGGACCTCCTACTTAAATTTTATGACAGAAATTTATTTTACTAAAAATGTATATAAAATCATTCAACCAGGCAGCCAAGGAATGTGCCAGGACAATGCTTAGCACTGGGAGATAGTAGAAGACAAAATGTATACAGACACAAGATAGTGGAACAGGTAAATGGAAATATAAATTAAGGATTGTGTCTACTACAGCGTGCAATGATTTTACCCAATGCCTGGCTATTGTGTGTGTACCTTCCACAGCAGATTGTAAGGCATCAGTGGGCAGGTTTACCTGGTTCTTTCTGATGCCCAGAGTGATTTAAGCATATGACAGGCAATCAGTAAATGAACTGAATAAGTAAATTGATCAAATAAATAAAAAGTTAGAACTAGGAAGTAAACGAGTGGGGTGATAATGCAGAGACAAATGGGAGATCAACTTTAACTCGGGCAGCTGGGTAAGGCCTCAGTGAGAATCTTATATATTAGCCAAAACCTGGTGGAAGAACTGAAAGTAGACCAGGTAAGTCAAAGAATATTGATTTTTTTAAAGTTTCTTTCTTCTAATTTCTTTAACTTTATTTTTTGCTGTTGTGTTTTGCTCTGTTGTCTAGGTCGACATACCTCAGGAAAATATCTTCTTTCTATCCCCTCAAATACTTCTTCAGAAAGCATATTAATAATTGTTCAAAAGAAAAAGTGGAATAGGATCTCTATTCTTTGAAGCAATACCTGTATACAAAAAGAGATATATTTCAAGTATTTTTTTCTCTTGTGCTTCTTAAGTAATATCTGGAAGAAAACTTATTTATTCATGATCTTGTTCAGGACTACAGCTAATATTTTAGTTTGATCTGTTAGCAAATGTAAATGCACTATAAATCAATTATATTTTACCTTTTTAATAAATATTTTATTAACTACCAGATGAGTTATTATAAAAAAACACTTTAAAAGTGTTTTATGTGTGTATGTGTGTGTGAAGGGGAGAGAGAGAGAGCACAAAAGGAGGGAAAAGGGCAATGACATGAACCGCTTTGTCCTCTTCGCCTCATCCCCGGTTATTCTAAGCCCCCTGCAGACAGGTGACGTAAACCAGTGAGGTGGTCTTGTGCCTCCGTGTGCCGTTGTGCAGTGTGTGCATCCAGCAACTCTGGGGAGCTGCACTCGCATCTGTAAACTTTGTAGGTGGGTATATAGCTATTAAGATGTTTTTCTACATTATGGTAGCATGTTATTTTTAAAAAGGGCAGCCCTTTCTAATTTTCACAAAAGAATCATGTGGACTAGTGGTAGAGCAGGGACTATGGATAATGGAAGGGAGCATTATTCAATGAGAGCTCCTGCTACTCAATGGCAATCAGTTGTTTTAGTGCAAAAAATATCATGTGATGGAAGAACATGGATTTTTTTCATCTTCAGTTTTATTTAAAATACGCGTTTCCATTTGATTTTTACTGAGAAGAGACAGGATCTCTTCAAGAGAACAGATGACCTTTAAAATATGAAAGGCTATGTTTTCTCAATAAAATTTGCATAATTTAATATTCAGAGATGAATTCAAGGGAGAACCCCTAAGTCTTCAAATCTTCTTCATTTACTTTTGTAAACCCACATTGGGAAGTACATCCCAATCAAAATAACAAGAAAAGATTTTTATTTATTAACCTTTACAGAATCTAGTAAATTGCCTAAGCTCTTCTCTATTCCTTTTATTTGTTCAGATTTGTTTCATTCTTTAAAAATGCCATTTTGAATCCCTTGTCTTTAATGAAGTTTCTCCTAACTTCTCCAGGTCTCAGGAATTTAATTCTCCTCTGGATACCTACAATGTATTCTGAATATTCTAAACTTTAATTCCATGTATTCTTCTTGTTTTATTACTTAATTTTGTAACCTAGATTAGAACAAAAGTTTCTTGTGGTCAGAAATCATAATATAAAGTTCATTTCTGGTTACATATTGCTTAACACAGAGACGAGTACAGGGTCGGTGATTAGTAAATATTTATCTCATATTGCTTAACTCTTGATTATGAAAACTTTCAAAATAATGTAAGAGACCCAAAAATCCATCATTGGTTTCAACAATTATCAACCCATGACCAATTTTGTTTCATTTTTATCCCTACAAACTCCTTATCCCTGCATCATTTTGAAGCGCATAACTAACATGTTATAACTTTATCTGTGAATATTTCAGTATGTATCTGCAAAGGTAAGAACACTTTTCAGGAGGTAGGCCACTAAACATTATTATACCTAAAAAATAAATATAATTACATAAGGAAATGCAATATTTTATTATAGTTCAAAGTTTTCTTGATTATATCATTTTATTTTACCAGTTGGTGGGATCAGCATCTATTAAGATTGAAAATTCCAATTGGTACAAGTCTCTCAAGTGTCTAGTAATCTCTAGGCTGTTCTTTTCCTATTTTTTTCTGTGATTTACTTGTTGAAGAAAGGGAATGATCTATTCTATGGAGTTGCCAACATTTTCTTTTCAATTTTGTTTGTTTTTTTTTTTTTTGGTTGAATGTGTTCCTGTGATGCCATTTAACAAGTTTCTCTTTATTATCGCCAAAAACAGTGCAGTTACATTGAGAGGCTTGGTAAGACTTTTTCTTTTTTGCCCGGATGTTTCAAAATGAAAGCTATGTTCTTCAGTCTGGAGATATACAATAACTGGCTGTCACTTTTTTATGATTTTAGTGGCCTTTGACATTTGTTAGTGGTGACATTCTAAATTGATGATTTATTTTTGGAATACTCTACAAAAAGAAACTTATTAAAACAACTAGATCCTGCCAAAGGACCTGACGTCAGTTGGATCAGACTGTGTAACAACTTACTTAACAACTGTTGAAAACAAAGGAGTAATTAGCTAGCAATTTCGGGAAGTTAGGTGTGGCATGGCAAAGCAACAGAGAAAGACCAACCAGGGGAGATCAGGGAAGAATACAGAGAACAGGATAAAAGCACAGTCATCCTTGGTGCTCAGGAAGCCTGGGTGTGCCCCCAGTTGTGCTTCCTTAAGAGTGATGTCAGAGATTACACACTCTGGGGAAAGTAGACTTTACTAAGTGAGTCTAGCCAAGTCACTAAAACATAAACAAATAAGCAAACAACAACAAGCATGGGGGGTGCGATCAGTATTCAGAGTGTCTAAATACACCAGCTCCTGGCAAAAGATTATGAGACATGCAAAGAAACAGAAAAGTGCAACCAGTGCTCCAGAACAAGACCAGGCAATAGAATGGGCCTACGAAGAGGCATAAATATTGCATTTACCAGACAGATATTTTAAATAAACTACATATAATTATGTTTATAAAGCAAATAATCTTTAAATAATTAAAGGAAGACATAACAATGAAGTCACATTAAATGATAGAAATATAAAAAAGAACAAAATGAAAGTTCTACCATTTGAAAGTACAATAACTAAAATGAAGATATTACTAAACAGCTCAACAGTAGATTTAAGCTTGCACAAGAAAGAATCCATGAACTTGAGTATAGATTGGTAGAACTTATGCAATGTGAGGAAAAATAGAGAGAGCTTCAGAGAAATGTGGGATGGCTTCAAGTGCATCAAGATGTGTGCAATGGGAAGATCAGGAGAGAAAAAAGAGAAGGTTCAGAAAAAAACATTTGAATTATTAATGGCCACACACTTACTAATTTGATTTGAAACATCAACAAAGAAATAATATTTATCATAAAATATGGATGCAAAAATCCTCAACAATATACTAGTAAACCAATCCAGTAACACACAAAAATGATTATACACCATGGTCCAAAAATACAAGGTTGGATTAACAACCCAAAATCAATTAATTTAATAAAACCTATAAATAAAGAACAAAGCTACATGTTCATCTCAATTTTTCAGTTGCCTTAATCATAAGGAGTTTATGAAAATACTAACTTTACTATATATAAAATAATAATTATTTTCACTATCACAATTGCTCTTGACTTCCATTTCAAGAGAGCATGAGGTGATCAGAGTTTGAATTCTTTCTCTGAAAGTAACTTTTAATGGGAAAACATATGGAGAATTTAACAAAATAAAACAATAACTAAAAACAATAATTAAAACAACATTTTCCTAAGTGATTTGTAGAGCTGAAGTTTCATTTCAAATGTTGTTTTCATAGACTACTTAAAAGGAGTTGGTTTTATTTTGCTTCTATTTTTTTAATTATGCAAATATTTTTAAATGCATTTTAATTAAGTGTATGGGGGTGATATTGGTTAATAAGATTATATATGTTTCACATGTACAATTTTATGACACATAACCTGTATATTGCATCGTGTTCCCAATACCCAAAGTCAGATCACCATCCATCACCGTATACTGGGTCCCCTTTACCCTTTACTACCCTCCATCCCTCCCTCTGGTAACCACCATACTCTTGTCTGTGTCTGAGTTTTGGTTTGTTTGTTTTTCTTTTTTTGCTCATTTGTTACTTTCCATTATTTTAACTCATATCTTCACAAGAAAACATCATCTTAAGAGTTTTTTTTCCTTAAGAAGAGTATGTGATCCTTAAAGAGACTCAAAGCCCTCATTATTATTGGTCTATAAATTGTTAACTAAAAGAGTTTCTTGTAGAGAACATCACATGGCAACGTCCCCAGAAGAGGACAGTTTGCTTGGAAAACAGCTGGTAGTTGCCAGAAACCACATCTGTACCTACAACGAGATTCAGTTTGCCATTCAAAAAGTACCGCCTTTTGAAATCATAATTTACTTAACTAGAGAAGGTTTCTATTTTTTTTTACTGTAACTCACATTAAATCCTCACTCCGTGGAAGAAAGGCCATTATAATAATGGACAGCATCTCCTGTCTGCCCTTTGATCATGTCAGCAGTATTGCCTGTGTGCACTACACTAGCCCTTGATCAGCCTGTCTACATACAGATGAGGCCCTTTTCAACGTTTCCATCATTTAGAGGCATAAATGACACATCACACTCAGTACAGAGGAAGAAAGTAAGTCATCTTAGATCCTTTCTAAAGCATAAAGGAAGGTTATTTATAAAACGGTGGCTCATAATGGAGAATAAGTGATCTTTATTAAAGTGAAGGAAATTGCATCTTCCAAACATTCTTAGAGTAAATAATTCTTAACAATGGAGGAAGCAAAATTACCTCTTGGCAAATCTGGATAGATTGTTTATGCTTTTGGAAGAGAGCCATCCAGGTGGGCACATGACCATCCATGGTTAATAATGAACGTGGCTTTGAGACCACCACAGCACTATCTTGTATTACAAACCCAGCACTGGTCATTTGTAATAGAAGCAGCAAATATGATTACTCTTTAATCAGAACAGGTCAGCAAATGATGGGCCATCAGAGAAAAGTGTAGAGTATAATCATAATTCTATAAATTGGCCTCATATAATAAAAGGTAAAATGCAACCAGACGAGGCTATGCTTGGTGGTTCAGAAATCACTTCCTCATCCTGAGTGGATGAATGTTGGGGCAGCTCATAAAGCAGTCAGGGACTGAGGGAATGGGGAGGAAATCTGAAGCATCCACAGGCTGCTGTGATAAATTATGAGACTTCTCTCTGGTAGTTTGGCAGTTTTTATGTAAACAGATTTATATACCTTCATGTATTAAATGTATTATACATTTATATTATATGTATACATTTATAAGTCTTCATTCTTGCAGCCTTATTCTGGTGGTATACTTGAGTTTGAGAGGTCATGTAATAGACTATGAAGAGAATCCCCATTCCTACTTTGTAAATCAAGACCCTTCATTTTTTTTTGTTTCCACCAGATAGTCCAATTAAATGGTATAATTTAACTAAAATTACTGAAAATTTAAGAGGTATTTATTTAAATAAATAAGACTCTGAAGCCTGTATGTGATTGCAGGTAATAGATCATCCACCATAAATGTCAAATCTCTGCTCTGTAATTATTTTTATAAGAAATAATTTTCATATTGGAAAGTCCCAACTAAAAGACTCTTTCAAAGGAAGAAAATCTAGCAATTTAGGTGTGTAACATCATAGAGAAGTCTTTCAAGGAGAGAGGCACTAACATTTTCTTAAGATCTTTCACACCGTTCTCGTTACCATGGACATAACCAATTCAAGGTTATTTGAAACCAAACAACATGAAAAATTGACACAAAGCAATGAATAATACAAATGAATCCAGGAACACTTTGTAAATTTGGCACCCTTTAGTGAAGCCTACTGTAATCTGATTTTGTTTTGACCTTCTGCAGGCTAACTGTACATATTCAGGGATGGTATGGTACTGTACACCATGGTATGGTATGATATGGTGTGGTGTGGTGTGGTGTGGTGTATGGTATGGTATGTATGGTATGGTGTGGTGTGGTGTGGTGTGGTATGGTATAGTATGGTATGGTGTGGTACAGTATGATATGATATGGTATGTATGTGGGCAGCTCCTAGATTGCTGTTAAGATTGCTGTCTCAATGGAAGATCATGAAAAGTCCTAATCTCTGTGTTTATAAAAATCCCCCTCAATTTGTTTAAATACAAATGAGAATCAGGTAAAGGGGCAATACTGTCACAATTATAGCATTAAGTTTCATGTAAATTAGTTTATTTTATTCATTTAATTAATACACATTGAGTACTGAGCAAGTGCTAAAAACCTTTTAAATAATCTTCACATATAAATTAGTAATGTTTCATAATTTTCAGAAGCTGGTGTAGTGGAGGAAAAAGAATTATGAAATATAACTGATGTGATATCATGAATGTTACAGAAAATCTGAACAAAGAGCCATGAGAGCCCTGGCTGGATAGCTCAGTTGGTTGAGGCGTTTTCTTGTACACCAAAAAGTTGCAGGTTTGATTCCCATTCAGGGCACATACCTACATTGTGGGTTCAATATCCTGCCAGGGTGCATACAGGAGGCAACCAATCGATGTTTTTCTGTCACGTTGATGTTTCTCTCTCTCTCTCTCTCTCTCTCTCTCTCCCCTCTCTCTTTTCTCCCTCTCTAAAATCAATAAACATATACTTGGGTGAGGATTAAAGAAAGAAACAAAGAGCATGAACAGGAAGGGGACAGGATTTGGATGAGGGAAGGAGAAGGAAATAGATACAACATGGTAAGCTTCTCAGCGGAGGTGCCATTTGATTTGGACCTTGATCAGTTTGTAATAAGAGAAATAAAAGGGGATAAAGCATTCTCCAGGAGAAAAGCTAATCTAAACCAAGTCATGGCATATGAAGCTTGAGGTACAGCAAGTATTTCGATGTGACTGGAATAGGTCACATTAAAGAAGCAGCAGGAAAAATAAGTTGGTTTGGGTTAGACTGTAAGGTGTTTTTTTGTGCCACACTAAAAAGTATCTTTTTGGTCTTGTAGATTATCAGAAGCTGGTGAATAGGAAATAAACATTGTAATTGGAAAAGGTAAACAGAACATGTGTGCATTAAAATTGCAAGAAACTGGAAGTAGGGAAGCTAATCAGGGGTGAAAAATTCAGGTGAGTGACGGTGTGAGCTGGAGTCAGGCACTGAGCATGTGCAGACAAAGGAGGAGAAGTTATAGAGATTTCTTGGGGACTAACCGGATATGGGTGGGAAGAAAAAAGGCAGTCATGGATGAATGTGGTTTCCAACACAGCAGAGATACAAAGTTTTTCATGAGTACAGTCTGTCATTTTTGTCCTAGAATGTTATATGAATAAGTTGAAAAAAATTATTGACTAATGAAATTTTGTTAGGTATGGAAATAGTTCAAGCAAAGCACATGCTATCCAGATTTTAATTTTAACGAAGATTTTATTAGGCCACAATCCTTTTTAAAGAAACGGCAAGACAAAAGCCTATCTTTGTTTAAAGAGTTCCAACTTTCAAGTAATTTGGAGGCCGAGTCTTCAATGGTGATGACCTTGTTGATATAGGAGACAGTTACTTGGATGCCCTTGTAGGGAGCTCAAATAAAAGGCAAAATATACTGCTAAGCACCAGAGTTTTAAAAGAAGGTGTACCATAACAATAGTGATATGAGAAAACTTGGCTCGTAGTATACTATAAATAAAAACTATAAGCTAGAAGGAATGGATGTGGCAAGATTCCACCTTTGTACTTTGTAATGCACTAGACAATTAATATCAGAGAGAAGCTTTTTAAGGATATTTTATTGATTGTGCTATTACAGTTGTCCCAATTTCCCCCCTTTTGCCTCCCTCCTCTCCCCTTTTGTCACACCCTTTGCTCCTGTGATCCCCCACTTAGTTCATGTCAATGGGTTGTGCATGTAAGTTCTTTGGCTTCTCCATTGTATGTACTGTTCTTAACATCCTCCTGGCTATTCTGTACCTACCCAATTATGCTTCTAAATCTCTGTACCTTTTCCCCCATTCTCTCCCTTCCCCCTCCCAGCTGATAACCCTCCAAATGATCTCCCTAGCTATGATTCTATTCCTGTTCTAGTTGTCTACTTAGTTTGGTTTTGTTTTTTAGATTCAGCTGTTGATAGTCCTGAGTTTGTTGTCATTTTAATGTTCATAGTTTTAATCTTCTTCTCTTTCCTAACTCCCTTTAACATTTCATATATGAAGGGCTTGATGATAATGAACTCTTCTAACCTGACTTTATCTGGGAAGCACTTTATCTGCCTTTCATTCTAAATGATAGCTTTGCTGGATAGAGCAATCTTCGATGCTGGTCCTTGCTTTTCATGACTTTGTATACTTCTTTCTAGCCCTTTCTTGCCTGTAACATTTCTTTTGAGAAATCAGCTAATAGTCTTATGGGAACTCCTTTGTAGGTAACTCTCTTTTTTTCTCTTGCTGATATTAGAGAGAAGTTTTAAAAAAGTCATAATATGAGAAATTTTTACTAATAGTTAAAACTTTTTAATATTAAAAATCATACTCGGTGGGTACCTTCTAAATGTAGTATTACTCCTCAAACATGCCACTGCCCTTGTTTGTATAGTCTCAGTTAGTGCATTTCTCTACAAGCTCCATCTCATCCCAATTTCTGAGTTGAGCCACTCGTGAGTGAAGCATTCTTAAGCACCTCAGCCAAGCAGGTCAGCGGTGATTGCTTGCTGGTGTTGCTCCGGTAACTGCAACTCTTACTGTACCTTAAGTCTTATTTCTCAGATGTGAGCTTCTTATCTGGTCCCATATTTTTGTTATTGTCTCTCCCCTGACTGCGGCTCTCTTTTCCTACAGCCTGCAGCCTGATTCTGGTACCTGGAACTCTCATTCCTTGTGGATAGACACTGGGCAATAATAAGCAGCTCCTGTCTGAAGATTACCCATCCCTGGATTCTGTCCATCTGCCAGGACTCTTAACTCCCTACTAAGTGCCAACGATATTCTTGAATTGCATTCAAAAAATTTGCGCTCTCTTTTTACAGGCCTTGCCTCTCGAGGTGTTCCATCATTGTTAAATTTTGCAGTCTTTACCTTTTGCTTGTCCTGATCCAGTTGATGAAGTATTGGATTTGGATTCAGTCCTGGTCCCAGTTATCTTACCCTTTTTACCTTCTTTGGTTTGCAATATAGAGCCTTCAGGCTTTATTCTACAGTCAGAAAGAAGATAAAGAGGCAAAGAGTAAGGCGGAGAAGAGAGAGAGAGAGCTAGACATGCTGTTTTTTAACAAATTGTAAGCATGTAATCACCCTTCTAATTCCCACTCTGCAGCCCCAGGTCTGCAGTGACAGATGCCGAAGATTCTCCCAAAATAAATCTTTTGGCATAGTTTGGGACACAGAAGGAATTGAAGGAACTGAAAGGGGAATTTTTGGGAGCCAGCCACCAATCTTACCAGATGGGACAGGAAACACCGGTCTGGCCACTTACTGATGGCATGGTGGGGAGTGTCGGCAGCTGGAGCTCCAGCGAAACGTACCCAGAAGCTGTCTTCTAAACACAACCCTGGTTCTGCTTCATGGGAAACAGTTCTTTCTACTGTAATCTATCTATTCATCTTTGTTTTGTTCATTTATTTTATCCTCATCCTATTAATTTTAGAAAGAGGGGAGAGAAGACAGAGAGAGTGAGACAAACATTGATGTGAAAGAAAAACATTGATCGGTTGCCTCTGAATGCACTCAGATGGGGATCACCACACCCACAACCTAGGCATGTGCCCTGTCTAGGAATTGAACCTACAGCCTCTCGGTTTATGGGACAATGCTCCAACTGAGCTGCACTGGCCAAGGCTATGCAGCTTCGAATGTCGTTTCAGGCCCAGCATATAGAAAGAGCAGCTTGCAGGCCAGTGGTGAGAATATCTGAAGTCCGCCTGCCTCTCAAATGAGGAGGTGAGAACGCAGCAACTCAATATTGATAGTCGGCAAGAAGACAATTCACATAGTTCTGATCTGCTCTAAAATAAGCAATGATGGCTAGGGACCCTTAGAGAACGTTTTGTATTCTCTCTTCTTCCTTAGCAGATAACTTTACATGACCAATCTGCTAACAGAATGTTCTCTTGGGTTAATCTTTATCTAAATGTGAATAATTATCAACAAAGGCACTCATTCTTTTTAAATTACTTTTTAATTACCCAGTAAAACATGAATATATTATCTATGTGGAAAACTAAAACACAATGTTAAATACCATTTAATCATCTATAGCCTATTTACTTTTGAAACTCTAAACATTACTTCTTGGAGTTATTTCTTTGTGTTTCCCCTTCACAATTATTTTATTACCCTTTTGACACATTACAAAAAGTGGTCCTCAAGGACCTCTGGAGAATTAAATGTTTGCCCTTTCAAGATAATTCTATGTGTGTCTTAGGTAACTTGATTTTGTTTGTTATGTGATCGTTCCTGGTACCTTGCTCATGTTGCAACTCCATGGAAAAAAACGTCAGAAAGACAGAGGGAGAGAGTTGACAGCTCACAGCAGGAGATTGTGTTTGGGCTCCTTTCCAGAAGCGAAGGACTGTGTGGAGATGGTGTCCTTGCTGAGAAAGCCATACAGAAGCATTCTTTAGTTGACAGAAGTATCAACTTGACTACTATATTAGTCTCCTCAGCCACCTTAAGAAAGTTGTCTCACAGTTCTGAACGCTAGAGGTCCAAAATCAAGGGCTTGGCAGGGCTGTTCTCTCTGCAACCTGCAGGGGAATCCTTTCTAGCCTCTTCCTGGCGTCTGGTGCTTTGCTGGAAATCTTTGGTGTTCCTTGGCTTGTAGATTCAATGCTTCCATCCTGTTTTCACATGGCATTTCCCTGTATCTCTTTACTTTGTTGTCCCATGTTCGTGCCCAAATTTTCCCTTTTAACAAGGACCCCAGTCATATGCAGTAGGACCCACCCTAGTAACTTCATCTTAACTTAACCAAAACCTTATTCCAAAAAAGGTCACATTCCCAGGTACTTAGGGTTAGGACATCAGCATGTCTTTTTGGGGGGATGTAATTCAACGCAGAAAAACTGGTAAAACAGAAATAGATAATTCATTAGGTTATAGAAATATTCTTATCTAATGAGAGAAACTGCAGGTAAGCAGGTTTTCAATTAATAACAAAGTATTGACTTTTTCCAAAAGAAGGAAACACGCATGTTAAGTCTGCATGAAGTTAATTAAAATTTTAATGAAATTCTAATTCCTTGAAAACTGCAGTCAACACTGAAAAATGGATTCCTCCAAAAAAAATTCAACACATTATAGAACACGGAAAACCATTTTCTAGTGCCTCTTTTGGAACTCATTACACTAAAAAAATCATTATGAGGGATTATTATCTCATTACTCAGTAAGAGTAACTTGTGAAGAGTTCAAATATACCCTTGCTATAAGTTAAAAACTGAAAAGCTGAATCAACTTAAATGATCCTATTTCTATTTCAGAAGTTTGTAATAAATGATAAAATATGTAATTTAGTCCTTAAATTGGTTTCTGACAGATTTGTATCTTAGCACAACTAGACAACAAGATGGATACAATTGTATAAGCCTTCGAAGAAGAGCTACAGATATGGATGATTGGTTCTGTGCATTGTCAGTAAGTCCATTTTATCAACTGCCAATATGACACAGTACCCAGGTATAATGGCTAGCTTCCACATTATATCTGAGTATTAAGTTTTGTTATGAAGTAATCCTAACTGATACAGAAGCAATTTCAGACTTTCGTTAATTTCATTAATGCTTTCTCCAAACTTCCTATCCTAGGAGCTTAGCACCCTGAGCCATTAACTGATACTGGCCTCTTGTTGACGAGAACCAGGTGGCAAATATGTTGTCTGTTGACAAACACGTGGGGGTTTTTGCACCCTGCCACACGACATGCCTAAATCCAGATTCTAGCTGCTTACCAAACCTATCCCAACCTATTCATCAACAGCCTGTCATGTCATACAGACTGGGCTTTCATGACCTGAAGTCATCGCTGCTGGCCAAGCCCAGAATTGTGTTCCAAGTTCCGTAAGTCCTTAATCTGTTTGCTTTCTTATACCTTTTGTATTTTCTTCTAGGTACCCAGACCATCCCCTTAACTCTCCCATAGACACTGAATATTCCCTCTGTATTGAATCAGGACAATTAGGGGGTTCTGCCTTCTCAAACATCATTTCTGTGGGAAGACATAATCTGAGTTGCAAACAGCCAATTCACTGATGGATTTAGAATCACAATCCATGCTTATATTTTAAATTGTTGTGGCTGTGATTGGAAAGCCATTCAATATGAACAAATTGAGACATGCTTATGTAAAGAAAGTTTAATATTGAAACCAAAAAAACTCAGTTTATGTATCATATCTATTTAATTTATATTTTGTTCTGTAGTAAATGGAAATAAATGACAAACAGCTAACTTAAATAGCTAAATGACTTTTACTTTGCCAAAACAATTTGCTCACATACTCTTGCAGCAAAGAAGGGGACTAAAAAAAAAAAAAAGACGCTATTCTGAAGTATCTCTGAAGATTCCCAGACACCCTTGTCCCTTCTCAAATTCTGTGTCTTTAAGTTGTACTACCCATGGTATTCCACTTACGTAAGGCCTGCCTGGAAACAGAAGGAGGAGCAAAAACCTTGGCTTCTGGGTACCTTCATCCAGTTAAGTGAGCAAGATGGGTGGTGGGAGATTTTGTAGAACAGAAAGCTATTCTGACATCTTAGATGCATAGCCCATGGCTACCTACTTACACACTCCCACTTCCCCTTCACAGAATAGTCCTACTCCCTGAAACATCAACAATAAAAATGCCTTTTGTTTACCATGCATCCTTGGCAGCCATTCCCATACTATAGACTGGTTTATTCACCTTTCTCTCTTAACCTAGTTAAGGTGCACTGCAGAAATTGTAGTTTTGGTGATGTGTGAGTGTGGATTTGGGGAACAACTGGGGGTGAGATAAGTTTTAGCACAATGATCTTTTCACCTGCAGGGGTCCTGAGTAGGAAGAGCTGGAGGGGTGCAAGTGGGGCCTGTGGGATACTGGGTCCCGGAGAGGGAGTGAGAACTGATTTAAGCATCATGCAGTTCACCATGGTCTGTACTTTCTTAGGTGAGAATTCAGTGCTATTTCTCTTTGAGGAGAGGTGAATGAAGGTCTCCTCAGTCTGAGAAGAGGTGTTTCCAGTCCTACTCTTCACAGCAGGACTGGAGTTTGTAACTAGAAGAGCCATCCTCATGCCATTGTTCTTCAAATCTGTTTCTTGGTTTCCAATATCTCTAACTGAAGTTCCTTGTCACTCTGCTACCACCCCCTTATGAAATGGGCAGAACGAAGAGAGCATTTTGTAGGAAATGCGTTGTGAGTGATGGGAGGATGAGTATAGGACTTCCACACTAATCTTCCATCTCATCTCCCATGCTCATCTTCCTTCTTCTAGAGCCCTACAAGCAGCTTTCCCCTGGTGTGAATGGTGGCACAGGTTGCTCAGTGTAGTCAACCCTAGAGGTAAACACAGTAACAAACATTCAACTTGCCTTGACCAAAACCCAAGTGTGCAAGAAAAAAACCTTAGGTTTAGTTTCTTTAAATCTACACATTTAATTTTGTGTCCCCTACTCCCGAAATTGGTGAAATGTTCAATTTGGGGCCATCTAGCCGCTGGGTCTCACGTAGGACCAAAACACTGGGGAAGCTGATGCACTTTCCACAGCTTTCATCACCAAGATACCTTTTTGTACCAACCTGACAGTTCCCTTTACATCTTGTATTTTCAATGCTTCTATGTTATGCTTGGGATATACAAATTAATGGTCCAATAGATAATTCTTGTACATTCTTAAACGGTTATGCTTGGAATCTTGATATTTACTTGTCAGTAAATATTTACTGACAAGTATATATCAAGGACTATGTAGTATTTAAAATATTATCTTGGGCTCTTTCTGTAGATTCCAACACAGCTGATTGGAAAAAATCCGTTTAACAAAATTTTTACTTTTTTACTGACTTAACTGGCAATCTGCATGAACATAATCAGAAATTTAGTTGTCTTACATTTGATTTTAAGCCTCTTAATTACTAGAAGATGTTTAATATTTCTTTATTTTCAATTATATAATCTAATAAGTATAACATTAGTGCAGAGAACCTGAAATAGGCATTGAAGAGAGGTAGAGATGTGGCTGAGCCTGGTAATGAACCCATAACTTTGTAGAAACTGCACCAGACCACCCTGACCTGTGTATCTCAGGGACAATGACCTTGTACCTGAAGATCTTGCTCTGGAGCCTGTAACCCACCACCCACAAGTGTATGTAGAGTTCTGTGTCTCTTTTCATTGCTCTGGGGGAATGTGTCTATAATTTCCCTTAACACCTCAAACTTTCATAGGAGCCCAACAAAATTGCCATGTCCTTCCGAGAGTCCCCTGTGCCTAATGAATTATCGTACCTGATTATGTTACTCAGCCTTCTCAAGTATAAACTCAGTATCATAAAATAATTCTAATCAAACAGATTAAATTGGATCTGAGAGCAGAATCTAGATGTCCAAAAATCAGGCTTGCAGTTTTTGTTGTTACTGACATGAATTCTTTTAGATTATTATTTAGTGTTTTTATCCAGAAAATAGGAATCATATATTCTTCATCTTTTTAAGTCACAAAAATTAATTGGGATGCATACAGTTATTGGAAGTCTGTAAAAGGAATACTTGACTGCAAAGTAGTCTCATTATAAAGGTCTCAGAATTACATCTCTGTTTGTTTAGCTTTATTTTCAAGGAAGAACAGGGTCGTTAAATGTGATCTTGTCCACATATTGCATTTCCACAGACTCAAGAGGACACTGCCTGCAATGAATGTAGGACAATTGAGTAGAAGCGTTGAGAGCTGGCTGAAAGGGAATTTTAAAATGCAGAAAGTACTTTGACAAAATTGAAATCTTTTATAATAGCACCGCAAAGATTAAAATAATTATAGCACAAGATAGTTCTGTCACACTTTATCATTTCGTTCTTAACATCTGGAGATATTATGAAGTAGATTTGGTATTCTACTATAATTTCTACCAGCATGTGCTATTATTTCTTTCAATCAGACATGCAAGGCAATGCTCACTCAAGCACATTAAGTCACTCTCCAGCGCATGATTTTGTTCCGTTATGTTGCAGCAGGTAATTTGATGGTACTCTAGCACTCTCCCGTGACCAGCTGAGCATAGCACCTACAGGTACTGCGTATTTTATTCTTATAAATGGATGAAACGGCATTAATTTGAAAAAGAATCTAATGTTCTCTATAATCTGTCTCTCTGCTCATTCTTGTTTATGTATGTATGCCCATATCTGACTGAGTTATAAATTGCTTTCTAGTTGGAAGAAAAATATTTCCCTTCCATATGACACTGAAGTGATGCTTAGTTACTACAATGTTGGTCATTAAGTCAATGAGTTTATAGAGAAATACTGAGATATCTAAAGTAACTCATTTTAGGACTTTTAGTGAAAATATTTGAAATGTATTTAGCACATATCATCTTAAGATTATAATTGAATTGCATATATATATTAAGGATATCCACTGTACCTGGGCTGGCCTGTTTTAGAGTGACTTAGCAGAATTGAAATACATAGAAAATAATAATTATCATTTTGCCAAAATTCCCAGAGTGTTGAAATACGTAGCTTTAAATTTAGAAAGTAAATAAAATATTCTCAGATATTACACAAACACTCAATGAGCTGAAACATTTTACTACACTACAAATGATCCACTATAAATAATTTTGTACTAAAAAAGTGACTTGGATTCATGTCAGCCTCAAAATTTCATCAGCTTTTCTATATCAAAAAATTTTGAAAATTTAAAACACACACATTTATGTCCAATTATCAAATCATTTTATGTCTCTTGTTTCTTCCTTAGGTAGGAATGGGAATGCCAAAAATAAATAAATAAATAAGTAAATAAATAGAATAGTTTGTCCTTTTATTATTTGAGACCGTATAAGAATGAATAATTCAAATAATTGCTGTTATACTGTGTTTCCCAAAGGAGACTGCTGAATGATTTCTTTGTAAAATCATCAGTGTGAGTAGAAAGAATAATAATAATAAAAAAGGAAGCTATTTCTCTCTCATTTTCATACGTACCTCCCAGCTGTCTTTCACTGTTTTATGTCTGAGCCAACATCCCTCACTTTCAGGATATCCCTCTCTTATGTATCCCCTCTTCAATTCCCACTTCATCACATTATCTTCATGATGTCACTTAGCAACAAATCACCTGCAATGACTGTGCATGACCTAAAGAATCAGAATGAAACAATGTCCAAGAACTTTAAATGTCTTGGCCATTCTAGATTTACAGCTGACTCTTCAGTATTATCCACCATAACCATCTTTCTCAAATTCTCCGACCCATCAGAATTAGTTGTTTGCTCAACTCCGCATTCATTCTGATTCACGTGATATTATTCATAAATTCATCTCAGCTAGGATGCCTCCTACCTGCTCACCTCATCTTCTCCATGTCTTATTTCTTTTCTGTAGCTGATCAGATTCTCTCTTCTTCCCTAACATCTTCCTTCCCCATTTCAATCCAGAGTAATTTTACAACAGTACATTTTATTGGTATGTATTTTCTTTTTTACATATTTTGCATTATGATATTTAACAGAATGGGAAAGTTTACTCACCTGAATTTCAGAAGAGCTGCTCTTTCTATGATGAGTGAGCAGAGCAAAGAACTAAAGCACCTCCCTGGGAGCTCTGTTCAGTAAGGAGGGTCATGGGCGGTGGATGTGAGGAACAGAGGAGGGGAGGCAGAGAACAGAGTAGATGGGGAAACATGGCAGCGAGGGGATTTAGGGGACTGTGATAGAAGGCTGCCATGACAGTGAAAATCCTAGAGAGAATCTGAGATATCAGTAGAAAATACTTAGGAAATTTTGTAATGCACTACGTTATCTAATCTTCTGTGCTATTTTGGCAAGAAAACCTACTGAAAAAATAACATCATTTTCCAAAGCTATCAAAATGAGATGTGTGTTTCTTTAGAATGCACTGAGAGGTCTTTGAATGCTCAAAGAAGATGCAGGTGTATAAAGCTTACAATGGTTGTTAATAATCCTCATTCATTTTTAGTTGCCCAAATATTTAACTTTTTTATGGATTTCTGATGTCTTCCTGATTTACACTCATGAGAAGAAGAAATGAATTTTGCTGCCCTACAATGTGGGGCCTGGAGAACAGAACTCACATGATAAATGCTTCTTGAGTGCTTCTGTGGAGACTCCAGAAAAAAATTTTGAATAAGAGGTTTCTCAAAGTCATTTTAGAATGACATTATGAAAAAACTAAACATATTTAATGATTCATGAAGATGTCAACCTACCATTTTTAAGTAAGTGTTTTTTTTTCCTGGACTTGAAAGCTGAAGAGTTTATCTTAGCTAAAATATCCAAACAAATCTTTAAGTTGGTAAGAAAGCATAAGAAGATCTTAGTTTGTTACTTAAGAAGAGAGTGTGAAGAAACACAGGAGCCAGCCCTGGCTGCTGTAGCTCAGGGGATTGAGCGTGGGCCCGGGAACCAAACAATCACCTGTTTAATTCCCAGCCAGGTCCATGCCTGGGTTGCAGGCCAGGTCCCCAGTAAGGGATGCATGAGAGGCAACCACACATTGATGTTTCTCTCCCTCTTTCTCCCTCCCTTCCTTTCTCTCTAAAAAATAAATAAATAAAATCTTAAAAAAAAAAAAGACAAGGGGCAGTTCATAGTTGGCATCAACTCTCTTTTACGATACTTGTGACATTTCTGGTTTAGTTCCCTTATTCAAATACCAGTGCTGCTGGAATCCACTCTGGGTCTATTTTAACTCGGATGAAGGAGTGTTCCCAAAAAAATGCAACTAGAGCATCAAGACCTATTTTCTTCCTCTTGAAATCTAGACAGTGGTGTATACTGGATAGAGTCTATGGTGGGCAATTTTATGTATGAAAAATTACAATCTTTCCATCTTCTCTTGTTAATAAAACAGTGAATCACAGTCTGGGCATCTGAGTAATAGAGGAGAGTGGGAGGCATCAGAATCTATTCCTGGTTCTACCCCCGATTCAGTCAGTGTATTTGGACAAATATGTAAATACCTCTCTGTCTTAGAACATTGATTTATTTATTTGTTCATCCATTCATTTGACATTAGTGAATAACTATAAGATGCCCACACACAAAGATAAAAATGCATAGCTTCTGGAAATCTACAATCTCCAGAAGTGTGGATTCTGGGGATTCAGAATTGGGGAAGAGAGATAAATATATGAACAAGCCATACAATTCATTGTGGCAAAGGATATAATACATTTGTTCAAGGTACAAGTGAAACAAAAAAGTATGTAGGGTAGGAATGTCTGAGGAAGGGTTCCAACTGGAAGAAATACTTCTGTGGGCTTTGAAGAATAGGTGGTACTTAAGTAGGAGGAGTTGGGAGGATAGGAGTCTAAGTAAAGGTAACAGTATGTGCAAATGCACAAAAACATGAAAGAAGATTTCTGAGGGGGACACTATAGTCTAATATGATAGCAGAGGATATGTGGGAGGGCTGAGCAATGGCAAATGAAATTGGGAAGAGAAAAATGCCCAATATGGGAGGATTTACATACTATGCAAAGAGCTTAGTTGAATGTTTTAATCAGGGTAATAATATAATCTTATTTCTGTTTTTCAGGAGATCACTTTGCTGATCGTGTGACAAATAGATTGGAAGGTACAGAGACTGAAGTTTGGCAAACCATTCAGAATGAAACTGGAATGTCCAGACACATAATAAGGACAGCCTGCCCCGAAACATGGGCATAAAGAGGCAGGGGTGGGTGTTAACAGTGGTAGGGAAGTAAAACGGAGAGGAGATATATGGAATCATTGGAAATGAGGAGAAACAATTAATCTAGAATGCCTCCCAGATTTCTTGTTCAGCTGACAACTGACTGGCTCACTTTATTAATTTTTTTTTATTTTAGATTATTCAGTACAGTTTCTATCTTTTAATCCCATTCCAGCCCACCCACCCATCCCACCCTACCTCCCTTCCATTTCCATGCCCCGTAGTTTTGTCCATGTGTCCTCTATATTTGTTCCTGTAAACCCTTCTCTTCTCCCCTGAAATCCCCTCCCCTCTCCCCTCTGGTCACTGACATCTCATCCTCTATTTCAGTGTCCTTTGTTATATTTTACTTGGTTCTTTGTTTTGTTGTTTAGGTTCCTGTTAAAGGCGAGATCATATGGTATTTGTCTTTCATTGCCTGGCTTATTTCGCTTAGCATAATGCTTTCCAGCTCCATCCATGCTGTTCACTTTATTAATTTTTATTGGGAGAAAGACAATGGATTAATATTTGCCTGTGCTGAATTTTAGATGATATGTAAAAATGTTGGGGAAATTTTATTTTTCTTTCTCAATGAAGTTTTCTAAGGATTAATCTATACCTTTTCTAAAGTCTAGAGGTGATTCCAATAAACTTTGTATCGTTAGACATTTCTCTCACGGAAAGGGTTCCCTATGCTCCCTCTCTAAAACTTTCCTCCTGTTCGCTTTTCCCCTTTTACATTTGCTCTCACAGCAGAGCACTGGCAGTCCAGAATTACTGTTAGAAAATTTAGACGACAGTCTCTACAAATGGCTTAATAGGAAACCATTCTGGACTTCCACATTGCCACTAACAGTTTTTAATTTTTTTTAAGCAGCCTTAGTTTTATTGATGGACTAAAATGGGCATTTAAGCACTGTTTGTCCATGAACTTCCTATCATTAATAAAAACTCGTCCAGACTGTGTGGGTGGGTTCATCGTTTTCCAAATGAAATGGCATGTGATTACCCTTTAAGTGTTCATATTTTACCCAAAAATATCATTTAAAATAAAACTGTGCTAAGACTCTGTGAAGAAAAGAAAGGAGTAAAGGAGGGAGGTAAAGAGGGAAGTAAAGAAAACCTCTCTAAACCAGATATGAGAATTGAATGGGAGGTTTATATTCTAAAATAAAGCTATTTTTTCTGAGTATTTTCCTATTTTTATTTGCTCCCTGAAATAAAAGCTCTATTTTTAACATTTCTCCTTTGACTGTCTTTTTGTCAGTAATCAAGATGACTTGAGTTCATGGCATGCCCTGAAATAATTCCCTTCTTGAATGTAACTGGAAGAAACAAAGCGATTCACAGATAATTCAACCCGCAGTAGGCTGACCAAATGTCCCAAAGGGCAGTATATTTATATACTTCAGTGTGCATCGCATATACTGAACTTTTAAAAAATATCACCAGAAATAGTTGTGTTTTTAGAGAAAAAATAAAGCTAAAAATAAGTATCAATTTAATAACTGCCAGACAGAATATTTCATGATATTTTCCACTTCAACATTCTTAAAAAGCCAACTTCCCTATTTCTGCATGATTACATCAGTTTTCAAATGCAATCAAGCTTTTATTACTCAAGGCCTGATTAGCACATTCCTTTGGTCCTATTATCTGTTGCTCCTGCATCCCACCCCCATCAACACCACCTTATTTGGTGAAAAAGGAGAGAAATGTGAAGTCAAATCGCAATCAGCCTGATCTGCAATCTTAACAGTCCACGCAAAATATTTGGTGTGGATGGCTTTGAAGTCAATGACTAAAGTAATACGAAATGCAACAACACAAAAGCCTGTCTAAAATAAGAATTTGAGTTATATTTTGCTCACCATCTACCATCAGCAGAAGTAATTGAGAGTTGGCTTTAGAGTCAGTGGGAAGTGGAAAAGCATGACTTCAGTATGGGACTTTCTATTCAGTAGAAGGTATTGCCCTTTAATTTATCTGTCTCTCAACTTATTACATAAACGCACCTTCATTATGAAAATTACATACTGACCAAATAATGTAACTGTTTTAAAAATGAGTAAATTACTCATTTAATATTTATTTACCCTCTTTCTGTTCTATCTCTTTCTCTAAGACCTCTTTCCTTTCTACCTGCTTTACTACTTTTAAAAATATATAAAGATTATTTGTCAAAGTTTCCTTTATTTCCAGTGGGTAAAGTTTAATCCATTTTAAGAACACAGTAAAATGTTGCTTTATATTATGAGTAATGTAAGTAAATTTTGCTCTTAGGACAATTTCCAATTGTAGCTAATTTGGACCTGCAATATTTTGTGGGCTTATTTGAATATAAGTGTATTGAGGCTTAGAATTTTTATAGTAATATATTATGTATTTTAATAGATTGTAATGCCAGAGTTTTTAACATATAATTTAATTTACCACAATTTTATTCAATGTAACCAAAAATATTTTTCTTTTATTAGCTTATTAATGAGATTTATTTAGATTTCTCTTAAGAAGTAATATAATTTTGCTGAATATTTTATAGTATATTATAGTTTAGTACAATATGTCACGTATATTATTATATGTCTATTGTATATTATTTGAAACAGTACTTTTTCTAAAGTGAAAATAATCCATTCTAATTACATAAAACTAACTGGCATAAGTGATAAAGAGCATGTGGTGTTAGCTAAATCAACGTTATCAAGTGAAGAAAGGGGTGATAAAAGATGATAGCTTCTCTCAGAAAAGATTAATGAGAAAATGAAGTAACCCTAAAAAAGATTGGATTTTCTCACTTTTTAAAAACCATGCATTTAATCACTTTTATTTGAATCAATGTAATTTATGAAAAGAAACTAATTAGAGCATATATCCAAAACAATATCACTAATGACTCTACCACTTTTAAATTATTGTTGTATGAGCATGTATATGATATAACCAATGATCTATTTCCAAAGATTTAAAGACTGTAATGGTAAAATTATGTTTACACTTGAAATCAGACAAACTAATTCAAAATTAGAAAAGGATGCTTTGTAAGAAAACTTAAAAAATGGAAAAGCTTCTCATATGGGTTGAAGAGAGAATAGTATTGAATTCCAATAGAAAAAGCTGGACCTGGTGCCAAAGCAATAGGTTCATGTTCAGTCAGGGAACTTTCCTTGCTGTGGGCCTCAGGTCCGTGGTTATAAAATGAGAGGGTGTGTGCCGTGATGTTACGCTCTTTCCAACTGTAATATTTTAAGATTCTTTATCATGATTCTTATTGACAATAGGGGTATCAAAGACACGGATAAAATTCCTGGGGGTAAAAACTGTCCTCTATCTCTCCAAAACTTAACTGAAGTGACAAGGAAAATAGAAATAGAAGAAAGTTTATGTCATCGGTAGCAACTTAGAACAACGTACTATCTACATGCCACAAACTCACCATTTAGAGAGCAGTTTTGGACAGAAACCCAAATGGTGTCCCCATTATAGGGTGAAGTCAAGGGGGGTTATGAGAAAAGAAAGGGAATAACTGCACAGGTAGAAGAAATATCTCTTGGTGCAACAAGCGGAGTTACTCTTTAGCTGTGCATGGCGTGGCTGGTGAGTTCAGAGAGTCCATGATCTTCAGTCTCTGTGTTCAGATGTCTGCTCTCCTGTTAGCTTTGCAAACAGCTGCTTGTAAGACAGTGCTGTTTTTGCGCAGACCAGAGGTTATTTTGCCCAGTTCAAATGTTCCAAAGGTATGTGGGACAACTTGTGCAAATAGTTCCTCTGGAATGGCTGCTCTGGTTTCATTTTAAAATGGCTCCACTGGTGTCAACTCTTCACAGAGTCACAAGTTCACCTTTCCTTTAACAGAACACAGCTATACCCTTCATCTCTGGGTCATCTATGGCTGCTTTCGCACTGCAATACCAGATTTGAATAGTTGCAAGAAACCATCTGGCTGAAAATATATTTAATATCTGGCCCTTTTTTGCAGAAAATTTACCGACTGCTGGTTTATATCATACCAACCATGGTGGAACATCAGATGTATGATGTCTTACATTGCTGAAGTCATACATTTAAGTTTCCATCCACAGTGATAACAAAGAAAACAGTTTGAATGTTTAAAATGCAGATAAAGCCCTAACCAGTGTGGTTCAGCTTGTTGGGCATCACACTGCAAAATGAAGAGTCGCCGGTGTGATTCCTGGTCAGCGCACATGCCTGGGTTGCAGGTTCGGTCCTGGTCCGGCATGTGCAAGAGGCAACCTACTGATGTTTCTCTCTCACTCTCTCTCTCTCTCTCTCCCTAAAAATAAATTAATAAAGTATTTTTTTAAATGCAGGTAAAAATAACTACATTTATGTCTCGGTATAGAAACTGACATTTAAAAAATTCATATCTTTACATTGAATCATTAACTTCTTAATTGGGCTTTTTTAAATGGTAAACTGATTCCTACTGACTGTGAAAGAGTTGATGCAGCAGGTGTCTGGGCCGGCCTTTCCCAGGAGCAAACAGAACAAGCTGAACTGAAAGACACCAAGGTCATTCCCCATGTCACCGTGTTTTTGAAATAGTATTAAACTACTTCTTTAACAGTATAAGAAAGACTGTTAAAGAATAACCTGAGATATTTTTAGAATTTTTATATTATTTACAATTGAAGTTGATCTCCCCAGGTGTATATATCAAGATTCAATTCCAAAGGGTTTTGTACACTTAGTGAAGATCTTTTGCTTTCTTGGTGGAAAACATGATTGCCACCACTAGGGGGAGCTAGGTTTACATAAAATTATCGGCAGAGTGTCAGAAAAAGAAAAGCACCTTGTTATTCATGTTTTTAAAAAAACTTACAAAATATTCTCGTTTTTGCCAAAATAAAGTACCTACCAAGTAATTATTTTGTGGATTAAGAGTTTCCTCTTCCAAGGAGATTGTGAACCTGTTGACCACAAGTTACACCTTTTAAACAAATTGCATCATATACAAAATATAAGCATCTCCTTACTTAAAAAAAGTGTTGCAAACTATGGCCCACAGGCAATTAACTGTCTGTTTTTGTAAATAAAGTTTTATTGGAACAGCCACGCTTAGTCACTTAAGTACTGCCTGTGGCTACTTTCACAACTGAACTAATTTGTGTTTTAAGTATTTGTGACAGAGATCATATACCCTGCAAAACCTAAACATTTACTATCCATCCCTTTAAAGAAAAAGTTTGTGGACTCCTACTTTAAAGCATGGAAATTAAAATATGTATTGATCGAATGAATAAAGGAATGGATAAATGAATGAACAAATCAAGTTATTCCCATGAGGGTGCAAGCAAAGAGATAGCCCTATTATAGAATCTGAAACATTTTTTGAGCTGAACAAATTTACTCTTTATAACTCTTGTTTTTATGTGTGGGAAAAATACCTATTTTTAAATAACTATCCTAATCATAAGATCAAGTTAGTATTACATAGTAGCTTTTCCCTCAAAGGGCAAAAGCACATTTTACATATCGTCTCATTGACCATCAATGTCTAAAAAGCAGTTTGGGCTAACTGTGAGGTATGACATGGAACTTACTAAATTCACAGTGTTTCTTTAAAAAGTTTTAGTTGGAACAAAGCATGCTAATTTCCATTAGTAATGGTTGAGCTAATTTGTTTCTCCACACCTTCCCTGATGTATAGTTATCAATAGTTACATAAATTTATTATGGATCTCCCTTCAAGTCAAACCCCTAATTCAGAAGTGGAATTGAAATTAGTAGAATGTGTTTGACCACGTGAGCGTATGTTTAACAGGTAAACTCTCAGGCAGCAAAGGACTGGGCTTTGCTACCAGTTTCAGCGCACACACACACACACACACACACACACACACAGCTTCTCCACTGTTGAGTTCACTCTTTTACAGCAATTTTTTAAAGTTCAGATTATGTTCTCCCTTTGTAGTATTTTTGGACTACTAAACAAAGACTTTCAGCATTTCTTGTATCTACCACAACTTTCCACCCTAAGAAATGTTTTTAAAATCATAAAATAATCTTGTCAGGATTTGTACAGCTGCTCTTTAATCAGGTAGAGGAAATTTTTACTCAGTTACACATATTTTCATTAGTTGCTCATTAATTATAACTGGAGCTATCAATATGAAATAGAAAAATGGGTAAGGTTTTTATTTAAAAGACAATTGCTTCTCTGTAGAGAAACAACCAACTGGAAACCAAACCACCGCTGACAAAGGCTTTTCTTTCTTGCATTCTGGTCGTTGAGATCAGTGATAAACAGTACAGTTTTTTTCTTGTGTGCTGGTAAGAATATGAACAGCTAATACAAGCCACGGTTAGTTGTTTTATTTTTCTATTGAACTTTTTGATTTGAATCACAATGGTGTTTCAAACAACTTGATCAAACTTTGTCAGGATTTTTCAGTGTCAGGAAAGGCGGTGAAATGTACAACTTGGAAGGACCATCCTTTGACTCTCCCAGCGTGCTTTAATGAAGAAGGTACAGAGAGGTGACTGACGTGAATAAGCAAATCAGTGAGTGCTGATAAGATGTGATTCTCGGAACTCAGGATGGCTAAATGTCACCAATTCCTCCAAAATAGGTTTTGAATATTTGGATTCCGGAAAGACCAAAAACTTGAGCCAAACTTTATTTTTCCTATTCCATTTTTAACTCCAAATACATACTTGTAAAAGAAATTTGAACCAGTACTTCTAAATAACACATATTACACAATCCAGAGTGGTAGGAAATGCATCCTTAAATTATATGTACATCTCTCAGCTTTGAAAGCTGGCAGCTGAGAAAGGGGTCACTGTGTTTTCAGGCTTGTTTCTGGTTGGAAGAGACTGAGGTTTAGGAGGCTCCACCAAGTTTAAGTCAGGCTTGTTTATTTTTTAACTTGATGCCCACGACTGAACTTCTGGAGGTCTACAGCATCTTGGAAATGGCACACAAATATTTATGTTATGTATATGTGTTTATTTGGATGATATAATGCCCATGATTTCACCAGATTCTCAAAGAAATACATGAAACTAACCATGTTGAAAATGATAGGTAAGGTTATTAAGATAAATTATGTCATGGAAAAGGTCAGTTGTTCAATTTAATCTTTGCAGCAGTTTTGTAGATGGGCTAAGTATCATATTGGAGAGGTTAACACCGATTTCTGTACCTCAGTTTCCTTACCTGCAAAATGAACTATAACATACGTATGTCATAGAATTTTTATGTGGAATAGATGAGTTAACATTTAGAAAGTGTCTAGTCCTCGTACATGATAAATATATATGTATATAAATATATGAGTATATAAATGTAAATGTATATAAATATACATATAACTGACCCAAAAAAGGCAATGTATATATGTTTATCATGTAGCAAGGACTAGCTAGGCATATGTAGCAAAGATGAGGCATCTGTTTATATGTAAAGATATACATGAAAAAGGTTTTTACATATATAAAAAAACACTAAATAAATATCGCTAGGATTTAGATGATGAAACTGATTTAAAGATTTTGCCTAAAAATCATGCTGTTTATGAAAGGAAGAACCAGGTCTAGAATTTGAGAGAGTTGTTTGTTTTATTTTTGCAACTTTAAATTCCGCCGTTGGCTCTGATCTGTTCTTTAGGGTGTCTCTTGGCTTCCGTTCCTCTCCGTTATAACCCGCTCAACGTTTCACCTTGAGGTCACCCTCCCGCCCCTTTCTGCTCACAACATTTCACAAAGGTTTGATCAAACTTTAAATTTTTGACAAGTGCTGAATTAAGGGTAAAAGAAGGAATTATTGGAGCACTGCTCTTTGAGAGATGGTGAATTGTCAATGAAATTCTAAAATAAAATGTATTTATCCGGACTCCTCACCTGGAGAGTAAAGTAAGGTACCTTTAAAATGCATTTAAAAATAAATAAATAAAATGCATTTACAATAAGCCCTGACTGGTGTAGCTCAGTGAGTCGGGTGTTGATCTGCAGAACAAAAGCTCACCAGTTAGATCCCCAGACAGGGTGCATACATGGGTTGCGGGCCAGTTCCCCAGTTGGGGGCATGTGAGAAGCAACCAACCCATGTTTCTCTCCCTCTGTCTCTACCCTCTTCCACTCTCCGTAAAACTAAACAAAATCTTTTTTTTAATTAAAAAAATAAAACACATTTAAAACAAGGTAGAAGGGAGAGCTTTACCAACACCTCCCCTCCCACAATGCACACGAACACATGCACCTATACTCAAACCAGCTCAATCTAAATTGATCTGGCTAATTTCATTGTTTTTCTTTTGCTTAAAGAAGTGTGCAGATTTGGGGCAAACTTTCCATTTTTCCTGACAAAATAGGTGAGACTCATTCCCAGTGCCTGGGGTCTCCTTATTCCCTTCACCACACAGCTCTCCGCTGCAGGATTTAAAATTATTGAACAAATATTTAAAGAATACAAGTTTGAAGGACCACCAATTATTAATCCACCCAAAACTGTAAGTCTTCATCTAACCCTACTTCTGACCATGAGCTACAAAACCTTTTGTTATATATCCTGGCCTCCTCTAGATTATCTGTTACTGCCCGGAGTAGAATCCTTGCCAACATTTTGGTCCATGAGGCTCGCTCTCTATCTCTCAGCTCTCATACATTTCCATCCAAGCTATCCCAAATGCGGGGAGTGGTTTTCTTTGTCATGACGGCCATGAACATGATGTAATAGCAGAAAGTTCATCGGTAAAGTCAGTACCAAGGAGATGCAACTTCCATCCGGGCTCCCCTACTTGCTTGCTGAGTGATCTAGAGAAGGTTAGTAGTCTCTCTGAGCTTCCTTATCTTTTTCATCTATAAAACTGGAAAAATCATCTATTTAAGCATTTATATAGTAATTTTTTTAATTTTTTGATTTTAGAGGGAAAGAAGGGAGAGGCAGAGAGAGATAGAAACATAGATTTTGCAGGGAACGGATCTGTTTGAAAATGGTACATGTGACTCAGCCCTGCATCGGAAAGGCAACAAGAGCGAAGTGGTGGGCAGGAGCTAGACCCTCAGACTGGCTTTCCCATGGGAACCAGGCCCAGAAAATGCATCCAGACTGTTTTGGCTTGCTCTTGCTAAAACTCCCTCACCCTGGTCTGAAACAGTAGATGTTTGTTGCCTATCTTCAAGGTAATTTCCAAAGCTTTATGAATTTTCCCAAGGGTAGAGCATAATCATCTCGCCACCTTTCCCTTTTGCATTTGTTATTTTCGTTTCCTTGATTGTACCTAAAATGTAGGCAACAACATGCTATGTAATAGGTAATAAGAGAAACAATAGAAGTCTATCCAGGCAAGGGTTAGAGCGCTCTCCCCTTGAGAGAGTAACCAAAGCGCTCGCCCCTTGAGAGAAGCAGCTGTAGGACTCTCATCTTAAGAGAGGACTTGTACCATCCCTTTTTCTCCACAGGACTTCTGTAGTCTGTGCCTTTATTCTCCCCTTCATCTACAAACCACACAGACTCTGCAGGACAGAGTCTGCAACAAGATTTGGGTTCCACTTATTTATGCATTCATTGGTTGATTCTTGAATGTGCCATGACTAGGAATCGAACCTGTAACCTTGGTCTATAGAGATGATGTTCTAACCAACTGAGCTACATGGCCAGGGCAACTGTTGACATATGGATGAAATGAAATTGAATACAAAAAAGATCATGACATAGAGTGGCTGCTCAACAGATGCTAGTTTGTTTCATTAAATTGTAGCTAAAGATTTACTCTACAAATATAATCTGTTAACTTTTTAGTGTTTTATAGTTTACACGGTTTTTACATACATCATTGTATTTGTTCCTAATGATGATCCTGTGAAATAAAAAATATGATTCCTGTCTTACAGATACGGAAATTGATTGTCACGATGATTAAATGGTTTGCCTTTGACCACACAGCTAGTGTCAAAGCTGGAACTGAAATATATTTCTTTTGATTTGAAATAGTATTCTCTTTCAGCTATACCACATTGAAAGTTAAGAAACTTTCAATGGATTAGACAGTGGTTTTAAACCCAATTTTTCCCCTGTTTATGGCACTTAATATCCATAATCCTGTTTCCTCATAAGTTAAATAAAAAGGCAGTACTAGACAATTCCTTAACCCCTCCCTAGGTTTTAAATTGCTTGGTTATACAGTTCTAATACTAAGCAAACTAAAACTCTCCCAACTTCCATAGCACCTGAAATATTAAAGCTAACATATTGTTTTACTTAACATGAAGTTACTCATGGGTAAATACTTCTTTAATCATGAACTGTTGCTTAAGTGGTCCTTTCTTAAGAGTAACTGGCTGAACCTCAAAATAATAGTGTAAGAATGTATAATTATGTGGTATAATGATATTAAAGCAATTTGTGAAGTTTTCCCAAAAGTTTGCTTTCTATTCCTTGAAGTTATTTGGCCTCAATTAAAAATGGGGAACTGAAAATTGGAACTGCCCCAGTGTAATGTAAGCAAAACTGACTGTACGTGCTAAGTCATTCTTATAAAAAATTTATGCTCAATAAATTTTCCCTAACTGATAATTGCTTCCTGTTTTTTCCAAGAATTGATGTGACTAAAACATAAAGTACCACCTTTTTTAATCACTGACCTTGTCTTCTCCATTTATATATACACATTTGAAATCTTTCTGTTATTGTTATTATTATTATTATTATTGATGCTATTACAGATGTCCCCATTTTGCCCCACTCAGCCCCAGCTCCGCCTTCCTCTGGCCATCACCACACTGTTGTCTGTGTCTGTGGGTTATGCTTACACGTTAATTGGCTAATTAACGTATAATTCCTTCACCTTCTTTCATGCAGTCCCTCCCACATATAGCCTTTTTAAAAAAATGGAAGAGAAGTGTGTTACAAAACGAACACCGAACTAGGGGTGTTCTAGAATCTCACGGTTTCTTTGTGCTACTAATGCTGTGGACTCTTGTTGAACTACTAAAGTTGATTTCTAGCATGTTTTTCTTGCCAGGCTCTCTCACACCCTCCTATCTACAAGTGATTTTCTTGAATGCAAATTAATCATTTCCTCCCACTATCTAAGATATTTCATTGTTTTCTTCTTCCAAACCACTGCTTTCTAGATAATGACCAAAGCTCTTGGTACTCACTTTCTTCATGATTTGGTTTTAGGGTCCCTCTCTTCGGTCTTATATCTGGACCCCATTACTATATACCGTATGCACACAACAGTCATACAAACTTTTCTAAGGAATTTATGTCTTTGTATGACTTTCTTGTTCTCTGTTTCTCTGAAACTCCCTCTACCACCCAATATGCAGAAGCCATGCTCATTCTTTCACAGCAACTCAAGTGTTAGTTACTGTAAGAAGATTCCTTTAACTCCCCTTCTTCCAGACCAAAGTTAGGTATTCTATCTTTGTGATACCATAGGTTTTGTGCATATGCGTTTTAAAGGATTGCTGTTGCCTTTTAATTAATTATTCATCTGTCTGTATTTCTCATTAGAGTGTAATATCTTGAACCTGCATTCGATTCATTTTATATTTCCACAGCCAATGGTATACCTAGTACACATTAGGTTGTTAAAATAGACATATATTGAATGAATGATGAATGCAAAAGTTTAGTATGGACCCCAAAATTTATTGAGTATATTCTTCATTGGTCTTTAAATCAAAGAAAGAGTCAGCAGTTGCTGACATAATATTTAGCATGAGAGATACAAATGATGACTGGGATAGTTAATTAATAATATGGGTCACAAACTGACAAAGCTTATGCACATGACTACTGGCCCACTAAATGCTTTAGGCAGTGAGTGCTGTAAGTGCAGGGGCAGAGAGTGTTTGTTGAACTACAGTGATTTGGTAAGGGCTTTTGAAGAAGTATTTTAAGCTGGGACTTAACAAATATCTTGGATTTCAGAGCTAAAAAGGAAAGAAAAAGGTATTGGGAAAAATATGATGCAAGGAATAGAGGCAGAAGCAAGTACAGGGAAATCACAAAACAGTGACAAATTCTGTGAAACTGGAAAGTTGGATGTGGCCACGCTGTGCACAAATCTCTGTGCCGTACTGAGAGTGACATATCACACCGGGAAAGCAGGGGTGCATCATGACAGTGCATTTGAGGGGGGTCATTATAAACCTCAGTTGTGCCACTCGAAGCCAGTTTTTGGACAGCTGTACCACAGGAAGCTTCCTGCTGGAGCAGTTTTCAACCTGCTTCAGGATGGGGTCAGTGAAAATGTACAAAGGAAACGGTGGAACTGACGGAGTTAGTGTCTGATTAGATGAGGGGCTGTTGGTTAAACAACCAAAAACAGCTCCGGTTCAAACTAAGAAAACCTAGAGGTCGTGGTAATGTTAACAATTACTAGTTTATTTGGAGCACTACTATGTGTCAGATGTGTGATGTTGTATTGTTTTTAATCCCTAAAAAACTTCACATTAATGTTGTATCATTATTTTATTTGATGAGAAGAGCAGCATTCAGAAAAGCTACGTACCTTGTTGAACTTATTCCCCGATGTACAATATTTTACTTTAGTTACTCTGGCAGAATCCTTATTTTCCTGATTGTGCCCTCAGCTTGATAATGTGTCCACAACCAAAAAAAAAACCCAAACCAAACAAAAAAAAAACCCAAACCAAAAAACAAAAACCCAAAAAAACTTCCAAAACAAAAAACAAACAAACCCAACCAATTCTAAGCCAAACACAACTCTAAAGCTGAGACTAACTTCTAGAACTTCTAGTATCACAAGGATATGGGATATGGTTTGGCCAGACTTCTGGTCTGTACTTGTTTTGAGATTAACTCCCAAGCACCAGTTTGGTTTCCATTGTCTGCTCACTCCTGATACAGCTTACCCTACTATTCACAAGCATATCCTCTGCAGCAACATTTAAAAGACAAAGAAAGTCAAATGGAACAGCCAATTCGTAGAAAATAATGAGTTTCATTATTAAATGTGAATCACCAGTGCAATCTCCAGGCAATAACTCTCATCCCAGAGGTAGAAATGTGAGATAGGAATTCTGGAAGCAGACCAAGGATACAAAATACAGCCTTCAACCAAGAGGAATGTATTGAAGAGGCTGGAGCCAATGGGAGCTCCAAGGTATGAAAGAGAGCATGACTGAAGTCTGAGAGTAAAGCAATACACACTTTTAGGGTGCAGCCTAGAAAGGGGAGCCATCAACCGAAAAGGAGCAGGAGGCGAAGTGATGCAGGTGCTATAGGAGATGCCTTCAATACTGGGGTGGTCAAGAGTGTCAAGTCTTACAAAAAGGTCAAGGAGGATAGGAATTAAGAAAAGATGAATTAACTTGTCAGTCAAGAAATAATAGGTGACCTTTGAGAATGCAGATGTAGCACAACGCCTAAGCTTTGGCATCCTCTTAATTACCATTATTTAGTTCACTGGGGTTAAACAGAAAATTATTTCTAGACTTGATTTGGAAACTGGAAAACTATCATCACAAGTCAAACCCTTTATGCCAGTATAAACCACCATTGTTCCAAAGAAAACTATGAAATAAATAATGCTTACATTCAGCCTTTGCGTGCCAATTCCTTTCTGCAAATTGGTGTCCTTCTTTCTGTGAGCACCTGTCCCTTCCCAAAACTGGTATCTGCTTCCTCCTTCCTCTTTCTTTTATTCATCCACCCATTCATTTATTCATTAATTGAGTAAGTAAACATTTATGACTTGTTATTTCTGCCTGTTGCTTTCAATAATGCAATATAAATATTTATGTTATTGAAGTTCTCTCATCTCTGCCAAAAACAGTAGGAGTGAAAGCACTGAACTTTCTTTGATGGGCCATAACAATATTGTGTTTTATTTCCCATAATGTAGATTAAAAATAATAGAGTGGGAAGGAAACCCTAAAAAAATTCATCAACAAGAAAAGATGTTTTCCACCAAAGAATTTATTTGCAGAGAACATTTATGGATTTATTTTCAGGTTTAATCAGAGATTGTGTTGGCCAAAATTATTGTGTTGATATTTGTCTTTGAGGTCAACAAACTCTCTTTTCCAATATTTAATCTATTTTATTGCACCAAAATACTTTCCCATTTTTATCTTCCATCAAAATCTATTCAGAAAATGGCCAACCACATCAGTCAACACATGATTTTATTTTTTTAATTTGATTAAATTAGTTTTTAATTAAATAATTAATTAAGAATATTCCCAGATCAAGAGAGAGATCTTTCCATGCAAAGATTCATTTTTTGTTTTTACTGTTGACACTATTACAGTTGTCCCCATTTCCCCTGCCTTGGCCCATCTGTACGCATCCCCCACCCCTTCCCTCCGGCCATCACCACACTGTGGTCTGTGTCCATGAGTTATGCACATATGTCCTTTAGCTGATCCCTTCACCTTCTGTCATCTAGTTCCCCTCCACCTTCTGACAGCTGTCAGTCTGTTCCATGTGTCCGTGCCTCTGGTTCTATTTTGTTTGTCAGTTGACTTTGTTCATTAGATTCCACATGTTTTCTGTCTTTCTCTGACTGGTTTATTTCACTTAGCGTAATAATCTCCAGGTCCATCCATGCTGTTGCAAGATTTCCTTCTTTTTCAATACTTTACAACACTTTATACTTACTAGAAGTCAATAAGAGTATTGTCATTTTAAGCCTTCATTTCAATTACTGAGTAGATAGACTTTGTCCCTTTTTTGAGAAATTTAAGGATCATCAAGGAGACAGGAAAAAAACCTAAATAGTCCCAAAGACATGCTCACAGTTCCTAATATTATGCATGAGAAAGCCAGATCTCCCAACTACCTCCTATTTGCCTTCACTATCACACGATGGTGTTTACACAGTCCCTCTTTGCTCCCAGAAATGGCATCATGTAAATGAGTTACATTCAAGGAAAACTTTAAACATAAAATAATCCTTTGGTAGTTCCTTCAAGGGCTCACCATTGTTTCATCGCTCATTTTGAATTGTGTACAATGGTCTTCGTATACTGACTTATTGTCTCTTAGCCATCACATCTGAGAGCTATTTCTCTTCAAGATGACACTATAGTCAAGGATTTTAAAAAATCACCTCATAATTTTTTATTTGATTGTAATAAATATGGTCTTTCCCGTTGTTATCCTGGAAAGCTTTTGTGGGGAATTCACCAGCGCCCGTTGGGGCAAGGCCAGCCTACACCACATGCTGCTTTAATGTTCAACTCCAGTTAACATCACTTCATCCCATATCAATATGTGAAAGTTACTTAGAGACTAGATCATAAAAGTTTTTATAGATGTTTAGTACTTGATCCTGAGGGTATCATGTATTAATATTAAAAACATATTCTACTGGTTTTCATACCCCTTCCAAAATAAACCAATGGTTTGTTTAGCTATACACAAAATTTAACAAATATGTATGAGCCCTTTGAAATACTATCTTTACTCCACAGTGTTTAGTATCTACAGTGTTAACATTCGTTTGCCTGTACAATATTAATCTAAGAAGTAATTGAGGTGAAATCTCAAGTGTTCCAGAATCAACCTCCATATTGATTTTTCTTTCTATTTTATTTTCTGGAGTTACAGCAAAAATGGAACACATATAAACGTGGATGAAATCTTATAGATTAAGTTGTTTATACATTTATTCAACATTTATTAAAGGGGTTTCGATTGAAACTATGATGGATGTTAAGCAGTGATATTCCTGCTCTCATAAAATTTGAAGATGTCAGAGCTGAAACAAGCAAGCAAACAAACAAAAAACCCCACAACATCTATTAAGGACTTCCTGTGTGCTGTGTTGGAGGGAATGATTATAAGGACTCCACTCATCATCTCCTCTACATATGTAAGCCTCACAGCGCTGTGAGGTAGGGACTTTTATTGTTACCCTTTTACAGATGAGGGAACAGCAATACAGAGCTATTCAGTTAGTTGGTCACCCAACTAATAAGAGGTGGAGTTGGAATTTAAGTCTATATAGTTTGGCTCCAGAGCCTGTGCTATTAAATAAAGGAATTACACACACAGCTATAAAATCACCACTATGCTAAACAGTATACAGGAAGGTGATACAGTGCTATAAGAATGCATACTGGCTGATTTGGAAAATGAGAGCCTGGGCAGCGCTACTGCTATCTGAAGGATGAGTTGGTGCTAGCTAAAGCCCTCATTTTTTTATTGAGGTATCATTGACATAGTACATTAAATTGGTTTCATGTGCAAGCCACAATGATTCCATATTTGTGTATATTGCAAAATTATCCTGATAATTAACATCTGTCAGCATACTCTGTTACAAAATTTACTCTTGGAGTGAGTACTTTTAAGATCTATTCTATTAGCACCTTTTCAATATGCAATACAGTATTGTTAACTATAAGCATCATGAGGTATATTATATCCCCATAACTTATATATTTTATTACTGGAAGTTTGTACCTCTGAAGCCCATTCACCTATTCTGTTCATCCCCCCTTACCTCTGAGTTTTCATGAGTAAAAACCATTTCTTATTATTTCTCCTATTTCAGAGAGGAGAAGTTAAAGAAGGGTGGTGCTAACTTGCCTAAAAGTGTTCAAGATTCTCTTCTCACCGCATAAACCACCCCTCTTGAGTTTTAAGTCTCTCCTCCTGAAAGCCCACTCCTGCTTTTCCTTTCCAGGGAAGCTGTTTGCAATCAGTCTACGGCAAAACAATGGAAAAAAGATCTAAGAAAGAGTGCAGAGTTTCTGGTTTCTTTCCAGGAGGTACCTGGCCCCTTGGGGATGGGGTGTGCTCCAGCAAGAGGGGAATCTGTGTGGGTTTAGTGGACTGCATTGACACTGAACTGTGAGCTTTTGGCATGGAAAATCAGCAATTAGAATACTGAAGCAGACACATCTACTGATGTAGAAATAGGTAATGTCTTTTTTAGGAACGTTGACAGCAATCTTGGAATTATTTGTTTAAAATCATTCCTCTCTACTCAAGAGCTTTCAGTTTTTGTAAGATCTTAAGAGGTTCTCAGAAGCTAAAACTCATTAGTGGTCCCAGAGATAAGAGTCCACTTGGTGTGTTTACTCAGAATTTGTTCTCTGCCAATGTCTTGAGAAATAAAGATAACTCATAATCATATGTGAAAAGAGAACTTGAGTGCTTTCTGATTTCTAAAGGCATTATGATTGTGGAAAGTCCCTCTCCTAAGGCAAAGAGGGTTAACATGTCACACTCACTCTGGTCAGTCAACCCTTGCCACCTCTGTTTGCTTCCCACAGAGGCTGTTAGCAGAAAACGTGGGAACCACAAGGGAAACACAAGTATTGTGTGTGTTGATGTTGTTTCTTCTTCTTGTTATTATCTCCATTATGCAAATTGGGAAACTCAGACACAGGTAAGTGAGCTGACCAAGATTACAGTGCTCCAAGTGGAAAAACCATGCCTTGCACACAAGTCGCCTGCCTGTAAATACTGCATAATTCTCTCTATCAAGTAATAAACTGTCACAGTTCCACTGCCACACAGAAGTCAGTTGGCATGCAATCTTTGCCCAGTAGCAGCTCATCAAAGTACATACCCATGGAGTCCATAGCTTCTGCACTCACAAATCTCAATCCTGTGGCATTCCTCCCAAACCTGGTAGAGGCTGGAGCTGGAAGTTGCATCTTAGCATTTTCTTAAAGTAGGAGATAACACAGAAATATTTGTCCACTTGTTTTCTCAGTCAACTTAATGGATAAGCATATTTAGAATGAAATAATGTCTTTTAATTAAATCCTCATTTTTTCATTCGCTTATGTATTGTTTTAGTCAAATAATAGTAAGTCCTTAGTAGCACCTAGCACATTTAATATGCCAGAGTGCTGAGTGCTAAGTGCTCACAGCCTAGTTGGGAGAAGAACAGACAAGTCAGCGAAGACAGTGCAGTGCAGGGGGTATTGAAAAGGACGCACAGGAACAAGAAAAGAAGAAAGAGGGGTGCATTCAGATCAGCTGACAGTTGGTCAGGGAAAAGCTTTACAGAATAAGTGGCATTAAAATATACTTCATCTGACTGCTCCAAAAATTTTTGTCAAAAAATGCTGCTAAAAAAAGAGAAAGACAAAGAAAAGAAACAAAAGCTAATGTGCATCCCTAGCCCTGCTGGTTATAGAGTGCCCGGGAGTAAGCCCGGTGGGTGGCAGGCGGCCATGGCAGGAACGAGGGGCTCAGTGATGACTGCAGGGCAAAGCTTAGATTAGCCACCGGTGGTCATCCCTCCTAGCTCAATAATCCTTCCCTTCCAACCTGTAATTTAAAATAAAGGTAGGGAGAACACCTGGCAAGGGACTGAGAAAAGCTGATGGTGCCACAGCATAATCAATAAGATCAGGGACTTCAGAAGCTAAATGCCAGGTATGGTCTCCTTACCCACCCCTCTCCAGTGATCCAGAAGAGAGGAAAGGAACAGAAAAGTTGGTTGACTGGGTTAACACATTGGCTCCAGCCTCTTTTTGTGCTTCTTAAATCTCCCTTCCTGCATTTCCTTCTTGCCCACTTCCAGCATGACAAAGCACGGCTACCTAGATGGAACCTCATCTTGGGACTCCACCCAAGTTTGTAAATGCTTTTCCTGTGGGTGGCGGAAGGCTCTCTGTCTCTGCTCTACCTTCGTGAAGTCTTCACATTCCATTCCAGGTGCTGAGTCACAGAACACACGTCACTCGTTAGAGTAACTTCTGGACTATGTTGACTGAGCTTTTCATCTATACTTTAGGACCAATTAAATGAGCCAATATCCGATGTCCAGGATCCTTTGGAACTCTTAGCAATCATCCTTGAATGATTCCCTGAAGTATGTTATCACAGAAAGACTGTAATAGTTTTTTTTTTTCAAAAAAAATAGTAAATATGGCTATTTTGGCAGAGTTTTCCTGTGGTTGGTTCCCTTGGAACCACGACGATATCTCTCACTGGACACTTGCTTGCGGACTCTTATCTGTGCCAGGCACTGTGGGTACAAGTGTGACCCTCAAGAAGCTTGTAATTCAGTGAACAAACTCTCTCAATATACTCACCTTCATCATTCTACAGGTAACTTCAGAAAGACGAAGATGGTGCAGATTATGAAAGAGCAATAAGCCAGAGCATTTGATTACTTCTGGAAGCAATTTATTGAGGCTTTCCAGGTACTTCCAGAAAAGGGGTCAAGGGCCTTAATATCTGTAAAGGATATTTCTGCCTGTATTAAAGTAGAATTATGATTAATTGTGCAAGCAAGATTCTTTTCAAAAAGAAATGTTATTTCTTAACACTAGAATAAAAATAGGTGATATCGAGAATAAGAACTCCATATTAAAAGCACTCGATGAAAGAAACACCTGCATGCCTATTTTTAGGTTTATGTGTAACAAGGAAGAAGAACGTATTCAAAAGACTGAAAGTATGTTGAGTAGATTAGGCATGTTAGGGATTATGTGGATTTATGTAGTTTCTACTTCTATGTTTTTCTGTCCACAGTAGGGGCCTCTCTAAACTGTGTCCCCCAACCCCCTCAGTGATCCCTGCCTCCTGGTATTCATGCCTTTGTGTAATTCTCCCTTCTTGAGTGTGGCCTGGACCCCGTGATTCCCTTCTAAGGACTAAAATAAGCAATAGTGGTGGAGTATCACTTTAGGCATTAGGTTACGCAAAGGCTCTGACTTTATCTCGCTCACTTTCTCTGCTGTCTTGCTCTGGGCAAAACCAGCTGTCCTATGAAATGAGCTGCCCTAGGGAGTGATCCAGGTGACAAAATACTGAAGGTCTCCAGCTAATAGCCAGAAAGACACTGAGGTTCTCCGTCCAACAGCCCATGAAAACGTTTAACCTGAGCGCAACCCCGTGAATGAGCTCGGAAGCAAGCCCTCCCCCACCTGAGCCCCGAGACGACTACAGCCCAAAGGAAGTGCCCACTCCCTGATGGTAGCCTCACGGTGGCCATGAGCCAGACAACCCAGCTAAGCTGTGCCCAGATTCCTGACCCTCAGAAACTCATAGATAAAAAATAGTTGCTATTTATTATTTTAAACCACTAAATTTTGTGAATCAATTTTTTTGTGGAGCAATAGGTATCAAATGTCCACTCCCCTCACAAATAAGAAAACTTTGAATTGGATTTTGAAAGAAATTCTTTTATCATCCTTTTAAAAGGCTGCGTTTGCAGGTCTGTTAGCAAGTGGAGGTGATTGACTTGACATAATCTTCCTTGTTTCTTCAACTTTCCTCCTGTGTACTTCACTTCTCACTCTCTTCACTCCTTCCTTCCCCCGGGCAGGGGAGGACGTGTACGGAGCAGTGCAGGAATCCGTGGGAGCTGTGGAGGTTCCTTGGAGGAAAGAACTTTGAGGGTGTGACAGGTCCGGGTGTGACGCATGGGCAAAGACTTCCTGCTCGCTCCTTGCAGAGAAGCCCCAGTTTTATCTATTTTAAAAATTAAGACCACATAAAATTTCATTTGAAGAAAGTATCTCAATCAAAAAGCAAGTCTGCTTTTTACTTGCCTTGTCTGAGGTCAAATTCATACAATCCTCTGTAGGACCAAGGTCCACAAGTTTAGTACCTATGTTTTCTTCTATGTAATTTACTGTATCAGCTCTTATATTTAGGTCTTAGATCCAATTTGAGTTAGTTTCTGTATATGGTAACAAAGAGCAGACCAGTTTCATTCTTTCGCGTGTGACTTCCCAATTTTCTGAGCACCATTTATTGAAGAGGCTTTTTCCCCCTCCATTGTATGTTTTTGGCTCCTTTGTTGAAAACTATTTGCCTGTATACATGTAGGATTATTTCTGGGCTCTCAATTCTGTTCCATTGATCTGTGTGTCTATTTTTCTGCCAACACCATGCTCTTTTGATTATTGTCACTTTGTAGTATAATTTGAACTCAGGAAACATGATACCTCCAGGTTCAGTCTCTTTTCTCAGGATTGCTTTTATTATTGAATTGTACACTTGAAACCCATATCATTTTATTAACCAATGTCACTCCAATAAATTTAATTTAAAAAGCAAGTCTGAAAAGCTCACAAGTGCACAGTGCACTTGTGTAGCACCTGCTCTTTCTAGAACAAAGGACTAGCATTTCAAAGGGATGAGTTTATTCCTGGGCCAGCCACACGGTTTTCTGAGTCCCTCTATCATTTCATTCAGAATTCTGCTCAAATTCAAGGTCTTCCCGGATCTCCTGCACATATCCTCACCACCCCTTCTCTGCCTCTCTTCATGAACTCTTGATGTTTGTTTTCTTTTCATCTCACTCACCACTACCTGATACATCTTGTGTTTATTTGTTTGAATTTGATTTTAAGTTTTTGTCTACCTCACACGTGAATACAGGCTCCAAAAGAGCAAGGACTTTTAGCCTATTTGGCTGTATTCTGTATCGTCAGGAGTAAGAACACTGCCTCACACCCAGGGGTGCTCAACAAACATGTCTCGAATGCAAGGAACATGTAACTGAATCCATGGGTGAAAGGAGGCCGTGCCAGGGGCCCCTACACGTATTTCATGTGAAATCCCAAAATCAGTCCTTTGACTACAGCACAACGGTAACAGATTCACTCTCACCGCTCAGAGAGTTAATGCCCTTTTGTATTTTCAAATGAACCAAGGATTTCCCAGCCAGCTAATCTGGACACACATTCTCTTTTTAATTCGATTTTTCAAAAGAAAATACTATGTAAGAGTAAAGAACAGCTGCCACTCTCCTCCACATTCCAGCCCCCGCACATTATTACTTTGACCTCTGCTTGAAGAGTCTGCGGTGAGGTTCACATGCCAGGCCCGCGCTCGGCTCCCCCACCCCGCTGGCGTCTGGAGCGCGTCCAGACCCACAGCTGAGGAAAGCAGAACTTGGAGGTGAAGGAGAAACAAAGTTGCCCAGTTATGTTTCTTTACAATGTGAGGCTTTGTTTTGTGATGCAGTTTGGATTTCTGGGTTGGGTTTGACAAGTGGTTCACAAATAATTTAATATGAAACAAAAGTAAGGAACAGCAAACAGTGTTTTTTTCCTTTGTCTTCCTGCTGTAGAATGAAAACTAATTTAGGATGGCTGATCCTTTGAAAACAGCTTGAAATGATGTAAGATCAAGTAATGCATTTCTAAATGTTTCTGTGTGTGAGAGTGATATAAATTATGAACCCAAAGTTTTAAAGTAAATTTTTGCCACCCATTGTTAGAGTCGGGATGAGAATTTTCTCTCCCCACTGGTTTCTTCCTTCATAGAGAACAGGAAAGCTAACAGCTGCCGTTTTTTCCCTTTCTTTGTACATACTCTGTTTTCAAGGTGAAGCTCATTAGCAGGTAGCACAAGCCGAACCCTGATTTTCTAGCTATCGGGGTTGATCCAAAGAACAATGAGAATAAGCTTATTCTTGAGTAGGTATGCCCGGCGGATCCCAGAGAGCTGCCACCTCAGCAAACCATTCCGACCATCACCATTCCCACAGCAGAGCTGAGACTCAGCGCACAGTACCCGCTGAGGAACATTGGTTGTTTCTAACTGCCACCCGAGTTGACTGCACTGCTATGTGTTCCTATTAGCTGTTGCCTGTGTCATCTTGATTGCTAACTATTTTAAATATTGTCCTTTACTATTATCCTGATTCCCTTTGAGGATGCAAGGGACTCAGAGATGCTTAAGACAATTAAAAAATGGGCAAAGGACTTGAATAGGCATTTCTCCAAGAAGGACACACAGAGGATCCAGAAACACATGAAAAGATGCTCAATATCACTAGCTATCAGAGAGATGCAAATTAAAACCACAATGAGGTACCACTTC
>CM052539.1:173210728-173265099 GCA_028533065.1 Trachops cirrhosus | reverse complement strand
AGAACTTATGACACATGGACTGAAGTAAAGGGGGAGAATGTGGGTGGGAGAGGGTGTTCAGGGTGGAGGGGAATGAAGGGGGGATAATAGGACAACTGTAATAGCATAATCAATAAAATATATTAAAAAAAAAAAATAAAAAAAAAATAAATGTCTCCTTAGGCTTGTTTCTACTGCACAGCAAAATAATAGTTCTTGCCTACTTTGAACACATAAATATTCTGCTAATGTAAAAAGGACCCTCTTACTTAGAACTGAGAAGACTTAAACCAATAATGTTTTTTGTTTCAGAATCACTGCATTATTTATCAGTACATCAGATATGTATGAGCAGGTATAATTTCAGAAAGGACAAGGAAGCAACTTGGAGTGGATTATTTTCCAACTGGTCAACTGTGTTCAGTTAATATATAATTTATCAGTAGCATATCTTTTCATCATAATTTTGTATCAGATAAAAATCAAGTTTTTTATTTGTTTAGTTCACATCTAATGAATGTTTGGATTCTGCCTACTAACCATGGTGTTTTCTGAAAGTATCTGTTGTTTCTTTTTCCGTAGATAAAAAGACTTTCTCTGATATCTACAAAGGGAATACTTCCTCCTGGCATACGATTTTCATCACTGTCTATCAACATTTTGCACATTGACTTTATATATACTAGATGACTCGATATGCACTAGGTATTTGTTATGGCCAGAATGGAATTATTAAGAAACTTCTTTTTGTTGCAAGTGGATGGACATAGTAAAATGGTGTAAGTATAAATACAACAACGGGTTTCAAGTGAAGAATAAGTTGGGTGAAATTGAAGATCATTTTTACGTTGTGATTTACAACTCCTACTCTTCTGGAACTTGTCCAAATAGGAATAATTTACGGAGATTTTTCAGTTTTAAAATATAGTCTTTATTTACGATGACAAAAAAATCAAAGCTTTATTAATCATAACAGCATTTTTTCTACTATATTATCTTGGTATTTTTAAAATTTTGTAATTGAAACTTTTAAGTTCAGTCTATTTTAGTGAGAAATTTCTAGTCTATCAGATAGATCTAATGTGACATTTAAAAACCTGATTATGGCTGGCCCTGGCCACATAACTAACTCTGCTGGTTAGAGCATCATCCTGATATGCCAAAGCTGCAAGTTCAATCCCCAGTCAGGGAACAAACAAAAATCAATCAATGAATACATACATAAATTAAACAACAAATTAATGTTTCTTTCTCCCCTTCTCTCCCATTCCTCTATCTAAAAAATCAATTAAAAACACAAATATTTCTGATATTAAGAGTAATAGGTAATAACAGTAAAGAGCCAGTGATTGGCATTATAATATAGATACCTAGTCAAGTTTTCTAGAAAAAATAGAAATGATTCACATCTTTGAAAATGGGCAATATATAGCACTCAGGTATCAGCCTTTTAATGTTATGGAGTCATTACTTTGTCATTCTTGTGGTTTTCCAGATATATAGATATGTGACTTCACTGCATCTTCTAGAAGCCAACTATGAGTTTTGCTTCTATCACATACATTCTTCTACCACAAATCAGAAATTTGCATTATTGGCAAAGCTACTCAAATTTGCAAACTAATTAAAAAAAATACTACATTGCAAAAAAAAAGCAAGTTAGACAAATGATTGCAATTATTTTTTAAATGCAAAAACCAAGCATAAGTTCAATGTACAATGCTCAAACTAAACTTGGAAACATGATTACTCACACTTGCAAGGCTAATATGCAATAAGTGTATATGTAATACTTATATGAAATAGACTTACTTCCACAGATCTTTGTGACCCACTATTTTCTGTGATCATATTTCTGACTATATGCTGCTTTAACAGAAATATTTTACAAGATAGGTTTATTTATGTGCTTGGAAATATTTGGGTGAATCTTTAAGAACCATAAATTTGAAAACATATTTTTAAGTTGGTGTGTAGGACTTACTTAGGGGCATTAAAAGGCAAAAAGTTATCATTTGTCTGAAGACTGAAAAAAAATAGCCCCATGAGGAAAAAAATCAAGAAAGCTTATTTTTAACCTCCAAACTCCAAATCTACTAATTGAAAAATATGGGTATATACCTAGTAGAGAAATACAAAAATAAAGCACATATTTTTCTAAATTATCAAAGTGAATAAATTAAAAATAAAATATATATCAAACAAATCAGAAATGAAAAATTTTGGAAATCAATCTGTTAAGCATAAAATAACATGACAAAAAAGCCAAGCATACCTTCTACAGCAATGGCAAACATGTGAATAACATACATCCATATCATTTAGGGTCCAAAAAAGGTGGGGCAATGTGGTGTCTGTAGGAGACACACTTACTATTGACTTGGAATCGCCAAAGGTATTTAAAGATCTGTCAAGTGAATGCAAATACAGAGAAAGGAGAACTCAGAATATTAAAATGAGTCCATTTTGAATTTAAGGTTTTCAATATAAATGGGACATTTTTATTCAACAATAAAAAGGAATGAAGTACTGATACATGCTGTGGTATGGACGAACCTCAGTAGCATTATGCTAAATGAAAGAAGCCTTACAAAAAAGCCACTGTGTCAGCCTCACACCACCCTCAGGCTTGCTGATTCACTAGAAAAACTCATAGGAACCAGACGCTGTTATACTCATGGTTATGAATTACCACAGCAAAAGGATGTAGATTAAAATAAGCAAAAGGAAAAGATGTGGGGGGAGTCCGAGAAAGACCAGGTGGAAGCTTTCGGGTGTGCTCTCCTGGGGAAGTCACATGGGATGCACTTCATTTTCACAGGAACGGTGTGTGACCACGCAGGCAGGTGCGGCCAACCAGAGATGCTGATACAAGCCTCCACGTCCAGGACTTTTACTGGGGGTCAATCACATAGTCTTCAGCTACTCAAACTTCACAACCTCCACCCCCCAAAATAGGTGTGCATCATGAATCACATTGTTAGTGTAAGCTCTCTGGGCAAATTGATACAGCTTGGCCCAAGGTCTTGGGTATTCAAAAATACTCTTACCAGGCTGGACATTTTAAGGGCTCAAAGCTCAGCATCCATGAGCTGGCAAAGAGCCAGTCCTGAAAACTGGTCTTTCTTGGGAATGTACAAAATTTGAGTAACCTAATCTGATGTGCTAATCTTTTTACGCATAGCCTAATACTGTATAATTCTACTTACAAGAAGTGTCCAGAATAGGCAAAACCATGGGGGCTGAAAGTAGATTAATCATTGACAGGGACTGGGAGAAAAGAGGATAGGGAGTGACTGTTAATGGGAATGAGGCACTTTTCATGAAAATTGTGTTTTTTTAACTTTGTTTTGTATTTTTTTATTGTTGTTCAAATACAGTTGTCTCCATTTCCCCCCACCACTCCCCCTGTACCACCCATCCTTGCCTCTCACCCTCGATCCTACCCCCCTTTGGCTTTGTCCATGTGTCCTTTATACGTGTTCCTTGATGACCCTCCCCCTATTTCCCCTATTATCCCCTCTCCCACCTCCCCTCTGGTCACTGTCAGTTTGTTCTTTATTTCAATGTATCTGGTCTATTTTACTTGCTTGTTTGTTTTGTTGATTAGGTTCCACTTGTAGGTGAGATCATATGGCATTTGTTTTTCACTGCCTTGTTTTTTTCACTTAGCATAATGCTCTCCAGTTCCATCCATGCTGTTGTGAAGGGTAGGAGCTCCTTCTTTCTTTCTGCTGTGTAGCACTCCATTATGTAAATGTACCATTGTTTTTTGATCCACTCATTTACTGATGGGCACTTAAGCTGTTTCCAGCACTTGGCTATTGTAAACTGTGCTGCTATGAACATTGGGGTACATAGGTTCTTTTGAGTTGTTGTTTCAGGGTTCTGAGGGTATAATCCCAGCAATAGAATTGCTTGGTCAAAAGGAAATTCCATTTTTAGTTTTCTGAGGAAATTCCATACTGTTTTCCATAGTGATATTCTTGAATTAGGTAATGGTGATGGTTGCAGTCTGTGAAAAAACCAAAAACCACTAAATTATATACTTTAAAATGGTGAATTTTTTGATATATGTTATATATAAATAAAAAAAATTTTACCCCATGTTAAAAATATTTCATAGTCTAATATTTAAAAGTTGTTGTTTGGAGAATTTATTGACAGCATGTGTAGAAAGGACAGATAATTTATGAAGAAGATATTTCAATAGTACATATAAATTATTAAAATCAATTAAGAGAATGTAGTCAAAGATACATATATGAAAACCAATTTGGGTGAGGACTGCACTAAGAAATGAGCTTCTTGTACTGTTGTGAAAGGTTGATAATGAAACAGTAAGTGAGAATAATTTAGAAATATGTCACAAAAGTTTTAAAATATAAATGTTTGACTAAAGAAAACCAATTAAATAAATTGAATGCTATATGATGGTTTACTGTGTATGCATTCATGAAATTACTTAATGTATAGTTAATTACATGAGAAAATATTCACAGTATAATACCAAATAACTATAATAAAATGCCACAAATTATAAATAAATAAATTGTAAATAAATTGAAAAATAAGCAATTTCTAGAAAATCTACAATTACTAATAATAATGAGATGGAAAAACAACCAAATACTTAACAATGATGAAGGAATTTAATTATTTGTATGTTTGCTTACAAAAAAATATGGCTTTTTACATTCAGAAAAAAATAATCCCAAGGATATAATCATTAAAAAATAAATACAGCTATGGCTGGTGTAGCTCAGTGGATTGAGCACAGGCCTGCCAACCAAATGGTCTCTGGTTAGATTCCCAGTCAGGGTACATGCCTGGGTTTTGGGCCAGGTCCCCAGTGTTGGGGGGGGGGTGTGAGAGGCAACCACACATTAATGTTTCTCTCCTTTTCTTTCTCCTTCCCTTCCCCTCTCTCTAAAAATAAATAAATAAAATCTTCTAAAAAAAATACAAAGGAAGTCTATTACAGAGCTCAGGAACCAAGCACATTTAGCTACTGCTTACTTACCATTAATTTAAATGTATGTTCTAGGTTCTGTGATTTGATCCCATTATGCTTTAATTTCCTACCTTGGAAATAATATAATAATGCCTAACTCAGATGGCATTGGTATGAAAACCATGAAATACACTGTTGACAAAGAGTAAGACTTTAAAAAGTGGCAGATGTTAAGGAATCATTTACAACATTCTTAATTTTTTCAGATTATAAACAGAAGTAAATCTGATGTATGACCTCTTACATAAACCCTGGTTATGTTGACTCTGAGTAACTATCACTCCGGAGGTTTCAGAAGTTGGAGAGACAAATTAACATGAGCCTTGTAAAACAAGATAAGGTGTGTGGATTTTATATCATATACAAAGGAAAATTAATAGACATTTACAAACATGGGGTAATCTGATCACATTTAGGAAGATATATAATACCTGGAGGCAGAGTGGAGAACAGACTAGATAGTGCAAAGACTCGAGATGAAATGATCAGACATGCCTACTGGGCAATGCTTGAGGGAGAAGACAAGGGTCTGAGCTAGGTTTTAGTATAGCTGGAAGGGGACCTGAGTTCTCAAGTCATTGTCCTCTTCATGAACAACCCGTCCTCCTCTGTGGACTGGATTATGTGTTAAAAAATATTAAACCAGACTTTTTTCCACTTTCCCCCCTTCAATTGTTATGGAAGGGGATAGCAGTGTAGCTCATTCACACATAATAGAAAATCTCATATGGGAGAGAAGGTGGTTTTTCTTTAAGTGCATGTGTGGAGAATGGTGCAAAGATGATGAGGTGATAATAATACATTTGTACAGACCTTTACAATTCATAACTGTTTTTGCTAACGTTACCTTATTTTGATCTCTCATCAATCTTATGTGATAAGTAGAGTCATAAATGTGTTACCATTTCAGATGTGAGTAATCTCAGGCTTAGAAATTTTTTAATGATTTACTCAAGATTTTCCCACTAGTTAATGACATATGCAAGACCCAAAATTATGTATTCTGATTCCATGTCCAGTGCTGCTGCACTACAGGCAATACACACACACTCACAAAATATATCATCCAGTCATTATGGAGAATGGGGGAAACATACCCTCCACCTCACAATAAATATAATTCTTTCCTCTAAACTGTAATGTACAGATGGGTTGCTCTATGGATTAAATTCACATGTAAAAATTACTTTTTTTAAACTCACCTATATGCACCTTGGCTGGTGTAGCTCAGTGGATTAAGCGTGGGCTGCAAGCCAAAGGGTCGCTGGGTCAATTCCTAGTCAGGGCACATGCCTGGGATGCAGGCCAGGTCCCCAGTGGGGGGTTGTATGAGAAGCAACCACACATTGATGTTTCTCTCCTCTTTCTCCTTCCTTTCCCCATTTATAAAAATAAATCAAATGAAATCTTTATTTAAAAAATAAAATCACATGTATGAAAAAAACTCATCTGTCCAACAGAGTTCACTTTGTGAAATACCAGTTGTTCACCTAGGACTGTAAATAGCTACATGATAAATACTGAATTGCTTTCTTAGTTCTTCCTCCTGAGTGGATGCAGAGAGTGCCTGTGATATGCTAATGGAGTTAAATAGCATCATGAATAATTCTCAGTTGTCTGGGGAGCCTATAATATTTTTATACTGCTTTCAACATTTTTCTCTGTACAACTTCTCTCACACTTCGAAGTTACAAATTTGTGAACAAAAATGCCATTATATCATCAACATCATTTCATAGTTTTATAATTCTCACTGAATATATGTAAGAAGATTTGGATAATGAAGAACATTAAGCTGGAAAATATGTACTATCTTGAAAATTTTTTACACATGTAGTCATAATAATAGAACTTTTGACTAATTTTCTTTGTATCTTTTTTCCTCTGTTTTGACTTTATGTATGCCTCTCAGAAATGCCTCAGTGAGTTGCTTATTCAGGATATATTCAATCACTGAGTTTCCAAGGGATAGCTATTATTTAGTACACAGAAGAACAAAAAACTCTCTAATTTGAAAAAAATTAATATATCAAAGACAAAATTCTGTTACCTCTTTTCTTTGTAATGAGTTACATGCTAATATAAGGGCCAGATTGCCCTAACAAGTAAATTTAACCAGTGTTGAAGTTGAATATAGTTTCTCTTTTTAAATTCTTGTTGTCTGATAATAATATTAAAACATGCCTGTTATAAAAGTTGAATCAATACAGCGCAGGGATTTTAAATAGCAAAACTAATACTCTCACTCTTGTTTGTTTAGATAAACAAAACCTAAAGGACTTTGTTACTAGCTAATCTGTACAGTAAAAAGTATTAAAGGAAGAACTTAAAGTTGGAGGAAAATGTTAAGAGATAGAAATTTAATCTTACTCACAGAAATTAAAATAACTAATGTTTAATAAAAATGTTTAATATTTGGGTAAATATATAATGCTTTCCTCATGATTTAATTTCTTTAAAAATACATGAGTGATTGGATACCATCAAAATTAAAGACTTGTACATCAAAACACAGTATCAAGAAACAGAAAAGACAACCTACACAAAAGGATAAAATATTTTTAAATAATATAGCTGATGTCTAGAATACATGAGGAAGTCTTACAGTTCAATAACAAAAAGACAAAAAACCAAATTGGGCAAAGAATTTCAATCGACTTTTCTCCACAGAAAATATACATATGGCCAAGAAGCACATGAAGAGATGCTTACAACACTGTCATTAGGAAAAAGCAAGTGAAAACCACAATGAGATAGCCCTCCACACAGTTTAGCATGGCTAAAATTTAAAAACAAAAAAAGAAAAAAAGAAATATTTTTGCAAGTGTGAAGAATGAACCATCATTCATTACTGTTTAGGATGTGAAATGATACAGCCACTGTAAAAAAAAGTTCAGCATTTCCTCAAAAAGTTAAACATAGAGTTGACCATAAAGAAGTACTACTCCTAGGGATATATCCAAGAGAACTCAAACATATGTCCACAAAAAAACCCTCATATACAGATATTCATGAGTGCTACTTATAATGTGCAATAATTGGAAAGAACTCAAATGCCCATCAACTGATGAACAGAATGTAGTATATCCATACAATGAAATGTTTATTATTTAGCCATTAAAAAATGAAAACTAGAAAAATATCAGAGTCCACCAAAATTTAATGAATAAACAAAATATAGGACAATTCACAAAAGGGGCTCCTCCTCAAAAAGAATAAACTTGATACATGCTACAACATGGATAAACTTTGGAAACATACAGCTTCAACAACTTAAGCACAAAAGGCTAAATGCTGTACAATTCTATTTATGTAAAATATCCAGAATAGGTAAATCTGTAGAGACAAAAAAAATGAGTGTTTCTTAGGGGACAGTGTAAGGGAACTGGGCGTGGCTGCTAACAGGGGCATGGGTTGGTGAAACTCTTTGGGGATGATGAAGCCCTTCTGGAATAGACAGTGGCAATGGTCACACAACACTGTAAACACACTGAAAGCTACTGGATTATATACTTTTTTGCTAAAAATAAATAAAAAGAATTCAGGCACTGTCATTAAGCTTTCAGTGATGTCCTCACTTATAAGGTCAGCAATATCATCTAAAAGAGTGTGTTAGATATTAACACTTTGCCAAAATAAAGACATAATCCACAAACACAGCATCCCTCCCTACTCTCTTCCCCTACACTAACTGCTGGGCCTTTTTAGTCCTCCACATTTCTTTCATCTTCTTCCTAAATCAACATTCATCAGCAAAAGCACACATCCTTTCAAGGAGACAAATATTCGTAGGGTTTCTCTAGGAAAGTGTATTCCTTGGAAAAGCCATCAGACAAGGAAGAGTTAAGGAGGGGCCACGACCCTCTCCATTTACTGTGAGAACATCGCAAGACGGCAGGGAGCTGCATTTTTAAGTTACTCTGTTTTGACTTTTTTATGGCCAATTTTGAATTCTTTTAATTTTAAAGAAAGCCCCATTTACAATACCCAGACCAAGAGAGATTTTTAGGACATTTAAGAAACAGATGTATTTAATATATTTGAGGCTTTTAAATAGCTAATTATTAGCTTATATTTGAGGAAGTCCATCGTATTTTAAAGTCTACTATTACTTCTCCACACAAATATAACAGACTATTATTATTAATAGTAAAAGAAGTTGATATTTATTTAATCCAACCAGTAGAATATTATATTTTTAAAAATCAGTCTCAAGGTACATTTTTACTGAGTGCCACCAATGTGCCCATTATAGTGCTAAGAGTATAAGAATAGCCCAAGAAATTATCACTTATAAAAACATAAATCATTACAGACACAAGAAGAGCTAAACAGTCCAGAGAGGACTGGCAGGGCTATCCAAAATCACAGTGAGCTGTTCTTTTCCCTTGCTTCATATATTCCAGAGGGGTGGCTTGGAAACCACTTCGAACAGGATTTCAACATTAAATTCCTGTCGTTGCTCTTATTATATTGTAAAAATTTAGGCAATCTCTACTTACCCCAAATGACTTGAGCTAATGATTTATAGAAAGTAACCCAAAAACTGTAATTTAAAATATTTAAGTAATTCAGATGAGAGAAAGTTATTCATTTCAAATTACATTAATAATTGATCTAGTTATTTAATTGTATAACCCCGAGAGAGTTGTTTCTTATTCCACAGGCCATCTTGCTCTTGGAGGCCTTGGAGCCTGGAAGGCTAGGAGCGGTGTTCACCAGCACAGAAGGAAAGAGATGCTGGAGGGACTGAGCCCAAGGCGTTTCTCCTCTAGAAGGGAGGCCAAACCGGAAGAATATTTAGGGCAGTTTGGTGAACTAGAGCCATGGACCACTCCAGTAGCACCCTGCACAGCTGCGGAAAGCCTTGGGCAGCTTCCTACCAACTTCTCCAGGAAAAAGCACAACTGCTTCCGCTTTGGTAGTGTGCATCTCCTTGGTAAAGAGAACCAATGGCCGTTTGTTTGATAATGCATGATTCACTGGTGAACCTTACAGAAAGAGTCTGAAAGGGAGAAGTTGGCCTTTCAGTCAATCAGCAACCGATAAATTTGTTGGAGTAAGAATGGTTCAGATTTAGTCATGGCTGGGTTCAACTTGGTTTCCAGTGATGGATGGGAGTGGATATCTAGGCAGTGAGGAAATGGGAAATTTTTAAATGAAGAAGAAATAACTACATGCACACAGGAGTAAAAAAAAGGACTTCTCTAGCATCTTTTTTCCTTGATTAACTTTAATTTAAATCCCTAATGTAATCCCCCATAGAGGATCCCAGTAAAAAGTCCTCACCCACAGAGATAGGACCCTTTCTGAGCAATGAAAGGAGATCCTTCCAATAGGGATGTGATAGTATATTTTGGAGATGATCAAGGACAGAGACAGAATTCACTATGAAAGTGATAAATTCCAATATTATTTAGCACCTATTACTTCACAATCTATGAATCAATGTTTGTGCAGACTTCTGAGTTCATAGGGTGAAAGTAAATAGAAATAACTAGCATTAAATACTAAGCTCTGCAGTTCTCACCCTGAAGACTGTATTTAGAAACAGTCTTAAGCACCTCTCTGGAGGACCATTAACCAGACTGACCAAAGAGGAGGGTGCCATCTGAGAACACTGTAATTTAGCAATCGTGGCATCACCTTGGTGTCACAGAGGACCATGGGGGTAGCACTGGAGCATGCTAAATTGCAAACAATTATGTAGTTCTTCCTTTTTTACCAAAGATGGGAGGAATTTAAGCCAGCTTCTGAATTGATAAAATGAGGATAATAATAGCATTCTTTCAAAACTGCTATGAGAATTAAAAATAATGTACATAAAATTCATATCAAAGTTCTAGCACATATTAGAGTTACAATAAATCATGGCTATTACAATGGTGGTCACAGGTACCCTATAAAAAGTCCCTCCATTCCAACCATCTTTTTTCTATCATTCCTTCTAAATGCATACACTCTACACTAATATTTCAGTTTATCTTATTGCCTTGTACTTAAATTTTATCTCTCTGATTATCTAAAGAATAATTGGGCTCCACTGATTTTTTTTCTCATCTCAACTTCACTTCTCAATGCTGTGTATTATATCTCTCCTTGACTCCATGATCTGCAACCAGGGGCCAAGTCTCACTCCATTCCTACATCTAGTTTAGAAGTGAGCAGTCAGTGGGTATTGGTGAAGAGTTTATGGATGAACTAGGGTATGACCTACACCTTGAAGGACAGGCACAATAGAAATTAAAAAGGCCTGTATGTTTGCTTTTCAGTATTCCATAGAGACCATCAATTTTGTTTTGCATTTGCTGTTATAATGCCATTCTTCCTTACTTTAACATTTTGACACAGCATTTCAGTGTTCCAAATATAGATGATGGTGGCATTGCCAGGGACAAAAGAAGTTGGTTTAACTTTTATTGATAACTGGCTGGGTTGATTATTTCTTGATGATATGACACTACCTTGATTTTATTGTTAGGCCCAGAGATTCCTGTGCTGGTAGGATCATGAGCACAGTTGTTTTCAAACTGGGCTTTGTAAACCTGTGAATTCCAAGGAGATATCCTGGAACTCCTCCTGGTGAATCTGGAAGGTGAGGCCAAGTCTGGATGCAGGCTGCTTGGCTCTAATCCAAGCATTCCACTTCTATTGCTTCATACTCAGCCTTAAATAAGACTGTATTTACAAAATAAAATAATTGCAGTTTGAATCCAAATAATCCTTGCATCTTCACATGTGAAATATTATACTTTTTATCTTTAAATCATTTGAGCATTGAGCTAAGGAAATACTTCTTGACTGCCTACTCAGTGTGTGGTAAGGTGCCCAGGCCTGACAGTGATGCAAGGAGGTAGTCCCTGCCCTTGATGAGAAGACAGTCCAGGACAGCAGTGATTGCTGGCTGTCCACTCAAGATCCCTCCTTTCCTTCTTCCTTTCTAGCAGAAGCACAACATAAAGGCAAGAGTCAATGTGACCAGTTAAAAGATAACATCTCCCAATCATTCCTGCAGCTAGGGGAAGCCAATAAAAAGTAGGCTAAGATGCTGGGTAAGACTTCCAGGAAAGTGCCTTAGAAAGGGAATAGTCAGGAAATGCACCCTTTAACAATTGTTTTCTCCTCCTTCTTGCTGATCTGCACATGTGATCGCTGGAGTTCTCCTGGACATATGGCAGCCCTACGTATGGAAACATGTTCTAACTACATCAGTCCAGAAAAACAGAAGGGCCCTAGGAACCCAATGATCTTGAAATGGCCACTCCAGCCCAGGTCTGCTCACCTCTAAATTCCCTTTGCATGAGGTAAAAATAAGCCTCCAACTTATTAATTCACTGCTGTTATTTTATTTTAAATATTCAGCCAAACATAATCTTAATGGATACAGTCAGTTAAAAAGGCAAATTTAGGACTATGAAAAATCAGAGTGGTGATGGAACTTTTAAGGAAGTATGAGGCTCAAAGTAACCCAGGTACTAGGTTTTGGGAAAGGTATCTCAGAAGTGATGTCTTAACTGAAATTGTACAATGAGTTGGAGTCAGCCAAGTGAAGAGTATGGGAATGAGATTATCAGAGATGTGGAGTGGTGTGTGCAGAAACTTAGGGGTGGGGTATAGGGAGATGACCTAGTGCCTTCTGGGAATTTAAGATATTTCAGTGAAGATAGAGCAAAGACTGCATGGGTGGGGAGTGGTAAGACATGGGAAGAGATCATACATTATCTTGTCTGACTGAAAAAGGAGGCCTCACTAAAGCATTTTAAGCAGGGGAATAACATGATACTATTTGGATTTAGGCATACCATTCTAAATTGAAGTGACAGAAAGCCAATTTAGGGGGCTTTTACTTACAATAATACTGACAAAAGTAGAGCAAAAAATAAGAGAAAGAAAATTTTTAGGATGTAGTTATTGATCAAATTTTATGGAGAAGATGAGTCTGTGAGAAAGAGGAAAGAATCAAGATTGATGTCTGAGTCCCAGGGTGGGTAATTTTATTTGCTGATATAAGGAATCCAGCAAGAGGAGTAGGCTTGCTGTCTCCAAAGGTCACCAAAAGTTGGCTTAGATCAGCATATGGGACCATTTGTAAATGCCAATCATAAGAGGTAAGCCTTCTGAGCCCACTAACTCATTCTTCCCATGGCTTAGTTTATTTTGTCTTATTTCACCCTGTTTTGCAGTGCCTATCCACTGATCTTCATATGGCACAGAGCATAATGAATGGTTTTCTGAATCTAAATATGTCATCCTTTAACATAAAACATATGTCCAAATTTGTCCAATATGAAAGGCATAGGATACGACTGAGGAAAACACATGTTTCAATAATAATATTTCCCTTCCCTGGGAGAAGGACATTATTTTTCCTTCTTCTAGTTGGAGATCATAAAACCAAAGAAGACTTTGTATAGCAAGGACACAGTCTAATATCCAAACCTCATACCAGATCTTGTGCTCAACTATTTATACAGTTTCTCTGAAACATACATTCTTTTATATTTCCAAGTGCTTCTTAGGGATGCTTAGTCTAATCCTAGTCATTGAATTGAGAGCAAATTCAAGAAGGAACTTCTAGTGCAGTGTGTTTTGCTAAGGTAGAACAAAACAAGGTACTTTGGATGGATGCAGAATGAATGAATCATAAGGATGGTCACTAACGAACAGTAGTCACAACCAAACGACTATTATATCTCCTACTGGAACCTAATGAAAGCAGTAAGTAAAGAGGAATCTTCACATACTTTGCTTTTTTATTAATTTCTCCAACAATTATGTGTTAAGCACCTATTATATTCTCATAAAGCTGAGGATCTAGCAATTTGGGCAGGCAAGTACATGAATAAATATGTAATCACCAATTAGAACAAGTAATCTGAATGAAATGTCAAGTGTAACAAAGACTGTAAGAGAGGGGCCTGATTTAGGCTGAGGAGGGGCTGTGTAACCGCTAGGGTTTAGCTGCAAATAGCAGAATCTATTTTAGGGACCTTACACAGAAAGGTATTCATTGCAGAGCATTAAGTGGCTTTGAGAATGAGCAGTAAAGCCACAGATTCTAGAATAAGCTGCCATGAACAATTCCCCAAGCCACACCACAGAACTGGACCACAAGAGGAGCTATTACCACTGCTAGAATCAGAGGACTGCTATTCTTGCTGCTGACCCCAGAGCCACATCCCCTCTGCTAAGACCTGCACCTTTGAAATGGAGGCCTCCCACCCTGCTTTTCTTCCCAGCCAACACAGTTCTGAAGCCTTTCACGAGAGCTTCTATTTGGTAAACGTAAATCACTTTCAGAACTCGGCAGCAAGGGATTGTGGGTAATGGCATTTTGAGCTTTTCAGGTCCTCAGTGCAAGAGGCCACTGCAAAGGAGATTGGGAGAGGCAATGAGCAAAAGAACCACAGTTATCTGCCACAGGTATAAGGGGAGGTCTTCCCAAGGAAACAAGTGAGACTTGAGAGAGGAGTGTTTGGCCAGGTGAAGAGAGGGAAGAAAATCAGAGAGATCAGCATACATGCAGGCCCCGAGATAGAAAGTATTTTGCTGTGTATAATGCACACTTTTTGGCTTAAATTTTTAAGGGAAAAATAAGGATGTGCATTATACATGAGTATAATGAATACATACTTCGGGTATAACAATGGGTATAAGAATCCTGTGTACAATGGCCACAAAAACAAAGGTGCACATTATACAAGGCAAAATACTTGGCCTATGTAGACCTTAAAAGAAGCCAGGGAATCTGGGGGTCAGAGAGTGAGGGATGCAGTGTTAAGAGGAAGCCAGGGAAGCTGACCCAGGCCAGGTCACACAGGACCTCATAGGCCATGTTAAATACTTTCATAACTTCAAATATAAATTTTAATTTTCTCCTAAGTAACACTGAATGTTATCTAAGGGTTTTAAACTGAGGATTCCTGTGATTATATTATATTTTGAAAGCTAACTCTGGCTGCTGAGTGGAAAGTGGATTTTAGAAGGGATTAAGGATGGGGAGGGCTGGCGGGAGAGGTTTCTGCCATAGACCCAGTGAAAGGTGATGGTGGAGATGAAACGAAATGAAAGGATTCAAAGCATTACCTCAAGGGAGAGAACCAACAGGACTTAGAGGAAATTAGGGAAGAAGCAGACAATGTACTAGGATTTACTATAGATAAAAACAAAGAGTTAGCTACTACTATACAAAACAGAAGCACCCACTCCCAAAATGGAATTCTTACATTGGTATTCCTTAAAAAAAGGAAGAAAATATAAGCACAGCTCATTCATTCATTACTTGGCTAGAGCCCCAGTGTCTGCCCATTTGTTTATCAGGCAGTGTCAACTCTGTGTGGTCTTGTCTCTTTAGGTCGCCCTTTGCTGTTCTTTTTTTTGTTATTGATGTGGGTGTTCACTGCAAACAAAAATTAATTATTATATTCTACGTAATACCCTTTGCACTCAGAAGAACTCTCGGTCGGTCTCCAGTTTTATGTTACACAGGAGCAAAAAAAAAAAGAAGGAAAAATGAAAGAAAAAATGAAAACAGCCAGAATAAGTGTAAAAGATGGATGAAAGGCTGCAGGTCACAGAGAAAACAGCGAACTGGGGAAATCACCACCAAACAGGTAAGAAGGATAGCATGAAGTGTGAAAGCGGTAGGGCTCAGTTTTGAAAAGGGAAGCAAAGTAGAATTTAAATGAGTATATTTCACGCACCAATGCGTGATATTTCTATTCAAGACCTTGTGTGTGCATTTTTAACCTACATAAAAAACATTTCCTAGGCTCGAACATGTCTTTTGTGAGGAAGTGGATAGGTCATCTAGTGCAGCGGGAGCAAGGAAATAGGGAATTGGCTATCGTAACAAGATGATGCCATTTTTAAGGTGAGGCAGGAGAGGAGGCTAATATTAAAATGCAGAAGATGCAGGCTAAAGAGAAAATTGAAGCAATATGACAGAGATAATGGAACAGGAGGAAAGTAAAAACAGTCTGACAACTTACAAATTTATCTCTTCTCCCACTTCTGCAATTATTCTTTACTTAAAATCCTATGATCTAGCTTCTCCTCTCCGTTCTTCTGAAACTATTTTAGGCTCTGACGACCCTTTGTGCATTGTTGATGGGAATGCAGACTGGTGCAGCCACTGTGGAAAACAGTATGGAGGTTCCTCAAAAAATAAAAAATGGAGCTGCCTTATGATGCAGAGATCTCACTTCTAGGTATATATCCAAAGGCACCCAAAACACTGATAGGAGTCAGCTTTTGACTCCCTTCAGACTTTCCTCTTCATCAATAAGGTGGAGTGTTGAGTGTTGTTTGCGTACACTCTCATTCATTTTTCTGAGGACTCAAGCAAGAGATGTAGGGGATTAGGCAGAGTGGTCAAAGAGATTTCTCCTCCTGTTCCTTTCAAAATTTGTTGGAGGTCCAGCTTTTACATCCAGCAAGCCAGGCTGAGGGCCCAATTAGTACCCTCAGCAGCATGTACAGTGTTGCTGAGAACTGGTTTGTTCTTTCTGCCTCAGTGTGTTGACCCTTGGATAAAAAGTCAACCGGAGTGACATAGTATGTTTTTGTTTATAAATGCTTGAGTGTTTGGCCATCTCTTGTTGAAAGTTTGTTACACAGTATACCTGCTTGTAGATTTTACACCTCCCAGGTGAGAATCTGCTTGGCTAAAAGCATTCTCTTAAATTCTGATGGAGCTGCAGTTGGGGAATTGGCTCAAGACAAAATATGTCTATTCTTCCACACAGTCCATTCATGCTTATCGCCCTCAGTTTGGATTTTATCAGTGGTGATGGTGGTGAGGCTTCACATTCATCTGTTTCTGCAATGTCTTTATTTCTTTTAATTACTGATGATGCTTGCTGCACTGTGTTGAGAAACCAGTGTCCTGTGTAAATTAAATTGAAATTGTGTTTTGATGATAATCATTGGCTATGTAGTATGAGGTTAAGACCTTTCAAAAGTTGGCCTAGATTATTTTTATTGCTTCTTGTTGTTGTTTCATTTTGTTATTAATTCTTTTGACTAGTTTTAGTGATAATACGGAGGGGAATTTTTGTAAATATGATCTTATGCCTACAAATTTCCCACATGTGTTTCAAAGAATAATTTTAGAGAGAATTTGGCTAAAGTAAATAAAGAAAAACAATGACACTATGTTCCCCTAACATGTTACTAAATGAAAAAGTTAGGCATAAGAGCTATTTTTTAAAGATTTTATTTATTCATTTTTAGAGAGAGAGGAAAGGAGGGAGAAAGAGAGGGAGAGAAACATCAATGTGTGGTTGCCTCTCACATGCCCCAGACTGGGGACCTGGCCTGCAACCCAGGCATGTGCCCTGACTGAGAATGGAATCAGTAACCCTTTGATTCTCAGGTCAGCACTCAATCCACTGAGACACACCAGGTAGAGAACAAGAGCTATTTTTAAATGAATGGGCTAAGATTTTCTGTTTATGAGTTTGAGGTGAAAATAGAATGCTAAAATAGAAATTTTCTGGCATACACCTGCAAATGTGGACTTGCACTCAAATGCCGGGGCTGGCTTCAATGTGGAAAGGGTAAACCGAGCAAATTAAGGGGAGAGTAGAAAATCTTGGGAAACAGTTATAGAGAAGGAAGAGGAGCTGAACTCAGCAGAGGAGATAGAAGAATGGATGGAGTGTTAAACAATCCTGTTTCCTTTGAAGTATTGTTACTGGGTTGAGTATCAAGAAATTCTTTATCTCAATTACAGATCTTTCCTGCTATCACTCATATTTCCTCAGTTTCTACTTTGCATGTGCTTTATCTTTCCCTATCAATTTAGGTACACTTCTATTATTAAGATAGCATTAATAGGTGGCAATTCCAACTAGGCATCCCTATCAGAGCAAACTTAAGAATTGTGTATTATAAAACTTCCATCATGGAGTCCACATTAACTAACCAGTTTCATAGAAAAAATGTTTTTTTAAAATAGACAAACTTATTCTCAGTGCTTAGTGCAAGAGTCTCACTCCTAAATTAACAGGCATTTTCATGCTATTTCTCACTTGATGACTAGCTACCAGTCATGCTGTTAATTCTCCATTGGTAGCAAAAGTTGCAGCCAAGGTTTGCTGGTCACAGATGGACTCCCTTACTCAGACCTTTATTCATTTACTCAACAGACCTTCATTCAGCCCCTATCACAGAGTTTGCCAGGTGTTGAAAACAATTCAAAGATAATATCAAGAGTCTCTATCTTTTAGGAAATTACTGATCAAGGATTATTAATAGTCATTAAAATCATTTTTCTAAATTGCTTTCTTTTTGCTAAAGTCTTTTGGTACCTTTGAAAGTTATGTAGTGATGTAGAAATAACCATCACTTTCAAATGGGGAAAATCTATCTAATTTAAAGGGGGAAAGAAGCATGAATTTAAGAATCAGGGAAACTAAACTCTAGTCTTTCAAATTAAATACTTTTTCTCAGAAGCTGTATCTGGCTTTAATGAGGCATCTTTGATGAATATTAGGCTAGAGTCAGTATGTGCTTCAACAATTGAGAATAATTTTTGACTATTATAATTACTAGTTGATTATTAAGTGAATAAAAATCATAGACACTCTTTTTGTCCAGTATGGTGCTAGATAAGATAGAATTTTTTAAAGTAATTATGACATAAATTGAGAACCAGAAGTAACACAGAAAATAAATGTAAATGCACTACATTTTATTTAATAGTTTATAAAGCATAGCCATGAACATTACCTTATAGGTAAGGTAATTATAAGGTAATATTCTCTTATAACATAAGGTAGTAGATTATATACTATTCTTTCTTTTGAACTGGCATAAGTACAATAGATCACACAGTCAGGAATAACATAGTAGGGCAGATTAAAATGTCACAAAGGACCAAGAAGGGCAAAACCCACATGCACTGGAGCAGTAGGGGAAGTTCCCTTAACTTGCAATGCATTGTTCACTATTTACTTTACCTTTTTAAATTCTACAATATTTTCCTAGGGAGGTTCTTTGGATGGGTCAATACTTATTCTTTGTTGCTGTTGTAGTATAGATTTGACTGGAGAGTTAAGAGAGGAAAAGGCATTATTAAAGACCAGTGTCTGGGAAACAAAATAAAATCCCATACTACAAAGGAGAGAGACGAGACATTTCTAGAGCCACTTCCTCATTTTCACTAAACCCATCGCCTAGATTCCTTCTCACACTGAGCATGTTGCCGGCCAAGGCTAGCTTCCCATGAATGCTGTGTCCTGCTACCCCTCCTGCCAGAAATGGGGGGAAGTGTTGTTCCAATCAACCCAGACAACAATTACGTGCTCTGTGCGCATGTTTAACCAGAACAGTGATCAGAAGTGACAGTTTGCTGCAAAATAGCTAATTTGGATAAGATGAGGGAACATTCCCTTGGTCTCTTTAATCCTGTTTGGGCCAAGCAAAATAACCAGACACACATGCATATGCAGCTGAGGTACTTTTAAATGCCACAGTTTTCATGGGTTTCATTATTTTTTCCAGGGCAGCTTGAACAAACCATTGTATTGTAACGGTTTGGTGGTAGTTATGAAAGTGCTGATGTGCCTGAGCTCATAACAGGTTTCTTCCCAGTCTCCCTTTATTCTTCTCGCCCCTGTACATTTCTGTGCTGTGTTGCCGGCCTCACGTGTGCAGGTCGCAGGGGTAGGTCAGAGCAGATCACCACTGGGAAGCAAGAGAAGGATGAAGGAGACCTTACCATTTCTCAGCTCTTGTGTGCGGAAACACTTCACATGCCTTCTGTCGAGGGGGCGTATGGGTCAGTCTGTGCTCTCGTATTTGAACTTGATTCTGACAAATGATTTAGACAAGAAATGGAATTTATTTGAGTAGAAGTGTCTTTTTTAATGCACACATTCAATAATAGTACATTTAAACTTAAAATTAGCACATAAACTGGGCACAGTTGTGCCCTACTGCACTCTAGTTGAAAAAAAAACCAACCAACAAAGAATAGCCAGAGAATAAATACAAATTTTGTGGTAATCAACTGCTTTAAGTTGTGAATTAAAGCATAACGAACCAACAACATCATAATTATTTGTCCTCCTATGTAAATCTGTTTAAAAAAACATTTCTGTTGGAATGATTGTTGAACTCTCAGATTTATTACTATTTTGCAAAATGAAAACCATCCAAATCGCAACACACAGGATTTAGCTGCAAGAGCTGTACCAGTAAAAAAAAAATAACAAATTCAAACCTAAGATGAACATACGTGGCTAAACAACATTTTTCATTATGCTGGTTTGGGTGGTTGTTTTTTTTTTACTTATTTAATTTGGACAATTGACATTCAGCATCTTAAAATTTCTAAACCCCTTTCAGACTCTCTGAAAATAGAAAAAAAAGTGACTGAATTATTCAAATAGTGAAAGTAACAAAATTTTGCAGGAGAAATAAAATATTTCATAAATCAAGAAAAGAAGGCAAAAGACAAGAGGGTACAGAGAACCCAGCAAAACAAATTTGAAGTTGAAGGAAAAAAGGTATTATGTTGTTACAAAAAATGTATAAATAAAATAAATGGCATATGGAGATCAAAGGGAAAAGGAGAAGTTCTAGTAAAGGGTATCTCGGTGGTCAAGAAAGAGTTGCATAGGAAACAAGACGTGGGTTCCAGCTGCATGCACTGGTAACTGGTTACGCTATTTCCTGCAGAGGATTGAATCTCACCGGGTTGTACTTCCAGCTCTGTAATACCATTTTGCCTCAGATGTGTAAGAACACTTCGATGTTTCAGATTCTTTGAGAGAAGACAATTTTACACCTCTTTGTTTCTTCTTTGTTATTATTTACTACTCCAAAATTAACAATAATGACCTTGCTACTTTAGACTGACTGAAAATAGCAAAGTACTAATTTAATGCTGCTTCTTTTACAGGATTAAAATAGTTAACAAGTAAGATGGGTAAATGAGCCTGTTTCTCTGGGTCTAATTTTCTGGTATCATTCACAATCCCCTGAGTGTATACGGCACACTGACACACTAAGAATGCCTGATGATCAACTGGTACCCCAGAAAAATTAAATATTTTAGTCCTCTGTGACTGAAATTAAAGCAAGAAAAGAGAGTGAGATTAATGTGCCTGTGATTACTGAGGATCAAGTTGAAATTGCAGGCTGTGGTTTCACAAGGACAAAAGAAATTATTCAGGGTGTTTCTAGGTTTTATTAATTTATAGCTTTGCCTTTAAGTATTTTATTTAGTGTTTCCATTTTAATTATAATCATGACCAAAATGAGATAATGCATCTAAAGTGCTTGCTAAAGTGCCTGGTACATGATAAATGTTCAATAAATATTAGCTCATTATTAACTTGAAAGTGTGTTTGTATTTCACAGCTTTTACTTCCCGTGTAAAATGATGATTTTCAAAAGGTACATTTATGTATTAGTAGTAAAGGTAGACTACATAGGAAAGGTGGGAAAGGCAGCTCAAGCAGGTGAGATCTAAGATGGGCATGAAAGATGAGAGTTGTCTAAGCAAAGAAGAGGGAAAAAAGAGGACATTCCACACAACATAATATACAACATAAACAAAACACCAAAGGAAAAAGGGCAGAGACTATTTGGGGAAAGGTGAAGGGTCTAGAGTGAAGGACCTACTGGGAGCAACTGCTCAACCAGATTGCGGAAGGCTTTGTAGGTCCAGCTGAAGAGTGTGAACTTCATCCTGCAGGTAACGGGGATGAGTCACAGGGTAGGTTGTGTGCTTTGAAAGATGGCAGTAGTGACAATGTGGACAGTAGGAGACAAGATTAAAGATTGGACAGTTGGGAGGGTTTTTCAACCATGCTGGTGAGAAATGACAAAAGCTTCAATTAATGCAGTGTCAAGGAGGTGGATGTAACAGAGTGAGTCCATTGTGGGCTGGAATGATAGGACTTCACGTGTAAAGTAAAGGAGAAAGACCATCAAGGGTGATCTGGTGTCTTTCTAGAAGGAAGATGCTCCCCCATGAAGGGGATGAGAATGAGGAGGGGTAACGGATGGATTTCTATGGAGTCAGGTAGGGCTTGTAGCACCAGTGGGAAATCCTGGTGATTTCTTCAGGAAGCCAAAAAAAATTAAAAAAATACAAACTGGAGATACAGATTGGAGTTTCAATAGCTTATCTGTGTTATTTAATATTTATGAGAGTTAATGAGATAACCAATGAAGCACATGTAGGGAAAAGATTGATAGAAAAGGGCCACGGAGAGAATTCTGGAGAACACGGGAGAGGCCAGCAGATGAACCAAAGACAGCAAACCATACCAGAAGCAGCATTCAGAGAAGTGGATGAAAACTAAGTTATATTTTGGATGAAGCATTGTGTAAGAAATTGGATAGTGTGCTATTGTGTTACTGTTATGCATCCAAACATGGAAGTTCTAATGTGTGGTCCCACACAGCCATGAGTAGATACACTACTCGTGGAAATAACCAAAATTGCAAACACAATAACTATAAGAAAATAAAAGTTACCCTAGAACTATATAACCAATGCAAAATCAGTAAAGTGAAAGTAATTCCTGCACAATATCAAATGTTGACTGAAAATAGATTGATTGATTGATTTTAAAAAAACATGGAGCAAAAAGTTATTTTATAGCAAGCATTAAAAATTAAGGTATAGATGTTTAGTCCAAACAAAAAAAAATCTGTCCTGGCAGGTGTGGCTCAGTGGAGAGAGTGCCTGCCTGAGAACCAAAGGGTGACAGGTTCAATTCCCAGTCAGGGCACATGCTGGGTTGTGGGCCAGGTCCTCAGCATGGGGTGCTTGAGAGGCAATCACACATTGATGTTTCTCTCCCTCTTTTTCTTCCTCCCTTCCCTTCTCTCTAAAAATAAATAAAATCCAAAAAAATCTGGCAATAAACATGCAAGAAGGGATCTAAATTAGTAATATTTCACTTGTTTTTCTTGCCCAAATGCTACATGGTGTAGATGTTTCTATATCCTTCCTATCCCTCACAACACGTGCACATACGCATGTGTCTACACACATGGAGGATGATGCAGGATATACCACTTTAGACCCAGTTAAGAAGATCCCAGTAATTACTTAGCTGATTAAACTTAAATGAGGCCTCTCTTACTTCTGCTTGCAAAGGAAAATACCATTGCACCACACTCACAAACTGCGTATGTTTTCTTCATCAGTAAATACATGTCATATGTCAAAAATAAACTGGCCAAGGAAGTGTAAATAAATGACTCAATACAACCCATTACCAGTACTGGAAAAAACTCAGCGTATACAACTCAAAGTACAGCTTCTACAGACTGTGAGTCAGGAGCAGAAGGTTTTCATATAAAGAGGGGGGTGTGCTGTCATGAGAAATGGGGCAGTGGATGGGAAGCAGGAACGTGGATGGGAGCCACGGCACCCTGTGAACTCAGACTAACTGTGACATATTGGGATGCCCTACTTTTGGGGCTGTCCAAAGTCAAAGACAAGAGCAGCTATATATTCACATTTTTACCTCAGTACTCGACAAAATTTAAACACCAAACAAATCCATTAGGGCTGAATCAACGCACGGAACTCATAGGACATGTCAAGCCCCGTGATAAATCGAACGTAGAGCACAGCATGGGGAATATAGCAAATAATACTGTAATAACTATGCTTGGTGTCAGGTGGGTAGTAGACTTAATGGAGGGATCATTTTGTAAGTTATATACATGTCTAAGCACTATGCTGCTCCTGAATCCAATAAAATATTGAATGCCAGCTGTAATTGAAATTTTTAAATGAATTTTTTATAAGAACCATGATAAATAAGGTAAGGAGAGCACAGCATAACCATTCACCATACCTGTGAAATGATTACCCTGACCTAAACAAGTGAGGCACTGTGGTTGTCCAGGGGAAGCCCAGGGAAAAAATAAAATGAAACAGTACACTCTTGAGGAGAGAATTTTCTATCCTCAAGCAGAGAACAGAACAAAAAATAAGTGTTGTCAGTTAAAAGGGCAGGAGCTCATTTGGGAGGGGGACCCTTGCTTCAACCCTGGTGCATGAGAAAATGCCGTTCCGTCTGGTAACCAAAGATGTTTTTAGGCATTCTTTCCATTGAGTTCTGGACTTGTGACGTTTCCATTCACTTTCTGAACACGGCTCCTTGGACTTTACTGTGTCACGGGAAGTATTCAGCAAATAACAGTGTTCCTGGCACACAGCAGATATCACAAAACTTGTTTCATAACTATATTTAAATTTTTCCTCTCTAACTGGCTATAAGACACCATAAGCTATCATTAACTGTGGCCAACGACCGACCACATGGCATTCTTAATGAAGCTCCAGCCAGGGCAGTAAAAATACTATCAATACTGTCAAGAACCACCGCCACCACCATCTCGATAGTGCCGGACACTGTTCTAGGGTCTTCATACACATTAACTCATGTATTCCTTAATAATAATCCTATAAACAACTATTACTGTTACCCAATTCTGTAGAAAATTTCACTGGTGTTAGAAAGCCAAAGGGACACCAAAATGGTAGCAATTTAGACAAGTCATATAGAAGTCAGGTTTAACAATTATACTCTAAGCACTATATAACCTTTGGGAACTAGCCTATTTGATGTAGGAAGGAAAATTAGCAATATCTTGTTAAGCTGATAGCTCCTCACTTCTAGGATTTGGCATCACAGCCTCAGGAGGGCCAGGATGAATTTAAAATTTACAGAGACAGGACTAGACTAAGCAAGGGCTGACTGACACCAGCAAATTTAAACTTCTTCAAGTCATGCATTTAATCCCATTTAGAGTTTGAGACCTTGCAATTACTTGGACTTAGATGTATATAGTAAAATTCTTAATGCATCATTGAAATTCAGGTCAATTTTTCAAGTGACTTATGAGATTATCCAATTTAATTCAAATATATTCCCTCTACCATGAACACCTTCTCAAGTCAATGAGTTTTCTTTGTATTTAGAAAAGAGCAAGAGTAATTATCTAATTAGAGTTTTACTTATCTAATAAGTAACATCTAATAAATAATTGGTGAATTACAGGATAGGGTAAGGGGATTCTCCTAACCCGGTAATTAACCAAAATTTAATTTTCTAGGAAAGTGATGCTACCGCAGGAAGGAAGATGAGGCTTTAACCTTCTAAGTTACACGGGACCTGTGAATCTTCTGAAACTCTAAGCAAGGGTTTATGTGCATGTGTTTTTTATGGAAAGAATATCCTTACCTCATGATTAGTTTCTGAAGCAGTTAGAAACCCAGAAAAGAAAAATAATCATGGGAATAAAGATAACTTAGAATTAAGAAAATTTCCATAATTTATTCACTAAACTTTCCACACTGGGTATAGAAAGGGATAAATTTGAAGGGATACCAAAAAGCGTTTTTCCAATGCTTGTACTCTTTCCTTAGAAAATATACATTCATGTTTTAGTAGAATGCATCATAACTGGATGAGACCCTGGTCCTGATGTTGGATCCTCCAGTTCTAATCCGAAACCCTCTTAGTTTCAGTTACATAAACTGGGAGAAGTTACCTAACATCTCTCTTTCTCAGTCTTCTCATCAGCAAAATGAATAATATAATAGCATCTTCCTCTCACTGTTGAGAAGATTACATTGTTCACAAAGCCTTTATCAAAGCACCTGGTTCTTAAGAGATGTTAGCTATTGTGGTTATGATTGTATGCAATGTTACATTTCAAAAATTTGAAAGAATTTTTTTAGAGATTCATTATGGCTTAACTCTCAATCATAATGACCCCAGCCTCCATATATATTTACTATATTGTTTATTGTTCTCTTGATTATTTTGTTCAATACCAAGATATCTACCATTCATAAGCTGCTTTTGTTTTCCAATGATGACATGTTGTGAGGTTTTTGCCAAGTTTCCTCAAATACAAATTGTAATATAATTTTAAGTTAAACATGAAACTCTTGGCACCTATACACCCTTACACTTGGCAAAATGAAACTTCCTATTCCTAAGACAAAAGAATCAAAGAACTCTTTTGAGTTTTTACAAAACAGCATGTGTGTGAGTAAGGAATTAGGTAAACCAAAAATACATAGTTAAATTCCTTTCAGATCCTTTGTTTTTGATTAGAGGAGAAACATTTCCTAAACATTGAGTTAGTTCTCTGAATGTTTAAGGGTGAGATACATCAAGAAAAAGAAAGACAATGAAAATATTTACCCAAAATTCATTCTTTTGAAAGGGAATTATGGTTTGTCTTAGGACCTCCCTATGGAGAAATGGGAGAGAATTATACACATGTGTTGGGCTCACTTGTCTCTTCAGAACGGCCTGCCTTAAAATAGATGTCCACAGAGACACAGACAAGGCCATGTGAAAGCGGAGGCAAAGAGACTGGAGTTATTCAAAGAATTATTGTGCAATTTTTGGTGAAACTTAATTGTTTTTACACTGTTTCTATCTAAGCCTCCCAAATGTTTATACTTTTCTTGTATTTTTCTGTATTTTGTGAAAATGCCTTTGTACTTGGGAGTTAAGCTGAGGACATGTAGATCAGAAAACACAATCATTGTAGCATTGAAAGCTTCATTATTTTCCAAGCTGCTAGCAAGTGCAAAATTATACTTGCATTGTTTTAGAGACACACTAAACTGAGAGGGAAATGAATTATCAAAAAATTTATTTTAGTTCAATTCTGCATAAATAGAATAGCTTTAGCTTTTGATTATTTCTGATATGAAAGATTCTAGATTCCTCCAAATAAGAGTCATAGATCCACTGGGCTAAAAGAATTCACTACAAATAAACCTTTATCTCCCAGTTCCTAGGATGAACAATTTCTTAGCCGCTCAAAATTGTAAGTATTCTCCCCAAAATAGAATTTTAGAGCCTTGTTTAATAACATATTCTAGGAAACAAAATATTCGGATATATCATCCTTATTTTTATCTTGCCATCTATAAAATGTCATCACTTAACTGTCTTTAAAAGCCTTACATGAATGTCTTCAGAATTTTTTCCAGGCCTCCCAATATAAATGTCACACCATTTGAGTGGAATTATCTTGTTTACATAGGCACATTTCTGTGCACAAATGATCTACCATTATGAAAATAGCATTTTCTAACAGTGGCAATTAATTATTCTAACAATCCAGGAGTGATCTGTTGCTCCATTTAGAGTTAATCAAGACTGACACTTCTAATTAATAGTGCCAACATTCTTTTTAGCTTACTTTAAATTTAACCTGAACTAGCACTGATTAAGTGCCTACTATGTGTAAGGCACCCTACTTTCTGCTTTCACACACATACAAAAATAAAGTGTCTTGAATGAGATTATACGAGATCTGTCGAGAAGGTACACAGCCATGTAATGTGAAAAATAGAGGCATTTAATGAAGAACATACAGGATACAGGAAACAGTGTACACAGGACAATGACACCTCAGTCCCCTTCAAAGTAGGCACCTTGGGACCTCACACAGTTCTCCCAGCGTAAAATAGCCACTGCAGCACGATGTTTCTTCTCTGGTGGCAGAAGCTGCGGAATGAATTTTGCCACCACACATTTCATGCCAAGATCCTGCGTCACAATGTCAGACACGGTAGTTTTTGGAATCCCCAGGTCAGCTTCTAGTTCTCGCACTGTCAGTCACTGATCTTTGTTGATTGCAGCCTATAGATGTTCAACATGTCTAGGAGTTCTGCTTGTCACAGGCCTTCCAGAGTGTGGGTCACTTTCAATAGATTCTCGACCATCTTTGAAGCATTTGTGTCACACTTTTATTTGCTCTGCACTCATTGCATCATCTCCCAAATCCTTGTGAATCATCAGAATAGTTTCTGCAGAGGAATGTTCAGGCTTAATGTAAAATTTGATGCATATTCATTGCTCTACTTGCTCAAGTAGAGCAACAAATTATTTTGAATGCGATGACCGCACAGTACACACGCTCACTCAATGATGTTACCACTCCCACTGACTAGTACAGCGAGGTCATCATTGTTCATGTATACACATTCCAGTCCACCCTCCTTGGGGGCCAGGTTACATCAATGTCGCACAAACCATTCTTGTTATATTACTAATGGCTGGAGATTGTCTGGACAGACTTCTTATAAGACTATATACTATATCCTTATGAATGATACCAATGGACAACAAGGAAAGTGTAGGCTTATGTGAAAATTTGCATGAGCTGTCCAGATATGCTTATGACTGTGAATTTTGAAACACAAATAATATACTATGTTCATAAATGTTTACTATAAATGATATTAATTCATGTTCAATTAAAAAAAAACTTCCAGAGCAGCTTGCAAAAATATCCATAAAGAAGTCAGCAGTTTAATGAGTATACCCGAAGACGGAGACACAAAATGTGAAAATAGACTTGTCTATGACTAAAGCACAGAAGATTAAATAAAGTATGTCTATAACTGAGGAGACGAGTTAGAAAGTCCCCTTTGGACTTTTCAGACTAAATGTTTGTACACACACACACACACACACACACACACATAAAGAGAGATATAGGATGTGATAATTATACAGAGACCCTGGAACCAAACTCATACATTAGAGATCACCACACCTTGCACATACAGTAATACATTTTTAAATTACGAAAAATTTAACTGTAAATGTCCCATCTAATAAAGTGTGTAGGTGAGAAGTAAAATTCAAGTAGTTACTCTAAGTTTAAGAGAATAAAACATCCATACTTTTCAAATGTTCTGGTGCTTAAGTGATCAAACATTTTGATCATCTCTTCTCTCCTCTATCAATTTATACTTTTTGACCATCACTACACACCTATTATCTCTGTAGCACTCCCAGATCTATGGCCCCATCCTGACATCTCACCTGCACTATTCCAAAACCCTGCTTCACAGTTCTACCTCTTTGGCCTATCTATACTTCAAGCTCAATGTGCACCGAATTGACCACATTTCATCCCTCACACACAAGCTCCTTCTCACATAGAATTTGGTCTAATTTGGTTTATGATGCCATGAAAATGACCAATATTCACATTCAAATTGGATGTCTAATTGTACTGATTCTGCAACTGGCAGATCTAGAATACATACCCACTTCTCTAACTTCACTCTCACCATCCTAATCCAAGCCCTTCTAATCTTCACACGCCTTTGCTACTGCAGCCACTTCCTACTTCCTGCCTCTTTTTCTTCTATGTCCTGTTAAATCCCTCATCTGATATTAACACTTGCATCTACCTTTATAGCCCTCCATCTCAGACTATTGTTTAATGAATGCCAGTGTTTTAAGTCAGTCTCTTTTCGCATTCTGGAGTGAGCACACCACTCCCCTTCCCAATGCAACAGTGAATGTTCCCCTTGCACTCTGACCATGTGGTTTGAATGACAACTATGATGCTCTAATGAATGTTGGTTGCCCTCTCCCATCTCCCAATTCAAGTTTTAGCTGTGTTTTTTTGCATTTTACAATCGAAAGTGCCTCTGTTATGCAGACTAAACTCCAGTTAGAATAAAACGGTCCATTTAAAGCTCAGCTCAGCTCAATGCCATGCTGTCCAGAAGGGTGCCTGGATCCCCCAGCTATAGCTAAGTGATCTGCTCAGGTGTAATCATTTATTTACATCTCTCTTCTGGCACTCTCCAATTTTTTCTAAGTGCTATAATAATATTAGTATGTGTGTATAACTTTCTCTCCTAGGTCCTTTGGCAGTAAGACCTTTTCTATTACAAACACCCTGTAAATATTTACTGAATAAATACATAATTGGCTGGATGAAGAAAACAATTTTTGCAGAGAATTCTCTAAGGCTTTTTGTTTTACACCCAGATGTTTGGCATCACAGAAACATTTCCGAAAAGGAAATAAATTCGTTGCTAATAAACGATGTTTTCTCTCGGCTTCCATTCAAATAATTGTGAATCAATTCACATCCCCACAATGTTCTAGCTGCATGTTTGCGCTTTCTTAACTTTCACAGCCAAACACCTGCAGTTAACCGAGTACACATACCAAAGTATTTTTAACATGACTCTAATTGATCTCGGGCGTCGATAGCTTCGCAACATGCAGCTGAATACCAAACCAAATGAATGTCAGTATTTTCACAGACTCCTTTGACAACATGGGAAAGCTTGAGCTTTCTCTTCTCTCGGTAAGCAACGCACCGACCGGAGTGAGCCGGACCACAGCTCTCCCGCTGGATTCATGACACGGACGTCTCTGCTGTGCATACCCTGAGACAACCTGGACGTTCTTGCAGTTTTTTGTTTTTTTTTTAATGCTGTACTTTAAGGTTTCTGACCTAATATTGTGCCAGACCACCAGTCTGAAAGAAAACGCAGCTGATCCTTAGTTACTATAGTGTGTTCCCATTTCAGTCTATAGATTTTGACTGAAAAATGCTACTAAAATTCTTTATCCCATCAAAGTGGCAGCAATAGCAGCCACACGACTGCCCATCACCTTTAAAGTGGGCTCCATGGCTTTCGAAATTCAGGTCAAATTGTTCTGTGCTCGTCATCAAAAATGTTGCCTCAGATAACTTTCTGTTTTGGAACACAATCAGCTAGCTTTATAGTCTTCAAGATTACCTCGGTAAAATCAATAATACGTGTCCAAATTTATATGCTATATAACTAACACTGTTTTATAAGGTTTGTAGTTATTTTTTGGTGAGCAGACAGAATATTTTATTTCTGGTTTTGAATCCCTTAAGAAAACAAGAATAAGACATTCATTATTTATATTATGCCTAGTAAACCAATGAAATGAACACATTTAAAATGTAGGGCATTATCAGTGACCATATAGTAAAAAGAAGAAATTATTTTGATCTGGAATACATACACATACACACACACACACTTCTCTGAGCAAAACTGAAAACCATATAATATTGCTTATAAGATGTTTGCATATAGTCATCATCAACACCAAAAGTTCTTTCGAGTCCCAGGGGTGTCCCATGTTTTGGTGTCTCTGGGCCACACTGGAAGAAAGTTGTCTTGGGCCACATATTAAAAATATAAACACTAAAAAAAACCAAAAAAATCTCATCATGTTTTAAGTAAATTTGTGATTTTGTGTCAGGCCTCATTCATAGCCATCCTGGGCCACATGTGAGGTGCGGATTGGACACCCTGTTTTTAGACGTATCTCCCTGGGCCGCCCTTAAAACTGAAAGGGGAATGTACTGTGTGGAAACACACTGCATTACTTGACCTAGGCATTATACATTGACTTGTATCTAAGACTACGCTTATTTAAGGCTGGTACTTAACGTGGTATGCCTTATCCCATCCCCCAATCTATGATCTAGCACCTGCTAATGAGATTTACAATTCCTGCCATAGTTATTAATTCAGGTTATTTTTTTTCATAGGATAGGTAAATTTGCCAAATTGAGGGTAAAAGAAAAATACCAGAAACTTAAGAATTCACTTGAAGGAGCTCATCAAGATACATGAATGGCAAGCTCTAATCTTCCGCTCATGGAATTGCATTATGCCTTGCTGTTACCCTCTATTTCTGTTTTTTTTTCTATAACATATGTTTCTAGTTTTCTCTAATTCTGATATTGTGTTCAGGAAGAAGACCCTCACAAGGTATAGGAGACAGATTCAGACTACTTTGAACCCCTCCAAAAGGAAGCGATGTTATTTTGCCTGGAAATCCTTTGAACTTCTTCTCCCTGGGATCGCACACAGCATGGCGCAGGTTGAGTTACCAGGGGTCTGGCTCCTTCCAGTTACTTCTGCTTGCCCTCCAAGGCAGCACTGTGCTGCTCCAGGCTGCAATTAGCCAGGCAGATGAGAGTCACCATTCCCTTGACTCCTGGACAAAAGTAAGATAAAATTAGTTGTCTAGATGTTAATACAGTTCAGATTCATGCCAGTTAACTGAGTATGCATTTATTGAAAGAATATTAAAGACACTGAACATGACCTCCAGGACTCCCACATTAAGATACGGCAGAATCCTGCAGGAACATAGATGTCACATCGTTTAGTTTTACCTGCAGGGGAAAGAAGCTAGGAAATGAATTCTTGGTGGTATCCAATTTTGGTTTTGAGAGATGAGGACCAGATCTTCAGCCTTGAAAATAATATAAAAGAAACAACAACAAAAAAAATTTTTTGATGTTACCAACTATAATAATTTAAGGACTTCAAGTGTTGTTAACAAATTTGAGATACTACTATTTATCATTGCTTTCTACTTAACATTTGGGTTATTACCACTCATTATCACTATTACTTTCTACTTAATTTATTCTTACTACTACTCTAAAAAACAGTATTTTTTTAATCTGTGGGAACTTGAGAGATCAGACAACTAACATGTGTTGGGTGACTAATCCATGTAAGGCACTATACTATGGATCAAACGCACATCTTTTCACTCAGACTAACGTTAAGACATCTGTTGCGTGCTATGTGTCATTGAGTCAGCCTGGTGACTCTGTGAATGAGCGAGGTGCACAATATACTGTGCTCAACAGCCCTCTCAGCTTCTGTAGCTCATGCCTATGGCCCTTTTCTGAAGTCGATCCACGTCACGTCTGGTCTTCCTCTTTTCCTGCTGCCTTCTGTTTTTCCCTGCACTACTGTCTTTTCCAAAGACCCCTGCCCAAAGCAGGGTAGCTTCAGTTTTGTCATTTTTGCCTTCAACAATATCTCAGGCTTAATTAATTCTAGGATTCACTTATTCATCTTTCTAAATATTGATAGGAAAATCAGAACTTGTTTCAATTTCTTTAGATCCCCATGAAGTAACAACTAACTTTGTCTGAAGCAAATTCCTAGACTACTAAACACACTCATCTTCGAACTTAAAGGTATATACTGATGACTTCTGAATTATCAGCTACTCGGGACTTATTCTACTATTGGTGCTGGGCAGAGCCTCGTTGGCGGTAAGGCCAAATAATAAAAATAAAAATGTATAGCTATCCTCCCAAAATTGAACCAACTAGAAAAAAATTAATAAAAGTTCTCCAATAAAACACTGTCAACCCTCACAGACCACCTAGCTAGGAACTATGGGAAGAATGCCAAAAACTCTTCCAGCTGTGCAATAATAGAGTAGTAAAGCAAAAATCAACAGGCCGTCTTTATTGAAAATTTTATTCTGTTCATCATGGATTTGGGAGTTAATTTTTATTTGTTTTTAAAATCTTTCAGTAAATTAGTCTAATTACTGCACCCTTAAATTTTGCTCTGAGGCAAATGACACTAATCCCAACCCAGCCCATCCTTTACTAATATTGACCTAAGGTTGAGTTTAGTTTCAAAGTTTCTTTCCCACCCAAGCTGTTCATTGGACCAAGTCTTCAGTAACTTTCTTGAAGAAACTGTCAGGTGACTGAAAAGTTAAACAACGGATAGAAAAGTACTTTTAAAAATGCACAAGATAAGGTCAAACAAAACAACAAAAAAGTCAGTTGTACTAATTTTTGAGAGTTAACTGTATTTCCCTGATAGCTTTTCAGTTGTGGCATTTTGAACTGTTTAATCTTATTTTAATAAACATTTAAGAGTTTCTTTAGTCGTACTATATCTCGTTCATATTTTCAAAGATACTTTTATTGTAACAACTGCTTTGTCTAAAGTCTACTTGTATATGTTAGCTCCATACTTTAGATTTAAAGGGAATAACATTTTTTAAAAAAGATTGAAGCATTAAAAATTAGAAAAGTGAGAGACTTTTTATCACTGTACAAGCAGAGCCCACAAGTACTACAGGGACCCTGGTTCACCTCACTTCTAGAAGTTCCAGGTGGAAGACACCACGTCTTGAGTGTCTAACTGAACACATTTTACTCAACTAAATGGCCTGGATCAATTGTGCAGCAATGTAGAGAAAGTTTGCCTTTCAATGAATGTTTCTTAAAAATAAAGCGGATTATTTATATGTATGTAACAGTCTCATGCAAAGACAAAAAACATCTTCTTAGTGTATTTGGCCTAAATCTCAGAGGGAAGCAACTACCCATAATCAACTGACTGAATGAATTCCTCTGGTTCTTTAGAGAGCAGAGCAGACATTTAAAATTGCACAAAGCATGACCTGAGTATACCTGCACATCCATCAATGAATTCAGAGTACTCTTTTCATGCGTTCATTTTCTGTACCTGACAAAAATAATGTCCTGGAATCCCAACTTGGATCTGATTTGTTAAACACCATGAAATGTTCTAACACTGTTTACAATAAAGAGTTCTAAGACTTTAAAAATCAACAGTCCATGTCATTGAGTTTCTAATTTTCCTTTTGTAATCTCAAGTACCATTGCATTTACATACTACATCTTGCTATTCTTCATTAAGAGGCAAATCATTGCTTTTGTTTTGTTCCAGGTATGTAGCTTGCCTCTTTCATTGCAGTACTTAGTTTTGGTCTATATTTAGCTTTCCCCCATTTTCCTTCCTTTTTGTTTTCACAGACAGTAGATCCTCTTCCCACTTTAACACACTTAGTGAATAACTTTTAATTTTGGACCTCCTGGAAAACATTTCGGGAATGTCTTTGTAACTTTGTTTCCTGATAAAATAAATAACTCATCACTGCTTTCAGAGTCAGACTCCATTTGAACCCCAACTTTACACAAACAAGCCAAGTGACCCTACTTTAAGAAAATTTTATTACCCCTCTGATGTCCTTTCTCACCAGCTTCCTGTGAATAGTAGTATCAAAGCAGAATTATAGGGATCAAAGCAGTAACATATCTAAGGTGCCTACTACCTATTACCAGCAATTTCAAATGATTCAGCCTCACAGATGTTGCCTTCCATCCTTTTTGTGGGAAGAAGCTGGCCAGCCAGGAATTTCCAAGGCAAAAGACTTGCCTGAGACAAAATGCAAGGTATCCCATTCAAAGCCCACAGAAAACAAGGCGGACAGTAAGTGTAGGATACTAACTTTTGTGACTCTCTAAGATGGTTAATTTTTTTTTGGTCTCATTTGGCTCTTGTTAGTTTTGGTAGGAATTCAGCTGAAAACTGGCTTTGCCTTATCTTTCACAGAACTTTCCTATAAGAATATAAACTGATTTTCTTTCCATTTCTTTGGTCATTTTCCAGTTCTCTAAAGGTTATATTTGCTGACATATGTGGTAACTCTTTTTTCTTTTTCCTCTTATAAAAGCCCAGGATGGAGTTTTAACTTCTCAAACACTGAGTGTTTTGTTGAAGTCCTATCCCAAGTTTTCATCACCCGTGATAAGAAAGAACTTTCAGAAAAGGCTGCAAAGACCACAGGACCCTATGGCTCGCAGATACTACTGTTTTGAAAGGCGACAGAGTAAAAACTGCTAACTTCAAACTGCTCAGTTTCTACATCAAATAACAAAGATATCTTTAAAAGTTTTATTTTTTTATTCCAACTTGCAGACAGACTTTCTTGCTTTCTTTAACAAAAGCTGACTTTCTTTTCCTTTACTCATTCCCACTGGGGCAAATCCTCATTCTGTTCCTAAAGCCCATCAGTTCCCTGCCTCAGGGCAAAACACCATTTGACATTAATGGGAACTCCAAATCTGGCCCAGAAATGTGGGGACCAGGCACAGAAAGGAGACCGTAAACCAGGCCACGAAATTTAATATTCATAACCTCAAATTTATTTCCCATGGTGTTCAAGTAGAATAATAAAAATGTATCAGGATTTTTAGCAAAATTCATGCTAGCTTTATCATTAATTGATTTAGAAAGATGGTTGTCAGAGATGGGGAGAAGAGGACTGTAGAAACTTGAACTAGAATTACAGATCTAGTCAGTTTTTCTCTAAAGGACTTAGCCTAACATTTCCCATGTGTTTTGTTTCAATGAGTTTTTCAATCATTTCTCATCAGGCTTGACCATTGTGAATATCATATTTTTGCCAACCCAATACATTACTGTGACTTTGATTAGCTTTTCTGAATCAAAACAACATTGTTACAGATTATTAATGAAACTAGTCAGTTACATCAATTCTTATAAATGTACTTAAATCACAGGTAATCTTGGTTAAATTTGTGCTTTTCTTATACTAAAAACTCAGAAGTGATCATTGTTAAATTTTTACTATCGAAAATTTGTGTCCACACTGGTTATATTTTACTTAAGCTTTAACTGGGACACATGGGAGAATTATCACGATTCCCCTTCAACATCATGAAAGGAAAATCTGTGGCCATCTAGCGATAATTTCTACCTACCAAATGTTAACAATGGATACTGCTACATCGATATGAATGATTTTCCTTTTCTCTCTTCCTTTACACCTCTTTTTCTCTATAATTTCCAAATTTTATATGTTAAGTATATAATATTTTAGTAATAGATGTAAAGTATTTTAATCTAATGCGGTGTAAGCTAACTTTCCCCAAGTCGGGGTCCCTCACAGTGTTGCTGAGGAGGTGTGCTCTGAACAAGATCCTGAACGGAGGCAGTGTGGTCACTTGGCAGAGAGGCAAGGAGGCCCAATGTTCAGAGAGTCGCTACGGATAAAGATTAGTTCACAAGAGATACCATCCGTGCCTTTAGAACCTATGGAAATTTGTATTCACTATAATTTTCCCAGCAAGGATAATGCAAAACCAAATTTGTATTTTATAATGGTGATTCCTATAGCAATGTTTGCACAATTTAGATACTTTACTAATATATACTCTGATCAATAGGTGGTTACTCCTCTGTTTAGTTCATTGACTTTCAAACCTTTCTGTTCATAACCCACTGGAAGAAGTAACTTCCACGTGACAATTCAGTATGCACACACACACACACACGCACACCCACTCACATCATACACCTAGCTCAACTCAGATACCTAGATGTGTATTAGAACTCATACCTGTAGCTATATAAAAGAAAATCTTTGTGCTGTAGTACCTTCTCTTGCAACTATTCTATTCCATTTTAAAAAAACATACTGGTCATTACTTACTAAATCAATTCTGTGATGTACTTGTGAATAGTTGTTCATAGTTTAAAACCACTAATTTAGTACATTCTTAGGTAATGAAGTCCTCATTGCCTAAAAGCAGAAATTGAGCAAATATATTATTGCAGGAGTCTTGGCTTAATATGAAATTGCTCAGATTGGTGGAAATATAAAAGACAAATAATTTTCTAGAAACATAATCAGCAGGACTGACTTAGGGACTTTTTGAAGGAGGCGAGAAAAAACTGAAGATGACTCTAGTGTTATGTCCCTGAAAGATCGAAGGCCAGTCCCTCTATGGATAATGTTGGAAACACCGGAAATGGATAGTGGTCATCAGGTATGATGTGGCCTTTTCCTTGTCCTTTGAGACCACAATTTTTCATTCATTTCAAAATGATCATATTTCTCAATTTGTCTTTTGGCTTGTTTTACTTTATAAGACTTTTATGTCTTTTATTCTCCATCAATCTATAACCAATATAAAGGCAGTTACTCTGATTTCTACTTCCTTCTTTATTTGCCACAGTTTTGAGTATGGTATTCTGCCAGGACATATGTGCCAGACATTTAAAAAAAACTGATGTACTGAAATGCGCTTCTTAAAAAGTTTCATGTACGCAATTCTCTCCTCTCCATCTCCAGGTCTCAGTGGCAAAAAGACATACTGTTTGTCTACTTGAAAGAGAGAGAGGCTGACCTAAGACAGGACTTAGTTCAAATCCCAGGTCCTGACACTTGATAGTCTTGTAACCTTGGAGAAGGGTGTAGCTTCTTGATTAGTTAGAATGTTTTTAGTAACAAGTGACAGAATGCTGAATCAACCTGGTTTGAGCATAAAGGGAAGTTATTGGCTCACATAACTGAATCATTATCTCGTAAATATTGGTTCCAGGAATCTATGGTTCCTTCTTCCAGTTTTCTTCTCCTCTCTGTTGGCTCTATTCTCAGTTTCACAATATCTCTCTTCATGGAAGGGAAAAAAGACATCTGACAACTTGAAACTTACATTCCACAGCTTAACAAGGGAAAGATAACTGCTTCCCAATTATTCCAGAAAAAACTGTCCTGAGGCTAATGCTGACTGGTTCCAATCTACCTAAGTTGGGTCATATGACCATCCCTGAACCAATCTCTGTGGCAAAGATGCACTACCCTCTATTCTAAGCCTGGAATAGGGACCCAGCCTTTACAGCAGCCGTGTCAAACTCATTTTCACCAGTGCCTACATCAGCCTCGAGGTTGCCTTCAAAGTGCCGTAATTTTAGGACTGTATAAATGTAACTACTCCTTAACTAGGGACAAGGAGCTCGGTGCTGCCGCTGGGTAGAAACAAGGTGCCAGCCGGATAAAACAAGGTGGAGGGCCAGATTCGGCCCGCAGGCCTTGTGTTTGCCACCTGTGCCTTAGAGTCAGAAGGGATCCAACCATCTGAACCACATGGATAGAAAGAGTTCTCCAAAAGAAAATTCGGATATACTTATAAAAAGAAAAAGAGGCAAAAAATAACAAATATCCACTTTATCTCTTAAAGCCTTAGTTCCCCTATCCTAAAATATGGCTAATGTTGCATAGGGTTAGGGTGAGGATTAGAAATAGCAAGCAGGTAAAGACTTGGCAAAAGAGCAGGTATTCAGCAGGAGAGCAAATGACAAATGATAAAATGAGGACAAATGAGGTAAAATGGTAACGATAGGTGAATCTGGGTAAAAGTATACCCTAGTATTCTTTTTAATATTTTAATTTTTTCTACTTTTTAAAGTCTGAAATCATTTTATATAACAAGTTTTCTTAAGTAAGTCCTCAGTAACTATTACTAATACCTCTCTCAAGCCTGGCCCAACAATTTCATGGTTACAACTTCACAATGATGTCATTGTTTTTGATCCTTCTAAATGAATTAGAATCTTACACTATTAACAAAGGCAATTTAAGATGGATATTGGGTTCCAGGGTCTGCAATTTTTTTAAATTTATGGAAGCTAAGTGAATCTAGAGATACCATTACATTCATAATTTGTTATCGAGTATAAATATTATTAAGTACCAAACTGGGAAAAATTTACTGATCACCAGAGATTCCCAGAGCTTCCTTGGAAAATGATATTACTCTAGATGTCAGGCTCCTGGTATTAGTTGTAGAAACCTAACCAGCTACTCAGCAGAGTAAGCAAAAAATAAATACCTAAGGGTTGTCCTGAGAATAAAGGAGCCGGGGTTTGCCTTTTTTTTTTTCTGAAACAGAAAGATAAGGAATAGAAAATGTCTAGGGACAAACAGAACCTACTTAGGAATTTTTGAAACTCACTTATATATGACTTTACAAGAAAGAAAAATTTGTGGGTCACGAAAAGGTAAATACAATGCTGTCTGGAATCTTGATTCGCTTATGGAGTAAAAGAGTTTATGGGGTATCACCTAATCAGATGTGGTTTGTGTTTTGTGATGTGAACAGCTCTGGAATGCCTCTTCTGGCCAAGGAATTAAGGACTAAAGCCTCAGAGCTGAGCAAGGCATCCTGTCCAAATCTTGAGATAATCAGATCCGCCAGCCTATACGGAGGAGTCCATCCTTTCATAGCTGAAAGTCACACCAATATTACAGACCCTGGAAAATATGAATGCATTTACACTGAGATCTGAACAACTGGCATAAAAGTGGCACTCAGGATACAATGTTTGTGTTCTCAAGAGCCACTACCATAAAAAATTTGTCAGTCCACTTTTCCCACTCTTTAGCTTACTAAGGGGGAAAGGGAAGCGTGGAAATGGTCATGAAAAACAGGAGGGAGGAAAAACAGAGCAGTAAAAGAAAAAGAGGGTAAGCCCCAGAATTAAAATTGACCTATTTTCAATTTTTTTCCCCTTGGGCCAAACGGACTGAAAATTAAGGCATCTGAAGGGAAAATGGGGACCTGTATATCTCAATCTCATAAGTATGTAATCCAGAAGAGACCATTTAGCTTAGACAGATTGAGCTCCTGTTTTATAAGTGGGAAAACTGAGGCTTAAAGATACTAAGTAATGTGGCTATAATAGTGCCTAAAAGAAAGGGGACTCTCAGGTGAGGAATTCAGTTGTCTGAATTACAAGGAAAAAGAAAAATTATTTACTTAGAAAAAATTCATAATTTAGCCTAGACGCACAGATAAAAAATTTAATGAACCCTTAGATGACCACAGAGCCAAAAGTGTGAAATTGCTTAAGAATTCTATATCTTACCCATTCTTAGCTTACCTTATTTAGTATAACATCAGTGATGTGTTTGTTGGTATTTATTTCCATATTCTTCCTGAATGAAGGCCAAGGACAAATGAGAGGAGTGGGGCAGCAGAAGGGAGTTATTCTCTCTGGGGAAAGTCCAAAGTAAGGATTTCCCTTTTAAGTTCCAGAACCTAGAAACTGAAAGAAAGCAGAGTTCCACCCCAAAACTATGCCTTTTTGTGATACTGATTATTTTAATTTAGTTGTTAAAAAACAAGACTCAGTGGCCCTGACTGGTGTGGCTCAGTGGATTGAGCACCAGCCTGTGAACCAAAGGGTCGCAGGTTCAATTCCCAGTCAGGGCACAGGCTTGGGTTGTGACCGAGGTCCCCAGTAGGGGGTGCATGAAAGGCAACCACAGATTGATGTTTCTCTCCCTCTCTTCCTCCCTTCCCCTCTCTCGAAAAATAAATAAATAAAGTCTAAAGAAAAAAACCCAAAAACAAAAACAAGACTCAAGAGCCTTGAATCTCCCCCTTTATCTGCCTAAAGGAATTCAAAGAAAAAAACCGGCTCAAAGGAGAAGAGCTATTAGTATCATAAAAGAACCAACTGCTCAGCAGACAAAAAAGAACCTGCAAAGTCTGTTAGACTTTCCTCTGTGTCCTGCTGGTTCTAGGTGGCCCAGCAAGAATGTGCTTACCACATATTTGCTCTTTCTCATCTCCCAGTGAATAGCTTACTTTCTCTTTGGAGTGCCAGACACTGCCTTCCTCTCCTGAGTCCAGAATAGCATATAAACCTCAATGCCCAGTTTGTCTTTGGATCCCATATTCTTAGGGCATTCCCATATGTACATATGTAATAAACTTGGTTATTTTCTCCTGTTAATCTGCCTCATGTCAGTTTGATTAGACCAACCAGAAGACTTAGAAGGGCAGAAGTAAAATTATATTTCCTCCCATATAATATAAAAGATTTTTGTGTAGTGTTGCCATGTATAGTGCATTTTTGTTAGGCTTTGGCTATCTGTACTTGTTCCTCTTGATTTGGTGGTACATTCTCTGGGTAAATTTCCATTTCATCAATGTGTTTGCCAAGATCATCTGTCCAAGTGCCTCTGGTCCAGTGGTAGGCCCATGACTCAAGCTAAGCCAATTAGATTATCCCTTGAAGGACTTTAAATTTTGAGTCAAAATGCCAAGATCAGACATACTCAATTTTAGGATGGAATAGACTGTCCACAATTTCCTGCCACTTGGACTCCTAATTCTTATCTTTCCCCAAGCATACACCTTCCCCTTTCGTTTAGCAGAGCTGGCCAATATCATTTTAATTCATGTATTTTGTGTTTAAATTTCAGTCCTTAGGTTGCTCAGATCTTAGGATGGGGGGTGACATACCACACTTAGAAGACCTTCAGTAAACATCCTTGGAATGACTGTTGTAACCAAGGCAAATGCTGGCTAGTGTGCAATCACATAGGTTGATCACCTTACATGGTCTTGAGGTACATGTAGGGAAGACTTCCTGGAGAAACAGGACTGAATAAGTCATCTTTTTACCTCCCACAGAACCTTATACAGACTAGGTGCTCAGTAAATGTTTAAATCAAAACTATGAAATCCTATAAAAATGTGTTTCAGTGAAACTGAAATTGATACAATTTTACTAATCTTTTTTTACAATCTTCTAAGATATATTGTATAGTACAGAATAAGCCAACATAGAAAAAAAATTAGATCTTGCCAAAGCAGAAAATTTTCATCTCCTTTGCACTTTTCACTATTGAGTAATGTGACCCTCCCTTGAGAGCAACAGAGCTGAGTTCTTTCTCATGCAAGCCTGAGGAATAACAACCAGCCCTGCCTTTCTGAAGGCCCGAGCCAGTAATAGGAAAAGCTAGAGAAAATTCTCAGGAGGAAATGCTAATTTGACCCCTCTCCACAAAATGTTGACACTTGACAGCTCTGTGTTTTCAGAATCTGACACCGTGTTATTATCAGTTTAAAAGAGGTCTTTTGAGTTACAAACAGGGCTTGACTTTTTGTGAAGAAAGCCGACATGGGCCCTGGAAACTGAAAATGTTCACTGGTCCTATGTAAGAGCTGGAGAACTCTGACAATGTATTCTTTCTCCCATAATCTTCATAGCTTTTGCTTCTGGGCCTAAAATAGCATAGTTTCTCCTTTTATGACCACAGATGAAGCACTTGGAAAACTGTATTAATGAAAAATATATCAAGAAAAACTTAAGGGTAGAATATTGTCAACAGTGCCATTTTAGGATTGTGCAAATAGATCAGAATAGTATCCTGAACCAAGCAAGAACCATCTACCAGAACCATTCTTGTTCTACTCAGATTTCTGGTTTACAAGCATTGACAATAAGAGTACTGAGGTGCTCAAACGAAGTTGTAGATAATCTGAAACACAGTTTAGTGCAAATAAAACCAGTCCGAAGTTTCTGTCATTTTAGACAAATGACATGATAGTGCATGTCAATTATAGGACCAAATAGATGACTGACAATCCGAAGATGTGAGTTTGAGTTGCATTGTTTGCCAGCTGCAAAAATTGTTTAATCTCTACATTTTGGTGTTCTCATCTCTAAAAAAGACAATGTAATTTTATGGGGTTCTTGTAAGATTAAATTGAATAATATACATAATAGAATTTTTTCCATAAGGCACTATACAGCAGATGATGATGATGGTGGTGGTGATGATGATAATGATGAAGATGATGATGATCAAAAAGCAGCAAAAAAATCACTTGAAAACGAAGATGTCTCTACAAATAGGGCAAAAGTTTCAACCCACATGAAAGTCTTCAGAGAAGTTTGCCATCTTTGCTGAGACTCTTCATTGTGCCTTTTCCTACCCGAATTGGTGTTTTCTTCTACTATTCTGCCTTTCTTTGTCTTCTTATAACTTCCAGGTTAAGAGTTTTAAGCTCAGTCTCAGGAAAAGAAAGAGGTAGCTGAGGAAAGTTACTCAGAGTACTGTGGTTTCACAGCAGTGCGGGGTGTTCCCAGGAAAACTGAACACGAGAGTCACTGCTCTTGGACAGAAAGGGCAAAACAGACCTACGGCTCTGGGCTTCTGGTGAATCTGTAGCCGACAATGGTTTCACAGCTTCTTAACCAACTTCTGGCTCTACCATTTTGGTATTTTTCAGAACCTTCAGTGCCATTTTGGATTCTCTTCTCAGGAAAGTGGTGATGACGATGCGGATGAGTTTACAATTGACAAGTTGCTGAGGTGGGACAAGTCAGCTCTGTTTCTCCTTTCTAGGTCCAACACCAGAAATCTAACCCCTTTCACCCATCAAGGAAATTGTCTGTGGCCTTGGAAATGGCATAGCTCCCAACTGTCCCAGATGCTGCCATGGATAACTCTCAAGGCTTTTACAATAGCTCCTGGTGGCCTCCTCTTCACACTCTCTCCCTCAGTCCTTCAAGTCGTCTCTCATTCCCCTCACATCTGCTGCTAGGTCTGTAAAATACATAACATGTGTTGATTTTTATGGGGCCCCGCAGCCTCATAAAAATAAAGAATGAGGGACAACTGTAACAGCACAAACAATAAAACATTAAAAATATAAAATAAAAAGTGAAAAACATTCATATGTATCATAAAAAAACACATATTTATTTTATTTGCTCTGCTGGATTATTAAAATTTAAAAGTCTACAAATTTTGTCAACTGATTTGTTGGTGTGTCAACGATCACAAAATGGATATCCTCAGAGGACAAGCATTTGACTAAGTGAGAAAATTATTAAAAACAGGTAATCCCCTCCCTCATATATTTTAAAATTCACTAAATGACTAATTAAAATCCACATTAGATTTCAATTTTCAAAGGGCATTTTATAAACTATAGGTTATTTATGTTAATTTTTAAAAATATTTCTCATTGAGATTATAAATTGATAAGCTTGTAGCAGAATATAAAAGTTGGTTTATATATACATAAATAGAGGATATCCATATTCTTACCACTAAGAGTTAACTGCTCAAACAAATTTGATGTATTTCTCTCCTTTTATGTGTATTATTTTTCAGAGCTGTGCCTGTGTTACATATCAACTTTCTAATCTGTTTTTTTACTTGCTATGTTCATTTCTCATTTGTTAGAGAGAGCTTTTCCATATAATGAATAAATTTCTGTTAAATGAAGAGCAAATGATGGTATGTTAGTAAATAAAATAATAGACATTCATTAAATCTCTACTTATGAAAAATTTCCAAATTATGCATAATTGATATATGATTTTCATATATTTTAGTACATATATATACTAATATCCAAGTTAAAGGTACAGCTAGAGGTGGTCTTATGCTCTTTTAAATGATTGATATAAGGCATATTTCTGTGCCTATCTGTCTGAATCTGCATTTATTTCCTTAAGATATATTTCCCAAATGAAAATATTAGACCAAATTATTAATTTTTTGTGTTATAATTATTTTGAGATTTTGATACACGGGACCATAGCAAATTTTAAATCCTAGGCCAATTTCACACCCATTTTCATTGAGAGAATAAGAATTATTTTCAATAATAGATAATGCTATTTAGTATTTTACTTCTGCTCTTCTAAATCCATTACATGCTGGATCCCACTTAAATCCTCCAAACACCCTGACAGGTCAGCAGTATTATTAACTCAATTTAACAGAACAGAATAGTGAGGCCAAGAGAGTAGAAGTAACTGGACCTACATCACAGCTATTGTCAGAGTCAGGATTTGAACCTATGCCACCCGACTCCAGGACCTTTGTGCCTGCTGATAAGATAAAAATTCTTCAGCTCTCAAGGCAGAAAAGTAATACACCTTCTACCCATAGAATATTAACTGACTATTATCTGCTTCCTTCCATTAGAGATAAGCTAACTTGAATGCCAGGTAAAATTAAAGCAATTTCAGAGCACACTGACTGTGCTGCTCATGCTAGCAGCATGTTCAAGAGGGATGTTCAAGAGAAGAAAATTTTAAGGCAAAAAACCACAGAGAGGTGTGACAAAAGAAAGCCCACAGTACCCAGAAATTCATTGCTCTCAACCAATGTCTCCAGGTCTAAGCAGAGATAACTTAATATAAAGATCAATAGAGAGGGAACTTTAGTTGAGATAGAATGTGTGACACAGGAAATAAAAGCTAGCTGAGCAGGAAAAGCCCATCCACTGAGTTGTCAGTGCCCTTGGATAGCACATGTATATTTTCCTGCATTTATATCCCAGCATTTGGCACGATGCCTGGCATTAGAAGCCTTCAATAAATGTTCTTGAACAACAGTGAACTACGCTACTTGCCAGAAAGCCTGTTAGGTCTGCCCTCCAAAGGAGGACAAGTAGAAACCATTAGACTCAGAAATGAAGAATTTGAGATCAAAGGAATGGGTTTGCAGAAAGATAGTGGACCTGCAGGAAGTGAGTCAAAGCTGAAGTTGTGCACAGATGGAAAGAAACAGGGACCTAAATAAAAGAGATAATTTCTTATTTTAGAGATGCAATTAAGGATGTGTTGGAATTTGGCAAATTATTACATGAAAATCTGGAGTTAATAGAATCTTCTACCCTTGAATCCAAGATTTTAACACAAAAGAATGGCTTAATTCCATTTATTAATTTTAACATTTTAATATGAATTATACTAACATGTAAAAATTTTATATAAGAAATTTCTCTTGAGAAAATTGTTACTAAAATAGAAGCAAAGGGACTAACAACAAGAGGTCAAGAAAGTGGCCAAGGAAAAGGAGATAGAACTTCAAGGATGCTTAAGCCAAGGCAGGCTTGGAAAAAAGTTATGCATGTGGAATTTAACCTCCAGGATTTGTGCAACTTCAATATATTACACTGGGTGTAATTTTTACAGGTTGAAATTTTTGGCTATATCACTTGATATCCTATATTCTTTGCAGTTGGTAGCTATGGCTTCTATGCTGTTCTTGCCCATAGATCTTACTACGGTACTAAGCACACTTCATTTTTAAAAGATGCGGATATGATCATAACAATGATAATGAAGACTTGTATCTGCTTCTCTCTCAATCAATTTAAGGTTAACTTTAAAACATTTGATAACTTTATATGCCTGCTCTTCTCAGAGTTTAAATAACTGTTCTGAATCTGGCTGTATTTACTGGGGACAGTGTTAACTAGTGGTTAAGAATACAGTCTTTTAAGATCTGGATTCCAGGTCAGCTCTTCACTTACTGGATGTGACCTTGAGGTAAGTTAAATGAGCTTATGAGTTCTCATTTAAAAATAAGGATAATAATATCTATTTAAATAGGCTGTTGTAAGACATCTATGATATGATATATGTAAAATGCCTAACAGCATCTGGTACTTGGTGGCCAACAAATAAATACTAGCTGCTGCTGAACCTAATTCAACTCTTCAGAATTTACAAAGTGGACCGTAACTATTACAAGAACAGGATTCCTCAGGAGACTTCCATAACTTCCTGACTATGGGAGGTCAGAAATTCTCTGGGTACTCCTGAAATGTTTGTTTCCAGATCTGATGAATTACAAGGCTTGTGAAAAATGCAGAACTGAAAGCCATTAACTAACATCTGCAAAAATCATTATAAATGGATGGGTAAAAATTTGGGGTCAGTTCTCTTGGATCCCAACCATACTCCAGTTCTTCACAGGTAGTCTGTACATTTATTTTGTATTGTTGCTCTGGGGTCTTTGTAGATCCTCTTTTTTTAACATCAGTTAGTTCCTGTAAGGTCTCTTGAACAAACTTGCTCTCATGTGTTATACACAGAAGTTGAAGACGTGATTATGAAGGGACAAATGCAACCTCAGTTCAAAGAAACTACGTATTATTTGACCTAACAGTTGGAGGGAATGTGTGACTCTATGGTAAATTCTTTGTTTTCCTACTTGTTTATTTGTTGACTGATTGGTTTATTGAAAGCTGAGAAGAATACCCTCTCCAGTTTTCCTCTTCTTTAAAGAAATTTTTTTAGATTTTTAAATTTATTTTTAGAGAGAGGGAAGGGAGGGAGAAATAGAGGGAGAGAAACATCAATGTGTGGTTGCCTTTTGTGCACCCCCTGCTGAGGATCTGGCCCACAACCCAGACACGAGCCTTGACTAGGAATTGAACTGGTGACTCTTTGGTTTGCAGGGCTGCACTCAATCCACTGAGCCACACCAGCCAGGTCCAGTTCTCCTCTTGATCCTATGCACTGGTCCTTCAGTTATCGAATAAGCATGATTCTCATTCCAAGAAAAAAAATCTGTAACAATGTATGATGATGAATAGTAACTAGATTTATTTTGGTGATCACTTCACAAGACATACAAATATCAAATTATTATGTTCACTTGAGACTAATATAATGTTATATGTTAACTATATCTCAATAAAAATAAATAACCTAAACACACAAGGCAAAATTGAAAATATGTTCCAAAGAGCCCTCATTATAGTATAATACAACTACATAAAGTCACTGGGCAGAATTCTTAGAAAAATTTCACCACTAGGAATATAAAAAGCAAGGCCTGAATTTATACAACTGTGATCATTTGAAGCCTAAGGTTAAACTGAGTAATTTTTCATAAGTGAAACTCAGAGTTTACTATTGAATTCACTTACTAAAAACTTCTTGTCAATTTAAACTAGGCAGAAGGTTTGCTGCGTTAAAAGGGCCAGAAAAACATAGATAAAAATCATCAGCCTTTCTTCTAAAGGCACAAATTAACTTTCTAGCCCCCACTTTATAGCACAAGCCATATTTCCTGCCTATAATTTAATAAGCTAGGAGAGTAATAAAAAATTTTTAAAGGGAGGGTGTGCTGGTAATTTTTTAAATGAAGCTGAAAGAAGATCTTGTCAGATAAGAAAGCAGAATAAAAATAGATGAGATGGAGTGAAAACTGAAGTTACAGAAGAAAACTCAATGAACCGCATAAATATAAGTTAAGAAAAAACTTGTTTTTCCTTAACATAAGTTGAAATAATTATATAAATTAGTGCAAAAAGATAAAACAGATTTTGAATGATTATACTGGAAGCTAAAAGATTTAAATATATTAATAACACCATTAAAATATAATCACTAATTTAATAGAGTACTAGGATAACATAAACCAAATAGGTGCGTGCCTGTGTGTGCATGTCTGTGTGGTGTTTGTTACATTAAAATGATGATGCAAATTTACAAGCTTTTTGTACTCATGTGAAGCCAATGAGATTTCTCCAAATAAAAAGCTCAGATTGCTGCCACTGTTTCACCCTCCCATAACAGGGTGTTTTTGTGGGACTTGCGGACAGGGGCTGCCGGGCTGACAGAGGAAACCCAGGCTGCTTCTCTGGACTCCCACAGCTGGTTCTGGTCACTGTTGTCGTGACCATGGACAGACACCTGCTCAGTGAGGGCGAAAACGCCCTCCACTGTGAGCGTGGAGCCAAGAATTCCACTGCTGCAGCCCCACCCAGCAGGGACAAGCACAGTGTGAAGCCAGATCAATTTTACATCATCTTGGCAGCAGCAGAAGTCACGCATTACATTGGAAAAAAATTCGTTACTCAGAGTCCATTTCACCTGATTCAAAAAATCTTTTTTCTGCCTGATCATAATCAAAGCTATATGTTTCCCCAAATAATGTGGATGCAAAGCCTTTGGAAAATTTAGCTATCATTTATTGATGACAAGCCTTCGAATGTTCAAAGCTGAGTCCAATATGGCCATTTTAACTGCACTTTGGAAGCAGAAATCAGCATCAAATAGTTCAAAATATTAACTAATATAAGAATATAAAGGTTGTCATTGATTAAAAACAGTTCTAACACAAACTCATATTGCAAGAATTTTTAGTTTTATTGTGAAATCAACTATTTTCAAACTTCTAACCTTGAAAATGTCTCATTATGACTCTAATCCGAAATTACTGTTTTAATATTTTTATTCTGTTATCATTTTAAGAGTTTCTTATTCTTAACTAAACAAACATAAGAAGATACATTACTTTTTAAAGCTCTAATTACATATCACTATTTTTATGCATTTTCTACACCAGACACCGCAACATTCCTTCCACTTCTGAAACACCTCACCTTAAACTGCCTATGCAGACAGCTTTCAATCTCCCCCTGTCTCCGGGGTGTAATCAGTCACCAGGGAGGATGCCACCCTCCCTGTTCATTTTCCTCTAGATATTGCAGTGTTACCAGGCCTCCCTTTAAAAATATTGTGGAGCTTGGTTTGGAAGAAAATGATAGCATTTGTAGCTATTACTGGGAAAGTTTGTCATCACTTCTGTCATCGTTCTCCTGGTTATTTTATATGTTGGCAGTGGTATGCACTGCAAAGAACATAAGTAATGGAATTGAACTCTCCCCAGTATTCCTAAGAACTTATTTTCACTCTGAAACTTCCTCCCTCAGATTTCATCCTTCAAAAGCCTCTTCTGGCCTATATTCTGTGAGACAATGCACAGAAAATGTTTTTCATAATGCAAATGCATTGAAGGTACAAACTGGTGTGGTAGAGATATTAAAGGGTCTCACAGAACTACTCATTAGCTAATGTGCCATAATGGGATGACCCTGTAAGAAGTCTCCAGAATACACAGTGTTAGAGAAATTTACAGCCAGTCTAGCAACAGGGTATGTTGGGCATCTAGCTGTGAACCACGTGGGGACCTGATGCAGAAGACAAGGGAAAAGGTAGAATCCCATATCACTCACAAGGAACAGCTTGGGGAAAAACATGCCTTTGTATGGAAGTTAGATTTACATAACTGGAGATTTCATTCCTGAACTTGTATGAGAGAGAAAATATTTGTGATAATTAAAGTTTCTCGAATAACTCCTGACATTGCAGATTTCTAAAATGTATTCAATTACTTCAACAGAAATTGTTCTTTCTTAACAAAACTGTAATTTTTTTAACTAACTGTCAGCACACAGAATGACGGTGTGAAATGCAAGTCAAAATGCAGGGAAATCCTCCAAGTACATTAAGGAAAAACATAGAACTGATTTTAAAGCTATAGAATAATAAACATTTACGGAAGCATTTACTATGTGTCACCACTGTTCTCAACACTTTCTACATTTTAACATATTTAATCCTTCCAAGAAGTATATGAGCTGCGTTTTACTGTAAATACCATTTTTCAGATGCAGAACCCAAACACAGAAACCAGCTTACAGTCACAGAGAACAATGATTGAAACCCAATCATTGTTCAGGCTCTGGAGCTGGGCTCATCAGCACTCCACTAACATTGCTTCTTAAGACCTTTCGTTGTGCTTTTACATGTTCAAGAGCACAATATTGACATCTTACATATCCAAGAGGAACAAGAGCAAGACATTTCTTGAATCAACATTGATTCTCCAGATCCATCAATGAGAACAGGTAGAGTCAATAAGCAGTGCTGGGGTAAAGAAAATCAAAAGGACTCAAGCAAACATGACATACTAACAAAACAAAATACAATGTGAAACTGCCACTCAGGACTACACATATGAGCAGAGCCAGAGAACATACCCAACAAAATATTTCAATGTACGTAATTCTTTAAAAAATCAGTGGAGAAAAAAATCTGGTTTTAGCTTTCTGGTAAGGTCTTGAAAGTCCAAAACCTTCTGCTTCATGAGTGAAAAATAAATTTACTGAAGATGCCAACTGATGTGCTCTGTTTAAAGATAAATTTCAAATGTTTAACTCAGGCCTAAACTCACAGACTCAATATCATTTGGACGTTGTAGATATGTCTGCCCTAACAAAGTCATAATTTTCTAGCACAGGAAATGCATTTGCACAATAATATGCTTTAAATATACTAGATTAGCAATGATACCAATATAATAATTCTTATGTTTACTCAGTGTATCTCTAATCCGATGGCAAGATCAATGCTGTCAGTTTCAAGGCAAAGCTTGTCAAAATAACTTGCTTTTATTCAAAGACCATGAAGTATTCCACTAGGAATTGCCTTAGTCTAAATGTTGAATGAATGTATTTTTAAAACTCAACACATGAGGAAGGCTATTTCACTGTCTTAGCAAATTAATCCTCACACAATCAGTACATAAGGCAGCTGCTTTGGAGTCACAAATCCAGCTCCCAGAAAAATGCTTGACACACACAGTGAGTAATCAACCAATATTTCTTGCATGAATGAATAATTAAGTGTCTCTGACCACTAAAGCAAAAAAGCAGAGTGGGTTTTCCTTGAACTAATGGCATAGGAATTTGGGTTACTCTCTCAACTTCCTCCTGAAAGTTAGCAGAATATGCCACTCCCAATGCATGCCACTTTGGTGTATGGCTCACTTGGAGCTGAAAGCAGTTCAGGCGAAAGAGGTATAAGAAAAGCTCTGTGCCCTCCCCCACTTGCCCAAAAGCCAGACATACATTTGTAAGTGTATCCCCATGCTCCTCTTTCCCCAAAAAGTCAGAAGTTAGTCCCCGGAGACGACTCTAGACCCTTATCAGCGCAGAGACAGCACCCTAACAAAGTTTACCAACCACCCCTTATCTCACATAAATTTCCACCTGCATTTACCTCCCCACAATTTGTCACCCTAGAAACTCCAAGTCCCTTTCCTTTGTCCTGTCACTTCTTCACAAATTAATTTTCTTCTGTTAAGAGGCTGTACAAATCCAGTTTCCAGTCGCCCCTTTGAGTTGCTTATCACTTACTTCCTGGTGTTCATGTGATACGCCTGTTCGTAAACTTCTGTTTTTCTCTCATTAATCTGTTTTCGTCCATCTTATTTGCAGGGCCCTGGGCAATGAATCTAAATGGGTAGAAGAAAAAGAAATGTTTTCCTTTCTCACACTATTAAAGTGAAACGTAAAAATGGGGGAAAGGGATCACATCAGCACCAGAAAATACAATAAAATAGGCCAATCGTTTATAAAAAACCCCGTGTTTTACTCCATTACATAATTAAGTTGATAAAAACACATGATGAATTGCTGTTGTGGAAGGTTAAATGTCTGCAACCAGGACCAGATCTCTCTAACAGTCCCCAACTCAGGGACAATGAAAGTGCACTGATTTGCAGGGAAATTGGAACAGCTGGAAATGCCATTCCTCAATTCTTTTTGCCTCTGAAACCACGGGGCACCTGAATCGTACACTCAGTGTACTGGGGCCACAGACCTCCCTCCAAGGTGAATAGGAAACCAAGGCTGAGAAGACAGGGTAGAGGCGGCAGAAAAGACTGCACTGTGGACACTCAGAGCGGGTGCCGGCTGGCTAGTGCAGGGCGACCTGTGTCTGGACAAAGGTACTTCCCTAAAGATTCATAGTCTTCTCAACTTCTAAAATTTTGAAATTCTGAATGCCAGAAATTTCAATATCTTGGCAGTGGTATAATGAAGCTCAGCATATTTCCTATTCTTTCCAAGATCGATACCATGCTGTGTTGTCACTGTAGGAGAATTTTCTCTCAGGCCTAGAAATGCACTGGCCTTTTTACATTTTCTAAAGCAGGTATTTTCTTTTGGAAAGGGTCAGTTTTTATTTTTTGAAGATTTTATTTATTTATTTTTAGAGGGGGAGAGGGAGAAAGACAGGGAGAGAAACATCAATGTGTGGTTGTCTCTTATGCACCCCCTACTGGGGACCTGGCCTGCAACCCAGGCATGTGCCCTGACTAGAAAGCAACCCTTTGGTTCACAGGCTGGTGCTTAATCCACCGAGCCACACCAGCCAGGGCTAAAGCAGGTATTTTCAAAAAAGGGAGGAACTGCCCCTTTGGTGGAGATAAATGGGGATGTGTAGAACTTTGTTGGTTACCAGCAAGATGCTTCTATTATTTTATATGGGAAATAGGGATGCTAGATGTCCTGTGGTATAGAACAGCCCAACACAATACAAGTAATCTACCCAAAATAACAATAGTGCTTCTGTTGAGAAACCTAGACCCAGGAGTGTAAGTCATTAATTGAAATGTTACACAGAAACTCTCAGTGTCAAAGAAGAACAAAGTCCAGTTATTGAAGCAGATAATTTTGGTGGGATGCCCATAAACACCACAAAGAATACAGAGAGGGTCACTATCACCAATTGTTATTTAATGTTGTTCCTGAAATTCTGACTATGCACAAGGACAGGAAACAGAAGAAAGAATTCCTTAAAAATTGTTAGAAATCATCAACTTTTTGAATTGCCTAGACACAGAATTCAGTTAAGAGCTGTCCTGTGAGCTAATAATATGAAAATCAAATAACATTATAATTCACAATAACAATAAAAATACAAAATGCCTGAGAATAACCTTGATTACGAAAGTTTTGTGAGATATATTTGAAGAAAATAACAAAGAACATTTGAATAATGGAAGATATCATTGTCCAGGTTGCCCAAATAAATAATTGCAAATCATGTGTTCTTTACCAGGCAATTTATTGCAGATATTGTAGATACTGCACTTCTGATCCATAATCTTTTTTATTATTATTATATTCTTACTTTACAAAATTATTGTGACATATACCTGATAGAATAAGTAGAAAATGTAATGAATTTACCAGACCTTTGTCTGTGGTTTCTGGGAGGAAGTCTCTAAGTCCTAGACACTTTCTGAGTGATAGAAATGTCTTTGCTATTCATGCTGGACCAACTGACATCACCTGAGTTATGCTAATGAGGGAACTCATGGAGGACCCGAAGTTAACTTCAGCATGGGGGCTGGTCATGCCAGAGAGACCAACCATGTGATTAGGAGGTTGAGGCTTTGAGCCTGGATCTCACCTTGATATCACCTTGATCTCACCTTGATCTTCTGACCTCTGAAAAGGGGAGGAGTGGTCAATGATTTGATCAACCATTCCTGTCTGATGAAAATCCAATAAAAACTCTGGACGCCCGAAGCGTGGATGAGGTCCCCTGGCTGGCGAGCTCCCTTGGTTGGTTATCATACATTGATGTACCAAAAGTGTTACATGTCCTAAAGATATGGAAATGTCACTGTCAGGACCCTTCCAGACCTAGCCCATCTCTCCTTCTGGCTGATTCTTATTTCTATCCTTTACATTAAACTTTTAATCATATCTATGGCACTTTCCTGAGTTCTGTGAGTCATTCCATTGAATTATTGAACCCAAGGGCATCATGGGAACCCACAAATTTTTTTTTTAAATTTTTATTTTAGTTTATTCAGTACAGTTTCTATCCTTTATTCCCATTCCAGCCCACCCACCCATTCCTCCCCTCCTCCCTCGCCTTTCCAACACCCCTAGTTTTGTCCATGTGTCCTCTATATTTGTT
>CM052539.1:173186214-173210228 GCA_028533065.1 Trachops cirrhosus | reverse complement strand
CTATGCACCCCAATGTTCATAGCAGCACAATTTACAATAGCTAAGTGCTGGAAACAACCTAGATGCCCATCAGTAAATGAATGGATCAAAAAACTATGGTACATTTACACAATGGAATTCTATGCAGCTGACAGAAAGAAGGAACCCACAAATTTATAGTTGATCATAAATATGGGTGGCCTGAGAATCCTGGTGTTGGTGACTTGTGTCTGAACTGAGTAGAGTCTTGTAGAGAACTGTGAACTGTAAAATTTGTGCTATTTGTACTGTCAGAATTGGACTGCAGAAATAATAGCAAATAAAATTTTTAGTTCAGGCAGAAAAATCATTTATACCTTATAGAGGGAAGAATCTATATTTGTGCCATTGATCTGTCTGTTTATTTTGCAAGACTTTATTTCAAAGGAGGAATTCCAAACTAGTATCCCCTTGTTTTGAAGATAACTGTCCATAGGTTGTTAGTTATTCTGCACATTCGTTGAGAAAAAATTACCTTGGTTCTGAACTACCATGGATATTTGTTCAGCAAACAGCCTTGGAAAATAGAGATAGTGTTTCTCAGTAGAGTAAAAAAGAGGCATGCTTGCCCTGGCCAGTGTGGCTCATTTGATTGGAGCATCGTCCTGTGAACTGAGAGGTCTCAGGTTCAATTCTTGGTCAGGGCACATGCCTAAATTGCAGGTTTGGTCCCCAGTTGAGGTGCTTGAGAGAGGCAACTGGTCGATGTTTCTTTCCCTCTCTTTCTCCCTCCCCTTCTCTCTAAAATCAATAAGCGTGTCCTAGGGTGGGGATAAAAAAAAAGAAAAGCAGGCATGCCTATTGTTCATAATAGAGGTTTTCTCTGAACTCAAGGTTTCTCCCTGACAATGGAACCTGCTCTATGTACAGGGGTCATTTGATCCTTTTCATGTTTTCTTGTGGGAATTGTGGCTCAGAGAATGGTTGCAAAATAATGTTGATATCCTGGCTATTGATATTGCCATGAGTAACAAAATCTTTTCTCTCAGTCCCTAAACTCTTGTATCTTCCACGAGCATCCATGAAACTGTGACAGACTAATTTTTTAGTTTTCACATAAGGTAAAACCTCTGACATCTTCGTCTTCTTGCACCTGTCCTAACACAGGATTTCTGGCAAAGCATTGTAACTACTCCAGCCCTATCTTCCACCTCGGGAACAAATACAAATATAGCCTCGGGTACATTTACTCTGGTCATATTTCAGGGAGATAAAAGTAGTTAAGGATATTTCCTAAGGAGTAGCATACAAAACATTGGTAAAATTTAGTGAGAATTGAGTAAATGTGAAAATGATTGGAAATGTTGGATTAATGCGAATTTATAAACTGAAAAGTAAGAGGAATGGGAATTGTATTATGTGATGTCCTGGTTTGGAGGGGGGCTGGATAACAAATATTGAACAACTTGAGTTAGCTTAATCAAAAAATCAAAAAAATATATGAATGAATGAATCATAAATTTATATGTAGATATTTATAAATAGGGACAGAAGTAAGTAGATGATAGATAGATGACAGATAGATAGATAGATACTACATAGATGGTATTTTCTAAAACCTAAGGACAGCCATGTAGCTGGAAAACAGAGAGAATCAGGGATCAGGAAATAAGTTACTTTAGGAACCTGGTAAGAGTCTTCTCCATCCTCCCTCTCAAAGCTGTCACTCTGCTTCATTCACATAGCACATTGTTACCATGTACAGTTCTGGCCCCACACAAAAATGAACTGTTCCTCCTAGAAGCCCAACTCCCACCTCCCTTAAGAAATGGATGGGTCTAGGTTAGGTCAGATGTCCAGTGTTTGATGTAATTAATTGTTGGGAATTAGAAGCAAGCAAAACAAATGTAGCTACTGAGGGCCTGCTGCAATGGTGAGTGTCAGTTCTGAGAGAAGAGGGGTTAAGCAGACACTGCAAGAGGTGGGTAGTAGAGTGAGTAATTTCACAAATTGAATAGGATGGCTGACTGTCCCAAGAGACAGGATGCATGTAAAGCACATGTCATTCACTTCAAGGCTCTGCGCTTACTAATTTGCATATTTCTCATGTATTCAGAACTCAAATAAATACACACTATTCAGATAGGAATAGAAGGAATATAATTCCTTGTATTCATTTGGTGGGAAGTAAAAATCCAGATAAGATTTCCCAAAGCAAGTACTATAAATAAAATGGTAGTCTGTGCTCATTCAGATATTTGGAAAATGTAAAGTTAAACACCATAAAATAACTTTTTAAAAAAAGCTTCTTTCATGCAAATATCTCACATCCTTAATATACAGAATGCTCATAAAAACTCTCCAAGGAGAGCATTATGGCAAATGAAATAAGCCAGGCAGTGAGGGACAAACACCATATGATTTCACCTTTAACTGGAACCTCATCAACAAAAGAAAAAAGCAAGCAAAATATAACCAGATACATTGAAATTAAGAACAATCTGAAAGTACCAGAGGGGAGAAGGGAGGGGATAGTAGGGGAAGGGTTTTCAGGAAAAACTACAAAGCACATGGGCAAAAGCAAGGGTAGGGGGTGGAAGCAAGGGAGAGAAGTGAGTTTGGTTGGGGTGGAGGATAAATGCAGAAAACTGTAATTGAACAATAAAATAATTTTTTTAAAAAACTGAAAAAAAAAAAAAAACTCTCCAAGGGAGGAATTTAGTATGAAAGATTTTACTAAACATATTTAATCGTTTTTCAGTGGAGCAACTCAGGCTAACTAACTGTATGCCGACTACAGAGGAACTTTCCAGATATATCTAAATATAATTGTACAGCTCCTTGGACAACCTTTAATAAAATCCTGTGCTTTAACTAATATGTGTTGTGTTCTTATCTTGTTCTAATTTTACCACCACTAGCCATATGCAGAAGGAGGAGTATGTTTCGTATTATATGAAGTCTGTTCGGAAAAAGTCCAGTCATTGTTAACATAACGAGAACTGTTGACATCGATGTAACCTGGCAGCCAAGGAGAATAGACTGGAATGCACATGCATGAACAATGACAACTTCACTGTACTAGTCAGAGGGGGCAGTAGACACCATTGAGTGAGCAAGTGTACTGTGAGGCCCTCCCATACAAAATGACTAAGCGAGTAGAGCAATGACTCTGCATCAAATTTTGCATTAAGCTTGAATATTCCTCCACGGAAACTATTCAGATGATTCAGAAGGCCGCAGCTATGGGCAACTGGTGAGTGGTAGCTTCATCACTACAAGATGCCCACTCATGCATCATGTCTCATGTAGAGTGTTTTGGAGAAACATCAAATCACCCGAGAGTCTCAGCACCCTTATAGCCCAGATTTGGAGCCCTGGGACTCCTGGCTTTTCCCAAAATTAAAATCACCTATAAAAGAGAAGAGATTTCTGACCATTGATGAGATTCAGGAAAATACGACAGGGTAGCTGATGGCAACTGGGAGAAGTGTGTGAGGTCCCAAACTGCCTACTTTGAAGGGGACTGAGGCATCATTGTCTGATGTACAATGTTTCTTGTATCTTGTATCTTCTTCAATAAATGTCTCTATTTTTCATATTGTATGGCTGGATACCTTCTGGGCAGTCTATACATACATATATATACACACACACACATAAAATACACATATATTATTATACATAATATATGTGGATCCAACTCACATACTTGTGTAGGCTTGATAAATCCAAATTCCACAAAACAGTCCTCAGGCTGGAGGCCCCGGGACGTGCTGCAGCTTGAGTCCAAAGGACATCAGCGAGTGGAATTCCCTGTGGCTCAGCAGGGGCAGAGGGCTTCTTCCTGATCTCCGTTCTAGTGAGGACTTCGACCAATTGGATGAGCCACACTCGCTCTATGGAGGGTAATCTCGTTTACTGAAAGTCCAACAATTTAAATGTTAATCTCATTCCAAAAACACCTTCACAGAAACACTTCACCGAGCAGTGTTTGACCAAATATCTGGCATCCCGCCCAGCCAACTTGACACCTGCGGTTACCATCACGGGGTGACTGAACTCTTCCTTTGGGCAGGAAGGCTCCCACACCCCAACATTCTGATCAAGGGAGGGCTCCTGGGACAATGCAGGGTTCAAAAGTTAATAAAATATAAACTCTTCTTTTTTTAGATTTTAATATGATACATAACATGTATATAATTATAATAATACAGTTTTTTAAGTTTTAGTCCATGAGCATATAGGGAGAATAAGTGGCATTGGAAAAAATGCGATTAAAACTTTTCATTTAATTTTGAAAAGATGAAGTTCTAATTTTTAGAAAAATAGTTTTCATTGAGATATAAATGACACATAACATTGCGTTGGCTCTAGGTGTATAACATAATGCGTTGATGTATGTATGTTTTGTAAAATGTTTACCACAACGAGTTTCGTTTACACCCGTCACCAAACACAGTTAAAAGTTGTTTTTTTTCTATGGATAACTTTTAAGATTCCCTCTTTTAGCAAGTTTCAAAGATGAAACTCAGGATTGTTAACTGTATTTAACAATCTTCCTGAGCATTATGTCCCCAGGACCTACATATCCTGTCACTGACAGTTTGTACCTTTTGAGCTTAGTGTACCTTTGTACACTAAGTATTTTTAAAATACACATAAAATTTGTCTAATTTTATCTTCTAGTCAGAATGGATTATCTTTCAATGTTCCATGGTATTTCCTTCCTAAATGATGCAGGGATTCTTAAAAAGCAGCACTGGTACATGTAAATAAGGTATGCCTTACTTTAAACAATTTGGTAAGATAAGATCTTTGGTTTTTGATTTATGTCATCATTCCAAATTTTCTTTTTCTATTCATTTATTTTTTTTTCATCTTTCCTTGGCAGCCATTATGTACACGTTGCTTTCAAGTTTCTTAGAACCCAACGGCTTGGTCAAATAATGACCCCGGAAAGCCATTTAACTCATAGGAAACTCAATTCTCTATGAAATAAAACAGCATCTTTTTATGACATGTAAAATGTCCTACTGAGTATTTCATCCATTGTATTTCTTAACAAAGGTCTTCAAAGAAATCTAAGATTCATTTATATTTGACCAATATATGTTTTTCTGCTCTGTATTTTGGGTAAGGAAGGATCTACTATTTAAATTCTCTAGCAAGAGAACATGCATCTACTTTACACAATTCATTTTTAACAAACTCGGTTTCGTATTTATTAGGATTTCATTCTGAGAAATAGCTGGTGTCGTTACTTGCTTTGTCCGCAATGGTGATTCAGTTTCGCCTTTGTGTGTATATACAATAGTGGGGAAACTGGACAGTTTTGGTTTACATTTGGTCTCCTAGAATTTCATTGTAATAGTTTTGTTTGGCATCTGAAGTCTATGTAAGTCCCAGTTTATATTTCCCTTTTGACTGAATAATTACTAGTCACCACATTTCCACAGTCCCTGCCAACATTTTTTCCTTTCAGTGGTACTGGAAAGTAATTTTTGTTCCGATTATGTTTGTTTGCCAAGGGCATTCGTTACTAAGACTTGATAAAGACTCTGATTGGGCCACATTTTCTTCAGCTGGTTTCACTCAGATTCCAGACCTTTACCAACCAACCCAATTGGTTTGTTTGTTTAAATTCAGAGTTCTGGTTTTAACCCATCCCCATTATGTGTTGTTATGATCTGGAAAGTTTTACAGATTATTTTGATAATCAACTACAAGATCTTTTGAAAACCAAAAGTGTAGCCCAAAATAACTTTACTTTTGAGGAGCCCAGCTTATGTTAAAAGCTCACACTCTTGGGCCAGACTTACAGGTTTGAGTCCTGGCCTCACCATTCACTAACTTCTTTGTGCCCTTGTTGCCTCGTATTATAATGGGCAAGCTAAGAGTTAACTAACTGAAAAGGTTCCCTTTAAAGTTAGGTAACTATTAGCAATGACTATTACTCATCGCATTGAGTAATGCCTTATACAAGATAAGTACTGAGTGTTTGTTATGGAGAACTAGGTTCACTCTGTCTTGGGAATAAGTAGTTCTATAAATTAAATCACTTGGATATTTTGTAAACTCCGTGGTAGGCTGGTTGAATTAGTCACTGAGATGCTGCAGTCCCCATGCAGACACTCCTTTAAATTCAGTAAATTTAATTTAGATGCATTAAATAAGCTTAGTGCTTCTCCTAGGAAAAAATATTAATTTATTATTATTAATTTATAAAACACAACCTTACATGTCTCTAAATTATTCACATAAAGTGACAGCTTACTCTCAAAAGTTATTAGTTCAAAATTACCACATTTCACCAATATAAAAACACATTTTTTTCCATTTTAACATCTTTGACATTAGGATGCATTTTACAATCTGTGATTGTAAACCACAGTTACAGTCAGCCCGGCCTTGCCTAAACATTCTAGAGCTCAGTCCTAGCTCCCATATTTTTATCTCTTCAGTTGAGTTAAATGCCTGGTTAATAGAACATATGTTGAGTCTAGCTGCTTTTTCAAATATCTTCTACAACATTACAGTATAGCTCAGCATTAAAACACAAAGATTAGTGTGTCCACAGGAAAACATGGAAATAGAGCAGTTGGGTATGCATTTGATGATAAAGAAGCATATATTCATCTTTGTATTTTTTCTTGCAAAACAGCAATCAAGTGTTCTATGAGACCTAAGAAAGGATGATACAAATATAAAAAAGATGACTTTAGAAACATGACTTGTTTCTAAAATATATGTGACTATCCACTGACACTTTCTAGTAAGGTCAGTAGTTTGGAGAAGAAAACCTGAAATTATATTGGAGAAATCTTTTTAAAAATTGCCATGCCTTCAACACTCTTGATAAAAGTGTTAGGTACTTGGTGTTGGGCAACACCGTGTGGAATAACAGAGATATCAACAACACTAAACTGAAGAGTGAGTAACTGAAACCAGTTGCACTCTGAATGCAATGAAGTTTAAGAAATTCATTATTTATTACATTAATATTTTCCTATTTATACCTAAACATGAGTGATCTCTGATTTTTTAAAATTATGTAAAAGTCTAAAAGAGTTCTTTCAGTAAATATAAAATAAAAAATCTAAAGTGTTATACACTTTAACTTAGCTTAACTGTATAGCTTAACTGTCAGTATTTCTTCTTTTGTGTTTTATTAAAAATGACATAAATGAAATTGAAGGAATCATATTTGATGACATATAATAAGTATAAATACAGTACTTCTCAAACTAAATTCTTTTAATTTCTAATCTGTCATGGATATTTTGTAAAGCACGAGAAAATGAAATTAAAAAGACAAGAATATAGCTAAATTAGGTACAACAAAGGTAAAATTACTTTGTCAAATTGTTCTAAAAGTTTCCCATGCTTATTCTTACTTTCTAAACATCTTGCCCACATTTTGAGCAGTACTGATGTCTGTTACTCTAGAAGTCAATTAATCACTGAACTGTAAAATATGTATTCTCAAAAAGAGATGTACCTTAGATTTTTTTCTTAAACATATCAATATCATCTCTTATATGTGATTGGCCTTTACAATTTATAAGACAGTTGCCCCAAAGCAGCCTTCCAGTCAGTTTGGCTGTATGAATTCAGGCTTTGGTGTGTATCTTCTATACCCAACACCTATGCAGACAGGTAACAGAGAGATTAAAAAACATACTCCATCTCACAGACAAGATCAGCATTTTGACTGGTTAGAAATGCAAAACAAAGAGCAGGGACAGCGCCATTCCTGGCAATGGCAGTCAAGAGTGCAGCCCAGGCGAGTGAAGGTATCAAGCAGTGCACCAGGCAAATAGGCAACAGAAATATACCTGTTCCTCAAAGCCAGAGGCTGAAATGAGGCTCTGCTTGTGTGAAACGTTGACAAAAAAGTCTTCTGACTCAAACTCCCTAAGAGGCTGAGTGAGAAGACAAGACACCATGTTATAACCAGGCGCTGGATCATGCCTCCTGCTGGTTCGTGCATGGAACTGCAATATCCTCACCTATCACAGTGCTTTTATAGACCTCAGGTCAAGTCACTCTCACAATTGCCCTAAGAGGAAATCGGGGATGTATTTTTACTCCTATTTTACAAATGAAAAAACTCAACGTGGTTACCTAGTATCATGAAGCATTCAAGCAAACATCAGAATCATAACTACTAGCCTTGTGCTGTGCCCAATCTACTGTGAATCTGAAAAACACAGTTTGAGATATAGAGTAGTGTATAGTTTGAATTTTTTAAATTGTTAGTATAAACCTTGTTCTTTATTTGTAAGTTCAAGTTTTTTAATTAAAACTTAATATAGCATTAAAATTTGTTGCTTTTGTAATAATTTTCTCCCATGTAGCAAGGGATGTCATTTTTTGTTTTGTTTTGTTTTTTATCCTCACCCAAGGACATTTTGTAATTGCTTTTAGAGAGGGAAGAAGGCAGGGAGAGAGAGAGAAACATCAATGTGAAACATTGGATGGTCGCTTACTGTACAGGCCCCAACTGGGGATTGAACCCACAACCCAAATATGCTTACATGCCCTGACCAAAATCAAACCCTCAGCCTTTCGGTGCACAGTACAATGCTCCGAACAACTGAGCCACACCAGCCAGGGCAGACGTCAGTTTTCCAATAATGTTTTAATGGTGGAGGATGCATAAGTATTTGCCTGTTACAATTTAGCATATTGGTTCCATTACCAAACTCTAAGAGGAGGAGAGAGAGAATCTTCAGGAAAGATCAGAGAAGGTCTACACATTTTATTAAGTAGGGACAAATCAGCAACAACCTGATCTAAAGCCTGGGCAGGAATTTTAGAGGTTTGAGAAAATAATTGAAATATATGCCTGTATACATCCTAATATTCTTTCAGTCCCAATTTTATATAACTTTATGTCTTCTAATTAACATTGCACAGGAGATTATGAATAAATGTGATTTAATTCCAGTGCACTATGTAAATCAAGTCATAAAGTAGAAAAAAAAACATTTGTCATATCTTTTAGCCTGATTTTTTTTTTAAATTCAGAAGTCCTAGGCTACATTGAAGAGAGAATCTCTGAAACCAAAGTAGCAACCAGGTGGTTTGTGGGACAGCCTTGAGCAGACACAGAAAATAGTCATTACATCAGCATAAGAATCCTGTACACAGAAGCCACCCTCACTTTGCCCAAATTCCTAATGAAGCTCCCTTTGAATTAACCTTACCCCTAGCGTCTGCCCATTTGTCTGTTGGCAAATAAGAAAAGTTCTGGTCTTCTAGTTTCTCTTTCTCTGACCTCACTGATTGCTTCGTAGACCAAATAACACAGTACAGTAAAGGATGTACTAAAATTCTAAATTCCCTAAAACTATGTGGCATTTCTTAGAAATTATAGAGAATGTTATTATAATTTTTTAATTAAAAAAGTAAATACGCAGGGTCCAGCAGAAGGGAGGCCTGCTTGAGTGTGGTTGGTAGGGTAATAATATGGTGTAATAACTTATAGTTTTAATTTGAACATTTCACCTAAAATGTCATATGGTGTGCTGGAGTGTGATATTGTTATGTTAGAGAATCACATGCTTATAATTTTGTAATAAAAGATTCTGTAATAAAGGAGGGGTGTTATTTGTGCTGGGCCTGTTTGTTTTTTTTTTCATTGTTATTTGATGCTTCTTCATTGCTTTTCCAACCAAACATTAGAAGCTTTATTATAACATTAAGCTTTAGGTGTGTTTATATGTACACACTTCTTGAATACATGTTCTGTTTCACTTGGCCTTAATCATCACTTGCTATATAATTGCTTGTTTGCACTTTGAGGATAAGAGAAGTTATATGACCATTTCAGAGCATACACTGGAAGGGTTGGAAGTGATCGCATCTTGGTTCTACACACTGTGGATAAGATACTAGACGTGCTTAATCCATCTTCTTCAAAAGCAATCTGGAACATTGCCCTTAACCCTGAAATCCATCAGGAAAAGGATTCCACACGTATTAGCTCACTTCAAAAGGGTTTATGCTACAGCATAGTCTGTTTCTTTAGAGGTTATAAGATGGGGTAAATAATGAAGAGTCTATTGAAATGTATCTCAGTTTACATCTTAGCAATTAAGAATATTCCAAAACAAACCATAAAATGCTTACAATTTAAATGTCTAGTCAACACTTACGAGTTTTTTCTTTTAATCTCTAAATGGGAATTCATTTAAGTGATAGGAAAGTGTTTATTTCATTTGATTTTGTTGTTCCTCATACCGTGTGGCTTTTCACAGAATCTGTGTGAGTGGAGCCCATTTTCAATTCCACTTGGCAAGTATCCTTACAGACCAGATTCTGGGAAAAAAAGGATTAGGCCAGTTATGACACAGGCCTATACCCAAATAATGGTTGATATTAATGTGTTTCTAACTATTTAAGTATCAAGGTGATGCTTGAAATCGCTCGCCACATAAAAGAGAGACTTGCCAGGGCTCACTCACTGCTGACACTTCCCAACTGGAAATGGTGTCCACATTCTTACGGAGATTACCCAGCTCCAAACGAGCTATTCATTGCAGTACACAGTTATTTATTTATAGTTTGGTAGCTGGCATATGTGCCTGGATTCAGGACTCCTACTGCTTTGAGAAGCACTTAACAGTGTCAGCTGACATTTATAGATATAACATTACTATTCCATATATTTGAAAGAGAAACTCAAAAAAACCTTTTGCCAGAACTTTTAACCTGATTGTTTTTAAAACTCAGAAGCTCTAAGCTACATCTGAGAAGAAGCCCCTGAATCATGTACAGGAATTCATGAATTGTGGCATTACTTAGTAAGCGCTTATTGAAGACCTTATGTGTCAAATACTGTTCTTGATGCTAGTGATAAGAATGGCAAGACACGATTCATATTCCCATGGCTCATAAACAATTTAGAAGGAAGGGTCACAAAAACAAGTGTTGACCCAGAGAAGGAACATACCTGTTGAGAAGGGTTCCTGGTGGCTAATCAGGCTCAAATTCATAAACAGAGCCAGAGCCTGCTAAAGAGGGGCCTGTCACGCAAACCATGCTTCAGGGAGAAGCCTACACTAAACCGCCTGCCACTTCTGAAGCGCGGGACTGCCTGCCTGCAACAGTTCTGCCACCTGAGCCAGCCCTTATAAAGGAGTTCCTAGAAGCATGCTTCAGCCAATAGGTCTGAGACTTTTCCCATCCAATAAGAGTTAGCATATTTACTGACCAATCAGAGTGTCTCTATTCTGACCAATCAAGACAGTGCTTTTTGGACCAATTTGCAGGAAGACAGACCAATCAGAGACCAGGGCTGGGGACTTCTCTCTATATACTTTGGCTCTGCTGGGGCTCTAGGAGCACTCTTTTAGTTTCTGTTGAAGGTTTTGTTACCTGATTGGAGTTGCAGTGTCTGTTGAGCTGCAATGTCTGCGGAGCTGCAGCACAGGAGCCGCGCTGTCTCAGTGGACTGCAGCTCTGACACGGGGACTGGGCACCCCAGCTGTCACCCCAGACTTCCTCTCTGGAGCCTCCTCACAGCCATGGTGGTCCATAGAGGTTCTGTTCCACAGCCGCAAATTGAACTGTTTACACTGAGTAAAGTGAATTGGCAATGCCAACAGTGACCTTCGGTTGCCACAAATAAATGCAGCAAAGCCTGTAGGTGCTATGGTGGAAGTCTATGCGGAGTAAGAGGGAGGGATGCCAGTTGGGTGGGATGACAGGGAGCCGGGATGCTGGTCAGTGGAAAAGATGAGGCCAGAGGTAAGCCTAGAGAAGGTACTGGTGTTTATCAGGAAGTAAAGGTTGTGCAGTCAAAGCACAGTGGTGGGAAACAGCACCTGGAACATTAGAAAAATTCAGGGTACTTCGTTGTTATGTGAGCGTAAGATACAAGCAGAGCTGGGTTCAGTGAGCATGAAGCTAAAGAAGACAGCATGAGCCAGAACAGCAAACCTTGTGTACCAGGTTGATGTTAAACCAAATCCTGTGCATTCACAGAAACGAAGTAGAGTGGTGGTTGCCATGGTCTGGGGGAGAGGCAGATGGGGTTGGGGTGCTGGCCAAAGAGCACAAACTTCCAGTTATAAGAGGAATACTCCTGAGGATCTCTGTGCAGTATGGAGACTATAGTTGCCAAGCATACTGTACTGTACGATGCGGAGAGGGTAAATCTTATGTTAGCACCACAAAAAAATTATAATTAGGTGAGGTGTTGGAGTTAATGAACCTTATTGTGATCATTATTTTGCAATATTACATGTATCAAAGTATCACACAGTACGTCTCACACGTATACAATGCTATATGTTAATTATATCTCATAAAGTTGGGAAAAATCTTACCCATAAAAGGATAAAGTCTGAAAGTATTAGGATGCCATCAGATTTGAATTTTACAGCAAAAGCTCTGCAGGCACTGTGAGGACAAACTGGGGAGGAGTGAGAAGAGGGGCAGTGACTACATCGCAAAGTCTCAGTGAAAGGTGGTGAAACTCTGAATCGAGGCAGTGATGGTTGGCGTGGAGAAAGTGACAGAGAGGAGGTACATTAAGGAGGCAGAATACGAAGGACTTGACCGCAGATTGAAAGAATCATTGGGTGGATAGATGAATGGATGGATGGGTCAATCAATGCTTCGCTGATCCCTTCTCTGCGTCCTATTATCAAGAATATTTATAAAACACCTGGATTTGAAAGTGAGTGACTATCAGAAAGGGTAATGTTTCTAATATTAACAACCACAGATTTAATAGCCCAGGCAATCACTCTAGTTTTTAACACTGACCCACGGCCAGGAGTGTCCTGCTGTGCCAGACATTAAACGCTTTGTTACTGGATCCTTGGTGGGGTCTGGGAGATTCCAGGGAGAGAACTGCGGTGACTAACTGTGGTGGCACAGGGACTAGGGGCTCAGGACAGCGACTGCTTACTGAATGACCAGGAAGGCTTTCAGCGTTTTAACAACCAGTACGGCAGAATACTAGCTCTGGCTGTAACGAAGAGCAAAATAGCAAGCTCCAAGAGAGATTTACTCCATTCCTAAACAAACCAATAATGACTCAGGTTCACAGGAACCCTTGCCTGTGCATCACCACACACTTTCTTCCAGCTCAGTGAATGGTGAAAAGGAAAACAAGTTGGCGTTCTGGTTCTGCCCTTTAATATTGTATGACCTCAGGTAAATATTTAACATATCTGAACTTCATTGTTTTTCCCATATAAAATGGAACTAATAGCATGTACCCTTCTACCTCCCAAGAATGAAGTGTGGATCAAGTAACATAATATACACAAAAGAGCTTTGTAAAATGTGAAGGTCTCTGTAAAAGTTGGTTATTGTTACAATATTAATGTTGTAACCTGAGTTTCCCTAGGCGTCCTCAGACTGTGGAAGATGTAATGACATAGGAATGACATTAATTTAAGTTGTTATAGATGGTGCTTGCTCCTGCCTGCTCGCTCAGGATCTCAGCTCCTGAATTATTCTCCTGAGGCCTTACCAGAGCTCTCTAGCCGGTCCAGTCCTCATCCTTGGCTGCACAGCCTCTGTTGTGCTCCATCCTGGAGGCTGCAGCTGTGGCTTCTCCAGATTCGACCCAATGCCTTCCCAGAGCACTGCAGTCCTGTCACCGCCTCCATCATGTCCTCTCAGCCACTGCATCGTCCCAGGCACCGCAGCCACTTTCTGCTGGGCATTTCCACAGCAGCCCACACAAGAAGAGAGGACCCACTCCAGGTCTACGGTAGCAATTCTCATCCCCAGCTGTACACTACCTTCTCCTGGAAAGATTTTAAAATATCAATGCCCGGTCCCTCCCTCACCTGACTAGTGGAAACCAAATCCCTGCATCGGAGCCCAGGATCGGGATTTTTAAAAACATATAAGTGATTCCGACGGGAGTGAGTGTCGAGGGCCATCTGAGGGATGGGGGAGCATCCATCTCTCCCCTGCCAAGTTTCACCTGTTAGAAGCACCACAAAAACTGCTGCACGTGGACCCTGCCAGAGCAGCTGCAGAAATGCTAGATTCAATCTCTCTCTTTTCCAGTCTGCGGTAATTTCATCCACTCCTTTAGGCAAATGCAGTATTTGTATACTGTGTTTTCATATTACTTTATAATCATATTTTATAATGTGGCATAAGTAAATACATATATGTTAATTGTGCACATTCAAAATATTTTACTTATAGGGATATGGAAGCATATTTTGTGGAAGACTTATCTCTTTGGAATTTATGGCATTCCATAGTTACTTAATATAAAATTGACTTAATTTTTTCTAATCTGAAAAAGTGTCCACAACTCGTTTATTGAATGGTCTCATATATAAGCCACTAAAACTCACAAAGGGGTTGAAGTTTCTAGATATTAAAATTACCAATGAAAGCCCAAAGTTTAAAAGTGTTCTTTTGTTGTTGTTTTTGCTTTTGTCAAATTGGTCTCCTGATTCTAAGACCAAAAATATTTTAAAATATATATATATATTAATATTACATGCATTTAGAAAATAAAGAAAAATTTGCCTGTGAGATGAAGAAACTTCAAAATTACAGAGACCTTCTCAGATGTTTTTCAATCTGGTAGTAAAATCCAAATCTGTGTTTTAGCTAAGTGGAAGGCTCCAACCACAAACCTTTTTTTCCTTTCAGGATAACTTGGTAAACAGCATGCTCCTTAATTAAGCAACATCAAAACACACATCTAAGTGACTCATCTCTACTACATTGCTGAAGGATTGAAAAAGGCTATAATTACTAATACAAGTTTCCTGCAAAAGCTTTATACACACAAGCACGCACGCATCCCCTTCCATTCTACGCATTATTTACCTTACTATACAAAATGAGTCATTAAAGCAGGCTGTCGTACACCTGAGTGGTTGTATTATAAAAACTTTGAATTTTATTGAAAGATGGGAAAAAAACATTTCCTGTGATTCTTGAGTCAAAACTCCCTTGGGCTGTGTCCTAGGACCTTTCAAAAGCAGCCCTGGACATCAAGAAGGGAAAACTTTGCCCACGTCAGAACCTCAGCTCCACTTTGTTCGGGAAGTGGTGACCAAAGTTTAGTTCATTGGATCGCGTGGCCCGGAAGTGCTGTGCCAGCCCAGGTCTCCTGTGAATCTGTTTAATGCAGTTGCTGTGTTTTAGTGCAAAGATGTGGAGACCTCTCAGTAACTTTGGAAACATTTAGCAAACTGTGTTAAGGCAAACTCCAGGCACTTCATTTATAACCTGTAAGAACTCCAGCCGTTTTCCTTTAGTTTATTTTTCTAGAAAATACATTTCTTCTATTAATTCTATGTCACAGGGAAAATAATTTTCTGTGAAACATACTCGTTAATTTTCTTTTATCTAAATATCTACTTAAAGTTAGTTGTCTAAACCCTTCAAGCAGCTCCTCATATTATAATGTCAAGTTCCTTTCTAGAATTAGCTAATAGGTCAGGAATGTAAACTTAATTTTGGTTGCTAAAAATTATTCGTTTTAGATCTTTCCAATCTTATAATTTCATTCTAAGTTTTTTCTTCTCACTCTATTTTTCTTGTCATCTTAGAAGCTTGACTTTTTGTTAAATTCCTTCTGTTTATGAACAATATATAGTAGATATTTTATTTCACACTGTAATCACCATAGCTAACAAAGTCACTCCAAATCTCTTTCATGTATGTACTCCCCTTTGATGAGAAAATATAACAAACCAAAAGTATCAAAAATTGTGCTTTCATTAAGCAGGTTAAAGTAATTTATTACCTAATGAAGAAGATAATTCTAAAAATTTTTAGTTATTTACATACATTCTGTTTCAGCCTGTCCCTATTTTTAAGTAGTTGAAATTTTTTTCAAGTGTAAATCCCATAAAAACCTCTATTTGGAAAGTCCATGAAAAAACAGGGGAGTGATTTTTTTTAATCCTCACTCAAGGACATTTTTTCATTGCTTTTAGAGAGAGAGGAAGGGAGAGAAGGAGAAAAACATTGATGGGACAGAAAAACACTGACTCGTTGCCTTCTCGTATGCACCCCGACTGGGGATAGAACCTGCAACCTGGGTATATGTTCTGACTAGGAATCAAACTTGAGGCCTTTCTTTCAACCTATGGGACAATGCTCCAACCAAATGAGCCACAGCCGCCAGGGCAGGAGAGGGACTTTTTTAAGGTTAGTCTAGGAACTGTTAACTTTCTTTACTGAATCTATTCCCTGAATTTCTTAACATGTAAGCAATATAATTAAGGGAGGGAAGAAGGGGGTAGGTATGGACTCAAACAAATGTTGCAAAGACATAATGATGTTCAATATTAAATAATCTGCAATAATTAATAACTAAGCAAAATTGGCAAGCATAGGCTAAGATAAAAGAAACAAAGATGAAAGAAGAAAAAGTGTCTTTCAACAGTTAAGTTTAAGTAGTAGAAGAAAAAGCAAAGTGACAAGCTTCACAAATATTCTTTTATTCATTGAGCTAGTTGTCTGTAGACAAAAAGTACTTGAAGCTATAATTTCATGTTCTTACTGATCCTTTCTTTATATGAAGAACATATGCACACATTATATAACAATATATAGTCTTGGAAACTCATGGAAATAATGTATATTAAAAGAAGAAATTTTAAGCAAATCATTTTTAAAGAGAAGAATTACCAAAACACACAGTAGGCTATTGTAAAGATATATGGAATGCCTTTTATTAAATAAATAAACAAGCTAAATAATTTCCAACAGTGTAGCTCAAAACTGCCATATTGATTACTTAAATTAGTAAGAGTAAGGTATAACCACAATGAGCATTTGACAAATTTAAATAAAAGAGCTCTTTTATCCATTTTTTCACCAGATGAAAGAATAACAAGAGAAAAAACACAAAATCAGAGCTGATTTAGGCAATGACAACAAAAAAAACCTGAAGAAAATGCAGAGAATCTACAAATATTTGAAGGATAATGGTGACAAATTACTTTTAGTCATTGTTACAAAGAATTTGTTTTCTTATGATAGATTTAGCTTCAAGCAGAAGAGGGAGCAGAAATCATCTTAGTTGAGCATCTACTAAGTTCTGCTATCCCGATTCAATCTCACAACAGTTTTGCAAAATAAGACCTGTCATCCCTATTGAACAAATAAAGAAAACAGTGCTTAGATGAGTCAACAGCTTATCCAAGGTTACATGCTAGGAAACAAGCAAGAGATCCAAATCCAAATCTCTCTGTCACTTCTAAATGTCACTTCTAAAGTTTTGACTTGTATTAGATAAAACTTAACAGATCTTGCAGGGTGCCAAAGGGCATGAGGGAGGGTTCTAAAGAATTTGGGTCTTAGATCATTGTTTTCTCTTTAAACAAAACAGTTTCATTTATTACTGTTTTGTAACAAGTAACATGAGTGAAATCTCAGGCACAGATTTTATTGCATGTGCCCTTTCAGTAAAAGTAAAGAAACAAACAAAACTCTCCTTGAAAAAGCTGAAAAACAATCTACTTACTACATGATGTTGACATTCAGTTTGGTTTCTTAAAAGTACTGAACTGAGAAAAATCCTGTGAGAGATGAAAAGTGTCCAATTTAACTCTTTCTCTGGAGATGTTAAAACTACCATTAGATGATTATATTTTGAGAGTAGAGTGCAGTCCCTTTTCTTCCTTGACATACAAGAAGAGAAGAGATTATTTCTCAGACATTTTCTAGAAGAAGAAGGATAAATGAAGGGCACACAAACCCTTGGTTACCATTGCTATTCAGTCACAGGGTCAGACCAGAGTCTCAGAATGTTTTTCAACAGAACACTTCCAGCAGTTCAACCAGACAATCATAGATGCATATAATATTTGATTTTGTTTATACACTATCCTCTTCCATAACAACAAAGTAAGAAGCCTGGTTCTTGCCCTGGCTGGTGTGCCTCAGTTGATTGAGAGCCGGCCTATAAACCAAAGGGTCACCAGTTTGATTCCCAGTCAGGGTACATGCCTTGATTGCAGGCCAGGTCCCCAGTTGGGGGTGTGCAAGAGTCAACCACACATTGATGTTTCTCTCCCTCTCTTTCTCCCTCCCTTCCCCTCTCTCAAAAAATAAATCTTTGATAAAAAGAAGCCTGGTTCTTTGTAAAAGGAATAGATTAAATTTTAAAAAACTATAAATGAACTAACAACCAAAATAGAGACAGACTCATATATAGAGAGCATGGTGACAGCTCTGTGTGTGTGTGCGGGGGGGGCTGTTGGGGGGCGAGAGATCAAGCAAAAAAGTAGAAAAGAAGAACTTGTGAACATGGACAACAGTGTGCAATTATAGGGGGCAGGGGGTAGGTGGAGGTGGAAAAGGGTATAGAGAATAGACGGTGATGAAAAAATAAAATAAGAGTAAACAAAACTATAGAAGAGAAAATAATACACCCTGAAGAAATTTAACTTTACCTAGAATCAACATGGTAGTATGTTTTTTAAAGGCTTCAGCCTGAATTTTCAAAATAAAAAACATCTCAGTTCTGCCACTAAGGCTAGTGAAAACTACTAAAGTACCGACTTTGTACCATTTTATCCTTCTTCGTCACTACCTTTGACCCATAATCCTCCTCTTTTTTCCTTCTGCCCCTGTGTTTTTAATTGGTCTCCGTTGGGCCACTGAGCTCAAACTAAATGGGCAGAATAGAAGAAAGAATCTTTCTTTAGCCCTCCTGTCAACTCGCAGATGTATAACCCCTCTGGAATCACAAAACGCAGAGGTCCTTGCACTCCAAATCTCATGAGTGTAATCAGAACTGTTAGTGTGAGTGCCAATTCTAGGAGCAATGAAAAATCCAGGCATGATTTATGCTGGGAGCAGGAATTGTGAGGGAAACACACAGCTGTGCTCCCATCCATCCCCATTCCACTTCCACCTTCTCCGGGCTGAGGACACATCACACAGCAAGATCGGGCCAGAAGTGATAGGAACGGAGAGACTGAAGGAGAGAAGGCTGGGGGTGAGAAAAGGTGACAAACACTATTCTTTCCTCTCCTTTCACAAAAATAAGTAAGTAAGTAAATAAATAAATAATAAATCAGGTTGGAGTGTAAGGGTTGGCAGGAAGGTGGTGTGTGCTTTCGAAACAGCAATGGAAGGCCAAGATGGAAATGCTAGATATTGGCATGAGAGGCAATGGAGTCTTCGCGTTTTCTTCTTGCTCATTCAACACAGTTTATCATTAGGAGAAAAGTAGAGATTCAGGAGAATTATCCTCTGGAAATTGTCACTTGGGAAAGTCACAAGGTCCTGCAATAATAACAAAATATTATTGGTTGAAAACCATGAAGTTTGGCTTTTTGTTCCACCTTCATATCAACCTACTCTGTTCATACTATTCACTGTGGGAGCACCCCCCATTTCACGTGCTCCAGAGAGAAAAGAGAATCTGAGAGTTCTCACATTGGCTAGTAAGTAAATGCCCTGTAAGTAACACATGTTATGTCTGCTCACAACTCATGAGCCAAAAACAATCACCTAGTCCCCTAGTCCCACTCAGCCACAATGGAGATGGGAAGTGTGATTCCATGTGTCCAGAACAGAAGATAACAGGAAATATTGGGTGAACAGCACTAATAACCACCTCAACAGGACATCCTCATCTCTCAAAAACCTAAGCAAGTCTAATAGAATTCCACTGTAGACCACTGGAAAAAAAATTCTTAACATTGCTTCTGTTTGCATGTATGGATACAAAACAGAAGAGACACACAATGCAAATAATCTCCAAACTACCTAACTCCCACTTCTGGCACCTAGAGAACACATATATGGCAAAGACATAATGAACTCTCATTAAATTGACTGGTTTGGGCAAAATCCATATTGATTTAGTCAAAGGAATATATATATTTATATATATAAATTCAATATTATTTTTGAATAAACATAAGATCAAGTTAGAGCAATTACACTAAAGTTGGGAATAGACTTTCAAGGAGCTGAATGACTCGAATTTAACTCTCAGGTACAAAAGCATGAAAAGATAGCACCCATCCTGTAACGGAGACAGTGTGATGGCGCTGAAAGACACGGGGTGTATCAGGAGAGGTGGGAGACTGAATGTGTAGCGGAGACACTACATGATGAAGGACCTTGAATGCCAAGAGTCTGAAACTTTACCATGTAGGCAATGAAACACCAGGAAAGTTTGTTTAAATGTGACGTGATATGATCAGGTTTGTGTTTGTATGTTTATTTGTTTAACCACTGGTGGAAATGTGTGGGATAGATTAAAGAAATGAACACAGGAAGTAGAAAGCCTGATAAAGCAACCTGCAATAATTTAGGCAAAACAGAGTTGTAGGGAGTAGACCTAAGACAATGGCAGTGCAGCTAAAAAGAAAGGACATATATTTGCTACTTTTTCTATATAACAAACCACTCCAAAAGTTAGGGCTTAAAGCAACAACCATTGTTTAGCTCTTGGTTCTTACTGGGGGACGGGGGTAGTTTTGGCCCCTGCCACCACCATCAGGGGACATTTGACAGTGTGTGGAGACAGTTTTAGTTGTCGCACTCAGTGGCAGGGCTACTAGTATCAGTAAGTAGAGGCCCGGGTTGCTGTGCAACATCCAACAGTGCACAGGACAGCCTTTCAAGAATTATCCAGTTCAAAATGTTAATGGCGCTGAGGATGAGAAACCCTGAATTAGCTTATGATTCTGCAAGTCATCGATTTGAGCTAAGTTTAGCTGAGATTGGGCTGACCTGGTCCAGGCTCAACCGATCTCAGCTGGCTGGTTCATGCATCCGCGGTCAGCTGGTTGGTCAGCTGAGAGCTGGCTAATCTGAAGTGGCTCTACTGTGACAGCTGCTCTGTGATCCCTGTCTTTCTTATCCTCCAGCAGGTTGACCAGGAGTTGTTCGTGTGGTAGAGGCAGGGCTCTGAGAGATTAAGAAATGTGCAAAGCCTACTGAGGCCCAGTCTCAGATTGCACACACTGTAATGTCAGCCTCATTCTATGAGCCAAAGCAGGTGACAAGGTCAGCCCAGGTTCAAGAAATAGAGACTGTGCTTCTTGATGAGAGGACTACAAAGAACTGTTGCAGTATAACCACAGAGGTAGAGTGCATTTTTGCAATCTAACCACTTGGAATAGTTAGTAGATAAAATCAAAACAGTTGGTGGCTGCTGGTGAAAAAGAAAAGATAACAGACATTACAATTATATTGACCAGAGGTTCATGAATAACTGAATCCTGTTTTTGGCTACTTGTCTTTCTCTATGGTTCCCAGAGGAAAAGATAATCACAGAGAACAAAGCAAGATTATAATGACCCCTTTAATTTCTATCTGAGGATTTTGACTCAAAAGTCCAATAGAGAGGTCTTGGAATTGCCTGTTTCTAAGAGGAGTTCCTTTTACGAAACAAGTTCAACATTAAAATTCTACAATAAAAGATGAATGAAAGACCTCTGTCTAGTCCATCCAGAAATGTAAGGTTTTCTCCAACATGAAGAAAGGCCACACCTGTGGAGAGGGGCAAGAGCCAAGGAAGGAAAGGGAAGTGTGGAAGGGGAGGACAGGAGAGGAGACACGTGGCTGATATGGTAGGACTCCTTGGGAGTCTTCACTAGGCTGTTCAGGTGAAGAACACACTCTGAAAACACCTCCCCAACATGCACTTTCCTCACCAGGCCAAGGTCAAACGTTATGCTCCTGCACCTGATCAGTCTCTGGCAGCATTTCTTCCACAGGGAGTGCAGAGCATTGCCCTTCAACTTGATCCACTCTTCTGTAGAAAACAAGGAGAAGAAAGCTATTCAGCGTTAGCTTCCATCCCCTAATAGGTTGGAATTTATTTGATGTGGGACTGAGAGAAAGGAAAAAGCCAGGATGACTCACAATTCCCAGGCACCTGGGAATGCAAAGTTTTATTTGGATTGAATATAAATATCAGAGTTCTTCCGCATAGTTAGTAGAGGACGTTGTATGAATGAAGAAATTACCATTGGAGAGTGTAAAGTGAGAAGGTAAGAGCTGAGAGCAGAACCTTGGAAAATATCAACACTTAAGCAGCAAGTGGACAAAGAGAGGTTTACAGAGTAGGCTCAATAGACTGGCTGGAGATGTAAGTGGAAAATCAAGGAAGGGACAAGGTGGGGGGTAAGAGTAATCAGAAAGGTAAAAAATGGCCATGGCCAGCAGAGTGGAACGCAGCAGAGAGTAAAAGTGAGATTAAAGACTAAAATGAACATTGGCTTTGGCAATGAGCATGGCTAATCCAATAGTTTAGAAGTTAATGAAAAGCAAGATTAAGATTACAAGTAATTATTATTTTACTGAATAGAGATGGAGGAATGATGGAGTTATAGGAATACTAGTAATTAAGAGAGATTTTTATTTAATGAGATTTAGGTACATTTGCACACTGAGGGGAAGGAATCACTGAAAAGGTTGGAGATACGGAAAAAAGAGAAACATGATGGACTAACCTCTCAAAAGACACAGAATAAAATGTAGAAGATCATGTTAAAGAGGAGTCTCTTGTAAAGAAAGAGGGAATAGGACCTAGTAAGTGAAAGAGGTGAGGATTTGGGGGTTTTCAAGTTGGCCGCTGGTCTTTCCATCAGGCAGCGAGCAGCTGTCAGTTCCCTGCCCTGAAAGAGATGGGGAAGGTGAATGGGGTGCTGCGGACAGTGACGACTATAATGTTATACTCACACGTGCATTTTCCATTTTATAAAGATTGTGAGGAACTCAGTAAAAGAGTGGACTAAAAATTAACAAAAAATTAAAAGTATTGAAATGGAAGATAATCTAGCTATGTTTATCTTCAAATGTAGGAGATGAACAAGTCAGGAAACATACAAAAGCAGCATTGAAATGCACTTAGTCTACATTTATCGAATAACTATGCCAGGTCCTCCAAAGAATAAAGGACCATCTGTCACAGCCATTGAAAAGCTCATGATCTGACAAGGGAGAGAACCAAATTGTTCAGGGAAGCTGACTGTAATAGAGGTGCCCGTGGTGCTCTGGGAATAGAGAAGGAAGCATGGAGTGGAGGAAAAGAATCAAGGTCAGAGAAGAAGTCTGGAAACAAGCAGCATTTGACCTTGGACTTGAAGATAGCAAGCAGTTCATTAGGAGGTTGGGGTAGAGGTCAGAAAGGGCAACCTGAGAACTAGAATGAATGTGCAGAGGTGGAAAGAGAGCCTCAGGAAGCATCAAGTCCAACAGGCCAGCTGGGAGCCTTCATCCCTCTACCAGGTACCTAAACAATCCCTTTTCCCTTTTCAAGCTCCCCACCCCTCACATACGTTCTGGATTTTTAAAAACATGAGGCAGGACAGTCAGGTCTTGTCCCACCTCCACTATTTGTATAAATAAAATACTTGCCAATATTATCCCCTAGCCCTAAACTCTGGGCTGAGTAATCTGATGAATACGTTTCCACAGAGTCATAGGTAAATCGCTGCTCTGCATTTACCCCCTCATATAGGCCTTTGCATTCTATTTTCATACTTCTAGACACAAAGTCTTAGAAAAACTGGGGGCCCTGGGGAGAGAGCAAAGGGAAGGGGACGGGAAAAGATGTCTCTCGGCCTATGTCCTCAAATCGTATGTCGTGTCATTTACTCCACTTATACTTTGATGCTGGCCCCGAACAAGTGAGAAGGTTGCATTGCGTCTTGAATTTTAAAAAGTAGTATAATATATAATCCGCTCACCGCATTAGATCCAGTACAACCTTGGACAAATTGCTTTGAACCATTTCAGCAACGAGGCAGGGTTAAGCGGAAATGCTCCATCCTCCACGAAGGGAACCTCTAGGGAGCATGGGGCACTTAGAATTTTAAAAGTAAGTCAAGTTTGTACAGAGAAGATAGAATAAAAATATGGTTTCTAAAAAATTGGTTAAAAATGCTGAGTTCAATTTGAAGTGCTATTATTCTAATCTTTCTATTAAAAGATAAAACATGAAAGAAAATATTGTTTTTTAGCCTTAGCTTATGCATACGAATGTAATTTCTTCTTAAAGAACACAAACACTACTACAAATCTCAAAAATACCAAGCTTTGAAGTCCTCTTAGTTGGAAAAAAAAAAAAA
>CM052539.1:173012135-173185714 GCA_028533065.1 Trachops cirrhosus | reverse complement strand
CACAAAGTAAATAACTTTTCTGCAGAATCCATTGTCCTTATCAAGAGGGGCCAATCAAGATGATTAAATTCACAACTATTTCTTATCCCTAACATTTCTATGAAAAAGAAAAAAATGCTCAACATACACACACACAAATATTCTTTAAAGTCACATTAAAAATAAATAAGCTTGATAAGGAAAAAAATTCTCCTGGCATTGATCTCAAGTTCCTTGACAAAGAATATAACTGTATGAAAGTCTTGTTAATGCAGACTTTACTAAATTGGAATCATTCAGAAATAGACTGAATCAAAGTATATCTAGTTGTGTGAATTTATTAAAAAGTGATATCTCTAGGCATGGACGTGATTTTGAGACATGTCCATCTATGGGAATAGATAAAGTTCTAAGAAGCCTCAGGGAGCAGTGCCCTCACCACCACCTCTGCTCAGCTCCCTTCCCCATGGGCTCCAATGTCCACGGGCAAGAGTCTCAGGAGCACCCTGGATGAACTACCACAGGCTCCTACTTTTAAAGACCCTTCGAGAGGGCCACCTCCTCATTGAAAACTGCATTGACAGAGCCCTACAGCCCCTCACCTTTTCATTTAGTAACACGTGCCCATCCTGCCAGAACACTCTGTACCATCTAACCTTTCATCACTTACTCTGTTCCCGTTGTCCTTAGGTGTCCTTACTCTCCGACTTCCAGGACTTCTCTCTCTTCCTGGAACAGAAGGTGTTTCTTCTGGACTTAGGACACATCCACCTCTGCTCTTTCTTCCTGGAATGCCTTTCCTGCAGGTCATTACAGTGCCTGGTCCTTCTTATCATTCTTGTCTCATCGCCTGGTAAGGAATGCCTTCTCTGACCACTCTGTCCCAGCTTTCGTGTTTGCGGATATTTTTTACCATTTTTTATAACACTCATTTGTTTATAATACTCATTTTTTATAACACTCACTTGTTATCTCATTTGTTTGTTTAATTATTTATTTTCAGTCTCTTCTCCCCCTAATTCCCGCCATTACCATTAAAAATGTAAGCTCCTCTCTGCTTAGAACAGTGGGTGGAGCACTGTAAGAATTCAAAAACTACTCTTGGGATGAATGAATGAACGAAAACATGAATGGTCTTTCCACAGACCATTAGTTTCTTCAGGCAGGGGCCCTGCCACCTTGGTTTTTGTGTCCCTTGGATCTAACATTGTGAGTACAGAATGACACTCCAGGGGTTCAATAAATCACTGAATAAATGGTCTGTTACTGAAAATAAGCAATAAATAATTTTATTTTTATTACACACATGGGAAAATACTAAGCTTGAACATATTAATACCTGCTTAGAGTTGGTTACACAGTTTTAGAAAAGATTTAAAAAGGCAGGGGAGCTGCAGAAACTCTGAGATTTTGGGAGTGGCCTTGAGTCTTTTCAGTCTGTTTCAAATAAAAAGAGAGTAAGGGATTTACCCATGGTGTTTAAAAGTAATAATTTTAAAAAAACAAAGTCTATATTTTATTCTTTGGAACACTATAAGCTAAACTTCTTTCTTGAATCCACAGAAATTATGGCTCATATACAATGTAAGGTTCAGAAAACCTACTAAGTGTTTGATGCCAAAGCTGGAGGCTTCATGGAGAGTGGAGTGGTCAGCACAGAGCCCAGACCGGGCCTTGCGCCCTCTCCAGGGCCCAGAGAGAGGCCCTTCGGGGACAGAGATGCACCCCAGGGAAGGTGAATTCTCTAGTTATGGAAGTGACATTTTCCAAATCAAAGTTTGTGACATGCAGTCTGAGCAGGGACCTGAGCACAGGAGGTAAAATGCTTGAAGGTAAAGCCAGATTGGAAAGTCTAGCACCAACAGTTGCAATATTAATAAGGGAACAAGTTCTTGGATTCTTTCATATTCAGGTGAAATGTCTCACAAAACTTCTCATCTCCCCTAGCTCTAATTGATTCCATGTTCATGAAACGTTTTCAGTTTCTGAGATGTCTTAATACTAGTCAGAGGATCCTTGTATTTTGGATGCAAGGGTTCTACTATGTAGCAAATGTTATCTTAGAGATGGGTTAAAAACTTATCTCTTGTGAGTTGTATTAGTGCCAAATCACGGTCTTAGAAAAAGCCTTAGATAATTTTTAAGCTTCTTCTCAACTCTATGATTCAATTTTCCTGAATATAATGACCCCAGTATGAACTGATATAAACTAGTATGTGAGGTACAGGACAGAGGAATGGATCCCAGAATCTAATACCTAACATCTGAAGTCCTTCCTCAAAACATTGAAGCAGAGACTTCTAATTTCTTAATCCAAAATTCTGAGCTGGAGAAGTTAGATATATGGGTAATAGCCCCACTTTGGACCTCCAGCTTCTAGCAGTGTCACACTGCATGCCTAGAACACTGTCACCATCACCAGATCATCAAGGTACCTTCTTCCCTCCTTTTTACAGCCCTTAGAATCCACCCCCACCTTAGTGCCTCTCCTGAGCCGTGGGAGAGGAGGTAGCATCCTTCACCTGGGCTTCCCGTCTTAGGTAAATTACTTACCCATCCTAAACTTCAGTTTCTGCATCCATATGGTCTCAATATCCAAAAATGTTCTGTGCCCAATTTCTATTTGTTGGCATGTACTTGAAAATCTGTTAAACTAGTTTCAGCAAAATTGGCCGGTGGAAAAAATGGGTCATATTGATTATGTTTCCTAGGCTACATTAAAAGGCCTAGAAATCAGTCTCAAAGGGTCCATTGACATTTAACAGCAAAACTGGGAGAAAGTGGATCAAGTCCTCACATTTCTTTAATTACCTTCATCTCTTAATCAGGAAACCCCAAAATTGTCAGTCAGCTAAAAATGTTATATAATAACATTGATATAAATGTTATATCACATTTTATATATCTACATACCCATCAGAACATTGATATATATACATACATACACCTTGATGATCCAAGTGTGGTCCATGGGCCAACAGCACCAGCATCTCCCAGGAGCTTGTCGGAATGCAGAACCCTGAGCCACTCCTTCATCCAAATCTGCATTTTAAAAAGATCCCTAGGTGCTTCGTGTGTACCTTAAATTTGGTACAAGACTTGTCGAGAGCAGCGATCCTCAAAGTGGGCTCTCCAGAAGACCAGGGGCATCTGCGTCACCTGAAAACTCGTTACCAATGCAAAGCCATGGTCTCATTCTACACTTACGGAGTCCAAAATTTCAGGGTGCAGCCCTGTAATCTGTGTTTTAACAACCAACCAACCAGGTGAGCCTCATGTGCACTGCAGTTGAAGAATTTCTGCTTCTGGCCTTTTTCAGTTTGGATTGAAGAGAGCTAGCTTTTGACTGACGCTATTTTCATTCTAAAATTTTTAAGTGACTAAGAGAACCATGCATCTGTCTGGACAATTTAAAAAACATGTTCTAAGTCCACGAGTATTTTCCAAAGATTTATCCTCATGGTTTTATTTAAGTGCTAGTCAGAACTGACGAATGCGTATATTGAATACCATTTGCTAATTCATCTGGCATCTGGCAAAACCATATCACATTGATATGATGGATGAGCCTGCTTCTTTGGAATGAGAAAACTTCCACATGGAGGCACAGTAATTATTCCTGAAGGAATGAACATAATGTAAACTGTCATCATGGATACATTTTGTGGGCAAAGGATGCCTGCGGGGAAAGGCACCATTGTAAGCCTCTGTTCTCAGTGATGATGCTCTGCGGCCTTGCTCACACCCAAAGCCATTGTCAAGGCTGCTTAGACATTTCTGTCCTTTGTGGTTCTGGGCCTCATTTATCAAATGATGGAATATTTCAGACTTCTTCTTCCTAATGCATCTGAAATATTTTCCACTTTAAGACTTTTTTTCCCTTCAAAGGCAAGGTAGCCGTTAATGTCAAGAAACCAGAATGAACTGAACAAATACACTAGTATCTTCCACAAAGGTAACTTCGCCCAGATAAATTTAGACATGTATAAGGGAAGTTAAAATACAATTAGTTATTTTCAAAATTCGCCATTTCTCGAAATGCATACTAAAATATATCCTCAGATGAACACATAGATAGATGTATAAGAAAACCCACCACAGCAGAGTCAGTTGGAAACAAACAGATCTGTCCCTTGATAGGGGACAGTTACATGCAGTGACCAGCCAGAGCAAGTTCCCTGAGGGTGGACCTCTGCTGTGTGACTGCAATTAAGTCTCTAGCTTCCAGGTAGTGAGGAAAACCAGTGTGTTAGTCTGTTCAGGCTGCCGTTAACAACACACCACAGGCTAAGTGGCTAAAACAACAGAAGTTTGTTTGTTTTTGTTTCTCACAGTTTCGGAGGCTGGAAGTCCAAGATCAAGGTGTCAGTACATTTGGCTTCTTCTAAGGCCTCTCTCCTTGGCCTGCAGATCACAAGTCTTCCTGTGAGTCCTCATATGGCTTTTCCTCTGGAGGGAGAGCAAGCTCTGGTGTCCCTTTCTCTTCTTACAAGGACTTCAGTCAGATGGGCTTACGGTCCCACTGCAACTGATTTGATGTAATCACCTCTTTAAAGACGTTATCTCCATATGCAGGTACATCCTGAGGTCCTAGGGACTGGGGCTTTAACATATAAATTTTAGGGATGACACATTCAGCCCGTAACAACCAGTGTGCTTTAGAGAGTAGCTAGATTCCGACAGGGTTATTTACCAAACATTCAGAAGTATTTTAATTTTTTCCAAAATGGGTACAGATATACCAGTGAGTAGTGGCTGATTATTAGCCATGGGTGAGGACTCTGTGAAGATTTTAAGCACCTGTTCTGAAAAACCCCAAAGGTTTGGAGGACCCCCTTCAGGGACTTTCAGGGGTGAAGACGGGCTAAGTAGGTGGCCCTGAGACCGTTCCTGGAATTTAGTCACTTTACATCTGGTAGGCAAAACCGAATACCACGGTTATGGGCATGGAATTTAGGACCTGGCAGAGTTTACATTTCTGTTCCTCACCTGTAAATAAAGTGATAATGGTACCTATCTCTAAGATCATTATAAGCAATAAGGTAATGATGTAAAATGCTCAGTGTTCAGGCCCAAAGTAGGTGCTCAATAAACAAGACATTATTGTGCTTCTGCGTAAGCTCACTCCTCAAGAAAAACTTACCCACAAAAAAATGTATTTAAAAGCCCTGCAGTGAGTGATCCCTAAACTCACTTTTAGCTCAAAAACTGTGATTCTGATACTTGGCCATGAGTGACTCATAATAAGAGGAATGAAACTTTTAAATACTTTTATTACTTTCAAAATAAAATAAACTATATTTGCCTATGCTATGCAAATTCTATTTTTACCAGTCACATTGCTTGATTTCACCTATGTTTTTAAAAATAACATAGTCTTGTGTTTACCTGATAAACATTGTAACTTTTGATGTTCCACTACCTTTTCTGTGGTTATCATATTATTAAACCTACCATTTATGTGCTACAAATAAAATAAAATTATGGGTAACTATTAAAATAATGAAATGTGCATTTTAGGTACCAATATGGAATAAATATAAAGATATATTATTATTCAATGACAATAGCAAAATATACAGAGATATACACAACATGCTACCATGTATTTAAAAAATACCTTTTCGTATTGTTTACATTTTTGCCATATGCACATATTACCCTTAAAATAGTTTTAAATAAATTTAAGTGAGAACTTAATTTTTAAGGTTTTAAATAAATTTTTAACTGTAAAATATAACAGGAGAGAACAAATGCCCAAGATTCCATTTTCAAACACGTATCCCAATCAATGGCACCAGTAGCAGCTGCTGTTCATTTTTATTTGCTAAGAGAAAAGCAGCAGATAGAAGTGAAAAATAAACTATATGAAACTACACACACACAAAAAATCAAATTCCAGAAGGCTCTTAACTCTGTCGCCCTGCTGTAAGCTCCAGAATAGTTTCCCAGTGCTAAGGAACACGGTGACTAATGGAAAGAGCAAAAGATTTGGCATCAGACTGAGCTGGGCTCCCATTAGAGTCCTCTCACTTTCTCGCCGCCCTCTTGGAGGCATCTGTGTTCTGAATAATTCAAATGAATCCATGCTGCAGTCCTTGGATTAAATGTAAGTGTCTTAAAGATCTTACACAACTTCGGAACCTTCCCAAACAAGGGTGTTTTCAAACCGAATTGGATCTTTCCACAAAATACCAGGGGATACTGTGGCATCCAGAACCAATTGCACTCAGAGATCCACACGGCCTCTGAGATGTATGAGAAACGACATTGCATAACGGTCCAAATGAAAACTTAGGAAAATAGGCCAAAGAATCAAGAAGCATTAGGAATTCAACTTAGAACACGGCTCCCTAGTATGAAATCACTATGAATCATTCATTTGAAGCTGGCAAGAAATTTTAGACGTATTTCAAAAAATCATGTGGTTTTTCTCTTACAACATAAATTTGATCCTTGCACCAGCAAAACCAACAATTTAATACATTGAAGACTGTGTCTGAGAAAGAAAAACAGAATTGGCATGACTCGTTTCCTTTTCTTTTTACCTGAAACCAAGGTGTGAGTTTCTTGAGAAAGCAAAGCTTCAGTGAAACATAAACCCATGTACTTTCTGAAGGACTTGAGTGTTTGGAATTGCAGCGTATACTCTCTAGCTTTTACACGTGACATCTGCATCTTAATTGCCCTACTTTAACTGTGAGTAATAGAAGACTGAAAGGCAAATTAGGCCTGTATAGTGGTCTATTAACTTTCTCCTCCCCCTAAGGGGAAATTTATTAAATTCCCCTTATGTGTTCCAAGAAGGCAAACCTTGGAACCTGCCAGTGAGCTCGTAAGAGCCTCATGATGATCACGGAGTGAGTTTCCACCAGCTTTTATTGTTTCATTTATTCCAAACATAAACTTAAACCTGGCCGTCTAGCTTGCCCACCAGCACTGTCTGTCAGCTACCTATCATCAAATTTCATCTGTCATCCTTCTATCTCTGCCCCATAGAAACACACATGCGCACTCTCTATCACTTTCTCTTATTTGACACAAAGACTTGTAAAACTTCGAGTCGTTTTTCACATCTCCCCTCCTCTCAGAATCCCTTTCCTGACCCCACATCTAGGTTCAGGTGTTCCTCCAATGTGCTCTGTACTGCAATTGCTTGTTTGCCCATCTCTGCACCGACCTGCGGACAATATGACAGCCGGAGCTGTGTTTCTGTAACTGGTCACTGTATCCCTGGTCCCCGGCCAAGTATCTGGTATGTGCTGGGCACTCGATACATTTTTGTTAAATGAATGAATGAATAAGTGCATTAATCTAGTCCTTGGATGTTTGGAGATGTAAGGAAATATACTAAGTCAACCAATTCCTTGACCAGCCTCTATCAAAAAAGAAGTCATAAGTTTCCACAAGTAAAAAGAAAAATTCATCTGCGGGAATATGAAAACTTTCCCTCTGAGAACCTCTAGAATGAATAGTTTTTGTCCCCAGACCAAATATATATATTCAAGCTAATTCTATCTAAAAACATGTTTTCCATACTATTGAAAAATAATTTATGAGTAATATGATTAGAAAGTGTGTTTAAGAGTTAGGTGGAAGAAAACATCATCTTTTTTCAGCAACCATATATTTTCAGTATATACTCCTTTCACAAACAATAGGAAAAGTGCAGATTTTTTATTCCCGGTTTACTGGCTCTTCAATACATCATGCAGCTAACAGAAGAATATTAGAAAGAACCAAGCAAAAATTCAGAACTTAGAATTGCCACAAAGTAACAATCTTTGGTGTAAAAAAGCCAATCACAGAAGTTGGCTGCGACAAATGCGCACTGAAAAACATAGCTAAAATGCCATAAATTATGATTTAGCCTCCAGTACCAATTCTGAAAGTCAAAATATTATTTTACACCTCTGCATTTCACAGGATTACACAGCAAGGAACACGGGAGGCCATCGATTCCTGAAAACGAAGCAGATCTGCGGCGTACCTCCCAAGGTCTTTCCCTGGTTTCTGTTGTCGTTGGCAGCAAAGCCACTGTCAGATTCACACAATCTGAAACTGCTTGTGTCAGGCCTTTCTTCAGGGTGAAAATAATACTCAACGACGTTCAGCATGTGCTCACCACATCTGCACCCATTTTGGGTCAATCAGAAAAAAATAAAGAACTGCTGGGAAGAAATAAGCTCCCCATTCAAAAGTAAAACAGGGAAAGCCAGCTGCATACAAGGCCTACAGATTGTGCTGATGAGACCCACGGACGGGCAGAAAAAGCTGCTTCAGGAAAAGAAAACCTAACTTCTGAGCAGAAAAGCCTCAGAACATAGATGAACAAAAGTACTTGTTCTCTGTCAAAGCAATTCCTAGGAGTTCAGTGAAGGTATTTCCATTCAATCTCAAAAGAATTTTCCAAACAGTATTTCTTTCCCACATATACTGATTGATTAATAGACTGATTAAGCGACTGCCCTTACCTCATTACATATTTTTTATCATATATTTTATTGAAGAAAATACAGAGAAGCGCAAAGAAGCAAAGATGAAAAATCACTCATAATCCCGTCACTCAGTAATACCACTGTTACGTTGTACTTCCACTGATAGTTGGGACGTTACCCATACATAACTCCTCATGGCCATCAATAAATTATAGGGAAGGATTTTTTATTAAACTTTCTTAAATTTATGTCAATTCTTTCTGCAATCAAACCTCTACCTCAGTGAAAGTTTCTAATCAGCAAGATAAAACTCAGGACAGAATCTAGTGTGTTCAGTAATTGTTCAGCTGGTTTAATGGCTTACGTTTGTTCTATTTGCACTAGGTGAGCGATCTAAGGCACAATTACACTAGAATAACAATAGATCTCAACGTGTAGAGGGGTCTCAGTGCAACTGTTTCTCAAAGACATGAGGAAAAGAGATGAGTCCCAAGACATCTCTCAGGAGTCCAGATGATGAGCCATCCCAAGTCTGCAACTGATGAGCCTTCTTTGCTGTTTGCTCATGAGATCCAAGTTCCAGCCTTGATTTTGGCATGGACCAGGTACTTTTCTATTTCCCAAAGGCTACAGACAGCACTGTTAGCTGATTACCTCTCTAAGGGTGTCATTCATTAATGAAGAGATTGAGAAAGATAGTCCAGATGCATTGGTACAGAGTACTCCCGAGAGGAAATTAACTCTACTGCTGCCTCTTGCATCACAGGCATCTTATATACATTATTTCACATAGCCCTAACAGTAACTGTATAGGATATCGTTACAATTATTTGAGGAGAAAATGGAAATAGTGAGATTAAGTAACTGAAGATCACAGTGTTGGTATGTGATAGAAACAAGATTCAAAACCCCACGTCCATACTTTTCCCTCTTTGTCACCCTAGTTGGAGAGAACAAATCTTAAATGCACCTTTTTTTAGGTTGACAGATAAGAATGTTTTTACCTGTAAAGGGTATGTGTATGTGTGTGTATATATGCATCTGACAGTGACTCCAAAATTCTTAACATACTATGATACTAAACAGTCAAAATTGCTAGGGAGCTTTTAGCAAAACACACAAACCTCTTATCTTTATCCTCTTTATGTGAAAATATAACCTCTCCTCACATGATTTTAGTGAAGGTTACAAAGGAAAGAAAAGTGTGGGATATAATATATAAAGGATAATGCACTGTGAACATACAAAATATTATTGTCTACAAAGTCCTCACTGTCATAGTTGATTTTTTAAAAACTTTGCTAACAAATAAACATCGAGTGTAGTCTAAAACATTTATATTTCTTCTAAATTGTCTAGTGAGCATGCCTTTTAAATCCCTGTTCAGTCACTCAACCCACAGCTATTTACTGAATTCTTTCGTATCTCAGCCATGAGTATGTACAGATGCAAACCTTTCCTTCACTCTGGTGAGACTTCCACAAGTCATCTGTCTCTAATCCTATCTAGGAACAAAAGAAGAGCACTTCTAGCAGCTCGTGCTGTCATCAGTCAGTGCTGTGGGATGTGGAGTAGTGCCTACATGAATCTCTCCACTAGCTAAGCAGAAAATAGTTTTCTACATTCTCTTCCCTGGACCTCTGGGCGTGTAGAGGGAGAACAGACGTAACTGGTCTTGTCAGCAAAACTGTGTACTTAGCAGCATAAAGTAGTTACATGAGCTGAAAATTCTCTATGAGAGCTGATTTCCAACAATAACACTAATAAGTTTCCAGAATCAAAATCTTAACTCTATTGATTTATATAAAATGATATAAACTTATCATATAACTTCATAATTTATATAAAGATGATATACATGTATGATTTAACTTTATAATTTATGCAAAGATTTATATAAAGCTGAGCTTTATAAGCACTAACTGAGAGTTTCTTAAAAATTATCTATCATGATATGTACCGACCTTGTGAAACTGCTGGGAAAATCACAAGAAACAGAATTTTAGGGTAATTAGAAGCAGGTTTTGGAAAAATTATTACTTTAAAAAAGAAAAAGGTGGAGGTGAAGAAGGAGGTGTGGAAGGAGGTGAAGAAAGATGAGGAAGGCTGGTGCAAAGAGGGGAAATGGGGAAGGGAAGGGGGGATGAGAGGGGCGCAACACACTGTCGATACATCACCTACCCCACGCAAGGGCCCACATAAGGTACTTGGGAGGCTACAAAGATAAATACAATCTATACCTTCAACAAATTCAACAAATATTTACTAGTCTCAGAGAGAAGCAGCTAGTTTAATGTCACATCAGCTAGAAATAAATCTAAGATTCCCTTTATGAGAAATCAATCAGAAATGTGTTCCAAAGTATTTTGCTTATTTAAACCATTTTTAGAAGATAATATTTTCTTAAAGAAGTGATCTTGGCCTTTTCCTGACACAGATGACTGTAACCTGTGGCTAACCAGGTTGGCGTCAGATCTACCACACGAGAGACCCATTCCATCGTTGGGCCACAGGAACAGCGTTACATGGATGATTTAGGGACAGCAAGTTTCCAGAGGCTTTATGACCTTAGCATGGCATGGGGACAAGTAAAATATAGTTTGGGTCTCTTCACTTCTAAGCTTACTTATGTCACTAATTACCCTTGAGATAATTAAAGGAGATCATCCAGCACACTTTGTTATTGTTGTTTATTTATCCTGGTAAGTTTTTATTCAATGTATATACCTCAAATAAATGCACATACCATCTGAAAAATATTTCCCAAATAATTATATTTGAGAACAATATGAACATTTCTTTAGCTCTTCCTACCTTGAATATACAAATATGAACTGCTCAGTGGAACCGCTGAACACTTGGGTGGTCAAGAGCCAACTTTGTGAACGTGAAAGAGTAATGGCCTGATGCAAACGTCATTAACCTGCTCCTGCATCTTCTTGAGCATATCCAGAAACCTGCCCAGTAGGTTTCGAAACTTAAGTAGATCCATTGTTTTAAAGAATCGCTTCCATAAAACCAGCAGAGCAATATGAAAAGCAAAGCTGCTCCAGTGCGCTCGTTTCCAAATGAAGATACAGCTGTTCTGATGGAACAAACCTCAAGGATTTATGCCTTTATTCTGGCCAAGATTTATTAAAAATATGTTTTCAGTGCCACTGGGAATGAAAGTACTGAATATGTCTGAAAAAGACAATAACTAGTACTATAAATAATAAACAAAAGAGTAAAAAGTGCTAGGAAACACCTCGAATAATTTTCTGTAAATCAAAACAACACACAATTGCATTCATATGTATATTTTAAGTTGCTTCATAAAAAAGTTTTCCTCAAAAATTTCACGGTAGCTTTAATCAAATGCTACTTGTGTCTAACTGCAAGTTATGTGATGTCTGTTTATGTTTTTCTAAATATTTCAAAGGTTAAAACAAGGCAAAGATTACAAACTACTTATAATCCTCTTTATGCACAAAGAGAGAAGGAAGGCGAACCATTGCAAGAAATATTTCTGTCCATTAAAGAGCATTATTCATGCACACTATCAACAGTATTAAATAAGCAGAGGAAGCAGTTCTTGGCACAAGCCCTTCAATAGCAAGCTACATGACAACTGTAAATATTCTGAACAAATGAACCTTAGAGGAATAAGGAATGGGAGTGTGTGTCCCCTTGCCCAGGCTTCCACATGGACTCGACTTCCTTACGGAGGAGCTGGTTCCTCTTCTACTGGAGAAGACTCCCACCCAACAAACACCACAGACTTGCAGCCCAGGGAAACTCTGCAGCTGCTCCTTATCTAGAAATCTGAGCATCACACGTAGTCTCCCCGCCAGCTTGCTCCAGAAGAAAGAGCAAAAGTATTAAACACCAACATGGTCACAGCTGCTGCATGACCTATTTTTCCATCAGTTTTTATCACTTTAAATACAGATAGATGACCTTGTTTGGATGCTGCTGCTGCTGCTGATGATGATAGAAAAATGCTTTGTATGTATTTTATTATTTTATTCTCGAATGACTTTCTTACCACTTTATTTTAGCCCAGTTTAGTCAAAATATACTTACAAAGTATCTCTTTGTTCAGGCATCAGGAAAAGACATGGCCACTGCCGTATATTTTACAGACTACGGAGCAATGATTTCGAACCCCACACCGTCTGTGTGTGCAGATGACACTTCATGGGGACCATCGGGAGACACCAACCCTGTCAGAATGGAGACAGGGAACAGAGAAGATGGCATTATTAAACCTAGGACTTTAGAAGAGAAAGAAAGGGGCAGAGAAGAGCAGAGCACGTGTTGACGTACTTGTAAGTGTAAGGAACTTAGATTTAAACCATTAGTTGTGTCCAGATTATGAAATGAAAATCTCTAAACGTCAGGTTGTGGGATCCAGACTTTGTTTTACCTATAGTCAAGGGGTGTGTGAGGAATGCACGAAACAGACATTCACCATACACTTCCTTTATCGAGACTTCAATTTTTAGAGCACTCTAAAGTTGAAAAGGGTTTCCAGACTCAATTCCCACCTACGCATGGAGGCCTCCCCATACCAACAGGCCATTCTCAGAGGCCAGGAAGGTTTCCAGGAATTCACCCAAGTCTGGCAGATATATAAAGGCAGCAATGAAACTTTGGAAACACAAAATTCACTGGTACAGTGTGTTTGTGAATAGGAGTTTCTCCAGTTCCATAAGCGGCCCCTGAAGGTCTAAAGAATGTGTAGGACTTCACTCAAACTGTATTTAATAACAAGCTTGGACTGAGAGCAACCTGGAGGTTTCCTTTCTGCGTAACCAGGAGACAGGCCACACTCCCTCTTAGTTTGATAAGACGATCAGGATGTGGAAAATGAATCTTGGCAGAGTTATTGAGATAAATTCTCAAATGGAACTCAGATAAAGTACATGGAAACTTGTAACTGCATATCCTTTTGAGGAAAAATATGAATTTAAAAGGATCCAAAAAATTTTCAGGACCAGCCATTAGAGATTTTTTAAAATGAAAATTGAGAAACATTGTCTCTTAAGAGTATGATTTCTGAAAAAGACATCATTTAAATATAAAACTCTTTTGATAAGTGAGTAAGTTACTTCACTCTGCCTTGGAGTTTTAAAATCATGTCATGATAAAACATGTCATGATAAAAGAGCTAAACTTGAAAAGATCCCAGAGGAAGATTTCTTAATGCTGGGTTTACTTATTTTTCTTTGTTCCATGGCCCCAAAACATAACATTGTTACTATCATCTTTAATTATAATTTTTTAAATATTAACCATTAAATATCATAGTCACCCAAATAGCATATCAAAAATACTCAGCTTTGGGCAGGTAATGTGCCAAATGTTGCCGCCCTATTTGGAGAACCCTTACATTAAGGTTTTTAGTCTCTATTTTTACACTTGTTTCTGGGAGAATGCATAGTTAGTGCCTTGAAGTTAGTGTCAGACTTCAGGACAGAAACACCTGATTTCTGTCCTGGTTCTATCACTAAATACTGTGACATTGGACAATTTTTATACATCTTTAAGCTTTGTCTGAAAAAACAGAGTGCTAATAATGACTCGCTCATGAGCTCTCTGTAAGGATTTTATAAACAGAAATATGTAGTCTTTGGCCCAAGTTCTGACGCACAGTAAACACTCAATAAATGTGGCTGTTAAACTGAGATTTAGCACACATAAATGCTCCACATTAAGGACAGTTTGAGTTGGCCGAGCAGACTCTAGGTTGGCAGCGATGTGGCATTTAGCAGGCCCACTGTATGTCACAGACATATGTCTGTGCTGTCACGTATCTTTTGTCTGAATCACTGTATATCAAGAATCAAGCTGAGACTAGCTTTCTCTCTTTGTCTTGACCTCTTTCTTTCACTAGTTTGTACTTCCTTTTTTCTCCTTCTGAGAAAATACAATACCTGTTGTTGTTGAAAGAGAATCTACAGAGAAAAGAAGTGCAAATAAAGGGAGTGCCAGACTCTGCTCATCAGTGCTTCCAGGAATTTCGTTGCCCCTCACCATCGCCATACCCCAGCATTGCTCCAGAACAGTAAACCTACGCCAACTGTTACTACCAACCAATACTGTGTAAACACCTCATTCCACGGGCCTTTGTATTGATCTGCTAGGGCTTCCAGAACAAAATACCACAGACTAGTGCCTGAAATTTATATTCGAACAGTCTGAAGCCTGAGAAGTCCACGATCAAGGTGCAGTTGATCCGATTCCTGGTGAGAGCTCTCTTTCTGGCTTGGTGATGACTGCCTACTCATTGTGACCCTCTGTGGCCTTCCCCGCCCCTGCTGTGAGCAGGTAGAGAGAGAGGAGCGTTGGTCTCTCCCGTGTCTCTTCCTCTTTTTAAAAGGACACCCATCCTATCAGATTAGGGCCCACCCTTATGACCTCACTCAGCTTTAATTGCTTCCTAAAGGTCCTTTTTCCAACTATAGTCACATTGGGGGTTAGAGTAGCTCCACGTGAATTTTGAGGTAGGGTGGGACTCGGGGAGAGCACAATTCAGCCCAAAATGGGCCTGATTTTTCCCATTACCATTAAGACACATAAGCCCCTTTTCTCTTCCTGTATTGAGACATTTTCTTGTGGAGGGGAGGAGAAGCAAGAGAGGAAAAAGCTTATTGGAGGAAGAAAGAAGAGACGGTAGATATCTGAAGAGGTCCAAGTAATATATTTACTTTTTGCACCTTTTCACATGAAAGATCAGGATACTTTTTGGGAATTCAAAGCATAATACTGGTTTCTCATCTGCAACCTTTCCCTCTAATGAACTTGTGTAGCAGCTCCTTGTCTCTCCATAATACCTATCACCTCTTACGTGGCAAGACATAGTTTTTTACATGCCTCATTTTTTTTACTTAAAAATAGAAGTGTCCTTACAGAGAGATTTTGCTTCTAGTTGTCTGTATCTCATAGTAATTAACAGTATTTTCCAGAAAGTAATCTTTCATTTATTCAATATATTTTGGTGCAGTGCCTGCCATAAGTTAGGCCACCACTGCTTGATTAGAATTTCCTAATAAAGTAATTAATTAGCTTAAAAATAAAAAATATAAAATATATTTATAAAAAAGTGAAATTAAAAGATGTTGAAATGCTGAATATTATAATATTCTAGCCCAAACTTTTATATATTTACTTATAAAGTGCATTTAAAATTTATAATTTCTGCTATGTGTATGAGTTCAGAAATATTTTCTCTGAATTATATAGAAGTTTTACAAGTAAATATTATCAGTGATATTTGTCACAATGAGGGAAGAATTAAATTCAAATAGCCCATCACTATTCCTTGCACGTGTTCATTACCTAGCAAGTATTAGTACAGTTTATAGTAATTCTGCAAACCATTGGATAGCAGATTTCTGGAGAGCACGAACTGGTTTCTTTCTCTTAATGTAATTGGTCCTCGTGGCCTCAGAAGATGGTTTTGAATTTAGCAGTTGTTCAAAAAATATTTATAGAAGATAATAAAACAGAACTGAATGCATTGAAAATGTTGTTTAATATAGGATGCACTCTGAATAATTATTCTCACTTTTTTTAACAGATTGCCTTCTGAAAAGATGCTCAATCTCACTAATCATCAGAGAAATGAAAATGAAAAGCACAGTGAGATATTATCGCACACCTGTCTGAATGGTTGTTATCAATAAATCAACGAACAACAAGTGCTGGTGAGGATGTGAAGAAAAGGGATCCCTTGTGTACTGTTGGTGGGAATACAGATCTGTGTGGCCACTGTGGAAAACAGTACGGAGTTACCTCAAAAAATTAAAAATGAAATTGCCTTATGATCCAGCAAGTTCACTTCAGGGAATATATCCAAAAAAGCCTGAAACACTAATTCAAAAGAATATATGCGCTGCTAGGTTCATTGTAGCATTATTTCCAATAGCCAAGAAGTAGCCCACGTGCCCATCAGTAGATGATTGGATAAAAAAGCTGTGGCACCTTTACACAACAGAATGCTACTCAGCCATAAAAAAAAAGAAGGAATTCTTACCTTTTGCAACAGCACAGACCTGAAGAGTATTATGCTGAGTGAAAGTACTCAGAGAAAAAAAAATACTGTATGATTTCATTTATATGTGGAATCTAGTGAACAAAATAAACTAACAAACAAAATAGAAACAGATGCATAGACACAGAACAAACTGACAGCTGTCAGAGGGGAGGGGCGTTGGTGGGCTGGATGAAAGAAACTTCACAGACACAGACAATAATATGGTGATTTCCAGAGGTTGGGGGGATGGGGAGAAATAAGGAGGATAAAGGGGGATAAATGGTGATGGAAGGAGACTTGTCTTGAGGTGGGGAACATATCATGCAATATACAGACAATATATATAGTTTTATTAACCAATGTCACCCTAATAAATTGAATTTTTAAAGAATTGCCTTATTAGAATAACCCTAATGGCTCCAGTATGGTAGCCACTAGTAATGTATGTGTATTTAGTCCTTGGAATGTGGTCAGTGCAAACTGAGAGGTTCCTTAAGTGTCAAATATTCACTGAATTTCAAAAATTTAGTACACATAAAAGTAAAATATGTTATTAATGTGTTAAAATCTAGATTATATGTTGAAATAATATTTGTGACTTACTGGGTTAATAAAATATTATTAACATTAATTTCACATGTTTCTTTTTTAAATGAGCATGCTACAAAATTTTAAATCTTATAAGTTGCTGGCATTATATTTTCAATGTACAGCCCTAGCATAACCTCTTCCCAGACACAGGTTAGTTTTTTTTTTTGCCTAGAATTATACTGTACTAGCATGGTTACAATTACTATGACCTGCTAGCTTTCTTTTTTTAGTTCATTTGAGCCCAACTGATGATATGCCAGGAAGCAAGATCTCAAATGCTCTCTTGATCTGCTAAAGTTTGTAAACCTTATTTCTGCAGTAATCTTTAGCCACTTAAAAGCTTGCTCAGGGAAAAATAAATAAAAGAGATGGAATGCCTGATGTGGTACAAACAAAGTGTTTATTTTTTAGCACCTATTTAAAACACATTGTTGAATATTTTAGAAATTTACAATGTGACATGGAATGGTCTAATTACTGTCATGTGGCTTCTTGACAATTAGTTCTTTAAAATGTTCTCAGTTGTGAGCTAGATAAATTACATATGTTTGTGCTTTCGTGGCCTTTATACAGCATGAATAAATTAAAAGCCACATACTTTATAATAAGCCACTCTAAGAAAAAGAAATTTGGGCTCCTGGGACAGCAGCAACTTTGAGCACTTCAAAAAATAATGCCAAAAAAAAAATTATTATTTAGCGAGCCTTTAAATATTAGTTTAATAAAGTGATACTCACATAATTGGCATTTTAAAGTTGGTGCAAGAACTTGGGTGACCTGAAATTAGAATTGTGTATATTTGTTTATTAAAGATGACAACTTTTAAAACTCTGTTTTGTCTCTTTACTAAATATATTTCCATATACGTTAGCTTTCTTTTTACCCCGATTACAATGCTCTGAAAACCCCTGACATCAGTTAACCCCAATCATTAGAGAAGTAATCACATTTAAGCAGTTCACAGTACCTTTTTCTGTGGAATGCAAGTCATTTTCTTCCACCATCAGTGCTGATAGGTCACCTAGTCCAATTAAATGTAGTAACGGAACCCTGGCTGGTGTGGCTCTGTGGGCTGAGTGTCATCCCGCAAACCGTGAGGTTGCGGGTTAAAGTCTGGTCAGGCCACGTACCTGGGTTGTGGGCTGGATCCTCAGTTTGGGGCGTGAGAGAGAAACAATCTATGTTTCTCTCCGTATCTTTCTTCCTCCCTTCCCCTCTCTCAAAATAAATAAATAAAATCCTTGAAACAACTTTAATGTAATAATAAGGATGCCTTTCTAAATGGTAGAGTACCTTGTTTCCATAGAAATGCAGTGATATCTCTTCTTCTGTGTCATTTGAAAAGATTTAGCTAGAATGAGAACATATTCCATCACCATTCAAAATGGAAGTTAAGTCCGAGAAAAATGCAAGAGTGGAGATACTAGTGAGATGAAACAGCAAGTTCAGGGACCATTTACAAATAGAGAGATCTTAGAAGTATACAAGAAAAGAAGGCACACTTGTCTCTTTAAAAAGGGAATGAGAAAGTGTCACTTCTCAGAGATGTGTTTTTTAACCCTGGACAGCTGTGAGCAGTTTGTGAACTGCTCTGAAGTGTGGCGGATTCAACCCCTGGGTCTTAGCCCTGTGGATTGGGCACTGGTTTCTCAGACTGAACACACAAGAGGACAGTTCTGCCTCAAAGATGTTCTAGTTGTCACTGCAGTTCACAGAATATCAAAATGTCTCTACCATTCTTAAGAATTAAATGCACTACTCTAATAGGTACCCTGCATGCAGAAAAAAATTGGGCCAGCAAAAGCTGCCAAATAAAAATAGTTTTGAATCTTGACTAGACAATTGAATGTCACCTTAGGCAATTTATTTAACTCCTACGAACCTCAGTGTCTCCTTCTATAAAATAAAAGTAACGCACATAGAATTTAGGGAAATCGTACTACTTAAAGTTTCTGAACCATAAGAGGTCCTGAATATATGTTAGTATCTCTCCACAAAAGTAAACCATGGCAGTAAATACACTGATAAAACTTTACAATATTTGTAATTTGATACTAGAGCAATATAATAATCCAGAAACTTTCTAGGCTCCTGTTTTGCTCTGGGTTCCTTCAATGTCCATCAGACAAGAACTTGGGGCTGACTGGGCTATCCTTTGGCATCCATGTGACCCCTGAGGCACAGTCTTCCTCGAGACCCATCTTAAGCTGTCCTTAGACCTGGTCTTCTGCTTTGGTTTCTATTCTTAAATTTTTCTGACCTGGAATCCTGATTTCATTACCCACTCTCACCCTAAGTGACAGGGAAGCTACTGTCCCACATTTTCTTTCCCCCTGAGGGCCTGATCATTCCATGCACACGTAGAAGGATTGTCCAAATGACCTGATAACCAAGTACTGACAATAGCCAGGAGTCTCCATTGGACTTCAATCTCCTGGTGGAAACCCCTGGGAGCAAAGTGTGGCTTCAATCACAGATAAGTAAGACAAACAATTAGAAAGCCAGACTTTACCTTAACCACGTGTCTGGTACCAGTTCTGTTGTCCCAGGGCCCACCCTAGCTCCTACACCCTCCCTCTCTAATGAATAACCAGTCTTAAAAACGAAGCTCCAGAATATGTAACCAGAATACATACTATACTTACTTCAATTTTTATTACAATTCTAATCTTAAAGTTGACTGAATGAGATAGAATTGAAGTGAGACTATGTAAACTTTGGTAGACTATGCAAAGCATGTAACAACGAAGGCAGTAGTAGAGTTGTTTAGGATTTTTAAGGAAAGCAACTGTAATAACTTATTTGGAATCAAGAAGCCAAATGTAAACCTATTTCTCCTCTTCATTTTGGCTCCTCAGTTCTGAATTGTCTGAACCCTGCCTTTGAACAACTTAGGTTACTTGGATCTGTTCCATGTGGCACAAGGTTAACGGAGAGAATTTTCATCCCTTGAGCATAGCAGTGAAAAAAGTGCCTTCCTTTATAACTCTGTGTAACATGTCTAATAAATTTGCCAGTGGTGAGGAACGAGCTTGTGAGGGAAAATGATACCCATCTAATGCAATCTAGTGACATAGTACAAAGGCATAATTTTTGCTAATTTATGAGTTCAATGTTCTTTCTCTTTTCAGCCAGGAGAAACAGTCTCAACATAAGTTGAGTTTCTCCCATCCCAGCCTTTGAAAAGGAGCAGCAAAGTGTTGTGAGTGCTTTGCTATATGGTGTTATATGGAAATTGGATGTGCTGGTGAATCCAAGCATGGACATAAGCATTTCCTATATTCATATGTGACAAAATGAGGAAAAAGCACCTTGATGTATCTTGTACTTATGCTGGTTCTAACAGCCCTGAGAAATCTCTCAAAACTCCACAATTGATATTAAATATCTCCATTATCATTGGAGTTCTCATTGTTAAAGTGCCAAGAAAGAACAACTACATTGTAGTTTTGTTTGTGCTTTTAAAAAAAGGAGCATGTCTTTATCTTCATAACATATATGTTAATATTCCTAAAGTTACCCAAAAAGAACAAAGCCTGTTGCTGATTAAATACTGTCAACCCATAGTCATTGGCACTAATTCAACACAAATGGGAATCCCTAGTTCAGGCTGTGGGAAAGAAGGAATCCTTCAGTGCAAACAGCTCCATAATGTAACAGCACAGCTGTGGGACAGTGAGGCTGTGAGGCAGCCCTAGGATGAGGCAGCTCTGCTCTGCTCCGCTCCAGTCTGCCCCACCTGCTCTATTCCCCACCCATCTACTCCGGTCTACTCTGGTCTGGAGAGATGTCAATGGTTTCAGCTCCAGCTGGGAATATTTAATCTTCCGTCTTTCATAGAACGGGGAAAGTTTTCTCCCTAAGACAGAGGGAACTGGTGTATATAGAGAGAAGTCTCTGTCCCTGATCCCTAATCGATGTGTCCTCGTGCTCATGAGGACTCCAAATCCTCACAATTTGGTCTGAAAAAGCACTGTTTTGATTGGTCAGAATGGAGCGATTTTGATTGGCCAGTGAAGATATTGATGAGGGAGATATAATTGCGTAACTTCCATTGGATAGGAAAGTGTCAGTCCTCCTGGTTGTAATACAATCCCAGGAATACTTTTCTAAGGGCTGCCTTAGATGCAGCCAGGTAGTTCAGTGCAGACTATTGGCTGACATGCAGTTTGCATGAGAGACCCCTGTGTAGGAATGGCTGCTGGCCTCTGGTTTTTATTGTTGTTGATTTTAAATTTGATTCCCATTAACCACCAGGAACTCTTTTTCTTTCTTGGGGTCCACAATACCAAAGTTCCTGTTAATTAAAGCTTATGGAAGTGTGGGGAAGAAAAAACTTTCCTTTACCCTCAAGGCTCTTTTGGCTGGTCTAATAATCAAAGGAACATGAGACAGATTAGCAAGATAAAATGATCAAATTTAACTACACACATACGTATTGGAACCCCACACACATGAGAGACTCAGACACCACATACATGACAGGCTCAAAGACAGACAGGAAAAATGGGTATATGTGACATTCTGAGCTAGGAGAAAAGTAAGATGCTTTGGGGGTTTCAAAGGGTCACCTCAGGGAGATAAGAGGGACAGATGCTTAGTAACTAGAAGTTTGCTTTGCCCTATGTATAGGTGTAAAAAAGGTTATCTCTGATCATTCTTACTATAGGCAGGGCCCTTAATTCAAATTCTTCTAAGAAGAAGCAGAAGTTTCTTTTAAGCCCACAAGGTCTTGTTTGCCTTTAGTTCAAAAAGAGTCTGCATACTACTGAGGCACATCTTAGGGTGGCTTGTTCTGAACCCCCACAGAGGGTATGGGTAAGTGATAGGTGTACCATGCTCTATGAAAACAAAATACACAATTAAAAAGAGTTTGGGCTTTTTTTTTTATTTTGAAGTTTATTTGTTTTATTTTGCTTTAATTGTTTTTTATTGTATATGGTCCTCCATCTCAAGTCCCCCTTCACAATTTCTTTCAGAGTGAATTGTAAAAAATTTAGATACAGCTGGTTTGGGGGGTCAAAGAAGAGGGTAAAGCAAACTATGTTTTGTTTTACACTCATGATCCAAAACCTCAAAATTGTGGAATGACCCTGCAATTCCTTCTATATTACACTAGAACGTTGTCTCCCACCTCCCAAAGGAAAGCTTTTCAGATCTTCCCTTTCCATTTAGGCACTCCGCCTCGTCCTCCCCTCACTGTCAACTGCTGAGAACACCTCATGCATGAGGTACAGACATCTTCTGGGGAAAACTTCCCCACTCTTTCCAGCACCTCACCTTCAAACCCTCTGCCTGGACCCAGCCTCTCCTCTTCCTTCTCACCCCACCTCTTGTGAAAGACCAACTCCTCCACTCGTGCCTGCATTCCATGACCTCTCCTTCCAAAGATGCTGCTTCTCTGTGGTCCACCGCTTTCCTCTCACCATGAGCCTCTCCCTATCTGCCAGCTTCTTGTCCCCAGCGTAGGAACATGTTCTAGTATCTCTCACTGAAGTAAAAAACACAAAGCAATGTGCTCTCTTAGCCCTGTCTTCAAACCCTTCGTTCCTGCTCTCCTCTCACTCTCAGTTGCTGATAAGAAACTAGGTGGTAATCACTACGGCCCCACTCTATTCCTCTGCTCTCCTTCAGAGCTGAACTTTTCTCCCCATTCTCACCTCCTCCAGTCCCTTCCTGCTTCCTTCTGTCTGCTTACACACGCACTACTTCACTGAACCTGGTTAAAGTCACTTTAGATGTCTTTGTTGTCACTACAAATAATGCTCATAATAAAGTACTATTTTGGTCATATTTCCTCTGCTCCTGACCCAGGCTGTCTCAAGACAAAGGTCTCCCTGTTCTTTGAACATTCCCGGATTCTCCTGCTTCTTCCTTCAGCCTCTGCTGCTCTTCACTACAGGTACCTGCAGGTTTCTCTCTTTACTCCTCTGACTATACATTTCAAATGATTTGCACACCCCGTGCTCTCTTCGTCCCCCTAATGGTGCTTTGTTTTTCTTCTTCTTTTCCTCTTCTACCTGCCCCCCACCTCCTTTTCCCTCTGGTAATCACCGTACTGTTTGTTGTCTACGCCTATGATGGATTTTTTTGTTTGTTTGCTTAATCCCTTCACCTTTTTCAGCCAGTCTACCAACCCCCTACCCCTCTGACAACTGTCAGTTTGTTCTCTGTATCTATGCATCTGTTTCTATTTTGTTTGTTAGTTTATTTTGTTCATTAGATACCACACATAAGAGAAATCATACAGTACTTGTCTTTCTCTGGCTCGCTAATTTCACTTAGTATAATGTTCTCCAGGTTCATCCATGCTGTTGTAAAAGGTAAGATTTCCAGATTTCCTTCTTTTTTATCTCCAAGTAGTATTCCATCATGTAAATGTACCACAGTTTTTCTATCTACTAATCTACAGGCTGCTTCTTGGCTATTGTAAATAATAATATGATGAACATAGGGGTGCATATATTCTTTCAGATTAGTGTTTTAAGTTTCTTTGGATGTATTCCTAGAAGTGAAATTGCCGAGTCATAATGCAAATCCATTTCTAATTTTTTGAGGCAGCTCCACACTGCTTTCTATAGTAGCTGCACCAGTCTGCATTCCCACCAAGAGTACACAAGGGTTCCCTTTTCTCCACATCTTCACCATCACTTGCTGTTTGTTGATTGATTAGAGCCATTCTGACAAGTGTGAGATGATATCTCATTGTGGTTTTAATTTACTTTTTTCTGACGATTAGTGACATGGAGCATCTTTTCATGTCTATTGCCCATCTGTATGTCCTCTTTGGAAAAGTATCTATTTAGGTCCTTTGCCTATTTTTTAACTGAATTATTTATTTGGGGTTTTTTTTGGTGTTGAGTTTTATAAGTTCTTTATAAATTTTGGATATTAACCTTGTATCTGATATATCATTGGAAAATATATTCTCCCATTCAGTGGGTTGTCTTTTTATTTTGCTTTTTATTTCCTTTACTGTGTGAAAAGTATTTTTCTCCATAATTCATATCACCTGCTCATTATTTGCTGTCTGCCTTTTGGACAGAGATTTCTGTTCATGGTCAAATCCCTGCACCTAGTCCTGTACCTACCACACAGTGGACATGCAATAACCATGTGTTGAATAAAATAGGTCGTGTATACTCCTAAGGGCTTTGTGTGCACAATTCATTAAGTCCTTACAAATCCCTATTGAGGTAAGGACTACACTTACCCACATGTTAAGTGGGGACTCAGAGGCACCTGTCAGCTTCAAAGATCTCTCTTTGTCTTCCTCTCACTCATCTCAGCAGCACTGGATGCCCTCCAGATCCCCTCATCCTGGAAATGACATGTGTACAAGCTCGTTTTCATCTTACTCTTTGACCTCTCTAGCCTCCCTTGGTGAGTTTGTCATTCCCAGGAATACATTGATGAATCCCACCCTGTACCTCCTGCCACTGCATCTCCTGGAAACTTCATGCCTGATCTCACATTTCACAGAAATCTCAGTCCTAACATGTCCAGTGCAGTTGAAACATCTCTTACCTCAATAAATGGCTCTTCCATCTACCTAGATCTTCGAGCCAGATCCCCAGGAGCCAACTTGAGGTCCTCCTGTCTATCATCTGTTTGCTACCACATTTAATCATCTTTCTCTTCCCTCAGTTCCAGGACACCGTCATCGTGGGAACAAATTAACACACAACTTTTCAGTGAGCTTCTGCTTCTACTCCTTTGCCTCTAAACCATTCTCACTGCTGCAGGGAGACAGTGAGAGGTTTTCTTAAGATACAAGTTGCATTCTGTCACTCTTCAGCATGCAGCAAAAGCTTTCCAAGTAGCACAAAATTCAAACTCGGCATTCTTTGCCTTTGCTTTACAGAGCTCATTTAACATTGCAGTTGTTTATTTTCTTCTTATTTGTTTGTTTAGTTCTCCACTGAAATATAAATCCATGAGGGAAAGATGCTTTTCTCACCATTGAATACAGAGAACCTCTCCTTGTCTGTTCTTCATAGTGAGGGGCTCAATAAATTTTTCCTGATAGAATAATACAAAGCTTCAAAATACTATACTTAGGTAGGAAACACCTCCTACACATTTGAATTTAAAAGTTCAGACTGTACTTATTGGTCTGCTTTAACAACTAGCTGCACAGTTCCTGTTGTTAATGGGAAGACAGGCAAGCGTGTGTGAACTCACCCAGCCAGGGTAGCCTGTGTGGTACGTCACCTAGGACACTTTGTCCTGCCCAAATTGAGCACATTATTTTCTAACAGAAAAATATTGATTATCAGGGTTTGATTGTGTATTTCTTTACCAATATTTTGTACATATTATATCAATAAAAATCCCAAAAGACACATGAGGGCCAAGTTAGGGCCAAATATCAACACAGAGAGATAGCAAAACACCAAAAAGTGTGCAGCACACATGTACCAATAAATGTAGACATGCACATAATGTTGAGGAAAATTTACATTTGAATTAAATTCCAAATGTTGATCAACAGATTCAACTTCAGACCAGAAATTGTTTCCAAAAAAAGAATAATTGCAAAGAATAATATGGTTTACAAAATAGGGATTCACCACTGCTCAGAAATGGTGGTAAGTATGAAAGGAAGTGGGATGTTCATTGGATACTTATGTACACTCATCCACACAGGTAGCAATGTCATCTTTGAATAAATAGACTCTATCAGTCACTTTTTATTTGCAGGTAAGTACGGTTGGGTCCCTCACAAAATGCTAAAATCTGGTTTTTAAATTGTACCCCGATGTTATTCAAGCTTGATTTGTTTAGATTGCTTTTCCATTTTTAAAAACCACACTGTAAAGTAGAATGACACTTCCATTTTTTCTCCACAGTGGTGATTTCTTTCAAGAGTTATACATCACTACCGTCATAAAAACATACACATGGATCAGTGGGACAGAATAAAAAGCCCAGACATAATCCATGCTTATATTGACAATTAATCTATGACAAAGGAAGCAAAAATACACCATAGAGGAAAAACATTCTTTTCCATAAATGCTGCTAGGAAAACTGGACAGATACATGCAAAAAAAAAAAAAGAAAGAAAGAAAGAAAAAGAAACTAGGCCACTTTCTTACACCATATATAAGAATAAACTCAAATTGGATTAAAGACTTAAAACTCCTAGGAGAAAACATAGGCAGTAAGCTCTCTGACACTGCTCTTGGTAATATTTTTGTTGATATATCTCCTTCAGCAAGAGAAACAAAAGAAAAAATGAACAAATGAAATTATATCAAGCTAAAATGTGTTTGCAGAGCAAAGGAAATCATTATCAAAACAAAAAGAAAACCTATTGATTAGGAGAATATGTTTGGCAATGAAACATCCAGTAAGGGATTAATATTCCAAATTTATGAAGAATTCATATAATTCAACACCCAACAAATCCATTTTAAAAATGGGCAAGCAAGCTGAACAGGTATTTCTCCAAAAAGGACATGCAGATGGCCAATAGACATATGAAAAGATGCTCAATGTCACTAATCATCAGAGAGATACAAATTAAAACCACAATTAAATATCAACTCACACTTGTCAGAATGGCTATCATCAATAAATCAGTGAACAATAAGTGCTGGTGAAGATGTGCACAAAAGGGAACCCTAGTGCACTGTTGGTGGGAATGCAGACTGGTCCAGCCACTGTGGAAAACAGTATGGGAGTTCCTCAAGAAATTAAAAATGAAACTGCCTTATGACACAACAATTCCACTTCTGGGTATATATTCAAAGAAACTCAAAACACTAATTCAAAAATATGTATGCACCCTATGTTCATTGCAGTATTATTTATAGTAGCCAAGCTGTGGAAGCAACCCAAGTGCCCATCAATAGACAAGCGGATAAAAAAGCAGTGGTACAATACAATGGAATACTAGTTGGCATAAAAAATGAAATCTTCCCATTTACAACATTGTTGGACCCAGAGGATATTATGTTAAATGAAATAAGTCAGACAGAGAAGTCCAATACCATGTAATTTCACTTGTATGTGGAATCCAGAAAACGAAGTAAATGAGCAAACAAAACAGAAAAAGACTCATAGATACAGAAAAAGAACAAATTGTTACCAACTGAGAGAGCGGATGGGGGAGCTGGATGAAAAGGTGAAGGGATTTAGGAGTAAAGACTAGTAGCTATAAAACAGTCACAGGGATGTAAAATTCAGCATAAGAAATACAGTTAATAATATTGTAATAATTATGTGTGGCACAAGGTAGGTACTAGACTTAACTGAGGGATCACTTTGTAAATTACAGAAATATCTATCCACTATGCCATACACCTGAAACTAATATAGTGCTGAATAGCAAGTATAATAGAAAAAAATTTAAAAATCATAAAAAGTAATACATCACTGGGTCAGTCTGGATTGATGGACGATGATCCCAGCCTGAAAATTCTCTGAGGATAGTAGACATTACTTTCATGTTATGGTCCACAGTGGATTCTATTTCTTAATTTTTACTTGCTCACAAATTATTTCTCCTGACAAAGGCTATATTTAGCTGAACTATGTGATTTGATTTGCAGATCCCCCACCCACACACATATATTTAAGCAATTGTTTCAAACAAAGGTTCACTATCTTTGCTTTGTAAGGAAGGAAGGCAGAGGGTATAAGTGAAGTGGGTTTAGCTGTGTTTGCTTCTGCAAGAAGTTAAAAAGTTCCTTGCTTTGAATAGTTTAAGCACATTTTTGTTGGTTAAAATTAAACCTATCATCTGACTTTTGTGTCACACTCTCTTGTGGTGTAAATAGACAAAGCCCTTCAGAAAGCCACCCACACTGCGTAAAACTGCTTTGATAAGGTTCACTGCTCCTTTTGTTGCCGTTTCAGTGAAACGATTCCAAATGATGGGCATAAACTAAATACAACTCTGAAGCAATTAGAGAGTGCCCCCACGCTAATTGGAATAAAACTTCAGTGCAGCTGAGCGGAGACGCCGCGTTGAACCTGAAGTCAAGAGATGAGGCGGTCTGGACTTCGTCCTGCACTTGCTTGCCGAGTGACCCTGGGCACCGTGCCGAACTTTTCTAAGAAAAGCTTTTTGTGAAACTGGAGGGTTACAGTGAATAATCTTCATTCTTCCATGTAGCTATTTTTTAAATTAGTTATCAAGATGTGGTTTTAATTACATTTTCTTTTTACGTGTTGACGCGTTTTTGGGCCCTGGGTTTCAACATATACAGGGTCCAGCAGAAGGAAGGCCTGCTTGAGTATGTTTGGTAGGGTAATAATATGGGGGTAATAATTTCTAGTTTTAATTTGAACATTTCACCTAAAATGTCATATGGTGTGCTTGATTGAGTATGATATTGTCATGTTACAGAATTACATGCTTATGATTTCATAATAAATTTTTTTAATAAAAGGGGGTGTTATTGGTGCTGGACCCTACATATGTTTTAGTGAGCAGAAAAAGCATACATAAATTTTGGGTATTTTTTTACTTTCAATTTTATTCCATTTGTTACCCTCAATATTCCTAGACTAGTCTTAAATGTTCTATCACCCCAATTGTTGCTCTTTCTTATTAGATTATACTAGTTTTCAAGTCCTATTGTAACAAAATACCACAGTCTGGGTGACTTAAACAACAGAAACCTATATTCTCACAGTTGTGGGGGATGGAAGTTCCAAGATCACGGTGCCAGCAGTACTGGTTTCTTTTGAGGGCTCTCTCCTTGGCTTCCAGGTGCCTCCTTGCTGCCTCCTCGCACAGCCATCCACCTGTGCCCACAGCCATCCAGGTGTGCGCACATCCCCCTGGTGTCTTTCTGTGTGTCCAAATTTCATCACTGTATGAGGGCAGCAAGCAGACTGAATTAAGGTCCATCCTAACAGCCTCATTTTAGCGTAATCACTCTCTAAAGGCTCTATCTCCAAATACAGTCAAAAGCACTTGGGGTTAGGACTTCAACCTATGAATTTGCGGATGGACACAATTAAGCCCCTAAAATATATATTCTAAGTCTTCCTTACATCAATATATTATTTGCTGTTATTTTAAAATGTACTTTCAATTTAATAACACACAAATTCCTTTAAGCAGACTTGTAATAGGCATTTTAATTTTGATTACATGAATCAGTACCTATAGGACTTTATGAATCTTGCTAGCAAATATGCTACAGTGCAATATTTTCAGTTTCTTCTTCCTTCATTCTTATACTTGACAAAAATATGTATTATTAATTCACCAGTCATAAACCACCACCACAGAAATCCTAGTAACCTGTCTGGTACTACATCATTCTGTTTCCAAAAACTGCCTAGGAAAGATTTGTTAGATAAATGAATCAGGGTTTTGTGGCTTGTGGGAACCTAAAGACCAATAAAAACAGAGATAAGAAACTAGCAATCAAACTGTTGTTTTCCACGTAACACACAGTGACTATTGTTTGAAAATGGATGGCAATGGATGGTAAAGATGATGCTCCCTGGGACACGATCCTGTTGCCCTCACATGGGTAACAGTCTCGCTCTCTGGATTCAGCCCTGTCTCCTGCGCATAGATGTCTTTCCCACCAAGGCGAGTGGTGGTTATGAGGATGGGATTGTGAAGGCATTTTTTAGGCTCCCTGCAGAATCCGTTCACAGTTTTAGAATCTCTCTCAAGGGTTTTCCTGGACTCTCAGAGATCTTGGGAATGTTGCCAGAGTAAGCTGATCCACCTCTTGAGGGACCCAATCAACCTCATCACTAGCAAAAAGTAAAAACCTAGGCAAGCCCTAGGTTTTGCTGTGAAAATCAAATTGGGGAGCTCTCTGGAGTCCCACATGTAGGAGGCATTTAAGAAAAGTTAACTTGGACACAAAATCCTTAAGAAGTTGAGAAGTTCAAAAAACTATTGCTCACAGAGGTCTGGCTGTGTTTGGCTTAGAGAGGAAGCATTCTTGCGCTGGTCACTTTTACAAAGCGCAGACTCTCACTGCTTCGGCTCACTTCTTTCCACAGCCTCCGAAGGGCTAGAGCTCTTCCATGTCCATTTGACGGAGGATAAGGCTAAGGGGCCATGAGGCTAAGGATTACGTGTGCTAAGTTCAATCATAAAATGAGTAATTGAGGAAGCCACAAACTCAGTTTATTGACTTGGTCTCTTGCAATGGTTCCTCTACACACCCGCTTACATGGATGTCAAAGTAGAAAATGGATATGTTTTCTAACTAGATAAGATTCCCAAACTTATAATCACCTGTTCAGCAACTGGATTTCATTCTTCTCACTGGAACATTATTATCTAAACTACTAGAGCAGGTAATCTTATGCAATCTCATTAAGCCACCCTAGTCAGATATCAGGAAATTAGATTGTCCAAAAGATATGGGCAGATATTTTTAAATGAATATACTTAAAGATTTCTTAATTAAAATAAGAACAGAAAAAAGTAAGTGTCCATTCTCTCCTAGAAGTAGGAACACAAAATAAATGAATTAGAGAGTTGCTGAATGTATACAGGTCTATAAACTAGTGGAACATCTCCATGCACAGTGAGACTAATCAAATATATATATTGCCCTGACCTATGTGGCTTGGTTGGTTGGGCGTCATCCCATAAACCAAAAGGTGGCTGGTTCAATTCCCGGTCAGGGCACACACCTGAGTTGTGGGCTTAGCCCCAGTATGTAAAAATAAATAAAACATATTAAAATTTGTTAACCATCATCTCCTTAGCTCTTAGCCCAGTGCCTGGGAAACACAAAGAAGCCAACACTGTATCAGTTGAGATAAACTGAAGATCAGGATTTTCTCAATTCACAGCCTCTTCACTGGCTCCCTGCTCCCATCTTTGCCTTGCTGCAGTGTCTTGGCACCCAGCAGCCAAGTGATCCTTGAAAAGCATAAACCAGAGCACGTCATCACCATAGCTCTCCAGCGACTCCCACTCTCACTCAGCAAGAGCCACAGTCCTCGTAATGGTTTATCAGGCCTTCGAGGCTGGTTTTTCTCCCTCTCTCCAACTCAGAATTGATCTCATACTTTCAGCTCTGTTCGCACTTTTCTCTGCTCTTCCTTCAACGAGCTCACTATCTTATCAGCTAAGGGCCTCTGCCGCTGAGCACCTGCCCACCCGGAACTCTGCTCCTCTGCACGCCGCCACCGCTCAAATCCGTGGAAGTACGAAATTCAAGAACAACCTCTCCCCACTCCCTACTCACCTCCCTAATTTACTGTTCTCTCTACTAGTTATGAATTATTTACCTATTTAATTATTTATTGTGTTTACCATCTATTTTGCCTCACCCAAATGGAACTCCATGAGGGTAGGAATTTTTGTTTGTTTCTCTAGCACTAGGAACATAAGTAGCATTCAGTAAATACTTACCGAAAAAATTAAAGTAGTACAGGAAAATGTTTTGAAGTCAGTGAAATCAGTGTTTTTGTAGAATGTCAAAGAAAAAGTTAAAGGATTGTTAGCAAAGAGAATGACGAGAAAAAGTGTTTTCAGATTAAGCTGAAGAGTAAGTTTTAGGACTAAAGTCAAAGTGGAGCTTTATGGACAAAAGAGAAAAAGCAAAGGAGTGGGGAGAAGGGAAGAAAGAAGGAAGGAAAGCAGACATAATGTTGGCTGAACAGCCTGCTGGCTAAGACCCCTCTCTTCAAAGAATGTTGTCAAGGTCTCTTCCATGGAGCATTACTGCTCAGGGGCGAAGTCAACTAAGGTTGTTAGCTCCCAACATTCAAATCTGTCCCTGAATTTTATACCTTTAATATTTTGAGTTTCTCGATAAGGTTTTTATTTTGAAAAAAAAAAGGTTCAGATTAAAAATGATGAAAGAGTGAAACTACTGCAGTAAAGTGCATTACCCTGGGCTACTTCTGAGAGATGTTCGCTGAAGACTGCTGATGGAAAAGGTCAGAATCACAGAAGGTGGACTACAGATAATCTTGCAGCCAGGCTTCAAGTTCTGAGGACTCCTGGGAAAGAGGGCAGCGCCACCGCAAAGAACAAAGAACATACTGGTCTTCAGGGAATGGCCTCAGTGAGCTTAGAGGTGAGGTGGTCAGATGACAAGCAGGGACCGAGTGCCAAGAAAGTAAAACTCCCCCAGAGGCAGCCCAGCCCATTTATCTGGGGGAGTAAGTGTGCTGAACTGTGAATTTGCAACTTCAGAGGACACAGAGATAAGAACACAAAGGCATTCTTGGAAACGACTCAGAAAGCAGGAGTTGGGGCTCTGAGGAATGTGGTGGGAATATAAAGGCCGTGTGATTTTAGCATTGAGAACAGTGGTGTGCTTCCTCACTGAGCTCGACGTGCGGTGTTGGTTGTCACTGCTGGAAACTGAGGAGTGAGATTCCTTGTTCAACAGGAATTTGTGCCTGTGGTGGCCAGAGACACACTGATGGATCTGTGACAAGTGTGTATAGGAAGATGTAGATCATTAATACATGAATGCGGGGGAATTTATACCACACAGTCTCTTGGCTGTGAGTAGTTCAGTTTTATTTTTTTAGTTTTTATTAACTGTTTACATTTGCTTGGAGTCTTGGAATCATACCTTGCTACTGGACTTCCCTGATTCAGGCCTTCTTGATTTAGTGCTTAGACTATGAGAAAGAATCTCTGTTCTAACCTCTCAAAACCTCTTGTCTCTCTCCTCTCTTCTGTTCTATACAGTCATCAAGATGAACTTTCCAAAATACAGATTTGATCACATGTACACTCCCCAATGCCTGCAGTTTAAAATCTAAAGCTTTTATGGTTCTTTGTGGTTCTGATTTACCTTTCTGGTGCTGCCACTCACTCCTCTGCTAGTTCAGCCTGGAAGGACATTGGCTGATTCCTCCCCAACATCTCCACAGTTCTAACACAGACAGAGGACCAGACCCTTCTGGGCCTTTGCTCATACTAATTGCATTCCTGAATGTCCTTTCTTCTTTCTCTACCCTGAAAACTTCCACGAGTCTTTAAGGTCCAATGTAAATATCACTGTTTAAAGGATTTTTGCTTTAGGTTTCCTTCCACAGAATCACTTCGTACTGGGTTTATATTGCATTTTAACATCATTAAACTCATAGACAGCTTAAAGGCAACAGACTAAATTCATAAATGGCTTACTGTGCCAATTAAAGTAGGTGCGTTTTAAATATATCAACTTTTCTTATGCATCTCATGATCAGCTTATGATCAACCACTAGCCTAATTCTTATACACAATAGATGTTCAAAAAGGTTTATTGAGTGAGTAAATGTCATTTATCTTGGTATATTTTCACTTTTTACCAGCACAATCAAATGAGGGAAGACACAGTTTCTTGCCTTGTTTTCTGTTATCAATTTACTAATTTCTAGCAATCTGTTTATGCACGGTGAGTGCCACAGTGGAGAGATGATTCTGCTTTGCTTTTGCAGTGCCAGTGGACTCAGCTAAAGGAAAGAGGTAATAACCACTAATTCAGTTGATTGCTCATTATGTGTCAAGTCCTGTTCTAGGCTCAGGAGATTCAGTGAAGAGAAAAATGGACAATGCCTCTACTCTACAAGAACTTCAGTTCCACAAAGAAGAGACAAAATAAATGAATAAACAGAAAAACAAGATAACACTTAGTGACAAGAGAGAAAAGGACCATAAAATTGGGTGATGAGGTGTAGTCACTAATTAGGGATGGGCATTAACTACGTGATTACCACTCTGATGAGGTGAGACCTGAAAAAGAGCCAGTCATTTGACATCCGAGGGGACCATACAGTGTACCAGTTACCATATTATCTGCTTTCCATGTTTCTTCTACTTTTATATCTGATAACCTTCTTGGAGCAAAAGTCAAACTTGAGAAAAATGATTTTAGATAGGATTTCCTCTGAAAAGAAGCAAATACAGTGAGGTCTCTTAGTATGTTGCTGATATTAGCAAGACAATATTGCCCACTTTCAAGGGTTAATCTATTATATTAAGCTTTTCCTTATTTACAAGTTATATATTTTAAAAATTATTTTTATTTATTCAAAACTATGGTAGAAACTGTTATAACAAGTTTCATTATAATAGACTTCTAATAGATCAAATTAAAATGCCTGTTGATATAAATACCAATAAAGTTAAAATGTAGAGTTACATGAGGATATAGACTACTTAAATATTGTTAAATGTTTAAAGATAAAATAACAGACACTTCAATGTTAAAAAACAGCATTCATCTGCTAAGAATTGTTTCTTCTTAATTAAATCTTTATGTGTACTTTATTCAGATGCTGACAATCTGAGAAAACGGCAGGTTTTACACCCTCAAAAACCATCTTAACATATCATCTCAAAATGGCCCTTTTTATAAGGAGAAAAAAGGGTAAGTAAGCCAATTGGAGAAAGTTAATTAAATAAGAGTTTCAGTCCCACTTATTTTTATAAGGAAAAAAAAGGGTAGGTAAGCCATTTGGAAAAATGTTAGTGGGATAAGAGTTGCAGTCCCACAGGGATTTTCCTAGTACTTCTGTATCAAGGTTGTTCCCTCCTTGGAACACCACAATGGTTCAGATACCCTCTCCACCACTGGCAGATCCCTGGGGCACAAAGATTGAATCACTTGTTGATCTCCTGGAGTCCTATTGGTCCTGCAATCCACTTCCTGGAATAACAGCTTTCCACATGCATTAATCTCAAGTATATCAACTATAACTGAAGCTAAAGTCTGAAACTCTTTAAAAAAATCTTTATTTCTTGAGTTCCCCTATCCTTGGTAATAATAAATATCTTACCTTACATACAGAGACCTTGTTAGGGATAAGGACTAATGTTATAATTTTGATTTTAGAAGGAAGAGACTGGAAGCAATGTTTCTCTGGCCTTGCTCAGTCTGTCTCACTTAGAAGTGGTACAGAGAGCTTTGCTTATATTTTCATAATATATATCTGTAAAAGGTATCTCCTTGTTATTAACGAGAAAGTAAATAATTTGTGGGGTTTTCTGTTCATGTTTTTGAGACTTGTGATTAATTAGACTTTAGGAAGCTAAGAAGGGATATGAGTCGGTTGCATTGAGATTTTGGTAAGGTACAGATAAGGGAGACTTGGGAGTTTTATTTTTATTTTTAAACCAACCTCCTAGGGTCTTAATAAAATATGCAGCAGTCATTACTTAATGTATCTCTGCCTCTGTAGTCTTTCTTAATAAAGCTGGAAGAACTTTAAAGAGCATGTAATTTCCATTTTATCCCATGGGGTCTGCGTCCCTGGTCAGTTTGGAAATCAAGCCTAAAACAACAACCAAAGAAAGTTTGAATTTATATCCAGGATAACACACAGGTTTTATATTTCCTGACACAGTCAATCAATTAGAGGTGGCTGTCCAATGTTTTGTGTTGAGCAGAATGACAAAGTACGAGAGCTCAGTGGGAAAGAAACAGAATGGATTATTTATATTTACTGTGAACCCAGGCAGAGAATATGACAGCACTCACCATGCATTTGCTGACTCTGATGAAGACAAAGACAAGAGAGACAAATGATTGTTTTAGGGCATCATGATGAGAAAAAATAAAACGTCCTCTCCAAAAAGGGAGAAAACATAAAATATGTGTGTGCATAATGCTTCCAGAGTAAATCATTCATTCATTCAATAAATGTTTATTGAGTGCTTGTTTAATTTGTACAATAGTATAATTTACATGTTAAATATAATATAAATATATAATCATAAAACTAGTATACATTATGCTATATAAAAATAGTAAAATAATAAATGTTTGTTGAGTGCACCATTCCAGGGGCTAGAGATATAATAGGAAACAAAACAAATTTCCAACTCTCTTATATTCCGCGTGAGAAAAAGACCACTCAAAAAAAACGATTAAAATAAATGTTCTGTCTGGGAGTTCCACAGGCTAAAAATAAAAATAAAGCAAAAAAAAAAAGGAAGAGAGATTATTGGTCTACTATTTCCTATGGCTGTTTGGTGAAGACTCTCTGGGAAGGCCATCTGTGAGGAGAGCATGGAAAAAGCGAGCAGCAGAGCAGCGCAGATGTGCTGGGTGAACAGCCCTGCTCAGGGAGGAGGCAGTGCAGAGATCCTGCTGTGGAAGTGTCCTCGGTGAGTTTGAGGACTGGCAAGGAGTTCAGAGTGGCTAGACTAGAGAGAGCAATGGGGAGAGAGAAGGGGATGAGGTGAGAGAGGTTAATAGGGTACAGATGATGAAGCCACGCTTAGTAGGTCATTGTAAGAAAGTCATCTCTTATTCTGAATGAGAAAGTTTATCAGAGGAGAGTTTTTAGCAGACAAATCCCATAAATGACTTCATTGCTTGCTGGAAAACACCTGTGACAAGGGAAGGGGCAAAAATGGGAGAAACAGACCACTCAAGAGGTTGCTGCAATAATCCAGGCAAAATGATGGTAGCTTGAACCAGTTTAGCTGTGGAGAAGGTGACAAGAAGTGATCATATTTAGAATGATTTTTTTACATTCTTTTCTTTCATTTTTTTATTGTTGTTCAAGTTCAGTTGTCTCCATTTTCACCCCACTCCCCTCTCCGACTCCACCCATCCCTGTCTCTCACCTTTGAACCTACTCTCTTCGGCTTTGTCCATGGGTCCTTTATACATGTTCCTTGACAACCCTTCCCTATATATCCCCCCATTATCTCTCTCCCTTCTCCCCTCTGGTTACTGTCAGTTTGTTCTTTATTTCAATGTCTTTGGTTGTATTTTGCTTGCTTGTTTTGTTGATCAGGTTCCACTTATAGGTGAGATCATATGGTATTTGCCTTTCACCATCTGGCTTATTTCACTTAGCATAATGCTTGCTCTCCAGTTCCAGCCATGCTGTTGTGAAGGGTAGGAGCTCCTTCTTTCTTCCTGCTGTGAAGCATTCCATTGTGCAAATGATCCATAGTTTTTTTATCCATTCATTTACTGATGGGCACTTAGGTTGCTTCCAGCACTTGGCTATTGTAAATTGTGCTGCTATGAACATTGGGGTTCATAAGTTCTTTCGAATTGGTGTTTCAGGATCCTTAGGGTATAATCCCAGCAGTGGAATTGTTGGGTCAAGAGGAAGTTCTATTTTTAATTTTTTGAGGAAATTCTGTACTGTTTTTGACAGTGGCTGCACCAGTCTGCATTCCCACCAACGGTGTTCCCTTTCCTCCACAACTTCTCCAACACTTTTTGTTTGTTGATTTGTTTACGATGGCCATTATCGCTAGTGTGAAGTAGCATTTCATTATGGTTTCAATTTGCACCTCGCTGATGGCTAGTGATGCTGAGCATCTTTTCATATGTCTCTGGGTCCTCTGTATGTCCTCCTTAGAGAAGCCTCTGTTCAGGTCCTTTGCCCATTTTTTAATTGGGTCTTTTGTCTTCCTGGAGTGGACTCATGTGAGCTCTTTATATATTTAGGAGATCAAACCCTTGTCCAAGGTTTTATTTGCAAATATATTTTCCATTTGGTTGATTCTTTTTCCAACTTAATGCTATTTTCTTTAGCCATGAAGAAGCTTTTTTTTTTTGATGAGGTCCCATTTGTTCATTCTTTCCTTTATGTCCCTTGCTCTGGGGACATATCCGTGAAAATATTGCTGCATGGAATATCTGAGATGTTCCTGTCTATGTTCTCCTCTAGGACATTTATGGTGTCACAACTTATATTTAAGTCTTTTACCCACCTTGAATTTGTTTTTGCATGTGGTGTAAGTTGGTGATTGAGTTTCTTCTTTTTTTCATGAAGCTTTCCAGATCTCCCAACACCATTTGTGGAAAAGGCTATTTTTACTCCATTTTATGCTTCTGCCCCCTTTGCCAAATATTAATTGACCATACAGACTTGGATTTATTTCTGGGCTCTCTATTCTGTTCCATTGGTCTATGTTGTTATGACATACTGTTTTGATTACAGTCACCTTATAATATAGTTTGGTATCAGGTACTGTGATCCCTCCTACTTTGTTCTTTTTTCTCAAAATTGGTGCAGCTATTCAGGGTCATTTATGGTTCCATATAAATTTTTGAAATTGTTGTTCTATATCTGTGAAATACGTTATTGGTATTTTAATAGTAATTGAATAGAATCTATAAATTGCTTTGGGTATTATGGACATTTTGATGATGTTAATTCTTCCAATCCATGAACATGGTATATGCTTTCATTTATTTGTGTCTTCCTTAATTTTTTCTTCAGTGTTGTGTAGTTTTCTGAGTATAGTCTTTCACTTCCTTGGTAAGGTTTATTTCTAGGTACTTTATTTTTCTTGTTGCTATAGCAAATGGGATCTTTTTCCTGATTTCTGATTCAGATCTTTCATTGTTGGTGTATAAAAATGCCTTACATTTCTGAATATTGACTTTGGATCCTGCTGTTTTGCCAAATTGGCTTATTAGGTTTAGTAGTTTTTTGGCGGAATCTGTAGGATTTTCTATGTACACACACTATCATGTCATCTGCAAACAGTGACAGTATTACTTTCTCCTTTCCAATTTGGATGCCTTTTATTTCTCTTTCTTATCTGATCTCTGTGGCTGGGACTTCCAATACTATGGTGCATAGAAGTGGTAAAAGCAGACATCCTTGTCTTGTTCCTGATCTTAGTGGAAAAGATTTTAGTTTTTGCCCGTTGAGTATGATGTTTGCCGTAGGTTTCCTGTATACGGCCTTTATCATGTTGAGAAATATTCCCTTTACTCCCACTTTGCTGAGTGTTTTTATCATAAATGGGTGCTGTACCTTCTCAAATGCTTTTTCCACATCTATTCATATGATCATGTGATTTTTGTCTTTCCTTTTGTTTATGTGATGTATTACATTTATCGATTTGTGAATATTGTACCATCCTTGCATCCCTGGGATGAATCCCACTTTGTCATGATGTATGATCTTTTTAATGTATTGCTGGATAATGTTTGCCAATGTTTTGTTGAGGATTTTAGTGTCTATGTTCACCAGTAATATTGGCCTGTAGTTTTCTTTCTTTGTTGTGTCTTTATCTGGTTTTGGGATTAGGATGATGCTGGCTTCGTAAAAAGAGTTTGGGAGTCTTCCCCCTTCTTGGATGTTATGGAATAGTATGAGAAGGATAGGGGTTAGCTCTTCCTTAAATATTTTGTAAAATTCTCCTGTGAATCTATCCAGTGCAGGGCTTTTGTGTGCTGGGAGTTTTTTGATACTACTTCAATTTCATCAGCTGTTATTGGTCTGTTCAGGCTTTCTGCTACTTCCTCATTCAGTTTTAGGAGGTTATATTTTTCTAGGAATTTGTCCATTTCACACTGGTTTTCAAATTTCTTGGCATATGGTTGTTCTTAGTAATTTCTTACAATCCTTTGTATCTCTATGGTATTAGTCGTAATCTCTCCTCTTTCATTTCTGATTTTGTTTATTTGGGTCCTCTCTGTTTTTTTCTTGATGAGTCTGCTTAAAGGTTTGTCGACATTGTTTATCTTTTCAGAGAACCAGCTTCTGGATTTATTGATCCTTTGGATTGTTGTTTTAGTCTCTATGTGGTTTAATTCTGCTCTGATTTTGCTTATTTCTTTCCTCTACTTACTCTGGGCTTTGTTTGTTGTTATTCCTCTAGTTCTTGTAGATGTAGAGTCAGGTTGTTTATTTGAAATGTTTCTATCTTTTTTAAGTAGGCCTGTTTTTATGTTACTTCTTATTTCTCCCATGCTGCTTTTAAGATTCTCTCTTTGTCTTTAATACTTGGCAATTTAATTATGATGTATCTTGGAGTAGACCTCTTTGAGTTTATCTTGATTAGGACCCTGTGGGCTTCCTGAACTTGAGTGGCTTTTCCCCTTTCCAGGTTCCGGAAGTTTTCCGTCATTGTTTTCAAGCAGGGTTTCTATCCCTTGCTCCTTTACTTCTCCTTCCAGTATTCCTATGATTTCAATGTTGTTGAATTTCATGTTGTCTTGCAGTTCCCTTAAACTATCTTCATATTTTTTAGTCTTTTTTGTGCAGTTGCTCTACCTGGGTATTTCTTTCTACCTTGTCTTCCAGCTCATTAATTCAGTCCCCTGCTTCATCCAGCCTGCTTGTAATTCCTTCTAGTGTGTTTTTTTATTTCAGAAATTGTATTCTTCATTTGTTCCTGGCTCTTGTTTATACTTTCTATTTCCTTTTTCATACTGTTGTAGTTCTCACTGAGTTCCTTGTAGTCATCTGTGAGTTCCTTGAGCATCCTTATAAACATTTTTTTGAATTCTATATCTGATAGTTTGCTTGCCTCCATTTCAATCAGCTCTTTTAATGCGGAGTCTTCCATTCCTTTTGATTGCAGGTTCTTTCTTTGTCTCCCCATTTTAGGTGACTCTTTTGTTTGTTTCTATGGTTCCTGATGCTCTGCTTTGCTAACTGTCTGTGGGGTGAACCTCTATGGCAGGAGTTCTGTGGGATTCAGTGGTGTGGTCTCTTTGATCTCCTTGTCTGAATACTCTAGGGTTACCCTTTCTGCCATTTGTGTGGGCTCTCTTGTTGTATTTGGGTCTTACCTGTTGGTGGTTCCTTTGCTGGTGGATTCTTTTCTCCAGTGGGTTTACTGGTGTTCATAACTCCCACCTTATCTTGTATGTGACCAGGGTCAGGGCAAAGGTGAAATGGAATAAGACAGCAGGAGAGAATTCTGTGGAATTTAAAGTACCAACAAGTAGAGAACAGATAGGAGATCTTTTGGAGAAGTACAGTGAGAACCTTGATATTTCACCCAACTAGCCATTTTTTGTAAAAGGTGAAAAAGAGATAAGCCTTTTATTAGATGGGAGGAAGAATGTGAGCTGAATCCAGGAAACCAAGCACTTGTGCAAGTTTAGATGGTGAGATATTGTGACAACAAGGGATGGAAACTAGGCACAGTGTGTGAGAGAATAGAGTTAACCACAACAGTAATAGAGCTCAGGAAGATGGTGAAATGGGCCAAGACCAGGGAGAGATGCTGTGTAGGATTTACAATAACATGGAACTACACTTATCTACAATAATGCAGGGACAAGAATAATGTGACAAGAAATATATGATCTGAATAAAAAGAATAGAAAATAAAAGACCAAGAGTAGTGTGTTATTGGAATATGAGTGAAGTGAAGAAGAAAAATTAAAATACAATGTGAAAGGGAGAACAAAGAAAACCAAACAATGCAATTAAACAAACAAAACAGAGCAAACTAAACAGAAAGAAAAGTACAAAAAGAAAACAAAAAATAATAATAATAAAATAAAAAATAAAATACAAGTGCTATAGGACAGCAAAGTGAAATTTGTCTCAGTTTCCCAGTTGGAGTTAGCCTTCAGATCCCTCTCTGGGTCTGTCTTTGGTTCTTCGGTCCTTTCACAGCTCCAGGTCTTATTGTCTCATGCTTGGGGAAAAAAATCCTTCTGCTGACTTTAAACCCACAAAGCAAGTTCTGCTGGTCTTCCTGGATGCCGCAGGCAGAGGAGGGCTGGGCTTGGCTTTTTTCCTTTCCTGTGGTTTTGTGAGGATGGTGGCTAGGTCTGGGCCCAGCCTCCAGCCCAAGCCTCCAGCCCAAGCCCTCAAAGCTCTGCATGGCTCCCACTGTATATCTGTTCCGGGGGGGCAACTTTAATCCACCACTTTGTGCCACCTGTGAGATGCACTGATTAGGAACAACTCCCACCGCTCCTCCTCCCTCTTTGCTGGCCTGGGTGCTGCTCACTCTCAAAGTCCCTTCAGGGCAGTTTAGTTCTCCTATTAAAATAAGTCTCTCTGGGTACTGATAACTGTCTGAGTCCTTCCTGCTCTCCTCTGATCAGTCCGTGAGGCGTCCTTCCTCCTTCCTCTTCACTGGCCTGGCTACTGCGCGGGAGAGGTCCTTGCACACAGAAGCTGAGCACCATTTTTTTGAGTGAGTTTCCCTTGGTCATGGGCTGCAGTTCTTAACAAACTCCCAGCCTTTCACACAGTCCAACACTCTGACCTGTCTGGAGACCCTTTGGGTAGCGATCAGTCACGGCCCAATTCTTCTCCCATCTGCAGGTGTCTCCCTGCTCCCTGATTTCTCTGGTACTGTTGAGCCAGTGACCCGAGTCCAAGCTGGGGAACGCCCCCTGTTGTGTGTCTCCCAGTGCGTCATTATCCCCCTCGGCGACTTCAAACATCCAGGTGTCTCCTAGGCAGACTGACTTCCCTGGGAGGGGCAGGAGCTGCAAAGTTACAATTACTCTCCTACAAAGCTCCTACAGCAGCTGTGGTCTCCAGAACAGGGCCCGTGGACCTTCCTGTCTGCCTCCCAAACCTCCTTACTGTCCATTTGTAAGCGTCATCTGCAATCTTTGGTTTCCAAACTTCACATAAGCTGTGATTCCGTTTGCTGGTCACTCTGTCCTTCAGAAGATCAGCTAAGTGTCCCAGTTGGGTGCACAAGTGAGTTAAGCTCCCACCTACCTCGCTGCCATCTTCCAACCCCTGATTTTTTTTATATTGAAAAAAATTATTCAACTTACTTAAACGAAAAAAAATGTTCTGTTTCTCTTACTCCCCACCTACCCCCACCTCTCACAACCACCAAACCCTTCTCAGTATCTATGAACTTAGGTTTGTTTGTTTCTTTTTAGATTCCATATATGAGAGATTACATAGTATTTGTCTTTCTCTGTCCGACTTAGTTCACTTAGTATAATACCCTCAAGTTTCATCCATGCTGTTGAAAATGGCAAGATTTAATTCTTTTTATGGCTGAATAATATTCCATTATATATTTCATTATATTTGTATGTATATACAGTTCATTATATATGAATGGATACATACATACATATACATATATGTTATAATTATATATTAATATATACCATATAATGTTATATGTATGCTATAATTTCTTTATCTATTCATTCATCAATAGACACTTCAGTTTTTCCATTTCTTTGCTATGGTAAACATAAATGTGGCAATGAACATGGGAGTGCAGATTATCTTTTCTAACTAGTGTTTTTGTTTCCTTTGGGAAAATACACAGAAGTAGAATTGCTTGGTCATATACTAGTTCTATTTTAATTTTTTGAGGAATCCCTATACTATTCTCCAGCAGTTCTACCAATTCACACTCCCACCAGCAGGATGTATTGTGAAGGGAAGGCTGATGGAATTTGCTAAGAGGTTGGAGGTGCAATGTGAGTGAAGGAGGAGGGTCCAGAAAGACTCCAGCATTTATGGCCTGGGCAACTGGAGAAATGCATTTATCATGTATTAGGATGAGCAGATTGTGGGAGCAGCAGGTTTTCAGAAAAAAAATCAATAATTAGTGTTTGGACTTATTTTTTTTAGTTTTTAAATTCAACTCCATTCAACATTCATGAAAAATAAAATGCACCAATTTAAAGTGTTCAGTTTGATGAGTTTAGTCAAATGTATACAGTTGTATAACTACGACGGCAGTCAAGATATGAAATGTTTTCCATCAGCCCCAAATTCCACTTGTGCCCTGTCCCGGTCAGCTCTCCAGTCACTGTCCCTGTGGCTTCGGTTTGTCTCTTCTGGAGATCTATGTGCACACAGTGATATAGTATGTAATTGTTTGGACTTTGTTCACTCAGAGTAATTTTTTGTGTGATTTTATCCACGTTGTATGTATCAGTAGTTCATTTCTTTCTATTGCTATTGTTTGTCTTTCATTAATGAATTGTAAGAGTTCTTACTATATCTGGATATTACTCCTTGTCAGATATACACATAAGCAAATATTTTCCCCCAGTCTGTGGCTTACCTTTTCTTCTGAAGAACAATGTACATTGAAGAATAGAGCTTTTCATTTTGTTGAAGTCCATTTTATCAATTTTTTCTATAGTTTGTACTTTTTAAATGTCCAAAAAATATTGCCTACCCCAAGATTGCAAAAACTTTCTCCTATGTTTTCTTTAAGTTCTATAGTTTTAGCTTTCAAGTTTAGCTCTGTGATTTATTTCAAGTTAGTTTTTATATATGGTGTGCACTTTACTTTTTTCCAAGTGGATATTCAATTCTTCCAGCACCATTTGTTGAAAATAACTTACTTTCTCCATTGAATTATGTTGGCATCTTTTTCAAAATTCAATCGACCATAGCTGTGAGAGACTATTTTTAGACCCCTTATTCCGTTGAATTGATTTATGTGTATATTCTCATGGCAGTTCCACACTGTCTTGAGTATTACAGTTTTATACCAAGTCATGCTTTGTCCCTCCAAGTAGTGGTAGTGGCTTATTGTTGTTACTAATACCTGGGTTTCCTCCTCGTGCCTTGGTTGGCTTCTCAGCTTTTCTTCTCACTTGTGCTACTATTCAAATGCATTAAGCCCCTTTGTTGCAAATAGTTAAAGTGGTTTATGATTTCAAGTTAAATTTAACCAACATAAATTCTCACAAAATTTGTGGGTAGGTACTATAATTATTTCTACTTTACAGATGAAGAAATTGATGTACAGAGAAGTTAAGTCATTTGCCCATGTTTAAAGAGCTAGTGAGTGGTGAAGGCAAGTTTCAAGCCAGGTAATCAAGCTCCAGATCTTGGGCCTTTAGCACTCTGCTCTGCTGCTGGCAACATCATCATTGTAGATGATATTCAAACCTTGAACCTGAATAAAATCATACAGAATGGGATAGAAAGAAAAAAGGTCAGAAGACTGAATCAGGAGAACTGCAATGTTCAGACTTCTGAAAGATGAAAAAGTACCAACAAATGATACTGAAAAGAAGCAATGAATGACAGAGGATAACCATGAAAAAGAGTAAGCCCAGTGAAGGAAGTATTTCACAAGGAGGGAGTGATCAACTCCCTCAAATGCTGCTGGGAGTTAAGAAAGCTGAACACTGGGAAATGACCACTGAACTTAGCAACATAGACGGTTGATATTCTTGGTTAAGAACCATTGTGGTGGAGTTGCAGGGTAGCACTAGCCCAGTTAGCGTGGGCTCAAGGGAGAATGTGGGAGAGGAGATGGAGACAGCGAGTATACACAGCTCTTTAGCTGTGTTTGTTGTGGGGGAATGGGTTGTAGGTGGGGGTGATAATGGTGGGAGAGATGAAATCAGGTTTGTATGATGAAGACAGAAGTGGATAATCTAATGAAGAAGAAAATATTGATGATGCAAAAGTAGGGAGAGAAAATCAGAGAACCCCAATACTGGAGAAAGCACATGAGAATGGGGCCAGATCCAGCGTGTCAAGAGGAAGGGCCACCTGTGGGTAGAAGGAAAGACAACCCCTTCATAGCAGCAGAAGAATAAGCAGAAGGTGTGGGTCCAAGGTGGTCTGACAGATTTTGTAGGGAGAACATGTGGAAATTCTCTAAAGACAGCTTCTATTTTCTCGATGAAATAAGAAGATAGAAGTTATAGTGATTTTTCAAAAATGGAAAAGGTATCAAATGGGAGAGTGCAGAGTAAATAGACCAGAGAAATACAGTAGAACTGCCAGGTGGGGTAGCACCAGGGACCTGCTTGAGGTTAATGGTCATAAATTTAAAAAGAGATTCACTCAGTAGATACTGAAAAAGTATTTCTCATTTTTTTAAGTGGCCACTTTCATTCTAATAACATAGTTGGGAAAAGATAATAAGCTAGATCTTTCAATTTTTAGAAATGATTGGCCAAAGGAATCTTCATAAAACTTGCCAATTAAATTATTATATTGAAGGCAATTTTCTGACTCCGATCACTCCACTGTGGTTATGTAGAGAACTGCTTGTGTTTATAGAATCCATAGTGAAGTATTTGGGGGGGGAAAGAGACATAGGTCTGCAACTCTTAAATGGTTCAGAAACAAGAATAATGTGTAAGCATAAACTGGAATATACAAGTGGATATATACACACATATGTATATATACATCATATATATGTATATCATATATATGTGTATGTGTTTATACATATTTATACGCATATGAATATATGGAGAGAAACAGACATGGAAAACAAGAGCAGACAGACAGAGAGAGTGAGAAAGGATAGAGCAAATGTTAATATGTGGGTAAATCTGGGGAAAAGTATTCAGGATTTGTTTAGATTTTTCTTGAAACTTTTCTATAAGTTCAAAAGGGTATCGAAAAAAAGAGGACTGGCCAAGGATTCTTAGACCTATCTTTGAAATAAAATACATTTGAAAAATCACTAAAATCTTATATCTTATCTTGATTCTTCCACATAGACTTATAATGTCATAATTCAGAAATTTTAAGTAACTATTCAGATAAATGTTTGAGAAAAATGTCAAGGCAAGACTAATGCTTGTTTATTTTTAATCTGTGTCTCAAAGCATTAGGGGAAATCTGCCACTGAGTTATAAATTTCTATTATTAAGAAGGAATGTGGTTATACTCGTTGTTATGTAGGCCCCATCTGTACTTGCATTCTCTCCAGGACTGTGCAGTATAATGAAAAACATGATACTCAGCACAAAATTCCAACAACCATTGTTGATTCCTCTCACTCCCTTTCTATGTCTAGTACCTCAGAAAATGCTATTGATTTGATCTCTCAAATCCATTCTAAATCCCACACTTCATTCTGTCTCTATAATCATCACTCTTGGCCAACTCACCACCACCATTCCCCCGTAGACCTGCTTCTGCTATTGCCCGTCCCTTCAATACGTTTTCTACATAGCAACCAAGGTCATCTATTTAAAGTCAGTCATGTTTAAATGCTTTGTACATTCCAATGCACTGAGAATTTTACAGGTCCTTCCTATGTCCCCAAGCAACTCTCTTTCTCCTGTCCCTGTCATTCCGCATGCTCCAACCACACTGCATTTTCTATGGTTCCTGGAACAAGCCCAGTCTGTTCCCATATCAACCTTGGCTGGAATGTCCTTCTCCTTGATCTCGCACAGCTCTACATTTATTCAGCAAAATTTATGAATCATCTCCCATGAGCTGGCACTACTCAAGGCTTTGGGGTTAAAAGAGTGAAAGTGGCAGACACAGCCTTTTCACAAGGCTAGTGACATACTCAGGACTTGTACGTCTTCAAGTTAACATAAGTTGGCAGGTCCTCTCTTTAAAAAACTATACAACTATGCATACAGAATTAGACATGAAAGTCAATACTTATTTAGAAAAAGAGAAAACATTTCAACCACTTTCTGGGTCTTGGAGATTCAAGCACGTTTCTTCTGAGCTATCCTTCAGCAAATTACTAGACATGCCTACATGCTAAAGCTTTCTGGTTGCAGCCTTCACTTCACCCTAAACACGTCCCAGCATCCGGAAACTCCCAGCATTCACAGGGCCTCCGTGGGAAATTTGTCTTTAATTCTGCGAACAAGACCGATAGCATACAACAATGCTAAAAATTATTTTCAGAGAGGGCTAAGTACTACAAAAACATAAAGGTCGGCAATGTGATAGAGAGTGCATGGGCAGGCAGTGTTCAATACAGTAGAAGTGAAGATCTTAAACTTGATTCCAGAGTAAAGATCATACAAAAGCCACAAGCCCTTAACAGTCACAGGTTATTTCTACTGCAGCAAATTTTAAAAAGGGATTATGTGGAAGGATAGCAGAAGGCTACATTGCATTTATTGAAATACAAAGCTGTTTTATATCTTAAAAATCTATAAATTTAATTTTTAAAGAAAAGAAGGATTTTTGTCATAAATAAAGCCAATAAGAAAAAGCAATCAAGACACGCTATTGTCACTTTTAGCTTTGAAATGGTAGTTCAAAACACCTTACAGTGTATTGGGGGCATATTAACCTACCCAAAGCCCTTTAGGAAATTGTCTTCAAACTCTAGGGTCTCTGTAACACAGTGCCGCATCTTAGAGAAAGGAACTTAATAAACGAAGAGGGAGTTCAGTTTTAATAAAAGACAAAGATCTAGAAGTGAAGGAAAAGGAAAATGATATAAAAAACTTTACAGTCACAGGTAACACACCTTAAATGCCAGAGTCCCAGAGGCTGTGGATCGACCGAAGTGACTGAAACTATAGTCACTGTGAGGAAGAGAGAAAGGGAGGCTGTCAGTAGCATTGCTGTCTCAGATCCGGGATGAAGAGACGAAACCTCTTAAGTATTTCTATGTCTTTATTGAACCACTTTTCATTCTTGAAATTGAGCTCTGTAATTTTACAAGAACTCTACTTAGCTCTGAAAGTTTATTTTCACAAGAGTATTTCAGTTTGCGGGTGTAGAGAAATTAGTCAAATTGAGCTGGCTGTTTCATTGACCACGCTGGCTTCCTCAGTCACTGAGATCATGTACACAAACCCTCGGGGACACAGAGCTTCCCTCAGCTCCCCCTTTGGGTTCTCCTGTCAGGTAGGTTCACAGGAACTGATGCTGAGAATTTCTGTAATGGAATTCCTTCTCCCAGCCTGGTCTTTTTGCTTCCCCCAGCCAATCACTTTTTATTTTAAGTGTTACCGACCTATAGTTTTTTTTTAAACATTAATAGACAGAAACACAAATACATAATGAAAAGAAACTCTCTTCCTATTTTATTCGATGCCCCACACACACACAGTTAACCAATGAAAATTTTCTTATGGACACTGCAGGGAGTAGGAGAAAAACACAGACACACACACACGTGTTGCACAAATTGTATTATATACCAAAGAATCTTGAACCTTCACATTTGTCAATTTGAATAGTTGTTGGCAAATTACCTTTCAAAGAGGTTATGTATTTCCCTCTCAGTAATATACAAATCTCTATTTCTTCATGCCCTCCCCAGCGTTGAATGCTATTGAATCTTTTTAATTTTGTTAATCTGAAAATGAAAAAGATCACCATTTTTGCTTTTGTTGACTATTTAATTATGATTGAAAATGAGTATCTTTTCATGTTTTTTGCCACTTAGATTTCTTTTCTATTAAGCATTTACACTTCTGCACACTTTCCTACTATATTTCCTTTTACATAGCCATTTGTGCAAACCATTTGTAAATTTAGGAAAATCATCCTCTGTGGGTTATATCTGTTACAAATACTTTTCTATTCCCTAGGTCTGATGCCTAGATAACCTCGGTGATGACAACTGTTCATCGTCTTATTTCTTTAGTATGAGACACATATGCTTGCTTCTATGGATATAGAGTGATTTCTATTGTACCCTGGACATTGTGAAACTTGTATCATGTAGACTGTGGGTCGTATTATAATCCTCTAGAGAAACCAATATGGTTTAAATGATAAGCTTTGTCTCATTTCTGTGAGCTGTAATTCAAATCTCAGTTCAGTTTTCTAAACCTTTGCAAATATCTTTTAGGTCTGGCTCATTGATTTACAGTTCATGGATTGGTATGAGACATTTTTAAGTACTCCATTTCAGCCCAATTCTTTTTGAGTCTTTACTGGGTCTTTCCTGAATAAGCATTATTCCCGGGGTGGAGGGACATTTTTCCTGGGTTAAAGTTGAGACTTGTGTGTATGGTTCAAAGCTCAGTTCCATTTTGAAGATCTTGCCAAACATTGGTGAAGGTCAGAACTGTGCTGCGCGGGTCAGGAGCTGGGCTGAGACTGGTGCAGGGTCACATGGAGAATCACAAATCCTCTTTTCTGGTTTTCTCCTTTTCCAGGATTACCCCTTAACACAGTCTTCAGCTGCTGAAGGCCCTTTTTCCTGATTTCTGCAGGGCCTTCTCTTAGAGCAGATCCACAATGGAAAAATGAATTTATAAATAAATGGGAAACTTACCCCATGTAAATATTTCACTCAGTTTTTGTTCTCCTACCTATGGTCAAATCTATTTGTTTTTGCTACCTTTCAGAGTCCTTGAGTAGTTCAGGACATTTTTGTTTGTTGGCAAGTTGTTCAGAGTTTTTTCATTATAATCAGAAGAGATGGGCTGTAATGAGATTATTTCCTGAGAATTTTGCATTTGCTTAAAGATACCCTATTATGATGAACTTAGAGGACATTATGCTAAGTGAAATAAGTCAGTCAGAGAAAGACAAATAGCATATGATCTCACTTATAGGCGGAATCTAAAGAACAACAGAAACAGACAAAACAGAAGCAGACTCGTAGATACAGAGAACAGACTGATGGTTGCTAAAGGGGAGGAAGGCTGAGGGCCTGGGTGAAAAAGGCGAAGAGATTGCGGACAGATTGTTACAAAGTCGTCATGGGGATGAAAGTACAGCATAGAGAATAGAGTCAGTGATATTTTAATAACTATGTATGGTGCCAGAAGGGTACTGAAAATATCAGGGGATCACTTTATGTGATGTAAAGTATATGTTTGTACGAGTATTCTGTACACCTGAAATCAATCCAAAATAATATTGAATGTAAACTGTAATTGAAAAATTTCTTTTAATTTAAAAGGACAATTAAAAAATAATTAAATGAACAACCCGAATACAAAATGTTCAAAAACCTGGGCACCTCATCAAAGAAGACAAGCAAATGAAAAATTATGAAAAGATGCTTAGCGTTATATGTCAGTATGGAGTTGCAAATTTAAACAACAATGAGATACCACTACACACCTGTTAGAATGGTCACAATCCAAATCACCAACAATTGTGAGGATATGGAGCAACAGGAATTTTCATTCATTGCTGGTGGGGTTGCAAAGTAGTACAGCCACTTTGGAAAACAGTTAGGCAGTGTCTTAGAAAACTACACGGACCCTTATCAGACAATCCAGCCATCATGCTTTTTGGTAATTATCAAAAGGAGCTGAAAACCTATGTCTACACAAAAACCTGCACATGCATGTTTATAGAAGCTTTATTTATAATGCCTAAAACATGAAAAAACAAGAGTTTTTTTTCAGTAGGTGAATGAATACATTAACTCTGGCACATCCAGACAGTGTCATATTTTAAGCAATAAAGAGAAATGGACTAACAAGCCATGAAAACACATTAAACCTATATTATTATGTGAAGGATGCCAATCTGAAAAGGCCACATAGTGTATGATTCCAATGATACGACATTCTGAAAAAGGTGAAAAAATGGAGACATTAGAAAGATCAAAGGTTAGAGGGGAAAAGAGGAATGAATAGATGGAGTGCACAGGGATCTTTAAAGCAATAAATCATTAGTTATAATTTAAAATTTTTTACAAACTTTATTTATTTATTTATTTTTAGAGAGAGACAAAGGAAGGGGGAAAGAGAGGGAGAGAAACATCAGTGAGAGGTTACCTCACATGCATCCCCTACTGGGGACCTGGCCCACAACCCGGGCATGTGCCCTCACTGGGAATAGAACCAGCAACCCTTTGGTCTGCAGGCCGGCGCTCAATCCACTGAGCCACACCAGCCAGGGTTATAGTTTAAAATTTTTTAATAAAGATATCCTCTTATATCATAGCAAAGCTTGCATGAAATGTTTCATTAACTCTTCCTCAGAGCTCAGTAGAGAGTGCCTACCTGTAAAGTCAGAGAAAGTCTGAAGTTTGCAAGACATGACTTTTTTTATATCTACGTCCTTGCAGAAATTTTGTCCTTGAAATTCAGTAAATTCTTTAGAATATCCCCTGATAATGAGCACCCTGCATCATATTTTTCCTAGAACAGGATGGGCCTTTTAATCTGTAGTTTCAGTCATTTCTTCTTATAAAAATATTCATTATTCTATTTTTGAATACTTTTTTCTATTCCAGTGTTTCATTTGTCTTATTCGTAGATACTGAAGATCTCTGTGTGGAATTGTTTTTTGTTCTCTGTATCTACTACATGCCCTCTAAATGCTTTAATCTCTTTGTCTCTTTCATATCAAACCACTGTGATCATCCCAAACCTTTCCTCCATTTCAGAAACTCTGTTTTTAACAAGTCCATCCTATCCCCACTAATTCTAGTGCACTTATTAGTTCTGTATTAAACATGCTCAGTTTTTGTTCCTAGACCTCAAACGTCCCATTGCACCTCCTTCTCCTACTTTATTTTATTCTTTTATCTTTGTTGAATCTCCTTAATTTTTCTACAGTCAAATATATCATGGTGTGTGTAACGGGCTGAAGAGTGTCCCCTAAAAATCTACATTCACCTAGCCTTATTCAGAAATACGGTTTTTGCTGATGCATTTAAGATAAAAATTGAGATAAATTCATGTTGGATTAGAGTATATGCCCTAATTCCCATGACACTGCCCTCATAAGGGACAGAAAAGGACAAACAGAGAGACACAGAGGAGCACTGTAAAGATGTGTGCAGAGGTTGGAGTAATGTGTCCATCAGCCAAGGAATGTCGAGGACTTCTGGCAACCACTAGAAGCTAGGAGAGTTTCTCCTTCACGCTCCAGGAAGAATCAACCCTGCCAGTACTTGAGTTTGCATTCCTGGCTTCCTGATCTACGAGAGAATAAATTTATTATTTCAAAGCTACCCAGTTTGTGATATTTTGTTGTGGCAGCACTAGGAAACTAATACAGATTTTGTATTGGAAAGTGGGGTGCTACTGTAACAAATATCCAAAAATGTAGACGTGGCTTTGGAATTAGGAAATGAATAGAGGCTGGAAGAATTTGGGGGCACTTCATTAAAAAACCTAGACTGCCTTGAAGAGATGGCTGGTAGAAATATGAATGTTACAAGTGTTCTGGTGGGGGCTCAGAGAAGTGCGAGGAGCATGGTAGAGAAATTGTCTGTCATCTTAGAGAATATACATACATGACCATGAACAGAACGTTGGTAGAAATATGAAGATGAAAGGTGCTTCTAGTGAAGTATGAGAAATTTATTTATTTGTTTGATTGTTTGTTTTTGTTTGCCTTTGGAAGAGAAAAGAACAGAGTAGTCAATTCTGCTCTATTTATATTTCTACCTGAGCACAAACATTGGTTATGTGTGCATCTTTTCTTGTGCTGGCTTTTAAAAGAAATGAGAAGAAAAAGAAAAAATTCCTCCTCCCTTTTTCTGGCACTTGCCACTCCTTTTCCATCCTTCTGACAACCCTCCGCCCATCATTTTTGTTCTATTTCTTGTTTGTTTTACTAAAAGTCCACATTCCTGTTGATAATCACTGGTTTGCCCTTTCTCTTTTTCAGTAAAGTCTCATTACACACACACATACAAGCAGAACTTTTTTATAAGTGGTGAATTTGGATATTTAGCTCAGGACACTTCCGAGCAAAGTAGTGAAGGTTCACTCTGGGTTTTCCTTGCTAACTACAGCAAAATGTGAATGGGAAAAAAATAAATTGAGGAAGGAAGTATTAAACAAAAAGGAACCAGAAGCTGATGATTTGCAACATTTTCAGCCTTCTCTAGAGACAAAACCAAGGATTCTGGACCACTTGGTGCTGAAGGGATTAAGTGAGTAACTCATTGATCAAATCAACCATCATGAGGGAAGCCAAGGACAAAGATGGAGTTATCAAGGACTGATGTATGGTGGACTTGCTTGTCTGATGGCATCACGTGCTAAGAATTGCATGGGAGACCCAAAATGCTTTTGAGAATGTTATGCCCTATTGCCAGTCTGGACTGAAAGAGACAGAGATAGGACAAAATGAAGAAAGGCTATCAGACTTCAGGGGTCCTAAAAGAAAAAAAAGGCTAATAAATTTGTTTGGCTATAAATATGTGCTAACCTTTAAGTAAAGAGAAGAGTCATCCCAAGGGCAGAGCCACAGATGCAAAGGCAGAAGCCAGAGGGCAGGCCCCTGTTGCAGGTCCAGAGGACAAAGCACCGATCCTCAAAAGGATTATTCCCAGGCCCTGAGCCCAATGGAATGTGTCCTGCTGGGTTTCGGATTTGCTTGGATGCCTTTATTTCTTCTCATTTTTCTCTATGGGAATGAGAATGTCTATGCTATGTCTGCCTCATCATTTTATTCTAGAAGCAGGGAATTTGTATTTCTAGTTTCACATGTCTACATAGAGGGGAAATTGCCAAGGATTTCCAGAAATTACCGAAAGCTTTCCTCCAGAACTGTGAGAGAATACATTTCTGTTGTTCTAAGTCACCCAGTTTGTGGGAATTTGTCACGGCAGCCCCAGGACACTAATATAGTGTGGAATTTACTTTTGTTCTTTTATATAATAGATTTCATCTGTTGGAGTTTTTTTAATACTATGTTCCTTTCTTCAGTGATTTTACTGGAGTACTTTTTAAAGTAGCTTTTATGCCATTTCTTTTTGTCTTAATTATTATTCATTTGAACCGTTCTATCAAAATCTTTTTTTGGATCCTAAATAATTTTGGTACATTCTTCTTGTCTTCCTTCCATGTTTGCTAGCTTTTCATTCCTCAGAATTTTGGTATGAATACCTTCCTTCCCTAATTATGCACGAATGAGAAGGACTAACTCCAGCTAGAGACACCACAGAGAGAAGGCCTTCCCTATGTGCTTTTTCATATCATTTTGTTAGAAATTTCTATATAAGAAAGTAGGCTAAAGATTTCAATGAATACCTCACAAAAGAAGATATCCAAATGGTCCATGAACATATGGCTAAAATAAAAAAAGACTGAATTGGCAAGGATCTGAAATAATTAAAAATTTCATAGATTGCTGGTAGACCTTAGTTCAACCATCTTGCAAAATGGCTTGGCAACATCTGTCTACTAAGCCTGATCACCTATATACTCCATGACCCAGGAACTCAACTTCTAAATATATACCCAATAGAAAGGTACCCATGTGTTCACAAAAGAGGTATAAAACATGGTCCTGGCTGGTGTGGCTCAGTGGACTGAGCACCAGCCTGCAAACCAAAAGGTTGCCAGTTTGAGTCCTGGTCAGGGCACATGCCTGGGTTGTGGGCCAGGTTCCCACTTGGGGGCATACTAGAGGCAACCAATCCATGTTTCTCTTCACGAATTGCTGTTTCTCTCCCTTTCCTTCTCCTTCTTCCCCCACTCTCTAAAAATAAATTAATAAAATGTTTTTAAGAGACATATAAATATGTTCATAGCATTTCCAAACTGGAAACTGCTCCAATACCTCAACAATAAAATGGGAGAAATATATGTGATATGCTCACACAATGGAATACTATGCAGTAGGAAAAATTAACCAACTAAAACTACACACAGTAATAAGGATGGTTCTCCTAAGCCAAAAAGAGATTCTGTTTTAGATTGAATGTTCATGTCCCCCCAAAGTTCACATGTTGAAACTATTGTGACTACATCTGAAGATAATTAAGGTTATATGAGGTCATAAGAGTGGGACCACAATCCAGTACGATAAGTGTCTTTATAAGAAGAAAAACCGGAGAGGTAACTCATATTCTCTCTCTCTCTCCCTTTCTTTCTCTCTCCCTCACTCTCTCTCTCATGAAGGCACAGAAAAAAAAGATGGTCATCTGAAAACCAGGATAATATCTCTTACCAGATATGAAATTAGCTGGAAACTTTATCTTGGATTTTCTAGTATTGCAAGAAACTAAAGTTCTGTTGTTAAAGCCACCTCTTCTTTGGGATTGTTTTTTGTGGCAGCCCAAGCAGCCCAATACTAATCTATTGCATAATTCCTCCATTGATATATAGTTCAAAACAGGCAAAAAACCTAATCTATGGAATTATAAGTTACAATTGAAGTGGGTAATGACTACAAGAGAGGGCAGGAAGACCTCTGAGACACTAGAAAGTGTTCTGGTTTTTGATGTAATTGCATGGATGTCTTAACTTCGTGAAAATTACTTGTGATTTATGCACTTTTTCTAAATTTATGTTATACAAAAAAAATTGTTTTTTTAAATTGAGTGTCTTAGTTCACCCCTCCTAGTCAAGCCAGAGTTGGGAGTTGGGGTACTTTTGTTCTTATTTTTTAACATGAGGCTATTCTTCGAATGTAGCTCATTCTCCCTGATTCAGTGATTTCAAATAGAGAGTCCCAGATCTTCAGTTCCATTACTGTCTTCCACCAGCTGCCAACTCCTTCCCACTCAGATTTTTTGTTTGTTTTTAACTATAAAACATTGGTTGATAGAAAAAAATTGATTGAATTTCACCTGCAGTTCTCCAAGTGTCTCTTCCCTCTGATGATTTTACCTTATTTTCTCATTGGACATCCTTTATACTAGATCCCTCTGCACAAAAGACATTTAAGTGCTGCAGTTTTTCTTCTGGAAGGCAGCAGTTCTGTCCTATTTACTGTTCACTGAGAGGTCCCCATCACCAGCACCCCGGATAATGTCCGGTTCTAAATAAATGTTTGTGAATGAATACATGACTTAATGAATGGGAATGTAATATAGTGTGCTAATGTTAGAAAAAGAGAGAGAAAAAGCATCTCTTGGCCATTTCTTTACTTTTTAAGGCAGTTTGCCAGTATTGCACCAAAGCCCAAACTAAGTATTTAACTTACTAAGTTAGAAAAATTAAAACCCAAAAGGACAAAGTAATTTTTAAAATGACACCAGATTTGAATGAAAAATAAACAATAAGTTGACAAACAAAACTGTAACCTGACCCGGAAAATGCCACACCATGAACAAATATCTGTTAAGACTCGTCAGAAAAAGAGATTGAAAACAATTTCATATTGATGCATTTGAAAAATCTTAATATTTGCAAATAGAAAGTGTAATTTTCTAGTAAAACATCTACTTCCAAAACTACCCCAAGAAGAGGAAGAAAATGTGAACATGCCAATGCACTATTCCCCACCCCCACCAAAGAATACAGGCTCCAGGTGATTTTAAAACTCAGTTATTTAAATCCTCCGGGAATAAATCATTCTTTGCTTTTTAAGTGTTTTAAGATAATAGGAAAAGAAATATCACTTCCAAGTGTATTTTATGAGGTTGGCATATTGATACCAAAACCTGGCCAGAATGATATTAAAATAGTTAATACTTACAAAGAATTTTTTGTATAACAAGCACTATTGTAAGTCTACTAAGAATATAAATCCATTTAATTCTCACAAAATGCCTATGAGATAAATACTACTGCTATCACCTTTACAGATAAGTAAACTTAGACACAAAGAGGTTAAGTAGCTTCTCTAAGATCCCACAATTAGTAAATAGTGGAACGGAGATAGAATTCAGGTAACCTGGTTCTAGAAAACAAGCAATTAACTATTGCAATGCCTGCCTCACATAGAAAACAGAAACTATAGGCCTAACTCGTTGATGTAATTTTACATTTTTTTTATCCTCACCCAAGGAAATCTTTTTATTGCTTTTAGAGAGAGAGGAAGGGAGACAGAGAGAGACAGAAAGGAAGAGAGCGACATTGATGTGAGAGAGAAACATCAATCAGAGCCTTCTTGTATGCTCCCAACTAGGGATCGAACATGCAACCTTGGTATGTGCCCAGACCAGGAATCAAACCCATGACCTTTCAGTGTACAGGACAGTGCTTCAACCGAGGACCTAACTCATTTATGAGTGATGATGCCAGTATCTGAGATACATTATTAGCAAGTCTAACTTAAAAGTATATTAAATAATATGGGAAAAAATAAATGTACATCATGTCCCAAATAGGGTTTATTCAACAAAATCAAAGATAAATAGTATGAGTTATTTATATAATTTTTAAATTCTTAGTAAATTAAAATGTGTATATAGTCATTTCAATTAGAAAAAGAACAAAATATATCATATATATGTACATATATATGAAAAAGGCAAAAATTATCATCACTCATAGACAGTATAGTAGGCACAAAAAAAATTTTAATAATATGAGAATTCAGTAAAGAAATTGTTGAATAGATCTGGGCAACTAGACCCAGAGTCTCAGAGCAAAAGTTGTTAATCAATTGATCAGTTAATCACTCTCTTGTGTAATAAAGATGAGGATAGAAGGTGACCACAAATATATGCCACCTAATATTACTTTGGCCACTAAGTCATAGTGTTACGGAACAGGGGCCTGGCCCTGAGTGGGCCTGCCTAGGGCCAGCTGGTAGTGTGTAGGTTCTTGACTACATGTAGAAAAGATTTCACAGTGCTAGTCCAGGTAACTATGAGGATACATTTATTAAAGCTGAGGATAGAAAAATGAGGAAGGTCTTAGCATAGAAGAAGCAACAGGAGAGCCTAGTCTGGGTTGCTTTAGCACACTGAGAAGTGAGAGAAAAGGGGGCTTTGGGGACAGGTTCTGGGACAAACTGGCCACTGCCCATCTCCTACAGGGGTGTCCAAACTTTTGGTGTCTCTGGGACACGCTGGAAGAAGAAAAGTTGTTTTGGGCCAAACATTAAATCCACAAATACTAATGAAAACAAAAGAATCTCATAATATTTTAAGTGAATTTACAATTTTGTCTTGGGTCACATTCATAGTCATTCTGGGCCGCATGCGGCCCACGGGGGGCTGCAGGTTGGACACCCCTGCTTAGAGTTTAGGAGGAGCTTGCCTGTGGGGAAAGATGTGGAAGAAGAAGAGGGAAAAGGAATGGCAAGGGCTGTTCTCCAGAGGGAGAGAGAGTGTGCTGGGTCTTTTGTCTTGAGGCTTTTATGTTTTTCTTGCAGGTAGGAATTTGTCAGAGGAGTCAGGGGAAGGTTTCAGTAGAATAGTCATCCGTTCTCCAGGCATGTCCTTTCAGGGTCCTGGTCTCCACTGATTGGTCAGTGACAGGCAGGGGGTCATCAACCATTGCAGTTAATTCTGGCCTCACTCACCTGGTTTTGATGCTTTTCTGGGCCTGGAGCTGAAATGCAACTGAGGCCTAGATTTTCTCTTTGGAGAGGTGAACTTCTGTATCTGGCTGCAAATTGCTTGGCCAGTTTGTTCAGCTGTCTGTCTCAGTTTCCCTATTCTGCTTGCCAAGGAATTTTCCTAGCTCCTCACTGTCCTGTCTCAATAGGTTGTGGATTCCAAAAATAGACAATCACACCTGCCCTTTGGGGGATAAGAATGATGTTCTGAGAGGTTTCAGCAAAATTATATAATTTCTCATGTGTAAGACTGTCTCTTTTATCTGCAAATTCTCTTTGGGCTGGCTGGGAGCCATAACCTCATTGTTAAAGATACTGCTCTTTAGCTCTTTAACTTCCTTATGTGTTAAGTAAAATATTTATGGTCATATCATTTACTAACTTTCAACAAGCATCTCTACTTTAGTGCAGGTAAATTAGGGCAAGTATGTTGTCCCCTCGGGTCTTTTGTTTACTCATTTGTAAAACTGGGGGTTTGAACAAGATAATCTAAGATTTTTCTCCAGCTCTAACATTCCATGTTTCTAGGGTCCTCAGATCCTGCCCAGAGAGCAGCAGGTACAATAGCTGTTGTGGAGGGACAGTCTTGATGTGCTGATGACATTAAGAAAGAGCAAAATAAAGGTGGGATGGGAGGGGACTTGATGCAATGGGGACAAGGAGCTAAAAGAAAACTCCAAATCTTTTAGGACTGGGTCTAGGATATGCCTTATAAACAATATTTTTGCATGTAAATATGTAAAACAGTTGTCCTAAGTTAAAAATATCTGTACAAATAAAATGTATGAGGCATTCTTCATTCCGCTTTGTTCTGGGATATGAAGTCATGAAGGGGAGTCAATTACTGTAACAACCATTTATTGCTGAGATTCTGACACCAATTCTGATGTGTGGGTTTTTCCCCCACACCAAATAATTCTATACTTCAACTCAATTCTGACAATACCTACCTGGAGGTTGCATCGGATTCCACAGGTTAAGGGCTCAGGCCCGTAAGTCTGCCCTCACTGCAGATGCCAATAACAAGTCCAGGTTGTTATGTGTGCTTATAATTAACTGACTATAAATCTGAGGACTGGGTAAAGAAAGGATGATATTGTGTTTTTGTAAAGATAGTCACTAAAATGTTAGTATAATAATCCAGGAAAAATAGTCAAACAAGGTTCATTCCAGATAATGCTGGCTTTGGGAATGTAGGGGAACAATTCTAGAGATCTTATGGTGATAAAACGTTTAGGACTTGGAAACTTACTGCTGTATGGGAAGCAAGAAAGAAATCACTAAAGACCACCTCTCCAGGTAACTCAGTTGGTTAAAGCATCATCCCCAATACTCCAAGGTTGTGGGTTCAACCCCTAGTCAGGGCACACATATGAATCAACCAATGAATGCATCAGTGAGTGAAAAAGCAGATCAATTTCTCTCTCTCTCTTCTCCTCTCTCTAAAATCAATAAATGCAAATTTAAAAATAAATAAATAAACAAATGAAGAGGACTTGGATGTGTCCATCCTAAAGGGACTAAGACAGTTCTGATTTCATAAAGTTTATGGGTTTACAGCAGCATGAGTATTTGAAGTGTCCTGCAAATGGGAGGAAAAGTAGATATATTATTCAGGAAATCCATTGGATTCGATATAGGTCTGGTAGCTGTCAGCCCTCAGATCATAGCAGAAATAATGAGGCTGGATAAAAACAATCAAGGAAGCAATGGTAGATGAAAGAAGAAGAAAGAATGCTTTGTTTATGTTCACATAAGAAGGTCCAAACCTGTAGAGAATTTTTATAAAAATTTATTTTATAAACAAATAAGTCAAACAGAGGGTATATATGGAAGCAAGATCTCAACAAACTGAAAAAAATGCTTTAAAGAATAACAGTTTGCAGTTTCTTTTATGTATTTGATATTAAAGAGGGAAGGTAAGGGGGATTGCATGAAAGTGGGAGAAAGCAAGGCAGGAATGGGATCACAGGATAGTTAAGATCATGTGCTCCCTGGAGGGTGGTCACACTTGAGAAGGAGGGGTCTGATGGGCATTTCTTAGGTATGTTAACCCCAATGCACAGAAAAAACAGAGCAGTCTTGCTTAAGGCAAAGATAAGCCTTTTGTTTAAAAAAAAAAAAAAAAGTATATGCCTGGGGCATGACTAGGTACCATGAGCTGCCCAGTAAGTTGTTTTTATCAGATCACCCTGTGAGGTTACTTTTCATGGAACCCCTTTTTGTCTACATTTAGTAGGCACAAGATGGAAACAGAAGACAGCAGAGGCCAGTGTTAGCACAATGATAACGGTGTTCTGCAGCTGAGAACTGAAAGTTCAAGAAATACATATATTAAAATTTTTTTAAAAACACAGGGCTAGAAGTGAAACTGGAGAAGTTGGCGTTCATGCTGTCTGTAACTAACAGAACCAATAAGTAGAGACAAGGATTGAATCTTTGTGGGAGCTTTATTCAGATGTTGGCAATATAAGAAGACAGCAGGTTATGTATCCCCAAAAACTATCTTAACATTTCATCTCAAGCCAGATTTTTTATGAGGAGAAGAAAGAATACATAACACGTTTGGAAAAAAGTTTATTTGGGTAAGAGTTGCAGTCTGGGGGTGATTTTTCTAGTACTTCTTTATCTGTTGATCAGCAACTCAGATACCACCTCCATTGCTTGCAGACCCCCTAGGACAGAAAGGTTGAATTGCTTGTCAGCCTCCTGGAGTCAGGTAGGTCACGCATTCCAGTTCTTGGAATAACTGCTTTTCACCTGCATTAATCACTTAAGCCTATCAAATAGGGCTAAAATCTTTAGTTCTAGAGTTTCCCTATCAGAAATAATAGAAACGGTTAAAAGAGGTTTTGAGTAAGAGGGGTGAGAAGATTGGACAGAGTGGAACCACTCACAGTTAAGAGAGGTTTGTCCAGGGTCAAGATAATCTGAGCCCAAAAGTGGCTGATATGGAGGGAAGATGAGTATCCTTATAACTGAAGAATACTAAGCTGACCCTTTTTCCTTTGAGATACCTTCAAATGATATTAACCATTCTCTGCCTTAGTGACTTATTGAGGATATTAGAGGAGGAGAAAAATTATACTTTGTGGAAAATCTTTTTTATACCTGCTTCAAAGAGTTACTGAAGAAATTAATCTGACCCTAAATTTCTTAGCAGAAAGAAACTCAGTGAGTTTTATATGAGCAAAATCTCAGGGTGCCATACTAGATGAGCTCAAAGAGGCCTACACCAAAACCCATCATAATTAAAATGGCAAAATTTAAAAACAAAGAAAGAATCTTAAAAACAGCAAAAGAATGACAGTTATCTAAAAAAGAGTCCCCATAAGACTGTCAACACAATTCTCAAAAGAAAGTTTTCAGGCCAGAAGGGATTGGCATGAAATATTCAAAGTGATGAAAAACAAGGGCTTACTACCAAGACTACTGTACCCAAAAAAATTATTTAAAATTGAAGAAGAAATAAAGAGCTTCACAGACAAGAAAAAGCTAAAGGAGTTCATTGCCAACAAACCACTATTATAAGAAATGTTATAGGAATTTCTAAAAAGGAAGAGAGAAGTAAAAAGAAGAGAAACATAATTATAAAGAAAAATGGCAAGAACTGATACATAAATTCAGTAAAGTAGTAAAAATCAAAATTAATATTCAGAAATTGGTTGCATTTTATACACAAATAAAAACTATCAGAAAGAGAAGCTAAGAAAAGAATCCCATGTATAATTGCATGAAAACAATACCAGGGAGTAAATCTAACCAAAGAGGTAAAAGACCTGTAATTGAAAAATAATAAGACTTTGGAGAAAGAAATTCAGAAAGATACAAATAAATGGAAGCATACACCATGCTCATGGACTGGAAGAATTACATTATTAAAATGTTCATACTACACAAAGGAATAAACAGATTCAATGCAATTCCCACAAAATATCAATGGCGTTTCTCACAGAACTAGATCAAATAATCCCAAAGTTTGTATGAAATCACAAAAGACCCTGAATTGCTACAGCAACCTTGAAAAAACAGAACAAAGTTAAAGATATTATGCTAACTGATATCAAACAATACTACAAAGCTAGTTATCAAAACAGCAGGACTGTGGCACAAAAGCAGACACATAGATCACTAGAATGGATTAGCGAGCCCAGAAATAAGCCCATGCTTATATGGTTAATTAGCATGTGACAAAAGTGTCAAGAATATACAATAGGGTAGAGACAGTACATTCAATAAATAGTGTTGGAAAATTGAGTAGATACATGCAAAAAATAAAACTAGACCACCGTCTTACACTAGATATAATATATACTATATTTAAGTCAAAATGTATAAAAGAACTAAAGGTAAGACTTTACCATAAAACTCCTAGAAAAAAAACAGAGGCAGTAAACTCTCTGACATTTCCCTTAGCAATATTTTTTTCTGATATACCTCCTTGAGCAAGGGAAACAAAAGAAAAAAATGAACATATGGGACTACATCAAACTAAAATGATTTTGCACAGCAAAGAAAATCATCAACGAAACAAAAAGTAAACCTACTGAATGGAAAAATATATTCACCAACAATACCTCTGTAAGAGTTTAATATTAAAAATTTATGAAAAATTCATAGAAGCCAACACCGTGCCCCCCCAAAAAACAGTCCAATTAAAAAATAGGCAGAGAACCTGAATAGACATTTCTTCAAAGAGGACATACAGATGGCCAACAGACATATGAAAAAAATATACAACTTCACTAATCATCAGAGAAAGACAAATTAAAACCGTAATAAGATATCACCTCACACCAGTCAGGATGGCCGTCACCAATAAATCAACAAAGAGCGAGTGTGGGCGAGGATGTGGAGAAAGGGGAGGTGATACACTGTGTACAGTCGGTGGGAATGCAGACTGGTGCTGCCACCATGGAAAACTGTGGATGTTCCTTAGAAAATTAAAAATGGAATGACCTGATAACCCAGCAATCCACTTCAGAGTATATATTCAAAGAAACTCAAGACACTAATTCAAAAAATATATAAGCATCCCTATGTTTATTGTAGTGTTATTTACTACACCCAAGATTTGGAAGCAACCCAAGTGCCCTTCAATAAACAAGTGGATAAAAAATTGGTGGTACAAATATACAATGAAATATTACTTGGCAATAAAAAAGAGAAAAAAATCTTACCATTTGCAACAGAATGAATGGACCTAGAGGGAATTATGCTAAGAGAAATAAGTTATACAGAGAAAGACAAATATCATATGATTTTGCTTATATGTGGAATATGAAGAACAAAATAAATGAACAAACAGAACAGAAACAGACTTCAAGATACAAAGAAAAAACTGATGGATGCCAGAAGGAAGGGAGGTTGGAAAGCTGGGTAAAAATCGTGAAGGCTTTAATAAGTACTAATTGGTAGTTATAAAATAGTCATGGGACTGTAAAGTACAGCATAGGAAATATAGCTAACAATATTGCAATAGCTATGTACGCTGCCAGGTAGGATTTGAAATATCAGAGGGAACACCATGTAAAGTACATGCTTGTCTAACCGCTATGCTGTACACCTGGAACTAATACAAAATAATGTTCAATGTATACTGTAATTGAAAAATAAAATTAAAAGAAGAATGATAGGTTAATGATAAGCTTTATCATTGTGAGTTAATTATTATAGTATAAAACAAAAAGAAAGTCTCAAGTCAGAAAATACTTCTATTTACTTGGCACTTTTCCTGGACATACTACATATCCAAGAGGAGCTAGGAATCAATTACACTTAGATTATGGTTATATCAAGGTAAGATACAAACTTTCTTACTCAGAGGTTGCTTAGAAGCCACATTTCTTTATCTTGCTTTGCTAGTTTTGGTTATTTGTAAGGAGCACCCCCCTCAAGGTCAGAGTCAGAAAAAAAAGAAATTTAAAGGCAAATTGTGCCAAGGCTGAGCAGCTGTCCCCGGTCTGGGGTCCCCTGTGGCTGCTGTTGTGTAGTGCTCAAAGCCCTACTCTTGCCCAGAGTCAGGGTCACAGATGTACACAGGAAATGCATCAGGAAGACCTGATGGAAGTGAATCAGAGGCACATGTTCCTTGGTATGTAGTGATGGGCATCTTCAAAGTACCTGCCGCTGGCAGCTCTCCCTCCAGGCCAGAATTAGTTCCAGGCTTGTGAATGCTACGTGTCCTAAAGTCATGCTGTAAAACCATGTCTCCTTCCCCTTTCTCTGTGTATTGCCAATAAAGGAATTTGAGTGCTGCTGGGATGAAACATGCAGTCTTCTTGGAGGTGGGAGGGGACGAGCACATCTCTGTGACTGACACCTGTCTTCGTGGGGTGGGGGGCATGCAGCCCCGTCTCCTAGGGACTTTCCTGCCCTGCAACACCAGAGCACATGGCACAGTTTAAGCAGAGAATAAGCTCCATTCCATGTGCTGAAATTTAATTTTCAGTCAGTCCATCAGTTATAATCCATTAAAAAACTCCTTGGTGAGTGAAACTTGAACTCACATTTCTGAGTCTCATTTATCCCATCATCACAGTTAATTATTGCATTTGGCACATAACAAATATTTAGATGTTTTGCCAGATTGTCAGAAGCAACAAGCCTCTCATTGTTGTGTTTTATTATAGACAGAAATGTTACAATTTCAACAAGATGTCCAACATCCTAGCCACAACTTACCATCACCACCACCACCACCATGAAGTATTTCCTACCTCAGAGAAGAGACACACGCCTCGCTGCCCTGAACTTTAGGAGTCATTCTCAAGTCCTTCTTTTCCTTTAGCTTCAAAATTTTTAAAAAATCACTAAGTCCTGAAGATTGTACCTCAAAAAATTCTACTTGAATGGCCCTAGATAATTTATTTATTTTTAAAATACCTTTTTTGTAATAGTTAAAAAAATGTTTTAATTACCAAAAAAAGCCAAAACAAAAATATTTGGTTGGCCAAAGATTCATTTGGTTTTTAAATAAAAATAAAAGACACACTTTTCATCATTTGCTCATGTGCTAAATACATGGTAGGAAAATGGTCCTTTTTAGATCAGCTATTTAATTTGTTATAAAATTAAACTCTTTAATCTGAATATAAATTATTGCTGACAATTGTTAAAGGGGAAAGAGAAATTCAGTGGGTAATTTATTTTCAAATTGTTCGGATCATTAGAAAATTCTTCCTCTTGGCCATAAAAAGTAATCACAATAGAGAAGAGTGCTGGGTAGCACGTCCCAGCTTAAAACACCATTTCATATTTTTAAGATCTTCCACCTTTCAATATTGGACTGGTTGGCAGCGTTTATCACTGGCCCCAGCCCTTGTTGACTGTCGCCATCAAGAGCACTGTGATGGGCGCGTTCTGACCCCACCTTAAGACTCAAACAATAGTTTGTTAACAGATCTCTGCATCTACATTGTTGCCTTCTCTGCATATCCTTCCCATTGCCATCAAGGCAGCACAGGCGTCCTCAGGTAAACCTCTGACCTTCTCGCTCCCTTGCACAAGTTCCAGCATGACGCTCCGTTGCGTGCGACAAAATGTAAACAGTTTGCAGTGCACACAGATTTTTTTATCACCTGGTCCCTATCTTTTCAGTCTCAAGAAACGACTCCTCATTGCTTCTCTGTCCCCATGCTATTTGCACGTCAGCAATTCCAAACTACTTGAAGTCATCAAAATATTGCAATGTATCTCACACAAAATTTAATATTCCCTATGTTTTTGCCTTCTTGAATGCTTTTAGTCTCTCTTGCATTTTGCAAATTCTTGAAATCAAATAAAAAATGAATTAGAAATGAAGTTAGCAGATACACCCAATTATAAAGTTTTGCCCTATCATGCAGATCACATGATACTATAAAAAGAATCCTGAAGAGTTCACCAAAAAACTAGTAGAACTGATAATTAAATTCAGTAAAGTGGCAAGAAGGAAAATTAGTATTCAGAAATTGGAAACATTTTTATATAGCAATAATGAACTAATAGAAAGAGAAACTAAGAAAACAATCCCATTTACAATGGTATAAAAAATTCCTATAATAAGTATAACTAAGGAGGTAAAAGACCTGTACCTGGAAAATTATAAGACACTGAAGAAAGAAATTGAAGAAGATACAAACAAATGGAAGCATATACTGTACTCATGGACAGGAAGAATTAAGATATGTTAAACATCCATACTACCCAAAGCTATCTATAGATTCAAGGCAGTCCTCACCTCAATCAAAATACCAATGGCATTTCTCACAGAACAAGAACAAATAATCCTAAAATATATATAGAAACACACAAGACTCTGAACAGCCACAGAAATCTTCAGAGAGAAGAACGAATTCAGAGGTATCATGCTAGTTGATATCAAACTATAGTACAACCCTATAGTAATCAGAACAGCATGGCACTGGCTTAAAAACAGACACAGAGATCAGTGAAACAGAATACAGAGACAGAAATAAACCCACACCTATATGGTCAATTAATCTACAAAAAAAAGGCAAGAATATATATAATGAGATACAGTTTTTTCAATAAATGGTGTTGGGAAAACAGGACAGATATATCCGAAAAATAACACCAGACCACCTTCTTACACTATATATAAGAATAAACTCAAAACCCATTAAAAACGTAAATGTAAGACTTTAAATCATAAAACTCCTAGAAAAAAAACATAGGCAGTGAACACTCTGACATTACTCTCAGTAATATTTTTGACATATTTTCTTAGGCAAGAGAAACAAAAGAAAAATTAATAAATAGGACCACATCAAACTAAAATGTTTTTGCACACAAAAGGAAACCATCAACAAAACAAAGAAAACCTGTAGACTGGGAGGAGATATCCACCAATGATGCATCCAATAAGTGGTGACTATCCAAAGTTTATAAAGAACTCATGCAACTAAACACCAAAAATAAATAAAATCCAGTTACAAAAATAAGCAGAGAACCTGAATAAACATTTCTCCAAAGAGGACTTACAGAGGGCCAATAGACATATGAAAAAATGTACAACGTCACAAATCATCAGAGAAAAGCAAATTAAAACCATATCAAGATATCAGTGCACACTTGCCAGAATGGCTCTCATCAATAAATCAACAAACAAGTGTTAGTGAGAATATGGAGAAAAGAGATGACTCATGCACTGTTGGTGGGAATGCAGACTGGTGCAGCCACTATGGAAAACAGTGTGGAGGTTCCTCAAAAAATTAAAAATGAAAACACCTTATGACCCAGCTAATCGTATATGGAGGAAACCCAAGTGCCCATCTCCATGAATGGATGAAAGAGTGGTGGTACGTATATAAAATGAAATATTACTCACCACAGAAAATAATAAAATCTTATCATTTGTGACAACATGGATGGACCTAGAGGTTATTATGCAAAATGAAGTAACTTGGACAGAGAAAGATAATTATCATATGATTTCACTTATGTGCAACCTGAAGAACAAAATAAATGAATAAATAGAAATTCATTCACAGATATAGAAAACAAACTGATGGTTGCCAGTTGGAAGGGTGATGGTGTCTGAATGAAAGAGGTGAAAGGAGTAAGTACAACTAGTAGTTACAAAATAGTCATGAGAATGTAAAGTACAACAGAGGGGAATATAGTCAATAATTGTGATAACCATATACGGTGCCAGGTGGGTACTAGACTTACAAGGCGTGGGATCACTTCGTAAATTACATAAATGTCTAAGCACTATACTAGATGCCTGAAACTAATATAAAATACTACTAAATGACCCTGACCAGTGTGGCTCCATTGGTTGGGTGTCATTCCATAAACTGAAAGGCCGAAGGTTTGATTCCTGGTCAGGGCACATGCTTAGGCTGTGAGCTCAGTCCCCAGGTGGGGCACAAATGAGAGGCAACTGATGGATGTTACTCCCTCACATTAATGTTTCTCTCCCTCTCTTCCTCTCTCCCTTACCCTCTCTCTAAAGTCAATAAGTATGTCCTCAGGTGTGGATAAAAATAATAATAATTTAAAAATTGACCTAGTGGGTGTGGCTCAGTGGATTTAGTGCTGGCCTGTGAACCAAAGGGCTGCTGGTTCTATTCCCAGTCAGGGCACATGCGTGGGTTGCCAGCCAGATCCCCATTGGGGGGAGCATGAGAGACAACCACACACTGATATTTCTTTCCTCTCTTTCTCCCTCCCTTCCCCTCTGTCTAAAAATAAATAAATAAAATCTTTAAAAAAATAGAATATTAAATGTCAACTGTAATTGAAAAAAACAGTTGCCCTGTCACTTTTCAGATGAACTTTGGATACAACTCAATTATGAAAATTACCATGTTCTATTATAAATGCTTGTTTGCCTTTCCATTGCCCACTAAACTAAGTCTTCCCTGAATCCATAATCATTTTATCTCTTGTTTTCTTTGTGTCTATTCAGTTCTGCACAGGATTTGCTTGCTTTTTCATTCAACATTATTTTTGAATGACCCATACTGATTTGTTAAGCTGCAGTTGGTTATTTTATCTTATGTGTAGTATTCTAGTATTCCATTTTATAAATGTGTGACAATATTTTACCCATTGTTTTATCAATGAACTTTTTGTGTTGTTTACAACTTTTTAATTATTATTAGAAACAACACTGCTGTGAAGTCTTATACATACCTCCTGGTACACATGCGTAGGCTTTTTTCTAGAGTATTTACCTGAAGGTCGAATTGCTGGATTGGATTTTATGTGCTTCTTCAACTTTTCTAGATAATGCAAAAGTTTTCCAAAACCTTTGACTCAAGGGTAGTTGGCCTATCAAAACTGGTATTGGTCTAGAACAATAAAATGTAATGTATGGGGTTATCTTTTCAATGGTATTACTGCCAGCAAAATTTCTGCCTTTTCAGAGTTTAAAACAGCATGGGCAATAGAAAGTCAATCCAAGATGAACACCCTAGCAAATGACTGCCAGCTGGCCAAATCCAATAGTGGTCTGCAGCCTGTTTTTGTAGAGCCCTCAAGCTAAGGTTTTTTCTCTCTCTCTGTGTGTTTTTTTTTTTTGTTTTGTTTTTTTTTTACATTTTTTGGGGGGTGGTTGTAAAAAAGAAAAAAAATCAACAGAAACATGTGGACAAAGCCTAAAACATTAAATACCTGACCCTTTACTGAGCAAGTTTTTCTACCTTTGTGCTAGCAAACACCCAAAATTTCATTGAACAGACAGCCAATAATCTCTTTTGCCCCATATAAGGACATTTTTTTCCTCCTGGCAGATTGTACAGTTCAACACTCTTACCAATGATGCATAAGAAGTCAGGTGACTAAAACTTGATTATATCTTGGAGTTTTAATTGGCACTTACCTATTAATTAATGAGATTGTGTATCTTTTCATATGCTATGGTAATTCCTATTCAGTCTTCATTGTAATGTTGTTTATGTGTTTTCCATTTGGGGGAAATGTTTGGCTTTTATTTGCAGGTTTTTATATAGTCAAATAATTTTCCACCTTTATGTGTTGGCAATATCTTTCCCTAGTGAACTGATTGTCTTCTTCTTTTCTTCTTTTGGTCAAATAGAAATACAATTGAATTTGTAATTAATTTATCAATCTTTTTAAGTTTGAACTTTTGGGGTTTTGAAATCATTCCTTACCACAAAGTCATAAAAATAGTCACTTCTATATACTTCTAACATTTTTAACACTGCAAAAAATGTTCTGCCTATTACATTTAAATCCTTAATTCACATAGAACTAAATTTCTTGGTATCGTGTAGTTATGCATGTTTTTCATCTAAAGTTCTCATCACTATTTTAAAAATTGTTAATTTTTTTTCCTACTACCTACCTATAATGTCAATTCTACATGTACCATGTTTTCTTTTATGCATGCGTCTGCTTTTGGTATCCTTATTATATTCCATTGATCTATTTTCTTTGAATCAATAAAAAATTACTAATTAGTAAATTACTATTAAAATTACTTTATGTCTTCTTATCTAGTAGGTTAAATCCATACTACTTTTTTTAGGATTATTCTGCTTATAATTTTCCCTTTGCTGTTCCATAAACATTTTATAATCAACTTATCATATTTCTAAAAAAAATCTGTTGGACATTGGATTGAGACATTAACATGACCTTTAGGTTAAAAAGAACTGATATTTTTATTATGTTGAATATTCAGCTCCAGGTACCTGATTTAATCCTCATTTTACCTGGTCTTCTTCAGTAACCTTCAGTTAAAATTTACAACTTCTACATTTCTTACAGGATTTCTTTCTAAGAAATATCTTTCTATATCTATATTTTTATTTATACCATTATCAATACATATACATATTTGTAACTATATATAGGTCTTATAAGATTACATCTTCTAACTTTTTGTTTGTGCTCTATAAATATGCAATTAACTTTTTAACATGATCTTATATCCAATGAATAGTACTCTCTTATAAATACTAGTAAGTTCTTAATAGATTGCTTGGGTTTTCCAGTATTGGTGTTCACACTGTTTTTAAACAATGATAGTTTTTCTGTTATGTTCTCAGTTCTTTACTTCACTTTTCTTTTCTTTCCCTTGACTGTCTTCTTGTTGTCCCTCCTCCCTTTCTCTATTTCTTTTTCTTTGTTTCTTTTCTAAATATATCATCTAGACCCTCCAAATATAATACTTAATGTTTAACCAAATTCATATTCCTAGTTTTTTGAGCAATTTTTTTATACAGTGCCTGCATTCAATTATCAAACACATTGTTTTAGCATTTTTGCTTCAAAATTCATAAGTGTTTGATATTAATTTTCCATTTAGATATGATTCTGTTATTAGTGTGGTTATATTAACCTCATAAAATGAATTAGGAAATATTCCTCCTTATTCTATAGAAAATTATATGAGAATAAAATTGTCCTTTCCTTTGATTTAAGGTAGAATATGAATTAAAAAATGTCTAGCCCTGTTTCTTTTTTCTTCCCTTTTGAGAAGATTTGTATTGTTAGCTAGATTTATTTAATGGTTATAAGATTATTTAGGGTCTCTGTTTCTTCTTGAGCCAGTTTTTGTGATTTGTATTTTTCTAGGAATCCATTTCATCTCATTTTTAATATATATTAGATCTAGCAGCCTATAACATTCTCATCATCTAATTTCTGTTTTATCTGTGGTTTCTTCTTTTACAAATGCCTCACTGCATGTGACTGCAACCTCCTATTCACCCATCTTAATTAGTCTTGCTACTTTTATTCATCTCTTCAAAGATCCAACTTTGGATTTATTGATCTTTCTTATTATGTAGTTCTTCATGTTAGTGTTCTAAGGTAATTATTTCTTTCCTGTTACTTTCTTAGGATGTATTGTATTGTTCTTTTTTATTTTAACTTTTTAGCTTAAATGATTACCTCATTAATTTTCAACTTTTTTCTTTTTTAATTATATTTTATTGATTATGGTAGTACAGTTGTCTTGATTTTTCCCCTTTTGCACCCCTCCATCCAGCACCCCTCACTCCCTCAGACAATCCCCCTACTAATGTTCATGTCCATGTGTCATGCTCATTAAGTTCTTTGGCTGCTCCATTTCCTATAATGTACTTTACATTCCCATGGCTATTCTGTAACTACCTATTTGTACTTCTTAATCTCCTCACCTCTTCACCCATTCCCCCACAACCTCCTCCCATCTGGCAACCATGAAAACACTATGAGTATCCATGATTCTGCTTCTGTTTGTTTTTTAGATTCAATTGTTGATAGATATGTATATTTTTACATTTTATTGTTCATAGTTTTGATCTTCTTATTTTTCTTAAGTAAGCCCCTTTAACATTTCATATAATAATGGTTTGGTGATGATGAATTTCTCTAGATTTTTCTTGTCTGGGAAGCTCTTTATCTGCCCTTCAATTCTAAATGATAATTTTGCTGAGTAGAGAAATTGTGGCTGTAAGTTCCTGCTTTTCATAACTTTGAATATTTCTTCCCAATCCCTTTTAGCATGCAAAGTTTCTTTCCAGAAATCAACTGACAGTCTTACGGAAACTCCCCCTTAGGTAACTAACTGCTTTTCTCTTGCTGCTTTTACTTTTAAACTTTGGCATTTGAATTATGATGTGTCTTGGAGTGGGTCGCTTTGCATCCACCTTGTTTTGGACTCTCTGTGTTTCCTGGACTTGCATGTTTATTTCCTTCACCACATTAAGGAAGTTTTCTTTCATTATTATTTTGAATAGATTTCCAATCCCTTGCTCTTTCTCTTCTCCTTCTGGTACCCCTATGATGCAAATGTTGGACCTCTTGAAGTTGTCCCAAAGACTGGTTATACTATCCTCATTTTTTTTATTCTTTATTCTTCTTGTTGCTCTGATTGTTTTTTTTATGTTTGTTTTCTTGTGTTCCAAATCATTGATTTGATTCTCAGCTTCACCTACTCAACTGTTATTTCCCTGTATATTGTTCTTTATTTCAATTAATGTATCCTTCATTTCTGACTGGATCTTTTTTATGCTGTTGAGATCCCCACTATAGTTCCTGGAGCATCCTTATAACCAGTGTTTTGTTCTGCATCTGACAGATTACTTATCTACATTTTGTTTATCTCTTTTCCTGGTGTTTCCTGTTCATTCATTTCGACCATATTTCTTTGTCTCCTCATTTTGGCAGCCTCCTTGCTTGTTTCTACATATAGGTAGAGCTACTTTGTGTCTTGGTAGTATGGCATAATGCAGTAGGTGTCCTATAGGTTCCAGTAACACAGCCTCCCCTATCATCCAAGATTAGTGCCTGAAGTGCACCCCTTCGTGTGGGCTCAGTACACCCTCCTCTTGCAGTTGAGGTTTGGTTGCTGTTGGCAGGTCAATGGGAGGGATTTACCAAGACCACTCAGCTGCAAAAATTGGCTATGACTGCTGACCACCAACTTCTGCCCTCTGTGGAAGGTCAGCTGTGCAGGGGCAGGATGGTGGTACTCTGATGTGGTTTGTAGCTGCCCACTTGGTGCACTGGTGCTGGGGTTTCCCAGGTGGTACCCCGGGGGGTAGGCCAAAGTCAGCCCACACGTATGTTTTGCCTAGGGCCACCCTGCCTGAGTTACAAAGCAATCTGAGATGGCTGCCACCTGTGCTGGTCTTGGAGATCCCCAAGCAAAGCCATGTTGTGAATCTAGGCTGTCTGCTGCTAGTGCTAGGGGTGGGGCTCACTGGCCAGTTGTTGCTTGTTTGAGAGAATTTAAGAAGTTGTGAAGCATGAGCCAAGACCAGCCAGTCATATGGAAAATAGTATGGGTGAGCTGTATATTGGGTTGGGCAGAGAATCTGGGGATCTCAAAGGCAGGTCAGTGTTAGAAAGGTTGATGGAGTTTCAGGTATGGCACCAGCTTGTCAGCTCAGTCTAGATGGATGTGGTTCCTTTAATTCTGTAATTGTCAGACTTCCATTCAACTGGATTTCTGATAGTTCTGAATGATGGTTCTTCTATATTTTAGTTGTAATTTTGATGTGATTTTCCAAAGAGGTGAACTGTGTTTACCTACACTGCCATCTTAATCAGAAGTCCTCCTAATTTTTTCTTCTAAAGCAAAGGATACAAGATTTTAAATTTCCCTCTAGTCACTTCAATTGATATTGGTACACATATTTTTATTGCTATTCAGTTATTAAGTTCTTTTTTAACTTTTATCATGGTTTCATAGCTGATTCATGGGTTATTTGTTGAAAAACAAAATTCAAGTAGTAAATTTTAAAGATCTTATCTGAGGTTTTGCTTTTCATGGTTTCAGTTGCCCACAGTCAACTGTGGTCTGACAAAATTAAATGGAAAACTCCATAAAAAAAATTAATTTTAAATTTAAATCATGCTGTTGAATGGATGGATTATTCTCTTCATAGGTAAAATTTCAGTCAATTTTGTCCAAATCCAGTATTTTTGCACCAGGTCTCTATTGGTTAATATTTGCTTGATATTTGTTTTTCTTTCCTTTTAACTAGTTTATAGTCTTATGTTTTAAATATGTCTCTTAAACAGGAGATAATAGCTGAATGTTGCTTATGTATTGTATTACAAATCTTTATTTCCTAACTGGAGAATTAGGTTCAATTATATTTATTGTAATTAATATATTTGGATTTATTTCTACCACCTTATTTTGTACTTTATATCCTTTTCCAATATTTTACTTTTCCTCTCCCTTGTCTTTCATTAGATTGCCTTTTATTTAATCCTAGTTTGTTTTCTGTCCACAGTGTTTGACCTTATGCACTCAACTTCTATTCTTTAAGTGAGCACACTAGTAATTTTTGCATGTATAAGTAATAAAGTCTAAAACCGATCAGTATCATTATCCTCCTTTCCAATGTGGAGGACAAAGAAACTTGCCTCTACCCTTCTATGTTCTTCCAACTGGTTTAATAATCATATCAACATGAGACCTATTAAAAAAGTAAACCAAATTTACTTATATACATATATATGGGATCCCCACATATATGACCGAGTGAGAAGCCCCACATACATGAGACAGAAAGGGAAAGTGAGGTATTGATAAGGAAACATACATATGAACTGCCTCTTCAAGCTGCAGGCACTAAAGAATGATAAGAAACAGGGCAGGGTGGTGGTTAGTGGTTCTGAAGGGCAACCTGTCCTGGATAAGGAAAAAATGCCTTACATGCTTGCCTGGGACAGAACAACTGCCTGTTCCAAGAACTGGCATGTCTTGAGCTATACGTGAGGGGTTGATCAGATAATCTTAAGGGGATTTCTGGGAAGCAATCTCTGGGGTCTGGCTCCAATTTAGCTCGAGGGTATGGTAGCAGTTACATCACAGAATAGTTTCTCCTCCACAGGTATACATGACAATCTGAGTTAAGGATGAAGCAAGACACCTTGGGGCTTCAGAAGGAAGGTCATTGGTAGGACAAAAGGAAGAACAGATGTTCAGTAACTAGATGTTTGCCCTGCCCTATAAATAGGTCATAAAAAGTTATCTCTGGAAATAACTCTTATTATGAGCAAGGCCCCAAAGTTAAATTCTTTAAGGGAGAGGTAAAATTTTCCCATGAGCCTGCAGGGTTTCAATTGTCTTCAGCTCAAACTAATTCACATGCCAAAGTGGCACGTCTTGGGGAGGCCTGTTCAGAATCCCTTTACCAACAACAGAAGTAAGTACGTTAGAGTGTCTTAACTCTAATTAATACTATCTTAAGTTACACACTACCATTATCCAGTATTTGTTATCTTCATACATTTTTTAGTCAATGTTTATTTAGCTTTACCCATGTTGTAACCATATTCTTGGCTTATCATTTCTTCTTTTATATCAGATGTTCTATCTACTATCATTTTGTTTTATAAATTCATTCTCAAGAAGTTACTGAGAATTAGGTGATAATAACTCTCTCAGTTTTTGTTTGGTGTAGTCTAACTAGGACTGCTTAACTATAAATCTTTAAATTGGGGATTTTCAGGCCACACAATTAGTATAAATTCTAACCTTACATCCTACCACAAATGATCTGATTTCTGGCTTGACCATGAATTTGTACCTTTTGGACGCAAATTTAACCCCCTAAATTAGTAGAAAAGCAAGTATGTTTATGGTTGGGGCAGTAGGGAGGAGTGGGAATGGGGTTTCAGTTGTATTCTTTTTTCTAGTTCACCTTTTCACTGCAGATGTTTCTTTTCAGTGGTCTCTCAGCTTAAGGCAGAAATCTCTGATCTGACTTTTCTTCTCTGTCTGTGCTAGGCCTTGAGTGAAGTCCCGGGCCTTTACAAAGCCTGGGAAAGCTGAAGTTCTAGGTTTGGTGAGGCATCCTCAGACAGACAGATGCCCAACAGCAGCACCGTACTCAGCATTCAATATCTTTTTTGGATTCCTGGCTCCCATATTTTTGGCTTCTGAGGTTTTCCTTCACTTTCTCGTTGGCTCAATGGTGCATTTAGAGAACCTTTAAAAAATACTTTATCAAGTGTTTGTAAGTGTTGCAGACAAAGACAGCTTTTAAGAACCTACTCTACATCTTGCCAGAACCAATGCATTCCATGCTCAATAACTTATGCACGACAGCCAAGAGGACTATTTTCTCCTCCATCCCTGTAACTCAAAAAACTGCATGGCCTTGGACAACTCTGTAAATCTCAGTTTTCTGAGTTTCCTTCCCGGAGACTCTCTACTTGATACCTTAAAAAATATTTTCAAACTTCCATTAGCATTCTTGATAAAAACCTGAAATTTCTGGTAAACTTTAGTGAGATTAAGACTTCAGCTGAAAGTCAGAGTCTGAAATAACTTTATGCATTTTTTTTGCTATATACTCTATTTTTTTCTCTCTAAAATGCCGCTACCGAGAGTGAATCTTTAAATTGACTTCCTGCAGGGGTTTTTTTCCCCTCTTGCAACAAGTTAAAACTGTAAACTAAAATTAATTTTAGGCTGCAGTAAGGAAGGAAGGCATTTATTTGAACAAAAGAAAAAAAGAGCTGCCGACTGGGAGACACAGATTCAGGTAGTAACCTAAATTGTACTCTCAAGAGACAAAGACAAAGTAACCTTTTAGAGAGAATTTTCCTGCTCACAGTTCCCATTTTAGTGAGTTTCAGGTAAATGAGGTTTCCAATTGTACAATTCTAATTGGTCTCAATTGTGCAGGTATGATTGGTCAATCAATTGGTCTAGATGCAAATTAGGCTATAATTTGTGTAATTCTGATTGGACAGAGCAGGTATCAGTCCATTGGTCAAAAGACAAACCAGGGCTTCTTTGCAGTGGTTGACTTGGGGTAAGCAGGACATAGTGGGGGAAAGTTCAGTCCCAGGTTATTCCTGGTATACAGAGTATGTGAGGAGCCCCTGTCAGCAAATAGCCACTAGGCTGTTATTTTTCATAAAATTTGGGCCCTCAGTTGACCATGAGGAGCCCATGTCAACATATAATTTCTCTTTCATGGTTTACATCAAATGATTTTTTCTTCTCTGGGATCCACAGAACTCATAGCAAAATAGTCCACAAAGTTTTCATTAGCAAATCTTTAGTTTAAAACAATTGAATTATCTTTGTTTTCAATTTTCAGCTCTAAGTTTAGAGGTACTATAAACAAATCAAACCATCTCATTTTCTACTGGTAATAAGGTATTCCAGAACTGCAAGGATATATTATTATGTTCCAAAAGAACTTTTCTTGTTTAAAACTTTTGTGCAAATTATAAAACAGAAACTAGATTGAAAAGTTTAAATTGAAGTGTTAAGACTAGGCATATGAGTTTATGGAATTTTCTGTTCGCATGCAAATTTAGGGATTATTCCCAAGACATTTCTCTCTCCACCAACATTCATTATTATGTTAATTAGAAGAAATATATTTAATATTTAATGCACATGGTTCCTTATGAAGAAACTGAGGACTTGATACATGAAAAGAAATGAAAGACTTTTGTAACTCATTCCAATTCCTTGTTGATTGTGCAAGGTTGAAATAACATTTTAGTAATTTAGCTAAAGCATAATAATAAAAATTAAGCACTGGAGTGTTAGAAGATCTAGCTTTCTCACAGAATGTACTTTATTTAGTAAATCACCTTTCTATGCTTCAAAAATTTCTGTAAAATGAGGATAACAGTAACTCAACATTCGAGTGAAAGTGAATTGGGTTCCAATTCCTGTTGAGTCAATTCCCAATGGTTTCAACTTAGCCAAGCTCCTTAAAATCATTCGTGGGGTAATTACACCCATATTTTCAGATTGCTGTGAGGATTGAGTATTGTCTGGAAACATGCACCAAGAAAGAGTAAAACATAGGAAATACTTTTGATGTCTATATATTAGATCTCTCTATATTAATCTAATTTAATAACCGTTATGACTTCTTTTAATGCCTGTCCATTTACTATTTCATGAGCATCACTTTTTCTTCTTGCTTTTCAGCTTTCTCTACTATGAAAAGTATGTAAATTTTATCAGTACAGAGGGTCTCTCAAGCAGTGAGTTATTTTGATGTTAAAAACAGATATGGCTGCTGCTTTGGGGTGAAATGTTATGAAAATATCAATTAAAAAAAACAGATATTGCCAAGTTTAGGAAAATCCACCTGTATTTCAGTACAAATTTCCCAAGAGGTGTGTGGGTGAGTGAGTGTGTGTGTTTGCAATTATATGCGATTCAAACGAGGAAACGAATCAATGTTAAAGCTGCTTATACACATGAATAATTGAATAATTGAACTAAAAATTAAGGAAGCAAAAAATAAAAAAAATTAGAGGATGTTCAGTTTTTCTTAGTTCCTTGATATTTATAGCTGACGGAGGCAGCTTTTATAAAGAAACAGCTCTCTTGGAAAAAGCATTTTGTTGGTTTATTTTTTACCCCCTAGAGAAGGAACCACAGGTCTTAAATGACGTGCTGTTTGGCTACATTTAACTGACAAGAGTCCCAGACGCGTTACATTTAATTTTAGAACATAGTACAGACACACTTCAGCTTATTTTTCTCTGACTCTCTCACTCTCCATCTCCCAGCCCTCAGGTACACTCATTACAAGATTCCTGAGTCAGGAAGCAGGCGCGGAGTTTCAGTACAGAATGTAGCTCTTAACATCATGTTGGTCTGACCAAGAAAAAGAAAGAGGGGGAAGAAAGACGAAAAGCAAAGGGGCAAAGAAAGGAAGGAGAGAAGGAAAAGGGGAGACTGAGGCAAGGAAAAGAAAGAAACAAGAAGGAAGGAGGGAGAGAAATAAAGGAAAACGAGAAAGGAAGTAAACCTGGATGAAGAGAGGAAAAGGATCAATAAGAATGTGAGAAAAGGAGAAGAGCTCCAGTAGGGAGGAAAATAGAATCTTCATTTGCACTTAACAGAATCTCAAAAAAGCAATGCATTGTTTTCTAGAAAGCCCCAAGCTAAGCAATTCCAAGAATGTTTGACAGAGCCCTTTTGGGAAGGGTGAGGTGGGGCATGGGTTGGGGGTGGGGGGTTCTTACACACACACACAGACAAGCACACCCGGCCCCCACGCATGATGTGACAGGATTGGGGAGACCTAGCGGAAACCTTCAGGTCACCCAGGGAACTGCTCCTCTCGCTGGTCCTGCAGCGGCGAGGAGGGGGGGTGGTGAGAGCGCCGAGACGTGCGGGGCGCAGAGATGAGCAAGTGGCGAAGCTGGACCGAGCGCAGGCGGGAGCAGCCACTCAACTCCCAGCGCGGGATCTGCTGAGAGGCCACGGTGAGTCCTTCCGGGTGTGGTCCGAGGGATGCCGGGGTCCCCGCAGCCTCGGGCCCGAGCCGAGGCGGGCTGGTAACCTCCCCGGAGTCCGGCCTCGGCCCCGGCGCAGCCCCGAGCCGTGCGCCGCTCCAGTCGCTCCCGGGCAGACTTGTGGTCTGACCGGCGCTCCGCGGGGCGCCTGGCCCCGTGCGCTCATTGGTCGGGATGTGTCTGCTCAGCAGCCTTCAACTTCTCCCGAATCCCACTGGCGAGTCCCGGGAGAGCCAGCTGGCACCTAGGAGCGGGAGGAGAGGAGTCCGAAGGGCGCGAGAGCCCGGGGTGGTGGGAGCCCGTGGGATGGGCGCGGGGAGGTCAGAGCTGGCGGGAGGGAGTGGTTGCCCACGAGGCGCGCTGAGCGTGGTCCATGGGTCAGGTCCGGCGCGATCTCGGCACCCAGGACCCCGCGGCTGCGGACCAGGGAGGCGTGTCCGGGGAAGGAGCCGCACTGGGACCTGAAGAGTGAGACATGGGGCCGAGGTGACCTGGAGAAGGGCTCTCAAGCGCAGTCAGGTCGACTATTCGGGTTCATTTCCATAGCTCCCTGCAGCGGCTGACACGAGGAGTTAAGTGCGGTTACCGAGATCACGCTGCCTATTTGCAGCGGGGCTGGTTTGGGGGCTGGGAATTTGCCGTTCCGCTGTACAGACACTGGTTTTATTATTATTTTTTAAGCACGGCTTGTTTTCATTTTGATTTCTGTCGGATTTTCTCCTCCTTTGCAACTCACTTTTCTATTCTTACTTTTCCTAACCTGAAGATCTTTTCATTATCTCTTCTCTTCATTTTGCTTAGAACCTTAGTTTCCTATTATGTAATTTGTGCAGTATAGCATACTTAAATCACACAAAGGTTGGTTGGCAGGGGTGGGGGGCAGTTCTTTTATAGATGAAAGTTTCCTTACTTAATCGGTCTCAGTCTATTTGTAATTTGAAAATAAGGATATTGCAACCTAACATTCATGTTTAGCCACTCGGTCAAGTCTATTCCTCTCCCATATAGGATGCAAATGGTAATTTAAACTGAAAAGTGGTACCTGATTTACAGCGTCAGTGTTTGGGAGCTCCTCATGGGCAAATCAGTTATAAAGGCGTGTACTTCTCTCTGCTGCATTATTGCTGGGTTCCAGCACTCTACAATTGCCCAACAGTTTCTTGGACTCAATGCAGTGACTTCCATTGAACAGTTTATGGAAGTAATGTGGATGGCACTTTGTGTCCGGAACTCCATATTCCTGGCCCGGCAAACACCTACAAATTAACGTCCAGGGAAAGCAAGATTTCTCTTGAGTACCTGCCTCCTGTGGTTCTGAAGCTACAGTTAACTCTGGAACTTGTTTCTCCAGTTTCCTGTGCCTCAGTTTCCATAATACAAACTTTAATTACATAGTGTACCTTCAGGCGCTTGCTGAAATATTAATGTGGTAATGTGCTGTGAAGATGAAAATTGCTTAGGTTTATAGACTTCCTTTTAACAAACCAATTATGCTGTGAGTTTTTTCATTTGACTACATGACTATTCGCAACTGGTATAAGCATTTCTGTTTTGCATTGCTTTGAAATTCAGCCTTCACTTAAGCAAAATAATCATTTATGTGGATGATGTTGTCAAGTTGGCAAGATTCTTTGGGGTTAGGTCTCTTAATTCTCTATTCTTTCCTGTGGAAGTGTCTACTTTTCTGTTTACGCTTTCTAGCATATTTTCGGTTAAGGTGAAATATGTTTTGGCATATCTCGTTTTATTTGGGGACTGCAAGTATCAACTTTTATATATGTACATTTCTTTTGTGTAATTGCTGTGCTTTCCAAGCCCTCTCTCCCATCGTGTTGGGTGTGATAGAGTTGAGTAATCAAGTATCTGGGACTTCCTGAGGTCCAAGATTCTGACCTCTATTTCTTTAAAAGAAGGTACTGAATCCACTGGAACTACCTGGAAATGAGTAACAAAGTTAATTAGGAGGTTAAACTTAGATCATTTCTGCTTTGCTCAGTGCTGTTATTGAACAGTACTGCTTAGGAACAAAAAGACTGAAATTTGCAGAGGATTTCCAAAAAGGGCAGATGGAGAGCTTGCAGGTGATTCAAAGCTGATATTCTTTGACTTAGGTAAAAGGGTTCAACAGCTTCAGTCCCTGCCTTCGGTTCCCTATAACGATTTCTGCTGCCTTAGGTGCAGAACCACTAAGAGCCCAGAAGTTTTCCTGCAGAAGCCTGGTGGCGCTAAAGAGCACCTTTCATTTAACCCCATAGCTGCCCTGATTCTTGGCCGTAAGTTTTTCTGGGGAAACTGATTGTCGTGTCAGAGAAAGAACTGAAAACAGAAGTGGGTCATATTATGTTTCTTTAGATTGTCTTTTGAGATATTATTAGAGCAGGGAGAGAAATACTCAAGGAAGGGAAATACTTCTGCAAATGTGATTCATATGTTCTTTAGGTCAGTCTCAGTTTATTCTGAGGGAAGTTTTGATTGTTTATCGCTCTGTATGGAGTAAGTGTTAAATTTGTTTTCATCTTTTCTTTTCCCAACCACCCCTATTAAAACTACAAGGACTACAATCAAAGTAATTCTGTATCATAACCCCAGGGGCTGAGAGCAAGACAACATGAGTTACATAACCATTAAGAAAGACATTTTAACATTCAGGTACATTACATTCCACTTTTATTGAGCAGACACGGTTTTCATGGTCTAATAAAATATTTTTATTTGAAAGTCTGTCCTTGGTTATAGCCTCATGTAATCAAGGGGAGAGCATGCTTAAGACGCTGTATCCAGAACTTTAAAATTTAGTTGCTGTGGTTCACTTATTAATAATTCACCAGGGAGATTAAATGTCTAGTTATCTGCTGGATCTGCCAGACCACACTTCAAATGTAGACTCTGGTTCTTCTTTATCCTGTGCCTCAGTTTCCACAAAACACAGCCTCAGGGAACTGTGGATGTTCAACAAAGATCTTGACCTAAAAGAGCAATTCTGAGCAGTTGCTTCATCTAGGAACTAAATTATATGCTTAATTTTTATCAAGCTATAAAAAGCTAATCTGTTAGTTTACAATGCTCTTTTCTACATTACAGCCCTACAGAAAAATTGAAGTTATCTGGGCTTTCGTAGATGGCCCAGAGAGAATCAATAGTCCTCTAAAAGAAACATAATGAAATCCAATGTTTAAGCTTAATATCCCTTAAATTTCCCCCCGAAACTTAGTATGTTTTATTATACAGTAGGTTTTATTGTATGATGACACAATTTTTTGTCAAACAGTGACCAAATGTGTTCTTTATGAAGAACATGTACTAATTGTGTAGCCTTGGGCAAAGTACCCGACCTTTCTGCTCCTCCACTTCCTGATGTGCAGGGTTGGAATATCAATATCCCCCTTGCAAAGATTAGATGCATTAATACATGTAAAGCATGAAGAGCTATGACTGACACATGGGAAGTGCTCAATAAATGTCCGCTATTATTAGTAGTATTAATATTAAAATAGATATGAGTTAAACAAACAGCTTGACCATTGTTACCCTTACCTACAAGGTAGGATTTTTTAAATCATAATTTTTCTTCTTCAGTTGCACAAGGAAATTATGGTTAACATCTTTCATCCCTGGAGGTGAACCACTGACTTTTGGTCCAGTGAGTGACCATTTTCAGAATGTTGTCTAACCAGTTAATAGCTACCCTTACCAGCAGTAGTCATAATTTTGAGCTGTAAAATGAAAAGTTGTTTTTAAGACTAAAAAGAAACTATCATGTGTTTGTTTTTAATCTGCACTCCTATTTCAAATTATTGCTTAGTCAAAATCGCAAAGGCTTAGTTATTGATTTCCAAGCTTATAAAGGGAACCCCTGGAACATGATATAAAATTCACCTTTGACATTGTCCAAAGTTCAGAACGGTGGTTTAAAAGTTTCCTTAATGATAGTACAGCAATTATATGCTTAGGAACTGCTGAAGGAATCCTATGTGAGTATTTAACTGAATCTCTTGTCCAGTTTTGCTAGGAACTTGTGTGAGCATATATAAAAGAAAAAACAAAAACAAAAGGTTGGGACAGTGACCTGTCAAATTCACTGGGCTCTGTATTCTTCTCTGTTGGAATCAAAATCTTGATTTTTTATTTTAATTTATTTATTTTTAGAAAGGGGGGAGGGAGGGAGAGAAACATCAATGTGTGGTTGCCTCTCATGCACCCCCCGACTGGGGACCCAGCCAACCCAGGCACATGCCCTGACTGGGAATCCAACTGGTGACCCCTGGCCCTCAATCAACTGAGCCACACCAGCCAGGGCAGAAAGAAAATTTTCACTTTCAACTAAAAACTTTTATTTCTTACTTAAAATAAGTTAACCTTTACTTTTTTCACCCACATTAAGCATCTGGAATATTGTATACATATACTTCCTCTTCTTTTTATCTGCTTATTAGTTTATTAGAAACATTTTTTAAAATGTTTAAACTTTTTGCAGATTTTAGGTGATGGGCAGATCAGAAAGTCAGATGGATATAACTGATAACAACACTCCAAAGCCAAAGAAGAAACAGCGATGGACCCCACTGGAGATCAGTCTCTCTGTCCTGGTCCTGCTCCTCACTGTCATCGCCGTGACGATGATAGCACTCTATGCCAACTACGATGGTGAGTTGCTCCCGCACCTCTGCAGGTGTAAATGCCCGAGAGAGTGACATCTTCATCTGACGCTTTTCCCATCTGCTGATGCTTTAAGGAGAAAGATAATTAAATTAAAGGTAGTTCTGTAAAGGTGCATTTATAAAATGTAACATCAATATGTCAAGACAATTAACTTTGACTAAAGTACAATGTCTTTAACGTTTGAGCTAAATGATTCCTTGCCAAGTATATTTAATGCACTCATGCTGATTTTATGAGGATTCTAATGTATAATTTCATTTGATTAAAGTATACACAATTTTGTGGCCAACTTCAATTAGTCAGTTTTGTTGTGACGTTGAAATTCAAAAGGGCTGCACAAGAATGTGAGAGGTCGAAATCGAGTCTTAGAAGTGTTTCACAATAAGGATTAGAGAAGATTGGTTCCTTAATGACCAAAAAAACAAACAAACCGTGATTACCAGACTAAAGCAACTGATTATTTCAATTTAAAAGACCTAGAGTTTTGTGGGTAGAGATGATGTAATAAACACATTTTTCTTCATAATGAAAATTTAAATTTAGGATTTTCCCACTTTATTCCTCCATATTTTTAAACTACTAAGAATGATATGTAATATTCAGGTTCAGTTCTTGCTTTACAGAATTGGTTATATAATTGGCGGTTTTTAGAAGAACAAAAAAGATAGGGAGAAATTAGAAGACATGTATTGCAAATATTTATGTGTATACCCTTCTTTTTCTAGATGGTATTTGCAAGTCAGCAGAATGCATAAAATCAGGTAAGAAGATGGCTTTTAAATATAGTAGTGTTATAATTAATGTATAACATTTAAAAATCAAACACTAATAGATATATCTCTAAATTTCCTTTGTTTATGATTTTATTCATTATGGATCACTTATAGGCAAGAAAATAAAAATGTATTTAAATAGTAGATTACTTGACATGTTTATTCTAAAAAAAGAACTTAAGAAGGGGGTGACACGTAGTATTTTAAGTTACGTGGGGAAGTTGAGATTTGGGAGGGGCCATGAAGCAGGGCTAGGCTTGGAAGAAGAGATACAGTAGAGGGAATTCCCAACAAGGAGAACGGATGGCGGAATAAATCACGTTGCTGAGAAGCAGTGAAAATGTAGACACGATAGGTAGGGGCACATTATTGAGAGCCTTGAAAATCTATGCTTAGCCTTGATGTTGTAATAACAGAGAAATGGATATTTTCCTGAACAGGTCACTTGATAAGGCAAAAATTAAAAGATGATTCTGGGAATGCTAGTCTAGACGGATTAAGTGAGAAGTAATAAGCCAGGAAGGGTGAGCAGATAGGGGTTGTTGCTGTAATTCAGGTGTGAGTTGGAGAGGTCTGCCTGTGATGGGATGAGACAGCTATGGGGCAAAGTGAAGGGAGAATTGGATGGCTTGATAGAACTGACTTGCTAAATGAAGGATTTGAATAGTTTGGAAATGATGCCCAGTTTTAAAACCTAAAGGACTCAGGAGAATGGTATGAGTGCACACAGAAGTAGAAAAGTTAGGAGGTAAGTCTGTTTTAGGGAGGGTGTGATTAATATGGATTTGTACGTGTTGAGTCTAAGCCAGGGGTAATATCCCAGTGGGGACAGACAGCAGGCAGGTAGAGACGGAGGGTTAGAGAATCTCTCATGGGGTAGATGCAGGATCTGACAGCCCAGGGGTGATAGCTGAGCCTTGGGAGTATTGGAGTTCCCCAAAGGAGAAGAGAAGAAGTATAACAGCAGAACTTAAGAGGACATCAAAAATTAGAGTAGAAGGAAAGGTCAGAGAGGTGTAGGGAACTGCAGAAGTCACATCCATCAGAGTGTGGTGAAAAAGAAGAACATTTTGACAAAGAGAAGAAAGGTGTAGCTGGGCACAGCACCCTGCCCAGCAATATTAATACCCTTTGACAAGAGATTCTAAACTTCCTTCCAAGAAATAACCTGCCTCAAAAGATTTGTGACCATTTGCTGTTGCATATTCTTAATCTGGGTTTTTGTTATTCACTGACCTTTGCAAAATAATGATGGGAAGATATCTTAGGATTAAAGTTTATAGTCTAATATTTTTAATATGTGCTCCTTTGCATTTCTTTATTGCTTTTTGATTTATTGTTGTTGTTATTATTATTTCTTTAGCTCTGGATCTTAACTGCACTTGCTGTATACTCACCTGAGACAAGTTGTGGGTAGCTTGAGAAAGACTTGATTGGGGTAACAGCCATTTGCTGCTCAACATAACAGACACGTTCCCATCCAACCACTCTGGTTTCCCAGAAACCAGAGAAGTTCCTTTTATTCCCAGGGAAATGGCTGTACAGGTGCCTTGACTGGGAGATATCCAGGGCCCCTGTGCCAGAGTTAATAATGCGCCCAAGTTGTCAAAGTTACCATTTGCTCTCTCCCCACTCCTCCCCCTCCCTTCCCTCTACCAGCTGCCCTATTGTATGTTCATAACATCCTGCTTTGAGAAACTTCCACTTATGTATTTATTGCCCTCTAATTATCTCTAAATTTCTCAGCCCTTAAAACAGCTCATATGTCTCTTAAGTCTCTTTCACACAGTCTCTTCTCCCTCACACTTTTATTTTCCTCTTTCTTTTTTCTTACATTTTGTTTTTGAAGAAACTTGGATCCTTTTACTAGTAGGTAGGCAAGGAGATCTCGGCAGTTTTCTCTATTGGTACCCACCCCAGGAGAAATGTGATATTTGAAATCTGGAATCTTAGATGTGACTTAATGTGTAGATGTATGGGTTTGGCTTTTTAAATAGTATTTGATAGGTCTCAACTCATTAAAGTGTATTTAACCTGTACCCTTTTATTGTAGCTTAGAAATCAGACCAAATGTAAAACACCTCGTAGAACTGTATCTTGGCAGAGAAATGTATACAATAGAAATAGCTTCAGTGGTAAACAGGGTTGCTGCATAGCATCATGTTTTTCTTCATTCTGCTCTGTTGGTTCACAATCTGTTAGAATACTTTCATATCCATAGTTATTACTCTTCCTGGGTGAAAAAAAATGAAATTCAAATTAACCCTTATGGATACAATTTCACACCCATGCACACACACAGTGCTCTGCTAGTTAAGAAATCTGTTCTGCCATAGATAATACAACTATTGCTTTTAGAAGTTCCTGCAAATTAAGAAAACTGTAAAGAAAACCTTGAACAGAAAAAAAGTAATAAAGGAAGGGAGAGAATGAGAAGAGTGGAGTGGATGGAAAGGAAAATGAAGGTGGAGAAAACGTGTTGAAAAACATATAAAGTCTCCTACTAGCAATTCTATAACTTACTTTTTTAAAGGCTAGGAAAATCCAAACCAGAGTACAGAAATTCTTGAGAAATGAAAAATTAAGTATCGATAGCCAAGGTGCTTACTTTGAGTGGAAGTTGATTCTAACTTAGATCTTTCTGCCAGTGGATGGGAAGTGCGCTTCCCTCTTTGATCCTGCGAGGTCAAGGGGCCATGTCAAGGCAAAAAAAATGTATTGCAGAAGGCTGTGTGTCACCTTGAAATCTGTTTATTGGTAGGTACTTAAATCTGAGCATCTATGAATTTAAATATTCATAATATACATAAAATGATGTTTATGGTAAACACTTTAAATTAACTTGTCTATATATGAAATGCAGCAGTGTGAAAGATTACACCAGACCGAAAATAAAACAAACTACTTAACAAATAACCAGGTAAGGCAGTGCTGAAAACCCTGCTGTTAAAGTATGAGTAATATTCTTCATCTCTTTTTTACTGTATAAAAATGTCAGAGATATGGAGTTATAGAGTTTGTATGTGATTTATCAAACTTCTCCATATAAATCTAAATCCTGTAAGTGGTTCCCACTACATCGCAACCTTACTAACTTGGAAGATTTCACGGAATCATGTGTTCTCAATCAGGTGTACCTAGCTTTCTCACTGATGACATTTGGGGCTGGACAATTCTTTGTTGGGGGGAGGAGGCTGTCCTGTACATTATAGGATGTTTCGCAGTGTCCTTGGATTCTGCCCATGAGGTGCCTTATAACACTCCAGTCCCCAGTCGTGACAACCAAAAACATCTCCAGACATTGCCGAATGTCACCTCTGGTTGGATACCACTGGCTTAAGTGATCTGAAGAGATCACCCAGTGCTTTTCCTTTGGTGGTAGGCAGAATGATGCCTCTCTAAAGGTGCCTGCATCCCATCCCTGGATCCTGTGAATGTGTTACTTTATACGGCAACAGACTTTGCAGATATGATTGAGTTAAGGATCTGGAAATGGGTAAATTATCCAGAACTAACTGGATGGTGTTATGTAGTCACGGGGTTCTTACAAGTGATGAGGGAGCAGGAGGGTCAGAGTCAGAGAAGGAGATGTGGCGCCAGAAGCAGAGGCTGCAGTGATGTGGCCACAAGCCAAGAAATGTATGCAGCCTCTAGAAGCTGGAAGGGGGAAGGAATGTTTCTTCCCTAGAGCATTCCAAAAGAATGCGGCCCTGCCAACCCTTTTTAGAATTCTGACCTTCAGAGCTATAAAATAATAAACTTCTGCTGTCTGAAGCCACTCAGTTTATGCTCACTTTTATAGCACCATAGAGAACTAATACTGCACCTTCCATAGTTCCTTTATTTTAAAACTCTCTTTGAAGAATTAAAACACACACATGTGTTTGTTCGTTTGTTTGTTTTACCAAACTGCAGTTTTATTTCTACATTGAGTAATGTAATCTACAGATATAAGGAAGGAATATTAAATAAATTAATAGAGGAGTAGAACTATAGAATGCAGGAGAATAATAACAGAAAATAGAGTATAATAAAATAAAAGTAGAAGACAATGAAGTAAAATAATAAGAGCTAAGACTTACCGAAGGTCTGTGTGTCTGGCACTATTGTAAGCAGTTAACATGTATTAACACATTTGACCTTCATAATGACCCTGCGAGGCAGGTACCATTATCTTTTCTTTTTGCAGATGATAAAACTTGCAGTAGGATTCTAACCCAGGAGGTAGCCTGGCTCCAGAGGCTGTATTTACAGCCACTTCTCCATGTTACCGCAAAGGAGACTAGGAGCCTGTCAAACTTTCAGTACCTCAGGCCTGTGCATACAGTACATGAGAGGTGCTGCCCCTCCTGCTGAAAGACATAAGGTGACACTCAGAGACTCACAACAGTTAAATCCAGACTGAGAAGGAGAACACCTCTTACACCCCGAGGCCAAATACTTTACTGATAACAGTGAGCAGCTTCATCACCAAATACAACGTGGGGTAGAGGGGTCTAAAGAAGCAAATGTTGGCAGTGCGGTCCTAAAATCTCTGGGGGATAGAGAAGCCACAGTACATGGGCAATACGTTCATGAAGGGCCTGTACTCTGCACAGCCGTGGGAGCTGAGAGACAGGCTCCTGGGGCATCAAGACCTGGATGCAGCCTCTCAGAACCATCCGTCTCCTTTTATTCTCTACTAACCAAGCAAACTTTTCCTGAGTATTCAATTATTAATACAAGAAAAGGAGGCATTGTGTTCACCTGAAAGATGCATTCAGCGTGATGACTATATGCACATTCTGATTTATTATCACTTTTGTGCGGCCCGAGCTATCATCTTTAAAGTAAATGGAACTTCCAATATCTGGTCATCTCTGCAAGGGCTGGATCCTGGTAATGCCCTAGGCGAAGTATCCTGGCACCAGCTGGCCTTTTTTTGATAGCAACAGGGTCTCTCTGCCTCTCTGTGGACCACGGTCTCTCCTTTCTTTCCTATTAACACCCAAAAAACCTTCATAAAGAAAAATGGCACCAGATAAGTATGGCAGACTGACTCCTGAGGCCTGCGAGTTACAACCTTTCACAGTAGGAGATGAGGTTATTTTATTACGCAACTCAATTAAGTTTGAAAAAAATTTTTTTCAGGCAACAAGAACTCAGCAGGTATCTGCTGAAGCACACCTTTGTTAATTTAAATGTGACATGTGGCAATTTGCTGTGGGTGGCCACCCCGACACCATTCTCCTGGCAATTGTGTAGCAGTATGTGCTTTAAAAATTCTCCAGTCGAAATTTACACTTGTCCATCAAATTCTGTCCAAGAAAGCAAGCCAGTTGTATGATAAATACACACATATATAACATATAGTTTTTCTTACCTTCTGGGTAGTTTTCAAGCAGTAGTACCCTATCATTTTTTAAAAATTCATGGTCAGATATGAAAAACAGAGATAAGTTGAATTAATCAGCTAAAGGGAAAGAAAATTATCATGCCTTGTAAGCTTATTTTGAATCCAAAGGTTTGTTTTACAACTGCAGCAATTACCCACATTTAAAAGGGAGTGGGTGTAAAGTAGAGTGGAGGCCAGGATGAGGACCCCGGCTGTACCCAATGCGTTAGTGTGAGAGAAATGGGAGGGCCCCTCTGTGGCGGAAGGGCCTTGCTTTGTCCTGGTTACCACCGACTCCAAGGTGCTTTTCGATAAGCCTTTGATATAACAAGAAACTCAAATTGGTAGCATTTTTTAGATTATTTAAGGGAAATTAAAAATCATGGAATTTAAAAGATAATATGGGGGAAATTTAATAGCCTTAAAATCCTAAAAAAAAATTATTTTCTGAGAATATTCAGAGGAGGAAGTACAGGGAGCCTGGAGTGAATGGGGTGAGAGGAATTTTGATCCTATTTCTGACTAAAAATTGGAATAAGTTCTTCTTATTTAAAATCCCCTAAACCCATACTAACTAAGAGGGCTACCCAGAAAAGACAGGCAACACTAAGTGTTAGTGAGGCTGTGGAAAAACTGAAGCCACTCTACAGGGTTAGTGGACTGTAACGGACTTCACTGTATCCCAGCTGAAAGTGTAAAAACCACTTTGGGAAAGTTGGACAGTGTTTACGAAAATTAAACATACACTTTTCATGCAGCCCAGCAATTCCACTTGTAAGTATGTACCTAAGAGAAATGAAAACACACGTTCTTACAAGGACATTTATGCCGTTGTCCACTACAGCATTATTCATAATAGCCCAAACACAGAAACAGCTCTGATGCCAGCCAACAGCAGGTGAGTCAACAAAGGGTGGTACAGCTGGGAAGAGGGGCACCACACCACAATAAAAAACCATTGCTGTGACCCACGCAACAATGGGGATGAGCCCCCAAAACACTCCACTAAGTAAAACAAGCGAAACACAAAAGACTGCATGTTATTTAATTCTGTTTGTGTGAAATGTCCAGAGCAGGCAAACTTGGAGAGGCAGAAAGCAGAATTGCTGCTGCTTAGGGCTGGGAGTGGAGAAGGGATTGCTGTGAATGGGCACAGGGGAACTTTCTGGGATGATGGGGGAATTCTAAAATTGGGTTATGGTGATGGTGGCACAACTGTATAACTTTGTTTAAAATAATTGGGTTAATTTATGATATGCAAATTATAACTCAGTAAGATTGTTAAAAACCTTTCTCATCCTTTTTTCATTCTAATATCCATTTACAAGTAATTATCTTATATTTTGATCTTATGCTTGTTATTAAATGTTGAGTGCATTGATTTCTATTTTTACAAATCAAAATGAGTGTCTGCAGTTTTTCTTATGTACCAAATCTTTGCTAAATAACTTAACTCAAGCTTTGCAATTTGAGTACTTATTCATTAATTATATTAGGGTTACACTGATGAAAACTCTATGGAAAACAGTAGATCAACTAGCAAGTTAAATTATTTTTGAAGTAGACACTGGGAGCATTGTTTGCCTGCTCTGGGGTTTCCCTTCCAGAAGAAGTCAGAGTTGTGTGTAGGATGGAAGGGCCAGGTGGACCAGCCGTCCCTGAGTCAAAGTCAGGCTGCTGGGTCGGCCAGAGAGCCATTACGGGGCATAATCCTGCTCCTGGGAAAGTGTGTTGGTTTTTCATATGGGTTCTGTGACATGTTTCCCTTTTCACCTTGACTGCTAGTAAGTAAAGGGTCAAATTTGTTTGTAACTTGTAATTGCAGGACCTCTGCATGCATTTGATTCACTAGCATTACTCCCTTTTTCTTTCTCGTCCAGTGCATATGAATTAACTTATTTTACGTATTCTTGTTAAGGCCACTTCAAATTCTTTCCAAAGCAATGTAAGTTAATAATTAGATGACTAGAATATAAATAAATTCCAGTGATAGATACGTGCAGGAGAAAGGCTGTTAAATAGTAAACTTTGTTTCAAAGAGTTGCAAGTGTTATGAATAATTACAGCACAGTCTTTTGAAAGATGACTGTTTCTTTTTCCTCTAAGCCAACTTAGCCTGGGAAAGCTAAGATGCCAGTTCTGGCCATATCCTGTGTTTATTAGTATGTGATCTTAATTAGGTCAGTTTAGCTTTCTGCATTTCGTTTCCCTAATCTGCAAAACTGGAATTAAAAGTGTCTCATTTTACAGAGGAACAGCAAAGACTAATGACAGCCCATTTCACATTACAAATCCTTCAGGAAGATGTGCCATCAGTATAATGCACAGATGTATTCCATTTAATGTGTTCTTTCATGAATGTTACAAATGCTCCGTTTAAAACTATTTATTGAGAATCGAAAAACAATCAGGATATTTTTAAAGAGAATGATGTAGTTAAAAGAGAGAGAGGGGGAGAGGAGGAAAGAGGGAGAGTAGTACATTTTAGATACTCTCAGGTAACGTTTTCTTTGACCATCGCGCTCTGATTTAGCACAGGGGGTGACAGGTGAGCCTGTGATTCAGTCAAAAGGAGCACAATCAGAAACGGACACTTGGATCCATGTTTCCTGCAAAGCAAAACCTACCAGCAGACACACCTGGATTTGAACATGTAGCTACTCTGTGCGCCCTTGCAGACCTTCTCTGTTAGCCCTTTCCTCACCATGGATTAACCCCTTAAAAAAAAAAAAGCCAGAGGCCTATAGCAAGAGGAGAATAACTAGATCTTGGCTATTCAAAGTGTGGCCCAAGACCAGCAGCATCAGCATCAGCAAATACGAATTTCCAGGCCTCACCTAAGCCATACTGAGTTGGCAGCCGTCCTTTCTAAAGTGCCCAGGAGAGTAGTGTGCATTAAAAAGTTCGGGAAGCGCTGAAGAATAGTGATTCTCACCTATGGCTGCTTTTTAGGGTAATTTGGGAGGCTGTGAAAATATATCCACACCAGACCTTCTCTCCTCCCTGAGAAACAAAGTTTCTGTGCATTCAGTGGGGTGGGCTTTGTTAGGCGTTAGGAGAAAAAGCAATTCGGGTAAATAAATTGGCATTCAGGTATGTAGGAATTACCTGGACATTTGCATTTTCAAAAGAAGGTATATGTTAGCCAGCTGATTGCTTCAGTAGATGCAATTTCAGACTGTGCTACTCAGGGAAAACTAACTCTGAATGAGGCACTGGGCCTGCTTTTCTGCTAACAGTGAAGAAGCTGAACCTGGAACATCCTCCTGAGATGTTTCCCAGGGTAAGGCGGCCAGGAGTGTTTTCATAGGGACTTCAGAACAATGTCTCTCCTCATCCATTCATTAATTTATTTATTCGCCTATTCATTCATTCATTCATTCATTTTTTTACCGATAACATTGATTGGGCACCTTCTAAATGTTGAAGACTTTTTTAGAAACTGAGAATAAGGAACTCTTTCCCCTCAAGAAAGTGGTAGTCTGGTCAGCATAACAGACCAATGAACAAATTACCTTACGGTTTTGATAAGTGTTATGACAGATACTCAGAGGGTGCTGCCAGCACTCTGAGAAAGGAACACCTGAACTAGATCAGTCACGGGAGTGGGTGGGTAGTGATGGTGAGGGGACTGGGAGGGTGGGGTGGGATTCTCAAGAGTAAACATCGCCCACGAGGTTCTGAAGGATAGTCAGAGATTGCCAGACCAGGGGAGCAGAGGACAACCCGTGCATGTAGGCTGGCTGCTAGATGCAGGCAAAGGCGTGGTGAGCTTAGGACCTGCACATGGTTCCTGATGACCAGAATGCACTGTGGAGTGTCCCAGGCTAGTGAGACATGATACTGGAAAAGAAAACAGAGGCTAGGTCATATGCCACCCAGGTTGTAATTTCTCCTAAAGTCTGTAGAAAATGCATAAATATGTTATGGGGATCATCTAAGGATTTTAAGCAGAGGCATAGCATTCTCACACTCTCCTGCTATTTAGCTCAGACCTGGTGAAGTGGAGGCAAAGGTTTACCCATACAAGTATAACACTTCTGCATCCTAGGTGTTAGGAGAGCTCGGCAAGACTGAGGAACTGAAAGAATAGCTATAGGGCTAAGTCATAGAGCATGTGTATGAGGATGTGAGCATGGGAGTGAGAAGGGGAAGTGTGGAGCATTTGCACAGGTATGAGCAAGAGCTGGATCTTGTAGTCCATGTTAAAGTGCATGGACCTTCTACTAACAGAACTGGAAGTTACAGAAGGAAGGGTTTTATTATTTTAATTGTTTAGATTATTTATTTATTTTTAGAGAAAAGGGCAAGGAGGGAGAAAGAGAGAAACATTGATTGGTTGTCCCCTCGAATGTGCCACAGCCAGGGAGAGAACTGGCAACCCAGGCATGTGCCGTGACCAGGAATCAAACCAGCGAACTTGCACCTTGCAGGACGACACCCAACCAATTGAGCCACACCAGTCAGGGCCAGAAGGAAGGGTTTTAAAAGAAGCATGACTTGGTCAGGATTACTGAGAAGGACCAGTGACTATAACTGAAAAAATGGCTGCAGGCAGGAAATTAGGCTGCTACCCATGGCAGCTCCTGGTTGCCTGTATTTGAATGGTAACAGAACAAAGACAAAGATGGATTTGAGAATATTTAGCAGGTATAATTCATAAGACATGACACTTATGTAAATATGTGAGGTAGTGAGAAGGGAGTAAAATATAACTCCAAGTTTCTGGCTTGGGAAACTGGGTGATGTGTGGCCTTTCACTGAGCCAGGGAACACAGAGGAAGAGCTGTGTGGGTAATAGGCTGGGGCCAGTGTGCAAAAAGTTCCCTTTGAGACAGTGTAGATCTGAGATACTGGCAGGTGTTCCACATGTTGAAGTTCAGGGAAGTCAGGGTTGGAGATAAGGACTTGGGAGTCATCAGCAAATGGATGATGTGGTTGGGATTTCCCAAAAAAGGAAATGGAGTTTCCAAAAGAGACTGAGAGGAGGGGTCAGGGAGGTAGAAGGAAAATCAGTGAAGTGCAGTAAAATGCAGCTGAGAGGTTAAGAAGTGAGAGCAGAGAGAGAGAGAGAAGTGGAAGACCAGACAATGTGTAGATCTTGCTTTTGGGGATGTAGGAGAGATGTGTCCAGAGAAAAGATGACAGGACTGGGGAAAGAGGCAGTGGTGGTTTGGAGGGGGACAGGACTGGGGAAAGAGGCAGTGGTGGTTTGGAGGGGGACAGGACTGGGGAAAGAGGCAGTGGTGGTTTGGAGGGGGACAGGACTGGGGAAAGAGGCAGTGGTGGTTTGGAGGGGGACAGGACTGGGGAAAGAGGCAGAGGGGGAGGGTAGGAAGCCACGTGACTCATCATTCAGTTGCTTCAGTTTTTTTCTGGAAGGTAAAAGGCAAAATCCGTCTCTGGGAAAGAGTGGACAGAGAAAGGAAGAGAGTATTGAAGGCTAAAGAGGGGCAGTGTGAGGAGTAGAAGGGAAGGGAGGGCCATGCAGAAAGGTTGTGCCCAGAATGATGACCCGGTTCATGTTGAAGGCCATAATCAGAAATGGCATTGCACCACACAGTGAGGGGATTTTCCTGGTATGGTGAGCAACATCTACAACAGATAGTTATTCAGCTCTGCTCTGGTTCCTGCAAATGCAGAAATGAAGAACACAGTGTCCTTACTCACATGAAGCTTACAGTTAAAAACAAGAAAGACACTAAACAAATTAATCACTAAATATTTAAAATACATGATTAAATATCTTAGCCTGGGGTTGGGAAGGAAAAGGAAGGCAGATGGACAGATTTGGGATAGGGTCATTTCCAGGGGACAAGGGAATGAAATACTTAGGTGAGATGATGACTTAAATGATGGTATCACAGGACACAGGTTAGAAGGTACAAGAAAGGCAAAGGAAAAGTAGAGGGGCCACGGGGTGAGAATTCCCAGTGAAGTTGAAGCGCAAGTGTAGAGAGACTAAAGAGAAAACTTCTAAGGATTGTGTATGATCGGAGCATACGTTACTCAAGTTGAAGATTTCAAGGGTAAAACTGCTCTGGGTGTTAACATCAGGAATTACCATGAAAATGCATGTAAGGATGTGAAATGGAGGCAAAGGTCATGAGAGTTTAGAAAGTAAGAAGTTCTAAGCTAGAGGGTAACAGATGTTCTGTGCGTGTGTCCACCTGGCCCCTGCTGTTAGCTGAGAAGATGGTAGAACTTTCAGGAAGGGAAGACCATGAGCGAGATATCAGTCTTTAGCAAACAGAGGTGAATGTCTGGGAAGTTAGCAGATGGCAGAGATGAGTTGAGGCTGAGATGGTCAGCCGGTGGAAGCCTAAAATCAGCGTAGTGGAGAGTAATGATTTGGATGCTGCGGAGGGATAATAGCCGGCCAGTGTTGCCTTTCGGTGCTGCAGAGTGCCACAGGTAGAGAGAGCTTCAGGGAGGGGGGGAGTTTCAGTTAAACCAGAGAGCCGGAAGGAGCCTTCTCTGAGTAGACTTAGGGCTAATTGCAGCCTTCTCTTCTTGCCCAAGGGAATTCCAGAAATGCTCTTCTAATTCTATTTCCTCTCACAACCCAAACGCTTTTCTTTCCTTCTCTAGAGAGATACGTTTGCAGGACATACTGTTCTGGCTGGAGGTAAATGTTTTCTGACAAAAGTAAGATTCTAGAGTCATACAGTGTGCCACCTGATCTAGAAATTAGCTCAGACAGGTTAGGGGTTTCGCCTCGTGTGTTGTCCTGTGTAATTATATCACTCAAGTGGCCAAAAGCAATCCGCAAGAGGAGACGTTGGCCTCAGACGTTGCATCTGAGTGTCTAACCACCATGCTGTACACCTGAAACTAATATAATATTGAATGTCAACTAACATTGAAAATTTTTTAAATTTTTCTTTAGAAGGCCATCTATCTGGCATATTATTGTAGACCTCCATTTGATAGAATTAGAATTACTAATAAATTCATTTTTTTAATCTTTTCACTAGCCTAGATAAAAAACTCAAAAGAGGATCAGTGAGTTCTTTCCTGGAAACAAAATGTTTGTTAAGCATTTCTTAGAGGCAAGATCTTCCTTAAAAATTAAAAAATAAAACCCAGAACTTTTACATTTCAGATATCAAAATGTCTTTATAAAGAACTCTTCAATCCAGAGGAATCTGACAGTAGCAGTGCAGCTGATAAAAACAGGGCCAGTTCACAGCCCGGACTAGGTGACCGGGGAGTCGAACTGAAGTCAGTTAGGAGGTAGCCAATAGCAAGCAGTGGGTCTTGAGGCTTCAGGCAAAAACAAGCAAGCCAACTACAACATCATTGATATGGCCCAGCCATAACTTTCATGTAGTTTCTTTTGTTAATCGAGGTTTTCTGAACTGCAAATAAATTCTTATTTAAAGAACTCCCAAGTCATTAAAGACTTGTGCTTTAAAATGTGCTTCAGGAGCCTGTACTGACTTATATACACTTCGAGAAAGGCAGCTTTTGTTTAATCCATTGGCTTAATTTTCTGGCATAATTAAATTAGCTGAATAAAATTAGGATTTTTTGACACCTCTGCCAGGTTTAAACCAAAATGAATTCATTGTCCTGAAATACATGTATGTAGCAGGTAATGATGTCACTAACTTAGAAGCCAAGAAGCAAAATATTAATAATTGTACTTATTCAGAGAAATAAGTTAATTATATTTGAGTGAGTTAAATAAAGGAAACTTTATAAAAAAGTTATTAGCTGAACAGAAAATGTCTCAAAGCACTGTATATAATGTTCTGTAGCAAGGATATGACAATACGTTGAGAAGAAATGGCACAAGTGAGACTGCAAGTCCTCTCAAACACATATCCATGCAAATACGCATCTTTTAAAAGAGACCATAAGACAGTAGCAATAAGTGCTGTGAAACTTTACATGTTATATTTCAACTACAGTAATAAAATTAAAACAGAGAAAAGAAGTGGGATGATTGGAGAAGCTGACAAGCTGGTTGAGTCCATGCAAGGCCCCTTCTGCGGGATCAGCCCATCACAGGCCCTGGCACTCACTAAGGCCAAGGTCAGTGGCTCTGGCTCCAGTCAGTTTCTTGCCTCTGACCTCAGCTCTAGTAAACGGTTCTTGCCTTGTATCTTGGGATCTCACGTCTCACTCATTCCCCAGTTCTAGAAACTGAACTTCTGCCTTTCTTCCATATTCTGGGACTGGAATTGAACTTAGCTCTTAACCTCATCACGTTTTGCCAGGACCCTGGACCCTGAACTTTCTTGGGTCACCACACATTGTCTGCTGGTTGCAGCTTCTTCATCACAGCTGCCTGCTGGTCCTCATCCTGTGTAGCTTCTTTCCATGGCTCTTAGATGGAAGTTTCCTCTCTTTCTGATCCCTTGTAGTCTGCCTCAATAGGTTCACTCTCATTGAACTGGCTCAGACTGCTTCTACCTGAGCCCAGTTTATGCAAGTGACAAACATTTTGTATGGGAAAAAAATGTGTCTTTATTTACGAAGGAAGGAACAGTTCACTAGTTTTGTACGCCAACAAAGAAAGCCAAGGATCCTGCTTTTTCCTCAGCCATCAGTCACCACACATATTAATTTTAAAAACTTAGGATGCAGGAATCAATTACCCTGTTTTATTTAATACAATAAAATTTAATTATGTGATAAAATTCCAAACTTTTCAGATATTTTCTGTCTAACTTTAAGGGAGCAATACAAGTCATTTTAAAATTCAAGTGTAGCAACAGGAAAGAGAAACCAGTATGAAAATATTTTAAGATTCTGATATAGAACATGTGTGGTTTTTAAAGCTTTTAAGTAACAGATGGTGATCATTTACTATAAGAATACTTTTCTTAACTGAGAATAAAGGATTCTTTTGGAACGTCTATTATGGACTCGTCATTGTGCAAAATGCTGGAATTAGAATCCTTGCTTTCGGTGAAGGGTTACAATTATCATTGCTTTTATAGTCTGTGGGTTACCTGGAAATATACTTTGAGTTATTTCTCAGAAATTGCACACCTCATACTGATCAGTCGTTGCATTTCGATGGTCTGAGGCTCCATCCCTCACCGAACCATATGGTCATACAAATGATCCCATGATGCATGAACCTTACAGAAGAGGTCGGCAGCAGCGTAACATGTGCAATCCATAAGAACTCTGTCTGGGTTCATGGGAAGAATTAGTCCAGTCTAGGGCTCGTGAAAACTCAAGTTGACTTGACAGGTCGTGTGTTAAAGAGGTGATTTACAACTTCGTGACCAGCTGTAAAGATAGATTGACAGTAAAGGAGACCTGTTCTCATGAAATGGCCATGATGAGGACTTCTATGACATGCTGGCTGTTTCCTTCACCCTCAGCAAGAGTACGTCCTCTTTCCACAATCACATCCCTCCACTTCAGTGGTCGGGGTGACAAAGCCAAACCCCTGCTTCTTAGTTCCCACATACCTGCTGTCACCAATCAAAAACAGGCAGTGCTTCTCCTGGGGTGCTGAGGCCTGGAGAGCGTAGTCCTTCATCCTTTATCCACCCTGCATCCTTCCTTTAGAGGACGGCCTACTTCTCCACACCCAGCCATTCCACACTCTAGTCTTCTTTCCATTGCCTCTCTTGCCAAGGCCATCACCCTCCTTCTCGGCCTGGATCACAGCTTGGTATCTGACTTAAATATTTGTTGAATGAATGAGTGACTGAACGAATGAAATGCTCTCTGTCTTCTCCACCTTGGCCTACCTCATTTCTCCTTTGCTTCCAGCATACCCTGCCCACCACACACAGCACTCACATCTTACTCATTAGTTTCCAATGTCCAGGTTTGCCCACCGTAATGTAAGTGTTGACCGTACCTTATTCACCATCCTGTTTCCAGGAACTGGCAAGGTGCATGGCACATAGCAAGTTGTCAGTGAATATTGGTTGAATGAATGAATATTCTTTTCATTTTTTTATATTTATTCTCAGGTTCCTTATCTTGAGGTCACAAAACCACTGTTATCAAAACGAAGTGATTTGTCAGGGCACCTGGCCCACAAATACAGCAGCAAAGAAGTGTTTTCAGTCTGGTTTCATTCCATTTATGTAAGTCAGGTTTTTCAGTTCTGCATTTCTCTGCCAGGCTCCTAAGTTTAGCCCTTTTCTGTCTGATCTATCTATCGCCTTTGCTAGAAGTCAATTGTTCCCTTCTCAGTTTAATTACCTCATGAATTCTACCTTCTTAAGCTAGAAGTAGGTCATCAAGGTAACAGTTTCTATATGTGTTTTTCTTTCCTACTATTTTCCTGTTTCAGGGATGATTTTCAACTGATCACCTACTTAGGTGAGCATTTCCAGCTCTCTAGCGCTAACATATCCACCAGTCTGGCCTTCCTTTTCCACCCAGTTCTTTCAGAGCTTCTCCCTTCTCAGTGACTCATTTCTGCTCTCTTTTAATGAAGCCTCCATGCTCTCCTTCTCTTGGATGCGAGAAGGAGAGGCAACACTATTTAGTGAGGTGTTGCCACTTTCCAGCCATCAATGTCTAAGGCTCCTCCATCCCTGGTTGTTTCACGCATAGCATGCTCGTTCAAATTCCTGGTCAGCTCACACATACAAGCATAAGCTAGTTCATACAAGCCTGCTGCAAATGGCTCCTTACAAATGGCTCCAGGCGATATATAAAGTAGGAGTTTTACATGTCAGCTGAATACTGGGTATGTTTGGGAGCTGCAGTGTGAACTAACAGCCCCTCACATCTAGACAGAGTTGCATTAGAGGAGCTCATGTGCATTATGAAAGGAACAGCCTTCTTTCCTAGGAAAACCTGCAAGCTCTGTGAGGGCAACTATTACGTCTGTTCATTCACCATGGTATATTCAGTTTTGAGTGATATTGCACATAGAGGGGTACTCAAAAATGTTGGTCGCAATGAAATGAAAAGTTTCGGTCTTTTCGTGTTCCAAAAGGAAAAACTCCTTTTGGAGGAGGCAAATGATTTCGCATAATCCTTTGGGCTTTCTGTAATAGAAAAGAGCTATTTATTCATTGAAAAATGTAAACATGTGGAGCCAGACATTTGTGTCAATTAAGTGCTCAGTTTATCAATAAGTGCTAAATATAAAACCGCTCACTAGGAAAGAGCCCATTTCACAATGTGGACTTCATTTCAGGCAGCATTGGAAAAGCACCATGGGCCCAGCTTGTGCTCCTGCTGTGATCGTTTTCCACCACTCCCCAACCACACCAGATGCAAAGGCGAAGGAAGTTTTGAGTTACTCTCAATAATTACATATTATTGAAGCTGACATGATTAGTCTTCTTCAATAGCATCACCCAAAATAACCAAATGTTTTCATGGGAGAATCATGGACGTGTAATCTCATTGCAACCCTCTGCAGCCACATCCCCCAGTGTCCAGGGAGCTGGGGGTCCACCTGAGAGGGTCGCTAAAAACGCAGTGTAGCCTTTTCATAACCTTCCATATATTTCCTTCAAAAAACTAGATTATTCATTAACACTATAATCAACACACAGCCCTGGTAACTAATTTTAAGTGATACATTGCATTTAAATTGCAGCTTAACTTCTAATAGCTTTTTGCTAGCAAAGAATCTTTTAGGATTCAAAATGCAAATTGGACCTGAAAAAGAGAAATTATTTTTAGACTTATGGCACCTCAACTTAACTGTAACACAGTTTCAGGGCTTTCATTTACTAGCAGAATATGTTTTTGGTTGTGAAAGTTTCCCTACTGGAAAAATGTTGACTGTCCTCTCTTGGCTGTGAGTCATTCATTTAAATAGACGATGAGATAAGGCTGAAGAATTTCACTAGTTTGGGGAAAACCAACTAAGGATCATTATTGTGGGTCCATTAGACTCAGTATTTCTGTGATTATCTCAAGAAGTTCTAAAATCCAGGGACCAAATGAGGTGGAAAATTCAGGTAGCTATATTCATGTTATGGGGCAATTAAAATTTTAATTGGGCATCAAAAAATACAGTGATTTTCACATAATTTAATTTGGATTCTCACCCTCTTGTTGTTATTTGGAGTTATGGCAGAATGACATTGTAGAAAAGATATCATCTTAAAATTAGACCTGGGCACAATCTAAATTCATGTTGGTGACCTTGGGCATGTAAGTACTCTGTAACTCCATTTCCTTCAAGTAGAGGTCATGTGTCCTACATTACAGAGCTTATATTACAGCACTTGTAAGGACGAAAAAGAATTAAAATCAATGTCATAGTTAAGAGCTCAGATTCTGGCCACCAGGCTGCTTACGGTTAAACCTCAACTTTGTTACTTAATAACTATGTGACCGTGGGTACAGATTCCTTACCTTCAATTTCCACATCTCTAAAACAGCCACAAAAATATAGTTACCAGAAAGAGTTAAATATTAAAGAATTTAGAAAAGTGCCTCTCATTACTGACATATGTCAAACATTGACTTCATCATTATTAACATTATTACATAAGTTTCTTTGGCTGAACCCAAATGAAAAATTATCTAGTTAACATTCTATATGTAAATCTGATCCTTCATCTGTAGATCTGATAGTGAATGGATTCTTAATGAACTGTTTATAGGCTTGTGTCTGTGTGTGTGCGCGCATATGCATTTAAGGTAAATTGGTCCCATGCATATAAGAAATTTAATTATAAACTGATTATTTCTCAAACTAGAGCGCACAAAAAATAGCTCTCCTTTGTTGAGATTGGAAGCTCTGCAGAATAAATTCACTGCGTGCTTCAAAACCTCCCTCAAACTTACTTGTGTAAATCCACAGACAGTTTTTGAACGCTTGTATAGTGATGGCTTTTCTTGGTGCTGACAAATGAGAGAGGTCTAAGACTTGACCTTGCCTTAGTTGGAACTTAACCGGAGGTTGGCAGAAAATGAATTAAATCAACTCACAGTCCATTACACTCAGTGTCAAGTACTGCCCCACCCCACCTCCAACCTTTCCTTCCACGAGATACCACAGAAACAATCAGGGGAGGGAGATGTCATTTAAAAGTGAGGAGTGGATTGTGGAAGAATCCAGAATGCTTGTAAGAAAACCATTTGGTTTTTATTAGCATTGGTCCGTGTGCTTGCTAATTTTCAGTCATTTTCTCTTTAGGAATGGTCCCCCAGATTCTAGTTCCCCACATTACTGCCTTTTGAATGGATTCCTTTGTGACCCATCGTGATTACATTGCATTTTCTTTGTGTTCTTTCAGAATGTTCCAACTTTGCCTTAATTTTGGTTGGGGGAGGGTGGGAGGAGGGTGCAGCAGGGATATGAGGTCGGCGATATTTTCAGAATGTTGTCAAAGGAGGTTTTTAAATTATAAAAAATTGCCTAGTAAGAAATATCAGGCTTAGTGTCTACTAATAAAGCAAACATTTAGGACAGAAGATTGGATTGGAAATGGGTGTCCTAAGGTCTTCCCAAGAAGATTTGCTCCTGGTGCTTCAACATTTATCTGACCTCTCCTAGACACTTCCAGAACAGCCATAAGCCAGCCAGACTGATTAGAGCGATTTTAAGAGAGTGGAATGAAAATGTTGTGTGGCTGAGGTCAAAAAGCCAAGTGCTTCATTCGAGTTGGAGAGAACAAGCTGAAAGCAGTTTTGCCCCTATACCGTTCCCTGGAGCTTACTCCTTCAATGCAGAGCAAGAACAGTCCGCGAAGAACTCCTGCCGTGGACCCAATATAGGGCGCATGTGTTGTAAACAGAAGCCTAATCTGTGTAACGTGTTTGAGACTAAAATACATTGTGGCCAGGAGTTTTTAAAACACAGTAGAAATTGAGAAAGAAATTATTTGCATCCCATTTCCATTAAACTTCGTTGCCTGTTTTGTACATTGCCTTGGATATTTCAAAAAGCCTCAAACCAAAAATGGACAAAAGCATAAAAGATCATAATTATTTGTGAATTTGCTAATTTGCCTCCTGGCTAAAAGGCTTCGGGATCCCAAATTCTGTTTCACGGTGCAGACACGATCAGACCGGTCAGAGATCTGAGTTGCCTTGTACACGTGTGTACCCGGCCAAGGTCCAGCGTGAAGACTGTAAACATGAGTCCTTCTCTGGGTCTATTTTGGGTCACATTCTTATGCTTTTTTGTTGTTGTTTCCCTGCTTAAAATGTCCCCCAAGCATAGTGCTGAGTGATGTCCAATGTTCTGAAGCACAGGAAGGCTGTGATGTGCCTACAGAGAAAAGACAAGTATTAGATAAGTTTGCTTAGGTATCACGTGTAGTGCTATGTGCTGTAAGTTCAATGTTAATTGATCAATGACATGTATTAAACAAGATGTCTTTAAATTAAACAGAAACACATAAAACATGATTATGTTTGAATCAACTGATGAAGGTGTGTGATCAGACACTCATAGGAATCTAACCTTATATTTCCCCAAAGATTCAGTATTTTCTAATTTAGTGTTAGTGGTGACTTTAGAACAAAATTCCAGTGAATAATGAGAATTGGCTGTCTGTGTTTTGTAATTGCCATGAATTACAGTGCATTCTCACTAGAAAACATCAGTGACCTATTAAGGAGGAACCAACATTAAAGCAAGTTAAACCCACGGACAAAAGTGCTACAGCACAAAGCTTTATGCTATCCAGGTGCTTTACTGACAATTTCCCCAGAAGCGCTTCACATATGCAGAACTTTCTTTAGAACATACATACACATGCAGGACCAGAGAACCAGCCTCCAGGGAACAAACACATATAAACATTGAAATATTTGTGGTATACCTGTGTGTACGCACAGGCCCTGGGAGAAGCCCTGAGACTGGAATACTACCTCTGTAAGGGGAGGGCAGGAAAAGACCTAAGAAAGAGGCTCACGACTCCAACATTACATCAAGAGTGTAGTGAGGGGCCCAGGCTGGTGTGGCTCAGTGGATTGAGTGCTAGCCTGCAAACCAAAGGGTCGTCAGTTCGATTCCCAATCAGGGCACCTGCCTGGGTTGTGGGGCCAGGTCCCCAGTTGGGGGCACGTGAGAGACAACCACACATTGATGTTTCTCTCCCTCTCTTTCTCTCTTCCTTTCCCTCTATAAAAGTACAATCTTTTTTAGAAAGTGTAGCAAGAGAGCTTACATATGAAGTGCACTTGGAGGTGGCAAGACGAAGTAGATATCCTCTGTGCTCCGTGGTAGGCGCTAAAGAATTATACAGAACGGCAGAATGGATGGGGTACCAGTGTATGGTCTGCCCCAGATAAGGAGAAACTGCCTTACGTGCTTGCCCAGCACAGGGCAAGGGCCTGACCCGGGAACCAGCACACTGTGGGGCATAGGGAAAGGGTCAGTCAGACCATCTCTGAGGCGACTTATGGAAAGCAGTCTCTGTTCTGGACTGAATCTAGCTTTGGGTTCAGCAGTGGTCATGTCATGGAACAGTCTCTCCTTCACAGGATAGTGCCTCAGATGCCATTTTCAGCTAACAGGCTACTGATGTGATGGGAAAGCCGTGATATAGATAGGAAAGGGAGAGCCTTGCAGCATGAGAGCCATTGATCGGCAGGCCAAGGATTGTCTCCTCTTGCAGTAGACACGCAGCGGGTTCCGGAGAAGCTGGAATTCCAACCTATCTAATCATGTTCTGGCAACTTGTAGACAGGTTGTGTCTCAAGTCTGTTGCTCCTGAGCCTCTTGAGATAGAGAGAGCTCATCTTCAAGGAACAGAAAGTCAAGCTTCCCTAAAATGTCCCTTGAACCAAGTCTTGACCAAGTCAGAATCAATCAGAGAAGTGATTCTGAATATAGTGCAGTGTTGGCTACAGTAATCTTCCCCCCACCCCCAAACCAGATCCACTGTTCCTTGTGGTTTTTGGGAGAAAAGGGCATGCAGGTAAAATCCAAAAGTCCTCTTCACCTTTAGGCACAAGGAGCCCTCCTCAGGACTCCTCTAAAACAATGGAAGATGGAAAAGAGGCATTTTCCAGGCTCCAAACAGCTCCAGCACCAGAGGGAACCGGATGGTGGACGAGGTCTGGGGCAGGAGGCTGTGGAGCAAAGTCAGTGTAGCACAGTGGAGGCCTGAGGGAAGTGGGCTGGTGTGGGGTCACAGGTGTGGCTCCCAGTGATGCAGTGCTGGGGGCTCATGGAGACTGCGGTGCACTTACACCTGTGGGCTGTCATGATGCGAGCCCATTCACACTTATAGGCTGGAAAGGCGAGAAGAAGTATGCCTGATTCCTCTAACTGGGACCATCTTTACTTTCTGATATTGGGTTTATTGTCCTTATTTTTTATGTTTCTGTCTTGTCTGAGCTGATTGTTCTCCCGTAATTGCTCACTAGAGCCTGCTCAGGAGGCCTTAAAACAATGCCTGGACCACCTCTAAGATTGTGATTTAATTGATCAGAGGTGGATCCTCGGCATCTGCATATGTAAAAGACTTCTAAAATGATTCACAAGGTTAACTAGGGTTGAAAAAGTAGGCCTAATAACATCAGCGAGATTTCTCACTCTCCCTAGTCCGGTGTATTCTGTGCCAGGAGAGGTTAGGCAGAAACTCCTCACAAGTCCACGCCAGGAAAATGCACTTCTGGATATGCCTCTGAGTAGGAACGGCTTCCATACCACTTTCCTGTCTGCTGACCCAATGTGAAGAATTCATTTGTTCTTTTCCCTTTCCTTCCTTCTGGTCACTACAGCCCCTCCAAGTCCTGAAGCTTTCTCCTGCCTTTGACCCAGCACTAGGGGCTGGTGACAAGGTTGACATTGGGAAGGATGGGAGCTGCGGCTGTGAGAATGTGCAGGGAGAAGAGGGCAAGGCAGGGAGAGGAGGGACAATTAGGAAGGGATGGAAAAGAAGAAAGCACAAGTTACTGCCTCTCATATGTTCTCATCTGCTGTATCCACAGTATGATGGGAAGAGGGTGAGCTCAGAGCCACAGATACCTAAGTGCAAGTCCTGGTACACCATCATTTACTAGCTGCTTAATTTTAGGGAAGTTGCTTAATCTTGAATAGTTTAAGATTCCCCCCACCCCCACCTCCTTATCTATGGGGAATATGTCCCAAGAACCCCAGTGAATACCTGAAACTGCAGATGAGTATCAGACCCTATAGATACCAGGTTTTTCACTATACACCCGTGCACGCGCGCGCACACACACACACACATACACACACACACACCCCTTTTTACTTAAAGGAAGAACTTTACGGCTTCTCTTCGGCATATCTGAATTGCCAGCATCACTATTCTTGCTTGCTTTGGGGCCATTGTTCCATTAAATCAGGGTGACCTGAACACAGCACTGTGATACCTGGACAGTCTGAAAACTGACATGGCCACCGAGGGACTAACGGGTGGGGAACATATGCAGCATAGATACGATGGACTGAAGGATGATCTGGGAGAGAGGGAGCAGGATGATGCAAGATTTCAGCATGCTACTCAGAACAGTGTAGGACTCAAAACTTACAATCTGTTTATTTCTGGAATTTTGCATTTAATATCTATGGACTATGGTTCATGGCAGATAACTGAAACCATGGAAAGCAAAACCGCAGGTGAGGGAGACTATATAGAGCTAAAGAGTGCTGATCCTCAGAGATTCAAAGCAGGTCTGCCTGATTTAAGCATCCCACACATTCCCCAGCTTATACCGCATCCCCTAATCCATGCCCACACATAGACCCTTGGTAATGAATACAGTAATTAATAACTTCCCAGATGCAGGTTGAGCTTGTTTTTAAATCCTCATAGTCAAATAAGTTGGGAGAATGTTACAAGAAGATTAGTTTGGAAAATAATGGTGTGTCATTTATTATCAGCCTAGAACATTCAGAATTGTCAATCACTCGAAATAAGCTCATTATTAATAGATTACTTGTCTTGTCTTTATGTGACTATTTTCCTAAGTTAAAAATAAACTGTTTTCTTATTGCAAAAGCAAGACATGTTCATCTAATACAAATTGGAAAATAAAGATAAGCAAATAATGCAAAATTGAACACACTCATAATCCCTCCACTCAGATATAACTGCTGTAAATGCCCTTTCAACTTTCTGGGCTTTTATACATACTTTTAAAAATCATGATATACTCTCTTTTTCACCCTACAAACATCTGGTCAACAGCACTCTTTCTTTTTTTTTTTTTTTTTTGCCTTTACTACATCCATTTTTATATCTACTTATTAAGGTGAATAATTTTGTTTTTAAACCACATTTATTTACTCAGAAACCACAGACTCACAGATAAGGAAACATCTGAAGAGCCCAGGTGTGGCTACGTAGAGAGGTTGAGCAATTCAAAACAAAGCGCAAAATATAAAAACAATTACAACCAGTTCGACAGTTGCGCGTCTGTTTCCTACGGGCCCTTCTATCCACAAGTATACGGCTGACTTCAAAGAAAAGTCAGCACAGAGGAGGTCCGGAGGATAAGGTGCAAAACCAGAGTCAGACCCACGATAAGAGATTAAAGGAAGGTTGATCAAAGACCCAGCATAAAAGTGCTAGCCCATGACTTGCCTTGGCCCATGGCCCCAAAATATTCATCAGAATGGAGAATGCTCTTTGAAGTGATTGGAAGCACCCCTGCCCAGATGAGCGTTCTGGCCAAAGGGAAATTTAAAAAGGGGGCACAGGAAGGAGTTTGCAAAGTTGCTTCTTCCTATCTCTCGCCTGCATATCCCTCACAAATTGTTTGAATGCTGCCTCTTTGATTTGCTGTCCAGATGTAAGTAGTTTAACTGTGCTGGGTGTAGAGTGAGGAATTCAGCCTCAAAAGAGAAGGATCATCTTTTTTCCTTGTGGGAGACGCACGAATAACAGAAGATCTGCACCCGCCACTCCTCCTTTTTGTTCAGAGTGTTCAAAGGGGCATGCGGTTTTTCCAAAGAGGCAGTAAGACCTGCTCATTCTGCTAATTCATTGCTTGTTCACTGCTCCCCAACTGGGGATTTATTGCTCTCTGAGGTGTTAGGACATAAACCATTCGTTTCCCCAGAGAAGGAAAGAAAATAGAAGCACTTCCCAAATGGCGGGAGCCTTTACAACATTCAGGTTAAATTGGTAAAAGTGTTTTGAAAGACAAAGTTACATAAAATTGCCTAAAGTGTATGCTTAGAATATCTTTAGTTAGCACTTCTTTCAGGCTCCAGTTTTCTGGTTTTTCACTTTACGTGATCATCTTCTATGTATTCAGGATGTTTATTTTCACTTCCCTGTTATCTTCATTTGCTTACAAGTTCAACGGAATTACTTTTTCTCTCCACCTTTTTAAGATCAATTTCCTAATCTTTACCTGAGGTTTCGGGTTAAAGTTTTCACTGGTAGGGCTGAGTGGAGCACCGCGTTAGGCTCAGTGACACAGAACTGGGATGTGCGTGTCCTTCTTTACCAGAACCATGGTCCAGGGGAGGAGACAATGGATTTCCCAGCAGCAAATGGTGAACATGAAATTCCTAAATGTGAAAAACATAAAGAATGGACATTGTAGTAGGAGTTGAGGTAACGTGGTCAAAGGTGCAGAAGCAGAAAACAAGAAGGTGTTTCACAGCAGAAACTCAGTGCATTCATTTAATTGGGGCAGTGGGCTCCCATGAGAAAGGAATGATAGAGGAGCTTCACCAGATATATTAGGGTCAGAATATGTGGAATCTGGATTTTATTATGAATGGAAAAAGATTATATTAAAAACCTGGGAGTGGAAAATTGCTTACTGAATTGTTACGACAGTTCATCTGACAGGTCACAGGATGGGTGGGGTGGAGAGAGGCTGGGGGCCTCTCTGAACTGGAAGGACGCAAGGACTCTGGAGAAGCTGAAGGGAGAACTGGTCTGATGCACGGGAGTAGGGGAGGGGAGTGTGGGCAAGGAAGGAGTTACAGGACTCATAGATGACTGAGGAATGTCGTCACACAAACATACTTGCACACCTTCTACTGAGGTGCTAGGTGATCGGAACACAACAAGGTTAGGTTAAGTTCAACATCAGAGTGGTTGTGAAGACAGACTAGGTATCCACAACGAGAAACCCGAAGTAGCTTCACATTAAAGACGGAGTGAGGCCATGAGCTCTTAGAGAAAGAAAAGTTCCCTGAAGTTTGGAGTAACAGAAGCTTCACGGAAGAGTTGGAACAGAGCTGAACCTTGGATAGTGGGTAGAATTTAGGGAGAATGGGAGGAGGAGTTAAAAGGGTAAGGTGGGTGGGGGCAGGGGAGAAGCAAAGGCACGGGGTAGGGAAACACAGGTGTCCGAGGCACATGGAGCAAGTCCATCGGGTTGGAGCAGGAGTTGGTATAGAATGCAGGGAGGGAAGAGGGGAAGGTGGAGACTTTTGATTGGTCTTGTAAAGATTTAGAGGCCAAGCTAAGGAGTTGTAATTTAATGTAGGTGATGTCAAGCCACTGACATTCGAGCAAGGGAGTGGCTTGTGCGAAAGGGTAGTTTGGGAAGTATAACCTGTGAAGGATGTGTGGAACGTATAAATATAGGGAGCTAGGACTAGCAAGGCGAGTGGTTGGATGGGTCTAGACAGAAGAGAATGAAGATGTAAACTAGGTTGACGTTGATCATGGAAAAATTATAGAAGAGAGACAAAGTTGTTACCGATAAACCCAAAGGCAAGGGAGCAATAGAGTTTGACCCAAGGTTTCTAACCTGGGAGGCCATGAAAACAATTGTCCTGCATATCAACATATAAAAGTCCAGGGAGAACTGGTCTGGAGGCAACCCGGGGAGATGGAGCCTGAGATAGCAGCCAAGCCAAGGGGTCCAGAAGGTGGTTAAAAGGAGGGGCTTGAGGCTCAGATGGAAAACAGACTTACCACTCCAAGGGGAAAAATCCCGCACAGCGCAGCGACTGTGTGAGCTTTTAATTAAATAATTTATTTAGTCAGGGAAGTATTTTCAAAATCTCATTTGAGAACCTACACTGTCTCTTGACACAGATGAATTCTCAATTGCTCTTTTGTTTTCCTTGCAAAACAGTTCACCTTGTCTGAGAAAGAACGTGGGGAGAGCAAGGGAAAGGTTTCTCTCACTGTTCAGGTGTAGAAATTATGGGCGACGGGCCTCCTGTATGTCATGTTCTTCCCTTCAGTGGTAATAATTCATATTTTATGTGTCTCTCCATCAATTGCAGCACCTAGCACAGTCACTGTTTTGTATATTGTAAGCACTCAGTGTTGGCTGATTTGCATTTTCATCACAGTTCTCAAAGATAAAAGAGTGGACATAAGAAAAACTAACAAGAGTATAGCCAATTTTATAATGACAGAGCCTACATAAACATGCAAATTTGATGTCAAATTTAAATTGCAAAAATTTTGGAAGAAGTAGTAAATGCAACTTCAGATCTGTACTAAAATGACAAGAACCCATTAACGATCTTTCATCCCTTGGAGTTTGAAAGACATTCAAAAGTCACAATACCTTGAAGGGCAGAGTGGGCAGCTGAAATTGTCAGAATGAAGAGTGACCCTGTGTTAATCCCAAGCCCAGCACATCCAAAGCAGATATGTTTGTGTGTGTATATACATAAAATCTGAAATAGGAGCTACCAAGAACCTGAGTTACTTGGGGGAGAGGGGAAATGGAGAATTCCAGCCCAGATCTTTCAGGAATAAAATCGATCAACTGTAGTAAAGGGGGATTATACTTAGATAATATCCGTCATCCTACCCTGAATTGATAGTTACAGGTAAGAAAAAGAAGCATCAGGCCAGTTAACTTGCTCTTAAAGGGGAAGTCAAGGGGAAGCAGCATGCTTTCCTCCCCACCCCCTCACCTTCAAACCACTCAAGAAATACCCTCTTTGTTTCATCTCGACCTTCCTCTGGTCTTTCAGCTGCTCGACTCATCCAGAATATGGACACCACCGTTGAGCCGTGTTCAGACTTTTTCAAATACGCCTGTGGAGGCTGGCTGAAACGCAACATTATTCCCGAGACCAGCTCCCGTTACAGTAACTTTGACATCTTAAGAGATGAACTAGAAGTCATTTTGAAAGGTTAGTGAAATTTGTGCCTGTGCATCAAAGATTTCTCTCTTCATCTATCCATTTTTTGAGATACAACCCTTGGCTATTGTGGGTAACACTGTACAGGATTAGAGTCGTTAATCCCTCCAAATTTTGTGGACCACCATCTAGTCCCGTTGAGGCTGGTAGACACTGAATTAGAGATGTTGGCATCTGTTGGCATGCCTGCTTTCATGTGTAGGTACACAAACCATTAGCCCTGTTATCCCTAAAGATGGCATTTTTATGCTGTTATACAGAAAAAAAATGAAGTGATTTCCACTAACCACTACCTCCCTGGTCTTTCCACCGTGGCCCTGTGTTGAAGTCGCTGGAAGACATTCCTAACACTTGCCTTCCCAGAGGGGTATATTTGTTCTGACCCAGCTAAGACAGTCTCCTAGGAAATTGGGAAAGTCGTGTCTAGTCCCCCACTGTCCATCCTTTGTTCTTCTCCTCTGGAAGCTACTTTGAGAAAACAAGTTTTGCTATTTTCTAACATCCAAACAAGTAAAACAATTCATTTAATTTGGAGCATGAACAGTACAATCACACAAAGAGAATTATTTTTCAGCCATCAAGAGGAGTATCACATTAAATTCCAAATTCCTCTGTATTCTTGTTTTCTTTTTAATCTCAATTTGAAACCAAAGTAATTTATCTGTGGCAGAGCAGTACATATCACTGTTCAAAAAAAAAAAAAGATAATCTAGTCAAAAACACTTTCATGTAACTTGGCTGAGGAAAGTAACTCCCAGTTCTGTACTAGGAATGGTGATTAGGTGAGGGGTTTGGTTCTTCCTGTAAGGTTTTGGCATGGGAAGGGAGTGAACATACGTACAAAGAAGCAACTTTGTTACTGAACCTATGTTGAAAATGTTAATTACTGCTGCAAATGAGCAATTATATTAATGCGTTTTCTTAAACGCTCCATTTCAGATGTCCTTCAGGAACCCAAACCTGAAGATATAGTGGCAGTGCAGAAAGCAAAAACATTGTACAGATCTTGTATAAATGAATGTAAGTGTTCCTCATTATATTTCACTAGGAGTGTGCTAAAATATGCATAGACTTCTTAATACATTTATTTTCATTGCTTTCAAAAGCTGCTATCGATAGCAGAGGTGGAATGCCTCTACTCCAAGTGTTACCAGATATATACGATTGGCCAGTAGCCACAGAAAACTGGGAGCAAACACATGGTAAGGCAGTTTTCCTTTTTTAAAAAAAAATAATTTCCAATAAAATCTATGTTATTATATTATGGTATCATATTATGCACTAAAGCTTTCTAAAGATGTACTTTACCCTTCATTGCTTTAGGTACTTCTTGGACAGCTGAGAAAGCTATTGCACAACTGAATTCTAAATATGGGAAAAAAGTCATTATTAATTTTTTTGTTGGCACTGATGATAAGAACTCTGTGAACCATATAATTCACGTAAGTTTCTGTGGCTGTCAGCCAAAGTTACCTTTAAATTGTAATAAAACTTCCACACACATTGTTGTCAATATTGAGAAATAATGCACATTTTCACTTGAATTACATGGGCAAGGTGGCAATAAATTAATGCTCTGGCCCTGGTATCTGGATTCTCAATTTTGAAAATATATTCTTAATGCTGTATTTTAGACATTCATCTCTCCTTTATGGTTTGTTTGTTTTAGATACCTCTCCTTTCATAAAACAAATAAGAAATGAAAGACATCAGGCCCCTCCTATTTAGAAAAAGCGCCTGCTTTCTCTGTGTGTTCCTGAAAGGAGAGTGGGCTGCTTTACACAGTAGTGCAGTCTGGAAACCAGAAATTCCTAATTGCTTCCAAAGAGAACATAGAGAAGGGATTTTTGAACACAGTTTTGGTTCTTGCTAAAGAATGTCTGTACTTTTTTCTCAATTAAGGTAAATAAGATGCCATTCTTTTCAAACAGCTTTGTCAGATTTTTTTTTAATGTAAGCCATTCATTTAGGTTTATCTAAGGTGTCACCTAAAACAAGATTTATACTTAAGGAGTGTGTTTGGAACCGGCTAAAAAATGTATAAAGCTTTTATTCACTCTCCTGTAAAAGAAACTAAACCGAAAGTTGCAGGTCACGGAATCACATTTACGTCACTATCGCATAAATCTTCATGGTCAGTTATTTAAAATTATGAAAAACATTGAACCCAGCTCTCTTTTACAGTGGACCCTTTCCTCCCTTCCTAATTTCTCTCCCTGGACTCTCAAAGGCCAGCATCCCGCGTGATCATCACGAGGGGGTCGTGTCCTTTAAAGAAGGAGCAGCGCTCTTCCCGCGGAGATGTCGTCTGGCTTTTCCCACGCCAGTCCTCTGCGTGGTGTTTCTTTTGTCCTGACCTGGTTCTTCCTGCGAGGATTCTCGCTTTAGCCCATAAATGCTCAGGTTTGGCCCTGTGCCCATCTTCTTTTTTTTCTTCAAGGGCTCAAAATATTTTATTATTAAATAATAAACCAAGAAATTTTTATCCATGATTGACTATATCAAACTGTTTAGTTGAACATCAAAGACATTTGACTTAAAAGTTTCCCTGTAGCCCTGACCGGTGTGGCTCAATGGTTTGGGCATCGTCCAGCAATGGGAAAGGTCACCTGATTGATTCCCAGTCTGACCACATGTCTGGGCTGAGGGATCAGCCCCTGGTCAGTGCATGTACAAGAAGCAACCAATCCATGTTTCTCTTTCACATCGATGTGTCTCTCCCTGTCTTTCTCCCTCCCTTCCCCTCTTTCAAAAACTAAATAAATAAAATCTTCTTTAAAAGTTTCCCCTGTACCCACCTTCTTACCATGCAGTGCATAAAAAGCAATCTCACAGGGCTGCGAGCATGTCCAGGCAGCTCCCTCTGAGTGTGGGGTGACCCAGACACCACAGAGCAGACCTGAGGTTCGTCTTTCACACGCCCAGCTGGCAGCAGAGTCTGCTGAAGTCCAGGGCAGAGCAGCTTTGGAGAGAACCGATGAGGCATCTTCTTCATCCCCCTAGGTTAGGGGAACTCAAAAAAAATCTCTGACAAGATTCCACTAGCTAACAATTCTACCCTTACCACAGAGGTTTTCCAGCTTTTATTTTTATTGTGTCCCAGTTAAGGGCGTGAGTGGAAGAGAGTGCCCCCCAGGGACACATATGATAGAATCTCAGGAATCGGGGTATCTTGTACATGTGTAACGTAGAACCTCCTCAGTCCTCGATTCTCATGTGTTTTTGTTCACCTGCACCTTCTGTTCTGCATTAAAATCCTTCCCAGTATATTTCCTGTTCAAGTTTTCTTTGGTTTTTCTCAAATATCTGTGGCACAGTCTCCCAGATTATCTAACTACCCATCGGTTTAATACTTTGAAGTAGTGTGAAAACCATTTCCTGATTATATGTCCACTCACTGTGTGATTGTTACCCTTATAAACAGCAAGAGAGCACTTGCTGTTTATAAGATCTTGACTCACACGTAGATAGGCATGCTCGTGTTTTGTAAACTGTTCTGTATCAACTGGTTTATTTTCTTCTTTTGTATATTTTTCATAGATTGACCAGCCTCGACTTGGCCTCCCCTCCAGAGACTATTATGTATGCACTGGAATATATAAAGAGGTAAAAAAAAAAAAAACCTAACAAAATAAAACTACAGAATCATCTGGTGTAAACTTATAATTAATGAAAAAAACTAAGACCAAATACGTTCTTATGTTCTTTACTCTGGACAGATACTTAAAATCACACACAATAGTGAGCTCCCTTTGCTAGAATGAACATTCTCAACAGAATGAATGAAAGTATTTTTAAGGAAACTTGCAATTCTTTATTTGTATCTTGATTTTTAGTATCTGTCTATGACCCAATTTGAAAAGTCAATTTTAAATGCTTTTTCCCCTATAAATTGGATCATTCAAAAAACGAACAGAATTAATCATGGTCTAGGGCAATACCAGTGAGGACTAAGGAATGGTCCAGTATGAGACACATCATACTCTGTAGCACCAGAGCCTTCTGATTTGACTTTCAGAGAACTGCCCAGGATCAGGTACAGACAAACCTTTGTAAACCCTCTGACTTTTCCATCGGTCAGCTGGCCAAGGGCTGTCACGCCCCACAGAACTGCTGGACGGTGGGCAGGGAGTGCTTCTTTCCATCCCCCCGGCTTCCCTTCCTCAGGCTGACGTTTACATGCTCTTGCCTGTTGACGTAAAGAAACAACAGAAGACAATTTGGCAATGTGATACATTATTAGACATTTGGGGAAGGTGTTGGTTCTATGACTATTGTCTTTGTAAGTTAGTTAAGTTCACCTTTGATAATCCTAATGGGTCACAGTATAGTGGTGTGGCTGAAATCAGTCCCTACTTAAAATTATTAGCTAAATATGCTTATGCTGAGTATGTATTTTGTGTAATTAAATTTAAATAACACGGAATAAACTCACCACAAACTAACTTTTTTGAGTGGCTACACAACAGTGAAATGAACAGTCACGTGGGTGTGGGATGCGAGTTCACTGCAGTCCAGTTACCGTGTGGGTTGCACCTATTGGCTTTCTCAGCTGTCCGGCCCCTTCCTATTGCAGAGCTGAGGGTGACTGAGGAATTTTGGCCCATTATACCACACTTTCATCATCATCTCCTGGAATGTTTTTCATATTTAGAATTATGTCCCAAAACCAAATCAAATTTTTTCAATCCTAAAAATATACATATATTTTTTTGTTTTCACATTTCTGATACCTGGCAGTTGGCGTACACATTTGACGTGCTAAGTTTTCTTATCTGTTGTTGTTCTTCCAGAAAGCCGTTGTTAAGATGATGGTGGGTTTGTGCTTTCTGCACTCAATGCTGTCTCATAATTGAGAACAGGTTACAAATTGGTAATCATAAGCTTGCGTCTGACATAAAGGCATTTTTGCTTAACTTGCAGCTTTTTGTTTGTTAGGTTTTTTTTTTAATTTGGATTGGTTTCCAATATTTTAAAATGTTGGAAGATTTCACTTGGGAATCCAGATTTCTTGAAAATTTGGTGGAGTGGGCACCCCCACACACGCATTGCCAATGTGGCAGCAGTTCGACCGAGCTGCCTCGTGTTGCCCCCTTTAAGTGGGTCACTTGTTCCCTAGGTTTGAGCGGTTTTTGTCTGCATGATTCATTGATTTATGTTTGCTTCCTGGCCCCCCAGGCATTTGAGTTTGTAAATTATTGGGTCCTGGCTAAGCTTCAGTAACAAAGAGACCTGAAAACACTGTAGCTCAAACAACAGAGAAGTTTATTTCTATTTCCTGTTATAGTCCAAAGGTAGACAGGAAGTTCAGATGAGGTAGGAAGCTCCATTCCATGAGAATGACCAGGACCACAGCTTTCTTTGATGTTTGACCTTAATGTGTTTTATATGAGTCTGACTGGTCAAAGTTGGTTCACCAGTGCCTTATTCACATTTTAGGCCACCGGGGTAAAAAGGGAAATTGGCAGACAAACCATTTCTTTTTATCCAAGTGATGAAGAAGTTGTATACATTTCATTGGTTAAAACATTCTCATGTGGCCACAACTAAATTTTAAGGAGGATGAGAAATGTTGTCTTAAGCTGGGTAGTCATGTATATGCTTTGTTAAAATTCAGTTTGGGTGTGGGGAGGTTCTATTAGCAAAAGAAGAAGGGGAGCTTGAATGTCAACAACGTGTAGCAGTCTCTGCCACAGTTGGCATCCACTGGTCAGGGAAATACCACATTTGTTGTCAGATAACAAAGTAGGATCAGTAATATATTGTGTTTATAGTTTATTGTCCCAGAACACTCAGCAAAACAGTAATAGAACCCCAGGTAGAACTTGTCTATTGCCCCTTCCATGACATCTTTCCACCTTCATAAGAGTAGTACTTCATCTGAGTAGAGTTTTTTAGATGAGAAATGATTTAGAGAACTCAGAAGCACTTACAACCTTGGAAGTTATTACCAGTCCAGTTACGTGCCACCCGATGATCTGGATCAGACTAGAAAACACCCAGCACCTGCTGCCATGTATATGCCAGAACCACGGCTATTCGGTCATCACGCTGTTTCCTGCTGACCTCAGGCCACAGAATACTTCTCAACCCAGTGCTCCGAATTCCAAGCAACCTCCTTCCAGTTGAAGGCAGTTGGCACATGAGAAAAAATCTAATTGTCATCTTGAAAATGAGTAATTACTAGAATATTTCTGTACCCTTTCCCTCTTTTAAACTCCATTCTCTTGGGGAGTGTTAGAGGTAAGAGGAGTGAATTTGTTTAGGCATGCATGGAAAAAAATACAGTTTTTTCTGTATTTCCCTCATGATATTCGCTACTCTCCCCCAGTCCTTACCACCTGAAGTTCCTCACATAGCTTCCTCTGCATCCCCAGCCAGCTTTCAAATAAAAGCTAATTCTAGTTTGCCAGCTACCTTACTACCTTAAGTATATTTTTCTGTTTTACTGCTTCACAGAAAAAAAATGGTGAAAAGTTTAGGATGACAAGATAATATCTAGTGAAGAAGTTACTTGGTAGAGGTATTAAAAAGCAGGAAGAAATCTTAATATCAGTGGATCAGTGTCTTGCTGGTCTTCACTGATTGTCCCATTCATTAGCTTTTACGTCTACTCTTCCCTCTGCCTGGAACTTTTCACACACACACATGCCACCTGTCCAGCTCTCTTCCTCTTCTTCTTACCCCTTAAATCTGATTTCAAATTTTGCTTCTTCCTGAAGGCCTTTCTTGGAACTTTTGACTAGATACCTCTATGTTCCTATAGTATATGGGTTTCTATATATTTTTTTAGTTAATGTTATTTTATTTTCTAGAGCACTGGAAACTTGGTGGGAGCAGTGCTGTATCTCGCTTATCCTTTGCTTTGCTCCCAGTGCCCAGCTCAGTTTCTGGTCCTTAGTAATTATCAAATAAATATTGTAGAATCAGTGGATGAATGGTTGAGGGGGAAGATGGCAGGGAAGAAAGAAAAAGAAGAGAAGAACCCAGTTTTGTCAGGGCTCCCTCCTAGTTCTCCCCTGGATTCTTGAGCCAGTATGAGCGCCAATGCATCCATAGCTAAGGGAATATACTTCCTGAGCATCTTATAAACCATGTATTCTTTTTCTTCTTTTCAATCTCTGCTATAGTCAATTTGCCTGAAATATTTACATTCAGTGAGTCTCATACTTTTGCAGTCCACATTATCTTATTGAAAATAACCAAGAGATGTTTTGAAAACTGACATGAGGTCACTAACTTTATTTTTACCAAGAAAGGTGCTGTCTTTGACTTGAAAAGCCTTGCTTCTCTGCCTTCTAGGCAATGATTTTCAAATTGTGGTGTGGAGTCTGGCTCTGCACATATGCCTCAAGAGCTGGAGGTAAGGGAGGGTCACACCTCCTCTTTGATCGAAAGCACCTTAATCTGTCCTGACTGATGTGGCTCAGTTGGTTGGGTATCATTCCACAAAGCGAGAGGTCGCCAGTTCAATTCCTGGTCAGGCATGCTTGCATTGCCCAGTTGGAGCAAGTGCAAGAGGCAACTGATTGATATTTCTCTCCATCTCTTTCTCCCTCTCTAAAAATGAATAAATAAAATCTTTTTTTAAAGCACCCTAACCAGAGATCTCTTTGATAAAATCATTCCCTAGACTCATTTCCCCAGGTTCTTTCTGATCCCTCCTTATGGGGTATACAGCTCCTCCAGGAAATCATCTTCCATAATTCTGAAACCTCATGTGAACAAGAAAGCCCATTCCATTTCACAGGAGCATTTTTTCACTTCTGGTACCATAGGAATGGAATTTTTGTGTTGTGATGTGGCAATAACCTGGTAAAATACCTTGTTTCATGACACCACCACTAAATAATGAAAATAGATAATGCATTTTTTTCGAGAACTGTATTGCACCTTCTTCCTTTAAAGCAAAACCTACTTTACTCTTGTTAAAAGCCCTTTCAAACTTATTACGTGCTTTTATTCTGCTAGTTTTAAATGTTATGTTTTGAGAAATGCATGTTGTATTCCTCTGGCTATTGTCCTAAACTTAAATAGCTCAGGTCCTTTTTGTTTTCAGTACTTTACCTCTCACTTAAAGAGATGGAATGTGTCCTAAGGAAACAGAAACCCAAAGATTTATATTCTTATATTTTTTACATGACAGAGTTGTGTGTTTGCTTTAATAATTAAGTTCACTAGTGCACAGACTTTAAAGCTAAATGTGACATTAGAGGATTTAGTCCAGCCTCTCATTTTACAGTGAAGGAACAAAGACCCAAAGAAGTAAAATTACTTGCTTAAAAGTCATTGATTAGAAGATCTATGTGCTAGCTAGAAACATTCATTGTAAGTAGTAGAAACCTACTCTGATTAGCTCAAATTTTGTAAAAAAAAAAAATGCTTTTGTTTGTCTCACTTAACTGTGAAGTTCCAGAGACAGACGAGGCATGGGTGGTCCCGGGGGTTCAGTCAAGTCTTCTCGCCCTTTCTCATTCTCTAGGATCTATTTGTTTTTGTGTTGGCTTCCTTCTTTAGCACTCTATCTTCATGTGGCATCAAAGATAACAATCTGTAGTTTCACAATCCAGAAAAAAGACACTCCATCCATCCTAACATTTATCAGTTTCTAAGAAGGACCCTGATTAGCCTATCTGAGACAGCTGCTCTTCCTTCAAACCATCACTGTGTCCAGGAAACTGCGTCCTCTGATAAACTAGTCGGTAGTGCCAACTCATCTTTATGACCCAGGAAGGGAGACCCCTTGATTGACAGTTCTGTCAACAGGAAACAAAATAGAGGTTTCTGTTATAAGATAGAGGAAAAATAGCTACTATAGCCCACTTTGCTATTTTTCTGTCTCTTGGTTTTCAGTCTAGCTTTGCTTCCAGATGGTGCTGTTTCTACAAAACACCTGAGAGCAAATCTCATTTAAAAGTATTAATTAAGCCAGCTCATGTGCATGACCCAAGTTGCCAAACAAGACTAGATAAACACCATCTTATGCCAGGGACTTATAATGTAATATTGTGAACTCGGTGTTGTGTAGGCCAAATACATGTATTAGGCAGAAGGCCATAAAGACATCTGTGTGAATACTGTACAAATGCATACACTAAAAATTGACAGGTCTTACCAGTTTGGATTTACCTGTGTGGTTCTTGTGATGTGAAGCTTCCTTTCCCAGGAAATAAGTAGAACTTCCTAAATGTTGTTGTAGAGGAGCTGGTCTCAAAATGGGTTCATTGATGAGTTTCTCATGCTGGGTCACTCTTGTTAAAGAGATAAAACCTGATTTCTGAGGTACTCTGATTATCTGGAGATGACTTAATGACACACTGCTACCTTAAAAGATGTAGTGAGATTTGAAACAGTTCTATTTCTTACAAGGGTATAAATTTCCATGCTAGGAAAATAATATTAAAGATGCACATTGCCCATAAGAAATAATCAGTCCATTTATGAAATTTTAAAATGAAACTACTCAACTACCTCCTGTAAGACAGTACTTGTATACCGATTCACTGAAAGGAATGATGACAATAAGATTCCTTGAAAAATCACCCACTTTTAGAAGAATCTCTGAACTCAGTATTGGGGTGAGTTGGAATTGGTCTCAAAGCTTCCATTTTTTTAACCTCTTTGGCTCATCTGGCCTGTTACCTTGTCCTCCTTCAAGGGAAACCTGTAGGTTGGGAACCCAAAATGTTTGACTATAATTGAGTTATAGATCTATTGTATTTATGCTCTGTGTTTGTCTGAGGAGGTAGAACCAGCCAGGATAGTGGGTTCCCAGCCTGAAGACCACCTTGTGTGGGCCAGTGACCGTCTCTGTGTAGCCATTCCTAATGTATGCATCCATACTCCAAGAAAATCCATCACAAATTGTTTTACTTGTGTACACATCAACAAAATATCTGTTTGAGTAGATAATTTCTGGGCTAAAAGAAACATGAGAAAACCAGTGGTCCAACAGATGAGAACCTGAGGAAGTGAGGCCAGAGTTGGAGCGTAGAAGCTGTGGGATATAATACCGGGGAGACTGGCGGGCAAGAAGGATGTAGAGTCGTGAAGAAATGTAGTGCTCTTAGAAAAACTGGGGGCTCACAAAAAGTGAAAATGTTTTAGGAGTGAGGATAAAAGACTTGCAACGTGGCCAGGATGATCAGAGACCGGAATGAGATGCCCAGGAGTATTCTCTGAGCTGGACCTACTCAGGAAAGTGCACAAGCTGAGGCTGTACCCTGTAGCTAAGCAGGTATAAGCTGGAACTCAGGCAAAACTAGGAAGGATTTTGTCTGCCCACTTATCCAAAATGCAAGCTGGAAGGAACTGCTCTGGGCTTGGGCTGAAAGTAATAGTCTGATGCCATAGGAAGTGAGTGAAACTTACTTAACATACCTAAAAATTAACTTTCATTTTTTAAAATTTAACAAATATCCACTGAGCTTCTACTGTGTGGCAGTTACTTTTCTACTCAATAAGGAAAGCAGAGAAATAAGGCAGAAAATGTCCTCATGCATATGGGACTCATGTTCTACTGGGAAATGACAATAAAGAAACAAGTAAGTTTAAGGAAATAAGATAAGTGGAGATAGTAGTTTTATGAAGGAAATAAAACAAGGTACTATAATACAAGGTGAATGACTGGAGTAGGAGTAGGTAGATTATTTAGATATCATTTTATTTGGTTTTAAAAAATCACTCTGACTGCTTGGTTGACGTAAGAAAACAGACCCTACAAAGAAACTGCTGACCTCATTCTGTCCTTTCTGGGAACCAGGTGACTAATCGTCAGGAGGTTTCACCCAGGCCGGGTATCTGTGTGAACAAAACATAAAGGAGCTTTTTTAACTTGGGGCTTAGTGACTATGACAAGAGAATTTTTGGTGATTGATTCAACCAAGTTTGTAAAGAAGAACTACATGCAGCTTCCAAAACGCAGACAACAAACCTTAGAAGTTACACAATAATTTCTCATGAATCTGCAGGTTCTCCAAACAGTCCCCATGACAGTCCACAATGGATCCTTTTCACTCCTGTTTCTTCATCTGTGTGTCCTCTGTGTGTTCCTCGGGAAAACTTCTTCTGTAACACTATTAAATATCCCCCAGCATCACTGGCTAGGAATAGTAGAGTTCCGGAACTTCTTAGTCATGTCATGCTTCACATTATGTCAGTTTTCTCCCTGAAAAGGGGCAGGCAGAAAATTGGTAAGAGCTGGGTGTCCTGAAGTAGAATCTTTGGTTGGACTAGGTCCACCTAGGGTACTAGGGTACCCAAATATCAGCCAATCTGATAGGGGGGCTATCTGTTCTTCCTTGGATCTTGCTGTTATGTTAACAAGGAATCTGAAGTTTGAAGGAGTCAAATAGTCAAATGGCATTGCTTCCTTCCTCTTTAGCAACTCCAACAAATATCAGCTTTTGTACACAAGCTGGAGGGGGCAACTTCTCAACAGAACTAATGAATACATATCATTGCTTGGTCCTGCAAAATGAAGATAGTTCTAATTAGAGTAATAATTCATGGTGTTGGATGTTGCTAAATATCACCTCACTGATATTGTGTAATTTAAAAACTCACAAAACTGCTATTACAGATTTTACCTAATAACTATTGTCATCTCTGAACCTGCTAGTATAAGCACTGGGATTTACAATGTTTTATTTTTAAAGGAAGGGCTACATAGATATTCAGGTGGGTTTCACAGGATTCTCTATATCAAGGCTTGAACTAAGTTGTCTTACGATTCAAAGAAGATGGCTGACTCTGGCACTCGTCCTAATAACTAATTTCCGTCTTACTCACACACACACAAACACAGCACTGAACTTCAATTTTAAAAATATTCTGCCAATGTACTATTTACATGTTAAAATAGGTGTTGATTAGTTTTTCCCCAAATTATGACAATTACAGTCATTTGGCATTTTATACATTTAGAAGTGGCTCAAGGCTGGAAGTTAAAACCTTAAAGTCAAATCACATCTTGTAGAAAGGATTTAAAAGCAGCAGTAAGCCTGTGTGTTCTGACAGCTGCTACATAAATTTGGAAGCTGGGGAAGATAATCAAGATATTAAGACCTGATTTAATCAGTCACATTGGAATACTTGCCAGGTAATGAAGCTCATTAAAGGAAGCAGTGTATTCCAAGTAGCTGTATTAAATATCCAAGCATCCCAGAAGCTAGTGCTTCCAGTTTTCTGGGAAACTTGACCAGTGCAGCAGACTAGAAGCATCATGCATCATCTGTGCTTACCTTATGCCAGGTTCCATAGTCTTTAGATACATCCATAAGGATGAAGATATTGGAGTAGAATCAGTTTGCAGAATCAGCAAAGTGCAAGGGAGCATTCTTGCTATTGTTTAAGAAAACAATATGATTCACAAAAGCATCCCTTATAGAGTAAAAAAAACCTCATAGGTTGATACTGAAAAATTCAAGCCACCATTTTCTTCATAGTCAGTCGCAATCCCCTGATGAATGTAGATGAATTTATATGATTTGAAGTAGTTAATTCAAAAACACTGCATGCTTACATTTTGGAATAGTTGGTCCCGTGAAGTATGAACTCAGACATATTTGTTTATTTCAAAGTCAAACAAGAATTCTGATTACCTTTGAGTAGGGAAAGGTTAATTTAAAAACACTGCATGCTTATATTTTGGAATAGTTGATCCCATGAGGTATAAACTCAGACATAATTGTTTACTTCAAAGTGAACAAGAATTCTGATTACCTTTGAGTAGAAAAAGAATAGAGTTGACATGAATACACATAAAAACATTCTATTATCCTATACCTTAGTAATTAAGTTTTAATATAGACTCACAGCTTAAAAACAGTTTGTTTTATTGAGCATCAAAGCCACAGATAGAGATGCTAGCTAGACAGCCCCTGCATCACCGAGTACCCATGGAAGAGGGAGCCCTCTCCCCAGGAAATGGTTCACTTAGTATTTAGTAAAGGTCGGGGAATACCAGTATCCAAACCTTATATAAAGGTGTCCTCTGGACTTTCAAATTGGTAATAGCTCTGTACATTTGGCTGTTCTTGCTTGATAAAACATTTTCATTTCCTTATGAGTTTTATGTTTGTTTAATCCCTTTAATGAGTCACTATAAATTCAGATGTGATTTTGTACTCACAGTGAATGTAGCATATCCCTATTGCTGATAATCAATTGGAAGAGCTATAAAACTCTCTTGCAGCCGTGAAAGCGTTAAGCACTGAAGAGCCTTCCTTTGCATTTACCCTGCTACGAGATCCTAGAAGCACAGACATGCCCATCGATCCCAGACTTGTGTGGCATAGCTCTTGTAATCATGTTGTCTGTCGTCAAGCTGATGCTGGGAACTTGAGTTTTGAGTAAATTGTAATGAGGTGGGGTCATGATTTATCATAATTGTTGATAGATAATAATGGCTAAATGACAGTGGGTTGAGATTTATGAAAGTGGCATTCAATTTCCTGGAGCTGATGCCACTCTGAACTTAAATAAAGCATTTACGAATTCTGTAAAAGTGTGATAACATAACATGTTTACAACTTACCTTCACAAAGTTAAAATGTACGTGAAGATAACATGGAAAAAACTGGGAGTCTTAGAAGAAAGCTGGTATCCAAATCTATGGTATCTTAGAAATTTTATAGTAGTGGGAGCCAACTATGGAATTAACTAAAGGCCACAGGTTTGTCTTGGAGAAGCTCATAAGAATGCAGTCTCACTTAAAAAAAGAATACCAGTTGGCCAGAGGAGACAAATATAAAGGGGTCCCGATAATATTAATATGAGCTTGTGGACATCTCATCATGAATGTGTGTGTGTGCGTGGTAAAGGAATAAATTACTATTTAAGAAGATACTAGGTTAATGTTTATCAAGTATTTTATAACTGAAGTCTTATTAAGGCAATTTAAAATAACTTGACTAAAGGTTGAAAATTACAAAATATTCATAACCAAACCGTTATGAATCACTTAGTACTTTCAAAGTGATGCCTTATTGTTCTGTTCTAATTCAGACACACTGACTTTCTAAGAATCCATGTAGGTAATTTCTTTTAGGATTTAGGAAAAGATATCTATTTTATTGTGCTTTACCTGTTAGCAGAAATTAATATGGAATTGAAAATAAAATTTTGAGTTAAAGCCCTGTGATGAATATTCAGAAGGTTTGCCAGCAATTTACTATTACTTATTTCTTGCAGGCTTGTACAGCATATGTGGATTTTATGATTTCTGTGGCCAAATTGATTCGTCAGGAGAGAGGACTGCCTGTAGATGAAAACCAGCTTTCCCTGGAAATGAATAAAGTTATGGAGTTGGAAAAAGAAATCGCCAATGTAAAACACATTATCTGATACACTGAATAATGTCAACCACTGCTTTTTTTCCTATCATATTTTAAGTAAAAGGTGCAACTCCTGAACCAAATGATAAAAATGCCTAGCTTAGTAAAGGATCATTAACTTTAAGAGAACCTTTGGAACTGTAGCATTTTATAATAAATTGGATCCCTGACATCCGAAAGACACATTAAACTTAATAAATATTAAACTAGATACACTTGATTAATAGGTAATAATTACCTGTCATAAGTGGATTACATCATAATTCTAAGTACAACCTGTTGGTTGAGATGCCCTTGAGACTCAGGATATATTTGATTGCTAAACTCTTCAGCGAAGCTGTTTTTGTCTTGATAAGTGCAATTTTACTTTTTTAAAAAGAAGTTTATAGTAATTACAGAGATTATCTCTATCCCTTTGCTGAGACATTAGCTCCTGAACATGGTCACGTGACTGTGTGATGTCACTGAGTTCAGTCTGCCTGTGGCACAGGGGAGGTCTTACAGGAAGAGTCTATCAGCAGAGCCCAAAGGAGATATTCATGAATTGCCTGTAGCTCCTGTGAACTCTTGGAGTCTGGGTAGCGTTTTCTTGTCTGAATGGGTCTACAGCCTCAAGTGAGAAACTCTGTTGAAGCAACATGCGGATTATTGACTGAGCCCATGTTCATTTTCGGTCTAGCTTCTCAGAGTTTTCTCTGACATCGCAAAGAACAACCCATACTCCTAAACTCCATCTGCTTGCCACTGCCATCAGAATCTTGAAGCCTGAACATTTTTAAAGACAATTTTAGCTTTCCTAGGACTAATGAAACCAAAACTCTCCAATCAGAACCAGGCTTTGCCTGCAGTTGCAGTGGGATGAATGGAAGTTTGATGGGTTACAGGTGGCTCTGTGTGGAAAACAGAATTATTAGAGGAGAACAGTTTATTGTCTTGGGGTTTTACCACTTGCACCTTCCCAGACCATGGTCTCCTTCGATCATTCTCAGCTTTCCAGTAGTCATATCTCAGAATTTTATGTGCCCATATTTTCTCTGTTTTAGACTCTGAGATTGGGTTGCTACCTTAGTCATCTTTGAATCACCTATGTATCTCTAACAGTGTCCAGCTTATTGTCGCATGGAGGAGATGTTCAATAAGTAATTTTTAAAGTAAAAGCAAAAATAAGTGATGTAAAGGGAAAATTGGAGCAATTGTCACTGAAAAACAATTCCCATTTTAAACTTTGACCTTTTGTCTCTTCTCACTGAAAACTGCTTTTACTCATTTTGGTCACTAGTTGGGAAGTTGTTACTGCTATTTATTTCTTTTTATTCAATGAAAAAAATAAAACTGGATACAGTTAAGCATAGAGCACTCAACTGGTTAGGCAGGACATAAGGACAGTCACAAAAGCACATGGTACTAGCAGTGTCCTCAGAGAACTTGCAGCCTAACTAAGAGTTTTCTCTGATTTATTTGCTTTAAATTCTTGCAGAAGCATAGTGGGGTTTTTTCTGTCTGAATTTTAAATGGGACACTGAATGGTAGTGGTGGATGGTGGGAGATAAGATTTGAGCAATAAATTGGACGTGACTATATTCAAAAAAGTTATTACAGTATGAAACAGACAGACACAACTGGGCTGTCCCTCAACCATTGAAGGAAGCAGGCCTACAAATATGACTCATGTGGTTTTTCGAAAATATAAAAAGATTTTGAGAAATTTTATATACAACACTTCAGCCAAATCTTGATAACTGTTACTTGATATACTTAAAATATCTTAAATTTCACTTCTTTTTTGATATGACAAAGTAAATTACAAAACAAGCACAGAACTTAAAGTATATTTACCTATCTCCCATTTATTTTTCTTCAAATATAGTTGTATTTTCCTAAAGAATTCTTAATTCTAAACTAATTAACAAAAATTAAATCCACAGGCTACAGATCAACCTGAAAATCGAAATGACCCAATGCTTCTTTATAACAAAATGACCTTAGCTCAGATCCAAAATAACTTTTCACTGGAGATCAATGGGAAGGTAAGTAGAAAGTTTTATGTACTCTCTTATTGTGTCATTTCTAAAACAACATCAAAATGTTAAAATGATTTCTTATTTATTGCAAAAATGAATATCAAATGAATTTAGATCACACCAACCATTTGACTTCACAACAGGACCTGAAAAAAACAATTTGAAACTATTAATATTTATATGTAGTTAGAGGGAATTTTAAAGGTAAAAGTCCTTTAAGACCAACTCTGCAATAATGATGGGAAGGATCCTAGAAAAGGGTTTGGGAAATATTAAAACTGAAAATCCTTTTGAAAAACCATTACATGGCCATCAGAGTTGGATAGGCAGATAATAAATGCACTCAAGTCCTTTTCAACTCCTAAAAATATTAACTTATTCATAGAACTTGCTATGTTCTCATCAAGGCATCTGTGGAGGTGTTCAGAGCCATAATGAAGAAATAATGGAACACAGGATATAAGAGAACTGTCTTATCGATTCCATTTATAAACAGAAGTTGACATCTTTTTGCTTAGTTGTAATTTGTTAGCTAGTATGTAATTATCTCTTTTGGAGACTACACATGTGTACTTGTGTATTAGTTGGGGCACCCAATCGAGAAATAAAGCAGCAACCATGGGAAAATCTACAAACTCCATTTTAAAAAGGCAAGATTCCAACTTGGCTACTCCAAACCTAGCTTCTGAGCTGTAAAGTTGCATGCCTGCACGCCCGGCATTGGCAGTGTCTTGTCTGGCTTCGCCGGCCCCTCTCTCATGGCTGGCTCTGTTGACTGTGACTCACTGAGCCTCTGCTATGGCTGTAATGTGCTTTCATTCCCGGCAGGGTAGCCACTGAGATACATCACTGTTTGAGTGGCTGTTTATTAGCATCCACTTCTAAAAGATAAACTCTTTATACCCACTTAAATTTTTGCGTAAACCAGGGGAGATTTATTTTTAAAGCTAAATTTTTCTTCTTCTTTTTATAATATTGATTAGACCAAGAAGATGACATTGAGCCTAATTTGTAGCTTAGAGGCTTTGCTTTTGTTTTTAAATGGTTGGTTTAATTCTGTTATGAAAATAATCATGTTGCAGAACTAATTTCTATTCAAAGCCAATTGAAGCAAGTGAGGGAAAATCCCAAACAAGTATCCGACCGACAGTTGTGATAATGATATTGTGATGCAGCTGACACCCTAACCGTGTCTGACCCCTAACCATAATTGAGTACTGGAATCAAGAAGAGAAATTCGTAATTACTGAATGTTTTGTGCCTGCTTTTTTCCAGCCATTCAGCTGGTCAAATTTCACAAATGAAATTATGTCAACTGTGAATATTAATATTGCAAATGAGGAAGAAGTGGTTGTTTATGCTCCAGACTATTTAACCAAACTTAAGCTCATTCTTACCAAATATTCTGCCAGGTAGGTATATCAGAGTGCCCATGTCCTCAGAGTTTACATTTAATATCACTCTTTAGAAGCTTTGCAGCCTCATCTTTTCTGTTGCTGGGTGGTGGGTTTTTTTATACAGAGATCTTCAAAATTTAATGTCCTGGCGGTTCATAATGGATCTTGTAAGCAGCCTCAGCAGAACCTACAAGGAGTCCAGAAATGCTTTCCGCAAGGTGAAGAAACAATCTCTCTTTTCTTAAGACTTAAAACATAAAGAGGTACATGGTTATGAAGGTGCCATGTACACTGCTAGAATGTGAAGACATTGCCAAAAGACAATATGCCAAATATTGATTGTTTTGCTCATATTTAGGCTATGATGTCTAGAAAATCCAGTTTTTATGGGTTTTGCCATCCTATTTTTTTCTACTGTGGCACCATGATTGAAATTCCCTGAAAGGATATGTATTTCATTATGTGAGCATTTCATGAAACATACTGGCTTGGTTTCTTTCACGTGTTAAAAAGTAATCACAGGGATATCTCAGTTAACTCTAATTTTTAGGTGTTTGTATCACACTAGATACACACACAGATGGACTCCATTGACGTGGACAATCCCTTGAGAACACACCTACCTGGAGACAACCTCAACGCCTTTCGTTAGGCTGTACCTACATTTAAACAATCATCACTTTAGTCCTGTTACGCAGGGCGAGGGCAGAAGGGATTGAGCAAGGAGAAATTCTAGCAAACAGTTGGTGTCCAGTACTGGATGGTGTTATGGAAAGGAAATAACTCTGATTGATTGAAATTTTCTTGTTTTCACCCTTTAAAAAATATAGACACATTTTTAAAATTAAAGAACGTAAAAATGGTGTTTTGCTAAATCTCCCTTACCTAAGTTAGTCTCCTTAGTGGTACTTAAATTTATACACATTAAGTTCTAAGTACTGGAAGTTCAGCTAAAACATTAAAAAAACAAGAATGGGGTTTTTTTTGTATAACAGATTTCTCCCCTGATGTGTTTGTTGAACATCACCTCACATTTATGATTATGCAGTGGTAGCAGTGTTATTTTTTGTTTGTTTTGAAGGAGTATTTTTGTTGTTGTTGCTTTTTTCTGAAGCTGTCTAGAAGGATATTAATGTGTAGTAACCAAAAGTTCTACAGGGACAGGTACTGAAAATATACTTTATTTTCAGATCATATATAAGTAAACAATCCGATCAGATTGCATTCTGTCATAAGCAAGAACCTGCCTTGGGAGAAGCAATGAATATTGCAAGAACTTAGGAGACGTAAAGAATAGAGTCCTGAGAAATCTGTGCTCTTACCGTGCTCCAGCCGTCTTACTCCTGACTGGACCATCTCCTTTCTCTCTCCCACAGGCCCTTTACGGCACCACATCAGAAACAGCGACTTGGAGACGCTGTGCAAACTACGTCAACGGGAACATGGAAAATGCTGTGGGAAGGCTTTATGTAAATGCAGCATTTGCTGGAGAGAGTAAACATGTGGTAATGTTTTCAGCCCAGTACATTATCAGTTATTTGTTTGCACTGATGGGCAGTTACACTTGTCCATAAGTTGGCCAACATTTTATTAATTGCCAGGGATCTTCTGAATCATAATGTGCCATTGTTTCATAGTAAATCTCATTCTGGTTTTGTTTCTGAGCCTAATGTTGTTTAGTCCACCACCAGTGTCCTTTTTCCAGAAGCAGTAGATTGTGGAAATAGTCACATGTCCTAGTGGCATAGTCAGTTATAAACTCTTCAGTTAGCAAAATTAAACAAGAATTAGTGTTTTCTTTTTTTTATTATTGTTCAGTTACAGTTGTCCCCATTTTTGCCCCCGTTGAGTTAGAGTTTTCTTAAAAAGCTAAAAAGTAAACCCACGTTTCCTGGAAGTGAAAGAAATATACTCCATTTTTCATTGTTATTGAAATGAAAACAATGGAACTTGAAGGGCTGGTGAGCCTATTGAAATGCTACTTCATGTTTTACCAAACTACACGTCATAATGACAGCTAGTATTCTATGTTCTTCTTTTATGATAATGCAAATCATTACCTTCTAAACATGATTTTTTATTAATGTATAAAGACCTATTTAATCATAAGTATTGATAATAGCAGTGTTGCTTTAAACACATAATTATCCACATATATCCATTTGTTCAGGTCATAGTTTGTCTATATATTTACATTTATTAATATATTATTGAGTCAAATAAAGACAGATTATAGCTCTATTTTTTTTAATTTGTGCTACAAAAGATTGATGAATGGCCTAAATTTGCCTTCCGTTCTTTTGGTTTGAGGTTGAAGATTTGATCGCACAGATCCGGGAAGTTTTCATTAAGACGTTAGATGACCTCACCTGGATGGACGCTGAGACCAAAAAAAAAGCTGAAGAAAAGGTAAAAAGCACAACAGGGCTAACCAGCAAAGAAAAAAATTCCTTTATAAAGAAACATCAACTTTAAGAAAATTCAAGAAAAATGTAATCAAGAATTACATAAAATTTTTCATAAAAATCTGATCAAAGGCAGTGATTAAAAAAAAGAATTGCACAAAATAAAAGCAAGTTCCTTCAGGATATAATGTCACCAAGAACAGTTTTTATGGATAGAGATTTTTTCTATGATTTTTACTTTTTATTTTTTCTTTGCAACCAAGCTCCTACTCTCCATGTTCAGCTCAAAACTTTGAAAGACCTCCAACTTTCCCTTTTTTTTAAAGAAAGTCTTCAGAAAACAAGAGGAAAGTCTTATGTGAACAAGTGAAGAACGAAATGATACTCTCGGTGGTTCATAGTTGTCCTGCTTTTGTGAAAGATAACTAAAAGGCCTCTAACAATGTCAAAAATATGTGCTTAATTTTTAATGCAAATTTCTAGATAAATTTTTAAAAACATACCCATCTAGCTTTCTGTACAATGTAGGGATAAAAAGGACACTATATTTTTGTTCAGGCAAATGTAAGGCAGTGCAATGTTTGAGTTTTATAAGGGGATCTGGAGTCCCTTTTGTTGGGACTTGTAATATCTTGCATAAGAAGAAAGGTGAGATTTCTAAGGAAATTTTAGGATTAAATTTGCTACAATCATTTGTCTTGATAACAATGTAAAACTAGAAGGAACAACACGTCCAGTGAAAAGTGTATGTGCTTTATGAGCCGTATTGACATGCAACCTGATTATTTCTCATAGTTAAGGTGACAGGAAGAACAGACCACTTTTTCAACTGATAACAGGAGTTCAGAAACCTATTAAGATAAGAAAATCAAAGCTGTAGTCTAGTTCTCTTTCAGGAATAAATCACGTGGAAGGACTATCATTTTCAGCTTCAGAGCCTTGGGTACATTAGGTCTAGAATTTAAGCCCCCCTGTATTTTCATCATTCTGACAAAGTCCTCAGAAATTTAGTCTGTATTTGCTGTATTCATGGTCTAGCTATCTGTGACATGGTTTCTGTTTGATGGAGCCAGATGCATTGTTCTACATCATCATTTCCCAAGGTGGTGTCACAAAACATGGGACCTGCCAAATTGTTCCACAAAAGAGAGTTCCATGGTCAAAGAATTTAGGAAACACTTCCTTCAGGAAGGCTTCCCTGATCCCATCCTAGTCTAGGTGATGTGTTCCTAGGGTGTGAGTTTATGACACCATACCTCACACTTGAGAGTTAATTCTCATTTTATTGCCTATCACTGGTCTTTACAGTAAGCTCTCTTGCGGGAGGGATTTTTGCCTGCATTGAAGCTTCAACCCCTTACAAAGTACCTGGCTCATCATAAACCCTAGAGCATGTACTGCATGAATAAATGGACGAATTAATTCCTCCTCTTGGACACTTAGAATAACCTAATTTTGGCTCCAAGAAGTCCTGCTTAATGTTATCATCACAGTATTTACCCAAAGTATTTGATAATAGATCCTTTTTATGCAGTAACTTTTATTTCAGTCAAGTTTGTGTCTCTCAGAACACTCTTTGGGGAAGTGCCTTCCAGAAAATGAAGTGCTAATGAAAAGGGCTGATTTGTAAGGAGCTGATGGCGTGGAAACCTGTAAGAAAACGGGGTTGGCCTAACTGACCTAGTGACACATACCCTGTCCCAGCCACTGAGGGAGTGCTGGCCAGTGAAGCAGATCTGTAACAAAGCCCCATCTATTGGATGGCCTAACTCCCCAGAAAAAAATTAATTAAGTTATTTAAGAGCAATGTGAAATAATAAAAGCAAAAGTCAAGTATCTTTTGAGAAAATAAAAAAAAAACTAGAAAGAGCAGTTAGTAAACAAGTGGTAATCATAAAAAAGAAGTAAACAATTTTAAAATAGTAAACATAAAATCATAAATGGCAGTTAGCAAGTGGTAAATGTGAACTGGCATAACAAGGAAATCTCTTGCTTTTCACTCTTGTAATTAATATCATTCATTTACCCTTGAGAAGATAGGTATACAACTTTGGAGACCGAAGGAGAACATAAAAACTCCACGAATCAATATTCAGAAAGACTATTAACACAGAATGGATATAAACCCATATCCATTTTCTCAGCCAAATCAGTAAAGTGGAAAGATAATTATAAGCTGCTAGAATGGAAGCTCTGAATATTAACCCTCCTGTAAATTGAAGAAAAAGCCTCTCAGAGAAAAATTTCGCAAAAGTACAATACCTGTGGCATATTGAATTGTCAAATTTCACTTTGGTTTTCTTGGGAAAGCTGTAGCCTATGAGGATGGGGCATTAGAAGCTAAATTTCAGACCAAATTTTTGTTTCTTTTGAGCCCCAGGAAGAAGCCACGTCAAAGATCTCTTTGTGTTGTCAGATACTCTTTTTTTGTAAACAGTATGAGATCAAGTTATTCAGTGGATACTCATGGGCAAATGACAGTGTTTGCATTTAAGAGTTGTGCAATCTTCCTCACATTCAATACTGTAATTTTCATAGGCCTTAGCCATTAAAGAAAGAATCGGCTATCCTGATGACATTATCTCAGATGATAACAAACTGAATAAAGAGTACCAGGAGGTAAGTCTCTATGAAGACTCTGGGCTAATGTCACCTGGGTCTGGGGGGCAGTGTCATTTCTAGCTTTGGAGTGACAGCAATTATGTGAAATAGCCAAAAACCATAGGTTTTAAATATTATATAAAGCCTTTAACACTGAAGACAGATACGTGTTTGTTTTAGCTTTAGCCTTCTGTTTCATTGGCCTGGTTTGTATCTGTTTTTCGGTTTCCATATATTCCACTTTAAGAAGTAAGAAAAATTGGGGTCCTTTAAAGAGTATCAAGGGCAGACAGCAAAGGCAGAGCTCCGGCTCCTCGTCTCATCCTCTACGGGCCTGAAAAGTCAGATCTTCAGGTTTCTGTCCACTTTCTAATTTTTCCTCCACTGGAAAAACTGCGTCATGCATTCTCTATTTAAAAAGAAAACAAAAAATAATAATACTTGAGAATCGGAGACTATTGTATTCTCCTGTGGGGATGTAACAATGGTAAGAGAAGAGAGATGACTAAGGTCACTGCAGAACTGATTTCAGACTGAAAGATCTTGTTGCTAACCTGTGGTCACCACAATGCCTTGAAAGTCGGGTGACGACAAGGTAATCGTGCAAGTCAGAGATGACAGTGATTCCTAATCCACTGACTACTAGCCTCACATGGGGGCTCTCCTCCTTCTCTATTTGCAGAAAGGCTCGGCTGTTTCTTTTAAACGAGCTGGCTGCACATGTGAGTGCTGGCGGGCCCTCATAGCAGGAGCCCAGTGACTAAGACCGTAATACTCATAGCTGAGCTGTGTGGGTTCAAATCCTAGCTCCACCACTCAGTAACTTGCTAAGAACATAGAATCAAAGTCAAACTCAATGGTTCAAATACCCACTCCTACACTCAGTAACTTGGGCAAGTGCACTTGTCCGTGCCTCAGTTTCCACAACTTTTAAGTGGTAGATAGCAGCCTATGTTTATAAGATTATTTAGAGGATTAAAAGAGTGTTGCTTATATTTAAAATTCTTAGAATATTGCCTGTCATATAGTAGATACCACTAAGAATATGCTATTATCCCATCTGGTATGTAAAGATTAATATCAATATAGTAAGGCTTGCCTGACACTTGGTTTTATCTGATTAATTACAAAAGAATAGACTGAAGTGGTCATTCGGCTAGAGCAGCAGTGACCTGTAAAAAAGAACTAGTCTGATTAGAACTAAATTCTTCTTGGTAAATTTTAATGCTCTCTGTTAACTTTATTAATGGAATTTGGGGAAAAAAATCCTCTATTTTTTTAGCAAAAGTTTTAAAGATACTGGTATTAATTTTTTCCCCAAATCTTTTATACAATATAGTTGAACTACAAGGAAGATGAATACTTTGAGAATTTAATTCAAAATTTGAAGTTAATCCAAAATAAACAACTGAAGAAGCTTCGAGAAAAGGTGGACAAGGATGAGTATGTATATTCCAGTCTCTAATATGTTTATTCAGAAGGTCCTTTCCTGTCCTTTTGGTTGGATTAAGAGAAAGAGTCTGACTTAGAATACTGTTAAGAAGTATAATTGTCCTCCTTCTATGAAATATGAATACTTTTAAGGTCATCTAAGAATGTTATACTAAAGATGGGTCAGGGATTTAACCAAATTTAAATTTTTTATTAAGGTATGTTCCCAGGCAACCCAATTTCTTTGGTTTCTTTTCATTTTATTGCCTCTCCCTCTGTGTTTTTTTGGGGACCTGGTTCTCCAGAACACCTAATCCAAGTAACCCATAGCTTCTTCAAGCCTTCTCTGAGACTTTGCTTCTATACTCAGAATTTTCTTCTAGCCACAGCCCCGCTTTTTATTTCATGGGTAGGTCTGTATGTGTTATTTTGGTTTCCATATTTTCTGTTTTAAGAAGTAGGGAAATACGGTGTCCTTTACAGAGTATCAAAAGCAGACATCCAAGTGCTGAAATACAGGCAGAGCTCCGGCTCCTGTCTCCTCCTCTAGGGCCTGAAAAGTCACATCTTCAGGTTTCTGTCCACTTTCTAATTTTTCCTTGATTGGATAAGCTAGGTCATACATTCTCTATTTAAAAAACAAAACAATCTAATATTTGAGAACCACAGACTGTTGTATTTTCCTTAGGTAATGTAACAAGGGTAAGAGAAGAGAGATTATTAAAGTCCCTGCAGTACTGATTTCAGACATAGCTAGGGGTCTGGTTGCTAACCTTTGGCTCCGTGAGTCATTGGCATTACACAAGCCCACCCCTCCCTGGATTGCCACGTGTAAACACTTCCCTCACCCTAGTGGTGGCCAGACACGAGGTATAAGCATCACTCTCATTCATAGCCTTCACATGCTCTTTATCTCTGTTTATTAGTGGTTCATGTTAACATTAGTGGTTAATGTTAGTAGTTCATGTTCACTATTGGTTTAGTGTTTATTTCTCAACTATATGCATGTTTCTAACATATTTATCAACTTACGTGTTTGTGCACTTAAATCCCTAGAATTGCTTGTGTTGACATCTCACTATGTTCTTAGCTGCTAGGAATAGGGGCTATTCCTTTTGACCATTCAGCACAGGGCTGAGTGAATACGTAGAAGATTTTCAGTTAAAACAATTATTGAATGATGAGTGAGTGAAAAATAAATATACTAACTTGATTTCTGTGTAACTGACACAATAACAAGCCAGTGAGGTGCATGGTTCATGTATGAATCCATTTATTCTTCTGTGTATCTATTTATTAAACCAATATTTTGGAATATTAAGTCTAAGTGTCATTGGGTTCTGGGAGAATCAAAGGTGAACTTTGACTCTATTACATTATAGTGCAAAACCACAAAGTAGTGTTGAGGAGGGAGAATGCCCCCCTTTACCCTTCTGGAGTTCTTTTGGCTGGACTAATAATAAAATTGACCTAAGACCAGATTAACAGAAGAAAAAGCAATTTAATACTTTTTAGTACGGGGGATCAGAAATGACACTCTGAGAAATGATGACCCCAGCCAGCTTTTTATGCCTTTTAGACAAAGAAAGAGTACATTTGTGAAGAATTGACAAGACAAAGGAACTTCAGTTTTTGTATTCACTAGTGGAAAATCTAAACAAAGTTTGGGCTTGGCCAGTAAATTAGTAAAGAAATAACAAATTTTGTTGATACCACTTTTGGGCCCTGAATTCCTTAACTCACAGGATAAGGGTGTCTCTCTCACCTCCCTGGTGCAAGGAGGGCACCTGTCACGGGGGAGATTTATTTCCTGCATTCAAGGAGAGAAGGGAGGGTCAACGTGCCCTTCTTGCATTGGCTGCTTGTCACATAGCTGTAATTCAAACTAATAGATATGCCATCGTGGGATATTTTTAGGGTGGCCTGCTCCGGGCCCCGGCAGTAGGGAAGACATGATGTAATAAACTGATCCACCAAGAGGGAGATGTTGTGTCAGGAAAGGTACAGAGTGCAGTGGGGCTGCTTGATGACAAGGGCGTCCTGTCCTTGGTAAACTAATACAATTCGGTCCTTCCGCAACATTTTGAACCATTCGGTTATCTGAGAGGGAGCCTGATTTCCTTTGCTGACCTCTGCGTTTACACTGGAGCAAATGTTGTGTTGTCCGGGGCTAAACACAGGGCTGCAGATGTCAGAGAGCGCTTACTGTCCCAGCTGACAAAGAAGGAAGGAAAATGGTCACATATGGTTGGTGTTGTAATAGATTAACAAACATTTTCTCTAGAAACCCACACAAAGTCATCAGAAAGAATACTCTGTGGGTTAAATTTATACTCTGAGAAATTTCTTCCAAGTCTGAATATTTTTATTTCTTTAAAATATATATATTTACATTTAACCATTGTTAACACTGTAAATTATCTACTGACAAATAGTGTCAAAATATTCTTTATGAGAATAGCTAATATAACCCGCATCTACGTAACCCAAGATTTATTTATTTACATTTTAAAGGGGAAGATTGTTTTAATTTCTTTCCTTTTTATTGGATTTACTGGGGTGACACTGGTTAACAAAATTCTACAGGCTTCACATGCTCAGTTCTACAACACATCATCTGTTCACGTAGTGTGTGTTTGTCACCCCACATTGAGTCTCCGTCCATCAGCGTTTAAACCCCCTACCGTCCTCCACCACCCAATGCCCTCCTCCCTCTGGGAATCACCACACTGTATTGAGGTTCAGGAGTTTTCTCTCCTTTCTCTTTTTTTCTTTTTGCTCAATCCCTCCAGCCACCCTCTTCCCCAGACAGCTGTCAGCCTGCTCTCTATCTATGAGTCTGTCTCTATTTTTCTTGTTAGTTCATTTTGTTCATTAGATTCCATATATGAGTGAAATCATATGGTACTTGTCTTTCTCTAATTTTAAAACTAGTTGTTGAAATATTGCTTGATGTTTTCTTTTGAAGTTGATGCAGTCTCTTCTCCAAAATCATTTTGTGGTATAGTTTACTCGTTTTATGCCCTATCATCACATGCATTGATTTTCTGAGTCCTTTTCTCTTTACAATAGATAATCAAAAACCAAACTTGTATATAATATTTTAATGAATGTTTGTTCAGCAGCATGCAGAGCTCAGTAGTACTTTTTGAATATTTCCCATGAGCTTCTGAGAGTCAATCACAAGTGAAATGTGGCTTCTAAGGATGCCAAGCTAGTTCTTCCTTCTCCTTCCTATCTAATGCCTGTATATGGAATACAAGGTTTCTAAACTCTGACTGCACAGCAGAGTCATCTGGGGAACATTAGAAATGGTACTGATTACCCAACTTCCACCACCCTAGATTTTGATGTACTTGCCTGTGGGCGGGGACCCAGGTACAGCAAGTTCCTGAATAATGTCGTTTTATTCAATGTTATTTTATTATAATGTTGATGAGATGCTTAAGTAGGAACTTTTAACTCTTGTTTATATCAACAACAAGCCTATGGTGAAATTTGTTTCATTACACATCATTTCACCGTGGTTCTAAGAACTAATGGATGTTGTTAAATGAGGATTTACTGTACTGGTATTCTTTTTAAGAACAGCATATTACTGTACAAAACAACACAAGATAAAATCAACCATAAAAGGAAATGATAAAATCGAGAGACATAGTAAACATGAAATGTAGGAGGTCATTGTGGGTGTGATAGAGCATATTGTTACAGCAAACTTTTTCTTTTTATGAAGTAGAAAGAATATACTCAGAATAATAAAAAGTAAAGACATAAATCAGTAACATAATCCATTATTATTATCAAGTATTATATACTGTACATAATTGTACATACTACATTTTTATAGTACTGGCAACATAGAAGGTTTTTTTGGACCAGCATCACCACAAACATATGAGTAATGCGTTCTGCTGTGACATTGCCAAGCTAAGATGTCACTAAGCAATAGGAATTTTTCAGCTCTATGATAAACTTATGGGACCATCGTATGTACAGTGGCATTGACCGAAATGTTATGCACGGCACGACTGTATATAAAATGATTTACTTTCTGTAGCATGATTATGTTCTTATTGTCCATAGAGAAAACATAAACCTGTAAAAAGAAAAAGATGTACCAGAACAAAACAAAATGAATTTTTTTCTCTTGTTTTTAAACTTGATGCTGTTTTGTTCGTTTCTTGGAACAAAACTTTCTATAATATAATTGGGACAGGTAGTGCCAGGGTTTCTGAGTCATGGCTGTTGAGCTGTGGAGTTACTTTTTACAACCTAAGGAGACTTCTTTCATTGCGAATCCCTCTCGCTGTCGTCCATCCACATAAAAGCACTGAGCAGCTACAGTGTGTGCGGCACACGGTGCTAATCGCCGTAGAGGACAAAGACATGAGTGACATGTGTCCCTTGCCTGTGGAACTCACAGTCCAGTGGAAACAGGCAGGTGAGTAACGACTGCTTCTGATGAAGGCAGGATTGGTTGGTGGCAGCACTTTTATTAAGGCCACAATTAAATCTTTGCTTATTAATAAAACATTCCCTGGAAACATGTCAGCATTTCAATTAATATTGAAGTGAACAGAGGCTTCATGAAAAACAAAACAAAGCAAAATGCTTGCCCCCTTTCTGCCTTCCCCTTCATATAGCATCAAGCCTGCTGTTTTTCTGATGGATGTGGGAAGCCCCTGAACTAAGTGGCACCCCTGAGGCGGACAGCCCAACATCGGCGGCTCTAGGTGGTTCTTCCTGAAAGGCTGACCCCACCAGCAATGGTGGGGAGGTCGGCACCCTGTGAAGTGACACAGTCTTGCTCCTGCTTTGAGTCAGTGCCACCCTTTTGTGTCCCAGTTCTGCCTGTTACTACTTGTGGCCTTTGAAAAGCCATGCAGTGCGCTTATTTATAAAATGAATAGGTTGATGTAGATTATATGGCATCTCTAAGGTCCTTCTAGCATTAAAATTCTATGGCCCTGACTGCGAAGCTTTGATAGGAGCTGGGGTGTTTTCCTCCTTGGCTTCACCTTAAGTGAGCCAAGAAGGAAAGACCATATTCTTGAGAGGTAGGGAAGTGCCCCACCTCTTTCTAAAATACCCTTTCTGATTTTCCCCCTTGCTGATGTTTCTAGAATCACTTTTCTTTCTAAGTAAGTTCTGTGCCAGTGAACTTGATTATCAAAAATATATATAGTGGTGTGGGACTTACTTGGGGAATGAGATGGCCCCGAGGTGGGCACTTAAAAGGACCTATGCAGGGTGGGCGTGCAGAGTCCTGGAGACCTGGGGCGCAGATGACTCTCCGTGACTGTAGATTTCTGGGGAAGATTTGTGAAAGAAATTATTTGGCTCATCAAGTACTACTCAGCGAGAAAGACGGAATAGCTCGTAGACTAAACTTGGACAAATCACCAACTCCACCTGGCAGCATCTGCCGTGTCGTGCTCCTGTTCCGCCTATGTGGGATAGAGAGAAATCGTAATCTTTTATACTCTCTTTAAACCATCCCACTTTGCAATTTTCTAATGTGTTTTGGAGTTACAAACAAAACCTATTTTATCAGCAAAAATATTTCTGTTTTTTAATTAGCACCCGCAGAGGGTTTTGTTTTGTTTTCTTTTCAGTTAGGGAAGAAGTAGGGAGGGAAGATAAATAATTTATAGGTTGAAATGTTAAACCGGGAGAACTTTGCAAAAGGATGCTGGAACTTGTATGGCAGCGTGCCCTCCTGAGAGCGAAATATCCAGATGGCGCACAGCTTCCTTGCAGCTGCCCTCACCCCTCACAGCCTGCAGAACGCGCTGCCTCTGAGGCCTGGCCCTCCACCCCGCGCTGGTCCCACTTCCTTAACACTTAAAGGTGTTAAGAAGATACATCTTATGTAGGTGTTCTTAAAATAATTTAAAAAAAGAACAAAACCTAAAACATTCCTGCCTTCGTGGAGTCACAATCTAATGAGCTGGACAGACAATAGACTTAAAATGTTCTGTCACAGCTAAGTATTATACGAGATGGAGAAGGTTTCAATTCTTTTCTGAAAGATTCCAAGATTATTCTAAATCAGGAGAAAAGTCACCAAAAGGAAATTCTGACAGAAATGATCCACCTACCCCTAAGTCCCGAATTAGAACTTCTCTGGATTTGGCACATAAGGGCGTGCACACTTGTGCCTGTACACACATATAAAGCCATTGAAGACTGAAAAGAGTGCGCTTGTTGCCAAACTCAGACCCACACACGACCAACGGATGACTTCTGGGAAGAAAATCAGAGTAGCGATTTCCGCTGCCTTTTGTTGAACGAGAAGTGGATTCTCTCCATTTAATGTCAGAATAGGAGCTCCGGCTCTCAGCGCTCAGACAGTGAGATGACTCACGCAGAGCACTTCAGTTCTGTTAACAACTCTCATGTGACAATGACCAGTTTAATGAGGCTCTTTGGTCCTACCACGCTTTTGCCTTTGGAGAAAAAACGGCACCTTACAGAACAGTGGAAAGACTTTGCGCTGTGGATCCTGGGAGCTGTGGCGGTGGAGATGATGAGGGCTCAGAGGTGGAGGGGGTAGGCAGCCCTGAGTCAAGGTTTCTGCTCTGAAACTTATTCACTGTGTGGATTTAGACAATCTACCTAATACCACTGCGCCTCAATGATTCCTCTATAAACTAGGATAATAACATCTGCTTTTGCCCGGTGGGGTTGTTGTGTTTTGTATTGTGTGATATGCCTGCTACATAACATAGGTATTCATTAAATAGTAGCTGTTTTTGTCATTGTCTGCTCATGGCGGGACTTCAGGGTGGTGTGGAGACCAGCCTTCTAAAGCCTATTAGGCTGAGAGGGAGCCCTGTGGAGTGAAGGGGTTCAGAACAAGCCTCCCGAGAATGAAATACCACAGCACTCCTGTCAGGATGTGCCACTTTGATGCAGATTATTTTGAGCTGAAAACAAGGCCCAAAAGACTCAGAGAAATCTTTTTACCTCCCCCTTACATGCATTAAAAAAAAAACCTTTGACGAAGGCTACTACTAGAGATAACTACAGAGTGTGAGCTAGCTGTGGGGAGCTCAGCAGGGACTGTTTAAATTTCTCTGGGTCTCATTGTGTGTGGGTGGCATGGCAAACATTTGTTTACCAGACATTGGCTCTTCCCATCTTCCTGTGAATTGACTTCCTTCTCTTTGGAGCCCACCCGCTTAGCTTGGGGTTCCATGTGAGTCTCAGTTGCCTGGCTGGCTTTGGCTTTCTCAGGCCTATGTGAGGCTCCTGTTCATATGTGATTAAATTTGTTTTTGTTTTCCTGTTAATCTGCTTTATGTTAATTATTAGATCAGCCAAAAGTACCTGGAAAGGTAGAGAAAAAAAATTTTCCCCCTACAGAAGCAATTTAAAAATGAACACTTCCACTTTTAAAGAGGTTGGCAAGAAAATGGCATTCATCATTGTAATGAAATTTTGCGTATGATTTAGATCAACAGCTTAGAGAAGGGGATTTAACTGGAGGGTGATAGGGTCCTCTTTCTCCTTAGTTTACAAGGTTTTTTTTCCAGTTGTATCATTTAGTTTACAAGTATCAGAAAAAAGAGTTTGATGACCATACTGTGCCTCAGTTTCTACACCCAAACATTGGATGTTTCATTTCTCTTAGATGGATGGTTTGAAAGATAAATGAAGGTATATAGAAAGCTTGGAAGTCTGGAAGAGTTAATATTAATAAATGTAAAGAATTACAGTGGTTACTGTGATTACAGAATGAGAATTCTCCTTTTCAGCAGCATTTGAGAAAGGCAGAGAAAACTGCTGTATTGCACTGATGATTTCAACGGAGTTCCTTTAAGACCACGAGATGCTGAGAAATTGAACACTTTCTGTTCAGTTAACAGTTCTGTGGTTTTAAGTTTTAAAGTTACACATGAGTGGTTGAAAGAGAAGTCTTATTCTAGGTGTTTTTGCAACCCAGTGGGGTTTATTATGTCCAAAAAGCTGTAGAATCATGCTGCCGACGTCTGCTTTTCTTCCCCTGCTGTAAAAACGATGTTTGTGTGCTCTCAGTTTATCACCACTTAGGTTCTTCTGGGTAATGAGAGCTAGAAGAGAAACACCTGGTCCCCCTCTCAAGCGTGTTGCAGTTAGAGTTCCCATCCACGTTGTTAGCTCAGCTTTGAGGTGCGTGCTGCCTATAGCGGCCCTTCTTTGTTCCACCACCGAAAGCCCCAAAGGACACATTTACCTGGGAAAATTGTGTCTCAGAAATTAAAAATAAAGTCTTCTTCCTTCTTGCTTTCCCACTCTTTGCCTTATACCATACCACACACATTTTTACTCCTACATATGGACCCCAGGAGGCAGGAAGAGAAATCAAAGAACACAGTGAGACTTGACTCACGTCGCAGGTTCGATACCTGCTCAAGAGGCTGCCAGTGCTGACCTTCGCACTCCAACGGTACCCTCAGGTAGCCTGCACTACCCATTATTTTAGGGGAAGAACCACCACCTTTTGGTTTTCTCTCCTGCTGTGCATATTCTCTTTTCTGTACTGCTCTTCAGGGTCCATGTGTCTGTGTCACATGAATGGAAGCTTCTCCTGACACTTTGAGGCTACATCCAAATCAAAAGAATGTACTGTTTTGTTACATGACCATTTGATTTGAAAATACTGTCTTGGCACTGGCTTTTTTTTTTTTGCATTTTTTGAAATCTTTTAATTATAGTTTACATTCAATGTTATTTTGTATTAGTTTCAGGTGTATAATGTGGTGGTTAGACAATCATACACTTCATAGAATGTCCCCCCTGATTTTTCCAGGACCCACCTGGCACTATGTACGTGTATAGTTATCACAACACTATTGATTATATTCCCTGTGCTGTACTTCACCTCCCCGCGACTATTTTGTAACTACCAATTTGTACTTCGCAATCCCTTCACTGTTAATGTACCTTCTTGACCACAAATTTTTGACATTGAGCCTGTAGGTGTTATCTTCACTTTATTTACGATGTAACGATCGAATCACGGTACTTCACGTTCCGATCATTCCCAGGGACGGTTTGTCTCGGACAAACGACTCTAGGTAAATTCCCCAGAGGTGATCTGAGGGCACGTGGTGAGAATGCTGGAGGAAGAAAAGGCAGACACTACACACTAGTCCTCTGTGAACCTAGCCGCCATAATTCTAACTTTATGTAAGTGTTCTGTGGTCGTCTATAGCTATCTATTGAAGGGACGATTCACAGTGGACATTTTAATACGTAAAACCCTCCCTGCTGCAAAGTTGCAAATATTAATCAAAATGCAGCCTTAAGCCCTTGGAAGTAATGACAGAAGAGCAGAAAAGCACCAGAACAAAAGGTATGATGTTTATTTTTACAAAAGCAATAAACATGAGATGGGTAATATTCATTCATCTATGTCCTCCTTTTGAGATCTGCTGCTGTCTAAAACGTCAGTTTCAAATGTCTAGTTCCTTACCTCTGTAATGTACCTATTTTTTTTAAATGTTTGGGTGGGCACCTTTCATGTTTCAATATTAGCATTGTGCCTGAATCCACACCCAACAATTTGCATATTATTTGTGATTACCCATAAAAGCCCATGCAGAGTACACTATCACTACCTTAGAAGTTCATAAGTGAGAAGCTGAACCTTAGAACAGCTGAGACCTGGAAGCATGTTGAATTAACTTTTGTAACAGTCAAAATAATTATAAGCTGTTTATGCATAAAATCTACTGCCAGGTTTTTAGTCACACAAACAAAGTCGACTTGGGTTGTATCGTTTCTGATCTCTCCATTTCAGGCTAGCACTCCTGGGTTTACAAATACATAGTGTTGCCATGAGTCACCACAAATCATGTGGGAAGCAAGTGGAGTTTAATTAAAATAAATAAAATTATGTGCTTGTAATCATCTGCCTTCAAGAAATTAAAATATTGCTGACTCAGCTGTAAATGAACTAGGGAGGACTGATATACCAGTCACCCCATCCTGTTTGAAATGTTTTTCTCCATTTAAAACAACTCAAACTAAACAAGAAACACATTGATCAACCATCCTCCCTCCCACACCCTGTATCTTCAAACTCATTTTCTTCCTAAAGAAAAATTCACAGAAATGTTATCTGGATTTTTTTTAAGTCCCACATCCTTTATATAAATGTCCTAGTCCTGTTATTGGAGATAAAACCCATACTTAGTTAGAATTTATCAGACACTGTATATACAGCTCTTCCTCAGCTACTTTTAAGAGAGAAGAGTATAACTCACATCCGACCTCCCACAGTAGTTACTGAAATTGTGGCTCATTGGTGATTTGGGCAGCTGACTTTGAACTGCTTACCTCACAAAGCAGGGTCTGGAAACAGTTCTGTCTTAACCTCATTGTACTAATTACTGTAAGCTCCTTCTGTGAGTAGGATAATAATTGCCACACTAATAGTTGCTCTGAAAGTGGAAGAACCACAATGAAGTAGTCTTTAAATGTATGCATCTGTGCTGACATTTAAGAGATTAATCTGAAGTTAAAGTGTCCATTTTTCAATTAGTGTATAAGGATGCATATTATTCTATTATTAGACTAATATGTCAAACTAATGTATATTAGTCTGTTAAGATGGGAATAATACTTCTGGTGCAGAAAAGTGCTTAATTATGAACATTTATATGCAGTCTTTATAACATGAGTAGACAGACAAGGGAACATTGGCATCCATCCTTTTACTTAATACTACCCTTGACTTACTGTCTGGGAGCTCTTTTTTTATTTTATATTTCAGTCTTATAGTCACTCTCATTTCCTGAACTAAACTACAGTCTTCTGAATTCAGAAGTTGTGTTTGATAAAAGCTATAGATTCTATACAGAGCCTAAGTCATGCTTACACATACAGACAAATCTACTTAAGAACCACCTGGTTTTCATTTTACAGTCATCAAACAAAAACAAACCTTTGCTCTATTAGCTGGGATGTCTCTTTTTAAAAAATATTTTTAAACAGCAATAATCAGAGGTACATTACCTTTTTAATACACTGTCAACTGATCCAGAATTGTTGGCCATACATAGTTACCTAGGATCAAAAACACAAAGTTAAACACCTTTCAATATAATGATAATCCACTGTAATTTCTAAAGAGATACATTTCAATGGGTTTTGTACTATCAGGTGCCTCCATAAAAATTCATGCAAATCAAATAACAGATTACTGACCTGGATATGTTCTGATTTTTCAAGAAGTAGAAATACTTTTAAATGCACTTCCTTTTCTAGTGAGCTGATTTTAACTTTTTAATCATATTTCAAACAGAAAGTTAACATTCATCTAGGAATAGTAACAGTGCTTCTATTGTGTTGAGTAGATTGAATCGAATAATGCAGTACCATTAATAGTGAGTTTTTACGTTTTCTATAGGTGGATAAGCGGAGCCGCTGTAGTCAACGCATTTTATTCTTCAGGCAGAAATCAGATAGGTAAGGTCTGTTCCTAAATAATTCTTTATTATTCCTTTACTGTTTTCAAGCTGTAGTGAACTGCATGACCAGTTTATAGTACTCCCCATAAAAGCATAGCTGTTACTGATTTATTGAATATACTCTTTGAAAGTGAATGTATTTCTGTATCTCTTTTTACTATAATTGCAAATTGTAAATTAGTACAAATCACATTAGGTAGTTTTTTTAAACTTTCTCATTTTTAGCTAAATGATTTGTTTCTAAGTACTTTTTTAATTTCTAAGTATTTTTAAAGTCCCTTATATTGCTATAAAGTTATATTGACTGTGAGATTTCCTAAGTATCAACATCTTCAAGTGGTTGAAGGTTCCAGGAACCAACTTTTCAGAGATTTGGTTTTCCTGGCAATTCTGTATTCTGGCTTTGGTGGAAATGATCCTGTTCCATCTCATCTTTTTTCTGGAAGATGGCATGGGGCTCAGAAAGTTGAAAAGTCAGTTATATTAGGTTGAACCATAGGAAATTATATTTACTTAACCACTTTTGACCCAAAGAGAAAAAATCTCATATGTTCACTGATAATAATATAGCAGAAATCTGCATAGAAAGTAATCCATGAGGAAACGATATATGTAATCATTAAATGCCTTATAGAATGTATTTTTTCTCTTGGGAGACATTGATATAGGAGATCATTCTGAGTGGCATGGCCCCAGCTCCCACTGGGAGATGCACAAGACCCACGCCCACGGATAGGTTCTCCTGTAGGGAATCAGGCCTGCATTGTACCTAGACTACTATGAGACTTGCTTTTGCTAAAATTCCCTCACCCTGAATTGAGGCCGCAAATGTTTACTGTAACTTCCTAAAATCCATGCTAAACCTTCCAAGTCCAAGGACCAAGTGTAACCAGTTCAACCACTTTTCCCTTTGCATTTGCAAATATCCTTCTCTGTGATGTGATTAGCAGCATTGTCTCCTTTGTTTTCTGTAAAAGGTGAGCACCTAACATGAACCTGTGCATATTAAATGAGGGCCATCATGTATTGTGCCCAGAAAAGAAATAAAGGCCGGTCAAGGCAAAGGCTGAGGCTTTTTCTCCTCTTGAGAGAGAAGCCATGCTATCCGTTTTCCTCCACCAGACTCGATAGTCTGTGTGAATTTCTCGTGCCTCATCCACAATGTGGCAGACCCCACGAGCCAGGGTCCGCATCACCTTAACATCCTTAACTTTATCTTCTTAAGTATCACATAAATAGGTTTGTTATTGGTGGAAAACGAGTTCTTGTGGTATCATGAGGAAAAGAATTTCCTGAGACCCACACAGGAGGATGGGGCTCTGTGGTTGGCTTATTGATGATGCAAAATTAAGGGGGTTCCCCTCCTGACTTCCCAATGGCCCATCTCCATCGGTTTCACCATGGAAGAAGCCCAATCTTGTCTTCAGTAGGCCACTGCTCAGAGTTTCTGCTCCATATTAAAGTACAGCTCAGTCCAGCACCCGACTAGCTTAGCGTGTGCTTCCAGCTGCAGTCTATGGCTGTACTGTGGTGTGTGGGCTCCTCGTGGGGCCTGTGTGGAGAGGCCAGATGGCCAGGGGCCATGTGGCTGCTAAGACCCCATGGCCACGGAGAAAACAGATGAGTGCACTCTGTGAGTGTGGGCCATCGGGGGAGAAAGAGAGAGAGGGTGTGTGGTGTGTGTGTTTGTTCCCCTGGGATTATGTTAGTTTAGATTTGGGATGGACCAGGTACCTTTTCAAAAAAAAAAAAAAAAGAACAATAAATTTTCCAAGTTGATAGGGGCTTTGGATGGGTTTACACCCTCTGATTAGACTGACAGGCCTCTCTGATCCACCACTTCGCCCTATGCCCCCCAGCAGTCCGGTCCTGGAGGGGGAAGGGAAGAGTATTAATTCCCTTGGCAAGCAATGCTGGGATCCCTGGGGTGTAGCTTCCTGGCTCATCAAGCAGGCTTGTTCTTCCCAGTTTATTAAGCTTGATGTCTGAATCCCTCTGTTGCCCTTTCTTAATAATTAATAACTACATAAATGCCAAAGGCATTTCCCTAATGCCCCTATTTCCCTAAGGGTAATAGCTCCATATTTCCCTAAGGGTTTTTAGTATATAGAAAGGCACCTAATTGATTCACCACTAGCAGAGGTATTCTGAACAGTGCCGTCCTTTATTTCTAAGTGTGGTCAAGAATCAAGAGGGAAGATAATTTCAGCATTATTCTAAACTACTCTTTTTGTATCTCAGAGTCTGCCCTAAGCATCATTTTTCTTGAATTTTGTTACTAATTAGATTAAAAATGATGAAAAATCCTGTAAGATTTTTACCTTTGTTTACAAAACAAACTTTAAAAGAAGTTGAAAATCTTATTTTATTTGAAAATTAGATTGTACCTTTCCTCATTGCTTTTAAACCTACGAAGAGTTAAATTAAGAAGTTACCTAGTTACCTATGTCCTGGTGAGTGTAGCTCTGCGGACTGGGCACCTTGGCCTGTGGGCCTGTGAACCAAAGGGAACCAAAGGTCGCTGGTTTGATTACCCTCCAGGGCACATGCCTGGGTTGCAGGCCAGGTCATGGGAAAGGCAACTAATCCATGTTTCTCTCACACATTGATGTTTCTCTCCCTCTTTCTCCTTCCCTTCCCCTCTCTCTAAAAGTAAAAAATACATAAAATCTTTTCTAAAAAGGTATTTTTAAAAAAGACATTAACTACATTTTCTTTTGTGATTTTATGGTTTTTATTTTTTTTTTTTTAGTAAATCTGCAATCCAGCTGGAATTTATTTTGGTATATGACATGAAAATGTATTATAATCAGAAAAATAGATAATAAGTAAGGCAGGTTCCCTGGGTTAAAATCAATTAGCTCAAAGTATTTTCTAGGCTAAAACATTTCCTAGCTAGCGAAATGGTTACCTGAACTCAGACCAGAGTCTGTTTAATGATCAACTCAGGACCCTGCAGTCTGTCCCTGGAAATACAGTCCTAGAAACCATTCAAACCTTTTCTTAGAAGTGCCGTTATCTGTAGAGAGAGGCTGTACTTTGAAGACCTCTTTTTGATATTCAGTAATTCTGTCAGTGTAACATCTAGTTCATTCTAGACTTGAACTTAAATGAGATAATTAACCTTCCATGGAATCCCAAGGCAAAGAGAGCAAGGCAGCCTGGACTGGGCTTCTTCATTAGGGCAGACTAAGGGATAGAGCATCATTTTAATCCCTCTCAGGGAGGACCCAGGATCCTATCAGACCTGGTACTGAGTCGTCCCAACAAGCAGAGCCAGACAGAGGCCCTATAAGACCACCCTGTTTATCCCTTAAGCTACTCTCTAGAGCAGGTCCACAAAGTTCAGGCCAAGACAGAACCTGGTTTGGCTCTGAGTCACCCTCTATTCCTGGAGCTAGCTCAAAAGTGGTCCATATCAGAGATTCCCTTATCAGAGGAGACCTGAGAATGTTCCCATTTTGTGTTCAATACCCTCAAACCAAAGAAGCACACAGCAAAAAGAAAAGGAAGGTGCAAATGACCCAACGGTTCACAAAGTAGACCGTTACCCCGGAATTCTTAATCACGAATTGGCTGTAACAAGCGTTCATAATATTGCAAGAAAGACCTTTTAAAGATTCTTAAGATAAGTGCATCTGAAGGAAATATGAAATTTAAAAAATTGTTAACCTCTCTTCACATGCTTGTCTGATAATAATAGCAGTTCAGAGAAAGGGAAAGTGTCACGGGAGAGGAAAAATCCTTGACGTGTGACGTTTTCTCTTTGACAATTCATTTAAATCTTCAAAGTGGGGATTGTCTTAACTAAAAAATTGAATATTCTGATCTCCTTCTTACTTCTTGCTAAAAGTGTGTGTATTTGTGTGTATGTGTACATACATAAACATATAACTTTTGTGACATTGTTTTAATATTGTCTTAATGGCATGGGTATCACGTGCATCACAGAATTAGAATTGGTATAAAATAGCATGTGTCTCATAAAGGACCCTCCCACCCTCACACAAACACCCTAAATAAAATTGCATAAAATTTCTCATGGGATTGGTTTCATTATGTTATGGTAAAAAAAAGAAACATTTCATTATCACACAGAGAGCTATATTAATAATTTCTAATTTTCAATTCAATTGCCACCTTTTGTCATAACTCACACATGTAGGCTGTATGCCAATCTTAATGCACTTCTACCACTTCACATCGATTAAACATTAGTCAACTTCCAGAACCGTTTCAAAGCACACCAAAAGTGTGTGAGGCGCACACTGGTTCCCAGACCTTCCTGGCACATTTGCTCCACAAAGCTCTAGAAACCTTCCATGCCTTAGGAAAGCTGCACGTGACTGTTCTGTCAACGGTTTCTCTGTGAGTTCCAGGCACTGTTCAATAATCTTAAACCTTAAAATCTTAGCCAGGGAATGAAGGTAGAAGGCGAGACACTACTGCTTTATTTATTGTCCTTTTCCATTAACAATCAAAAACTTTTTCAATTTTAGGAGACCTGTGGAATATTTATTTTTAGTTTATCCACCTTGGGTGGTCTGTGTCTGTCTTGAGATAATGAAATATTCTAAAATTGTCTTATTCATTCCTAAGAGTCTTATTTTCAGACTTGAAAATTAAGAGTAACTATTTCCAAACATTTAATATAAAAAGAATGTTTAATTTTTCCTACCAAAAATTGATTTTACCTAATTGTGCTCTTGAGCTTTATATCAAAGATTCTAAAATCATACTTCTTATAACCTTAAAAATATAAACCAGAGAATGAGGGGGAAGGAACAGAGAGAAACAGCCTTTGTTTCATGGACTAATGACTTATTTAATTAACTAACTTGTTGACATCAAGAAACATAAAAATGCACAACTAAGCAGTTGGTTATTATGAAGAGTTGTGAAGTCTACTAGTAACAGCAATAAAGCTAATGGGGAAAATCCTCATCACAAAGATTTAGCTGACAGAGTGAAAGGAGAAATCATAATTTGCAAAGTTGAACTTGAAGACTAGTGTTTAATATAAGCCATAAAAATCTTATCACTTGCCTGAAGAATGGCATATCAGGGTATAATTAAAGCAGCAGGATCTTTACAGTTAATGTTTAGTCTTGCTAGCACGTTTCACAAGAACATTTATATAATGGGTGGATTTTAATCAGAGTACATAGTGTGGGAGATAATGTTCACTTTAAGTTAATAAAGTACTGCACGTAATTTTTATAGTTTAAGCTAAAAATTAGTTCTTGTCACTGTTGATAGCTCAGGCAGCCACATGTGAACTTCCATCAAAATTCACCAAGGACAAAACTATTTATTGTTTTATTCTATCATTTTGAATCTTATAGCAATGTTGCAGGTTTTTCTTTCAGGTCTGAAGAGCACTTAAATTGCCCAGTGTATTTTTAAAGTCTTCTGTGTAACTGACTAATATTCGCCCCTGAAACACATGCAAGGCTATGTCATATTCACCCTACCTGAGAGACTAAGAAACATTTGCTACTCTGTGTTAACTAGATACTGCAATTTCTAAGGTCAGGGCCCTTCTCTTGTATTCCTGGTATCCCACAGAGCAATGGCCCAGGGCTCTGCAAGTAATAGATGTCATACTAATGATATTTTTTTGTTACAGAACATACTGTTTCAGGTATTCAGTGGATACTAGAGTTTTAAAGCATGAAAGATAAAATTACTAAATTATGAGCCTTACAAACACAAGGGAGGGCATGAGGGAAGCATGCGAGTAGGAGAGAGCCGTGGAACCAGGCCAGACAGAAGGTTCTGTGTTTAGTTAGAGAGCAAGTTTTTTTTTGGCAGGGAAGGGGTAATGACTTGCAGGATAGATTAGATTTAGGATACATTATACTGAATACAATAGGTGGTGAGACAGGAAGTGGGAAGACCAATTAGGAAATTAATTCTGAGGCAAGGAGTGAGAGTGTAAATGAGGACGATGTCAGTCAGACTGATAGGAGAAAAGCGACCATCCTGGAAGGGAAGAATGTGAGCTGGTCTTTTCCTAAGCAGACTGTGTAAGACTTTGTTACAGAAAGGAGGCATCTGAGATACGTGGAAAATGTTCACGTTGGGTGAACTGAGACCCTTTGCATGATGTTAACAGAAATAATAAAGTCAAGAGAGTGATGGCTTAGAGGGGAAATGAGGAATTTGATGTTTGAAACATGAAGTTTAAAGACTCCATTAAGACATCTAAGTGTAGAAAGTTAGCAAGTTAATGTACATATCAGGGCAGACATAAAAATTGTTATTTACTAATGTCTTTAGGACACCAGAGTAAATTCATTCATTCATTCATTCACTCATTCATTTATCATTTGTTATTTATTCAACCCACTTTCTAAGCACCTAGAATGTTCCAGGCACTATGCTAGTTTTAGGTGCTGGAGATAAACTGAAAAAAAATCAATTCAAAAAAAGCAAACAAACATAGGTACAGACACACAAACCTCTGCTCCCCATGGGGAAGTAGTAGAGGTGCGGGGGGGTGGGACAGTCAATAAAAAGAACAATTATATATAAGGAAATAAATAGTCATAGGTTTCTTGATGAAAATAAAATAAGATTATATGATTGGGAATGCCTTTGATTGAGTGGCTCTACTTAATAAACTATGGTACATGGATAAAACATTAGAGATAACACTAAAATTAATATTTGTGTTAGTAAGTAACTATTTCTCCTAAATACACACAATGGGGAAAAGACCTTCTGCATGAGAATGATAATTTCTGCCTTGCTCTAAACTCCTTATAGCAAAAACAATCTACCAGAGATCGTCCAGTGAATTGTGTTTATAAATTACAGATGAATGGTGTTGCTCTGAGATAAACTCTTTGTTGTTACCAATAATAAAAGGCCTGCATTTGTTTCTATCACAAAAGATTTTTGTGTATAAATAAGTGAAATGAATATACAGGAAAACAACTTAGCGGGCAAGAAGCCAACCCCAGGCCTGCTGTCCCAAAATAATGCCACAAATAATCCTTAATCACCTTTCTTTGTAGTCTTCCCAGCTGGCATTCTGCAGCCCCCCTTCTTCAGCGCCAAGCAGTCTAAATCCCTGAACTACGGGGGCATCGGCATGGTCATCGGACACGAAATTACCCATGGCTTCGATGACAATGGTAAAGTGCACTTTGACATTCCTTTGACTAAGATATAGCCTAATAAACCTGATTAAGAGTTATGATAACTTATCAATATGAAAATACATTATTCATCCATGTATTGTTGGCCTAATAACCACCACATGTTTAGTGTTCCTTTTAAATTATTGCTTAAAGAAATCCGAACTTTCTAGTACTGAGGTAAGCAGTGTGTACTTCACTCTTTGATGAAATAAAGCAAATATTCACAATGAGAAAACACTAAAGATAAAATATGGACTTATTTCATGATTTTTTATGTCATAGTTCCCTAGCCTTTTAGAGGGCAGGGTCCGTGTCTTAAAATCAGATATAGAAAATGAAACAGTAAGATGCCCATAAGCCATAAGGGTCTTAAACTGCTTGTGGTGTGTGACTTCTTCCTCCCCCCTTCCTCCCCCCCAGTTTAAGGCCTTACTAACAGTGGGCACTTAAAATCTATCAGTTTATCTACTGAAAAATAGATTTTTGATTGGTAAAATCGAGTTCAAGTTTCAATGAAATTGAGAGGAAAAGAAATAAAGGCAGGAGATAGTAAAGAGCTGATAGTTGAAGTTGTGACAAAGATGGGTTTCCAGGGGGAAGAAAATAGGAAGAGAACAAAGAGAGGAAATAATTCAGCCTTAATCTGACCTTCAGAGATCCAGAGAAAGAAAGGGAAGCAGGAAGGGTCCAACTTTGGAAAGGACTTACTAAGTGTCTGTTAACCCAATTAACTATACAATAGTCTTCACAGGTGGGTACTAATACTATTTCCATTTTTTAATGAAAAAAAAAAGTAGGGACACATAAAAGACGCAAATTACAAAGCTTAGAATTGGTGGAACCAGAATGTGTGTTCAGGTAATTTGTCTTCATAGCCCTTTTCGTACTCACTACATCAGAGATGACTATTAAAAGGATGATAAAATTCAGTGTCAAAACACATGACATATATAAAAACTATTATAGCTCAAAAAAGGAAAATGTCAATGTGTTGGGTTGGCCAAAAAGTCCATCACGTTTTTTCTCTATGATGGCTCGAGAAGTGCTTAATTGTCTTTAACTTCATTCGAAACAATTTTTTTAGATTTTATTGTGACAGCTGTCATATCAGCATGCATTTAAAAAATTGGTGAATTTTTGTGCAGCCATGTTAATATTGAAAATGGAAGAAAACATGCATTATTTTTGGTGTATTATGCTTTATTACCATATTTCTCAGACTGTAAGACTCACCACCCCCGCCCCCGCAATTTGGGAGGAATAATGGTCGTTAATGCTGCTGTTGAGTTCTGTTTATATTTACATTGGTGAAATATTGTTATTTATGTTATTAAATATTTTACCACATTTTTGGCTTCAAAATTGTTTTTCCTATTTTCCTCTTCTAAAACCTAGGTACAACTTATGATTTGAAAAATATGGTATTTTAAGAAAGGTAAAAATGTGACTGAAACACAAAAGATTTGTGCAGTGTTTGGAGAAGATGCTATGACTAATCCAATGTGTCAAAGTGGTTTGTGAAGTTTCTTGGTACTATTGACATTTTGGCCAAGTAATTCTTTGCTGTGGGGCTGTCTTATGCGTTGGAAGATGTTTAGCAGCACCCCTGATCTCTACCCACTAGAAGTTGATAGCAAGAGATAGCAGACATACTCAAAATTTCTAAATCAATAAAGTTATTGGTGAAAATGGAAAACATGTCTTTTATATTACAGAAAAAAACGTAATGAACTTTTGGGTGAACCCAAAATTTAGGGTCAGCAGGACAGCTCCAGGAGGAAAGGTCACTTTTTCTTTGTGCTTGAAGCAGAGGGAAGCTGAGTCCCCAACATGTCATGAGGGTTTGAGATATGAAATGAATGCCAGAACAAAAAATATTGACCTTTTAAAATCTCAGAATGTCAAGTTAAACAGACTTGGTTCGGGCGAAAACCGACAGAAATGAGGCATTATTCCAGGAGTGTTTATCTGGTGGCCTTAGGTGAGATCTTAGGAGCCAAGTGGGTGAACTGCCTGAGTGAACACTAAGGCCCCTCAGCGAAGAACACCCAGGCAGTCCAGGTTCCGGCAGCTCTGCGTGAGAAAGGATGACAGTTCCTCTCATTTTCTGTTCCACTTCGTGTTCTCTCACACTGTGGTATTTCAGTTCCTGCACTTTGAATTAAAAATACCTTGTCGTAATTCTTGATGTGATGAGTTCTCATTTTACTGGAATAAATGTATTACAGGCAGAAATTTTAACAAAGATGGAGATCTCGTTGACTGGTGGTCACAACAGTCTGCAAACAATTTTAAAGAGCAATCCCAGTGCATGGTGCACCAGTACGGAAACTTCTCCTGGGACCTAGCAGGCGGGCAGCACGTATGTCATCAGCATTCTCTGAAAAGTTTCCTATCTGTCCAATCTAACGTGAATTATTGAGGCTTTCTTAAGCATCAGAATACAGTTAAGGGTCTATTTTTTCTTAACAGCTCAATGGGATCAACACACTAGGAGAAAACATTGCTGATAACGGAGGTATTGGCCAAGCATACAGAGTGAGTAATAATATTTTCTTCCCGTTTTAGTGGTTGGAGTGTTGAAATTTATCATAGTTCATCATTCATTTAAAGTCATTTGCAAAACATACAAATAAACATGTAAACAACAAAAGATGAAAATGAGAAATACCAGGAGAAAGGGAATTGCACATACACTAACCAACAGGGGCAATCCAGTTGTGACTGAGCTGAACGCAAGCGGAGGAGAAGAAACACAAAGCATTATATCAACAGAAATAAGCAGACATATGCAAGTCTACAGAGGAGGCACCCTTTTTCTAAGAAATAATTTCTGAAATAAATTTATTACAGAAGAGGCCTCATAAAAAGAATTATTTCAGAATCATTGATCAATGTACTAAACAAGGCCTCCAGTTTCACAGCAGGTGAAGTAGTATTTGGGAACCATAATCGGCATAAACCACAGGTAGACTATTAAACTGCAAACCAGTTACAATGGTACAGTGAAGGACTAGGTGATCTGGTTTCAGCAGGTGGCCTGTTAGTCATCCAAACTGTTATAGCCAGAGGAGTCCACCATGTGGCATTCCCTAGATTCTCAGTTAGCCCGCCTTTAATTTACGCATTCAACAAATGCTTGTTGAGGACTTAACTCTGTGTTTGGCACTGTTCTCAGAGATGCCATGCGCACAGGAAAGGTATGGATTTTCACAGTGAGTGGACGAATACCGGTCTTGGAGGTAACAATGAGGAGTGAGGATAATGTTGAGGCTTCTTCCAACCCTGAGGTAGCCAGGTGTGGGAGAATGAGCAGAGTCTACTGGAGAGGATACAGGAGGCAAGGTGTCCCCATCATGAGATGAATTGAATATTCCAGAGTGGATGAGGACGTAGGGTTATTTGTTCATCGTAGAAATCTTTGGGTTAAAGGGAAGGAGAGAGGCCCAGAAGTTGGATCAGGAAAAAGGAAGCGTCAGAGCCAAGTGGGAGAGATGACCAGTGAGGCCTGAGATTTGGCAGTGAACATGGACAGATGACTAGAGTGTGAGTGGGACTTGGGAGATTAAGCTGACTTCAAAGTTTCCAAAAGAATGAATCCCCGCCAAGTCTTGCGAGATGGTAAATTGCGGCTTCTTGGAGAGCTTTGTAACTTTTTTTTTACTGGATGCCAGACACTGTGCCTTTTACCTCTTTGGGTGTTGGATATTTTTGTCTTCCTATAAATATTTTTGAGTTTTACTGTAAGACTCAGTGAAATTCCTCAGCAATGGTTTGGTCCTTTTGGGTTGTGCTTTTGCAGCTTGATGAGTGGGACTAGGAAAGTGCTCAGGGTGAAGACAGTCATTCTCCATGACTGCTGCAAGGCCCTACTGTGTGAACCTTGAGGTCTTGCATTGTTGTCGGGTGTGCATACCAGACGTTTTTATCTTTAATCCTTGGCTGAGGTTCCTTCACAGGTCTTGGGTAGCTTGCTCCCATGCATACTCACATACGCAGCTGCATACTGGAGCCTGCCATCTGATCTTTTGAGATCCTCTATCTGCACAGCTTTCTTTTCTTTAGTGCCCTGACCTTGGTGTCCCTGAACTTTTTGTTCTCAACTCTAGGAGTCCCTTGGACTCTGACTGAGTTTCCCTTCTCTATAGTGTGGCCTGCAAAGGCCCAAGGCAATAAACTGGGGTAATCGTAAGGCTTATCTTTTTTCTTTACCACCTCCCAGAGATCACTCTCCTTTTTCCCAGTGTCAGGCAAGCCATTTTTTCATGTATGTTGTCAGTCATTTGGTTATTTTAGCAGGGTGGTTATTTAACCAGTCCCTGTCACTTTATCTTGCTTGGAAGAGGAAGACATTGGCACTCTTAAAATTCCCCTGGTTATTCTAACATACTGCCCTATTAAGAATCACTGCTTTAAAAATCCAGCCAAAATCTGGGATGATGGTACTTCCTTGGAGAGCCTCATCTAGAATAAGTATAGAATTATAATGAAGCAAATTATATTTGTGCAAATCTTTTATTATATATGAAATCATAACATCTAATGTCCTGTCTCCTACTAGATTGTGAACTCCCTAAGAGGGAACAGACAACAAATATCCCCCGTTTCCCCAGATCTTTATAGAGAATAAATTTATGGTCATGGCAAGCAGAAAGAAATGAAATATAACTTCTGCTTATCTAATTGATCACTTTCCTTTGTATTAAATTGGAAGTGACATCTCAGAATATTTGTCATCAGTCCTTTTCTTAACTATATTTAATTAGAGAAAACCTGTATTTTTCAATCATGTCCATGAATCCTTAAGACTTGAAAACATTTTTTTGACATTCAAGTAACCTAAATTTCTTTTTCCTGATGTAACTACAGTTTGCTTTATTTTGCCCTGTCTTCAGGGGGCCAAAATAATTGCTCATCCTTATTTTCAGAATCACGGGATATTAGGCCTCTAAGGGATTTTAAGAGATGTTTGGCAAAAATCACTCAAAGTCTGGTATGAGCATATTTTGCTAAGAGTAGTAAGTAAGGTAAATACAGCAATTACAGACTCCCTTGGCAATCCATTCTTCCAACTAGTTGGACTTATCCATCTATCAATAGAAAACCATTTATGTAAGTTTTTCATTACTTATTTAAGTCATTCATTCATTTCACTGGCATTTATTGCTCATTTGACATGTGCTGGGTTCTTGTCATTTTTAATCAGTATGCTTTTCTTTTCAAAGCATTTGTAAATAAATTCTAGGTTGCCATATCGAAGTATATTATTATAGCGATTCTGATACAAAAAGTTAATTACTTGGTTCAGTGGTCTTTTGTATAATTTATACATAAATTTGGAAGTTATAAGCATCATATTTCTGTTTCATTAAATGCCTAGGCCTATCAAAATTATGTTAAAAAGAATGGTGAAGAAAAACTGCTTCCTGGACTTGACCTAAATCACAAACAACTATTCTTCTTGAATTTTGCTCAGGTATGGTATCTTTCTTGACTGATAGATGTGAAAATCATTTTGATTTATAATTTTATAGTAAGTTAGATAGTCCATGCTGAGGTTTCTTATTTTAATTAATTGTGGCAGATCATTTGACTTGACTAAATTTCATTGTGTATAACAGACTGTCACATTATATTAATGGTATTTATGCTCCTGGTTGCCAATCATTGAACATTATTCAAAGAGTAAATGGTTGAAGAATTCAGAATGTCGATTTCATTTTTAGAGTAGGAAGTTGGCTTTTCCCTCAGCCTGCCCAATAAGTAATATCCTTGATTACACCTAAGCACAAGGTTTCCTTTCTCTACTTCTATTCCTAGGTGTGGTGTGGGACCTACAGGCCAGAGTATGCAGTCAACTCCATCAAAACAGATGTCCACAGTCCAGGCAATTTCAGGTGCGTGGGTCTGAACAGCAGCCAAGGTGCTCCAATATTGGTTCCAATACTTCCAATTTTGGAAACTGGCCTTTTCTAACTGATTGCATAACATTTGGAAATCCAGTGTTTAGTTTTCTTTTGAGGGTTGTGGACCGGCTCAACAGAACACACCGGGGTAAGTGTCATGTTTACACAGGCATAGCCTCCACTGCCCTCATCCTCAGAATAGGTGTAAGCTAGGCTCGGTGCTTGATGGAGTCCAACAAGTATGCCATCTCCAAACAGTGGCTCTGTTTAAAGGTGGCACAAGGACATTGCTAAGGGGCTGTGAAAGGTGTAGGCCTAGGACCAATGAGTAGCTGTCGCAAAGAAAGATTTCCATTCGTCATAAAGGGAAACCTTCTAGCAATTAGAGGTTGTCTGACACGGAATAAAGTTATGCCCGAAGCTCCAGGAGAGAGTACCTTGAAGCAGAGGTCCACAAACAACCCATCAAGGACAAATGCTCTGCATGGTGGAAGGTCTAGTTAGAAGATTTCTAAAGCCCTTTCCAAATCAGAAAATCTAAGAAAACATTGGATTGGAAGAGAATCACTCTAACCAGGATTTGAATGTTAAATCTTAAATCACTATGTATCTATTTTAGAACTAATTTCCTAGTGCAACCTCTTCCCCAGGTACTATAACACTTCTTATCAACGACAACTTTTCTCAAGCAAGACTGTCTGAAAAATAAATTGAAAATTTTGTAAGGTGGTTGGAAAACAAAATTTGAAACAAGAGAGAATTAATGGGCTGGATTTTAAAAGCTCTTTCCAAATAACTGTGAAGCCCATGTCATTCGCTCCTAGGGAGCAACCACATTCAATTATGAAACAATAAAATAGCACATTTAAAAACTAAAGAATTTACTCATTTTGTTCTAGTATCATTATCATCATCATCATTTAGTAATTGCCTTAACATTTCTTTCAGAAATCATTCACTCAACAACTGTTTATTGTATGTCTGCTTTATATATAATCCAAGCTAAATTTAGTCCTGCTAAGATTATCCAAATTAATTGCTTTTTAAGTGATAAGCAACAAAAGTCACTGGATCAATTGACATTATGGTTTATCCAAGTAACTTTTAGTTTCAGGTTTTTTTTTAATGTTTACTTATTTTTAGAGAGGGGGAAAGGAGAGAGAAAGAGAGGGAGAGAAACATCAATGTGTGGTTGCTTTTCTTGCACCCCCCTACTGGGGACCTGGCTGGCAACCCAGGCGTGTGCCCTGACTGGGAATCGAACCAGGGACCCTTTGGTTCACAGGTCGGCACTCAGTCCACTGAGCCACACTAGCCCGGGCAAGTTTCAGTTTTTTAAAAGATTCCATTTATTTATTTTTAGAGAGAGCAGATGGGAGGGAGAAAGAAAGGGAGAGAAACTTCCAAGTGTGAGAGAAACATCAATCAATTTGCACGCCCCCAACCTGGGGCCTGGCTGGCAACCCAGGCATGTGCCCTGACCGGGAATTGAACCGACAACCTTTAGGTTTGTGGCATGACGCCCAACCCACTGAGCCACACCAGTAAGGCCTAGTTTCAATTTTTAAAAGTCATCTTTTTTTCTTACTGAAGTCTGTGGAAGATATAAGAATCCAGTTCTGAGGATAATAGAAAGCAATTATAAGCTCACACATACTACCAGCCACCATAATGATTGAATTTGTCAAAGATCTACCCTGCATATCCCCATGAACTAAAGCAAGTATGTGTTAAAAACCTGAGTGAAAGTCAGTAATGTTACTGTAATACCTGGTACATCTGGTGTCCTCAGAGAATGGGGGTTGCAAGTTAATTAATTTCTTGATAACTTAAATTTGTCTCTTTAGTATTAACATTTTTATCTCAAGCACTGCATTAAAATTTCTCTATTTAAAACACATTTTCTACCTTTCTGCCTTACTAATATGATATCCTGAACAAAAACCTAAGCTTTTTTTTGGACTATTGTTATAACTAATAGTTATGGTGTTGCTGTTTATTAGTTTAGTGAAATCCTCAAAAGCTAGAGTGTGGGGAGCTATTTATTTCTACACTAAAAATAAAGTGTCACTAATGGTGATGCTTCTCGACTTTTTATTCTGGCCTTTTGTTAAGAGTTTTTCTGTTTGTTTTTTCCTCCCCTAATTCTCTTTTCTGGTACTCCTTTGCCTGCCTTTGGCTCTCCCCTTCTTCCCTTCTGATGAGCTCAGAAAACATATCCTTACACTTGTATGGTAAGAAATGACTGCAAGCTTTCAAGTGAAAAACATTCGAATTCAATAAAAAGGGGGGGAAGCAAACAAAAAAGAAAAAGAAATAAATAAACCCAAAATTCCTTTCCCCAAAAAGAAACACTTGGATACCAACCACGGCCCTGCCATTTACAGATTGTTACTTGACCTCTGCATCTCAATTTCTAATATATAATTCAATATATATAGTTCAATATTTAAAATGAGGATTAAATTATTATGAGAGTTGCTACAAGGATTAATGTTAGTGCTTCTGGAGTGCCTATTCCATATTTGTGTTTTAAAATCAGTACTAGGACTGGCTCTAAATAAGGAAGGCATGAACAGAACACGGATTTCTGTGAGTAAGGGACACGGACTTTGCAACACTCCACGTTAGCTGACAGTCAGGGGCTTTTTGGTGTTCGTTCCTTATGTCTGGGTATCTCCGCATGTTAATAACCGGTGACTGGTTAAATTACATGTAGGTAAATTATGACTGTTTTCTACCACAGATTTATAAACCAAAAATAATTTTATTATAATTAATTGTAGCATTTTGTACTTGTAAAAATATGCATTTACTATAAATATGTAAAATTATTTGCAACTTTTATTTTCTTTGTTCTGACCAAAAAAAAATGTCTCTCTGACTAATTTTCATTCATAATAAGAGAAGTATGTGTTGTTGATGTTTTTTAAAGGGTAAATGGAATGCCAACCTTTTGTTAAGGAAATTATTTTCTCTGGAGGTAAAGGGATTTCCTTGGCAAAAGGTTGAGGTTGGGTTTAGTTTTGGAAACAGGCTATTTCCTGGCTGTACAAAGTAAAACATACTTTTTAAAGAACCTTGAAAACTAAGAGGCATTGAGTTGCTATTGAGAAATTGTGTACAGTGGTTTATGTAGAAGTTTCTGAAATAGAAGCAGTGTTTGTATTTTTATGCTTACATGGCCGCAGTATGAAAAACAAAAGACAAATTATACTTGATATAAAGCTGAATATGTAAAACCATTTGTTAGATCTAAGCTATAATTTTTTTAATTTTTTCTAACTAAAGTCTTATATACTTTAAAATGAGCTTCTAAAACATTATTTAAAACAAAAACATTTCCCCTTGATATTCTAGAAATTGAATTTGCAATTTAATGACTTCTTTCAGTCACTTCAGGGACTGGTTGTTATGATAATATTTACTATATAATCTATAAATGTGTTTAAAAAGTTATTTAGATATAATATTTCTACATAACATAGAAGGGTCTGGTAACTTTTTAAAGCAAATACAAATAGACAAAATGATACCTATGTGTATACTGCCTAAATAGTAATGGTGCTAATTTAGATGCTTAGATTGTTTGATATTATTTTTCTAGTCAGAAAAAAAGGGCACTTTCCAAGGCTTAATTTCTAATACTTTTGAAAGAGTATCCTTTCTAGTGTTCTATGCAGACATTTTCAAGTAATATAGCTATTTTTTCCTTATGATTCCATGATTTAGCATGCTTAAGTTAAACCCTCTTTGAAATACTGATGTTTTCTCCATTATAAATATTAGCATTGGCTTCTTAGATTTTGTAAATATCAGTGTGGACTTTGGTGAGCCTGGTAGAATTCCCATTAGTACTTATTAAATCTTTAACCCTTACCTAGAACTCTAGTTAGGCATTTGTTTGTTTACCAATTTATAGTAAAACATACGCTAGTCAACGTGACCTTACTTTAAAAGAATCATGAACATTAGTTAATGGTAAAGACTGGATAGTTTACTCATTAGTCAAAATTGTAGCCAAATTATTCACTTAAAAGAACTAACCAAAGGTTGTCAGAGGACCCACTCATTGCAAAAAGCTCATTCAGTAATTTAAAAATCCAGTTAACTGCAGACAGGAGCAGTCAGATAAGTTACAGGATTAAAAAGTCCATTCTTGGTCACAGGATGTCCAACCCCAGAACTCTAGATTTTTTGTTTTGTTTTGTTCTTATGTTTTCCAGTTTTATTGGGAAATAACGGACATACTTCACTATATAAGTTTAAGGCATACGACATGACTGTTCGATTTGCATATATTATGAAATGATTACCACAATAGGTTCACCTAACATCCATAACTGCTTGTACCTTTTCGGCTGCCTTCTTCCCATCCCGCCACCCCTGCCCTCCACCGATAGATGTTTTTAACATAAGTGATTATTTGTCATGGGAATAAATAGTGGCAGTTCAATAAAATTTATGTAATGAAGTAAAAATTTCAAGTAAACCACTTTAAGAAATAATATTAATGAAATATTATTCCACTTGTCCCACTCTTAAAGAAAGGATTCCTTTTTTATTAATAATGTATCTACTTTTTGAAATAGAATACTTATGTCATCCATCCAAAGATTTAATGTGATAAACAGCCGAGCAATAACTAGACTCCTGGTTAATAAAGCCCAGGTACGTTGTTGACTTAATTCTTCAAAGTCAAAGTGAAGCCTTTGGCTGGAAAGAGAGGAGGTGGACTGGAGACAGAGTGGAGTGAGTGCTGTTGCATGGCTAACTCCTCGTGATGTTTTGTGAAGACTTTCTTGTTTTGAGGTGTGGCTTTTTTCTTTTTAATTTCCTTATGGTCTTTAAGAGAATAGTGGGCTGAGTCATGGGTTTGGACATTTTTGCTGAAGTACTTGCCCATATGATTATATCTAACGTGCAATCTTTTGACACGGTGACCCTAAATTGCTTTCTCTGTCAGTCCGTCCGAGAGTTTGCCTCCTCGGTTTAAGGAGCAGTCAGGCCACTGTGGTGACCGTCCCCCGGCCAGGGTACAAGGCTTTCTAAAGGGGGGAAGGGATTGCATTAAATGAATCAAAGCTCTCTGGACAGAGTCCCTGAGCCTAGAACCCCAAACACTGACGATCTATACAAATCTCTCATGTCCAAATCTTTTTATTCCTACTACATAGTCATTTTAAACCATGTATCAAGTGAATTTGTTCTGAACTTCCAGATGTAAGAAATGACACACTTTTATTATTACTTTTACATCAAATTAATTCAAGCTCTCAGCTCCCACCCTAAGCAGGATGTGAGTAATTTCAGTAGTTTTCAGTGTGCTCCTTTCCAGGGTCCTTCAGGAGTCCAAAGGCATCACGTGAGCTGAGAAATTAGGGAACAGGCTCTGCATCTCCACCCCACGGTGGTCACCGCAGACATTCTTGCAGCCCCAGGGCTCCATCTGAGGTCAGGTGGCTCCATTTCCTCCCAGTGGTCACGGGCAAGGGCCACAGGAGCCCCGCTGTCGATGCTCGGCCCCTGACCGCCACAGCCCACGCTGTCGAGGTCCTCTCGGGGCCTGGCTCAGATCGGAATTGTGCTCTGTCACTCACACGGCCTGCCCTTTCTGGGACCCCTCAGGCTCAGGGGAGCAGGCCAGGCTTCTCCCTCTCAAGGGCACTGATAGATGTAAACGCTTCAGCTCTGGCTTCTCTCCCCCCTCAACCTCCAACCCCAGGCCCATACCAGAAAGATTCTTGTTCCTTTTAATCTTTGGGATTCCTAGAGGAGACCCAAAACCCAAAAAGTTTGCTTCCTCCCTGCAGGATAGGGGAGTTGTGTCAGGGAGGTTGAGAGATAGCTGATGTGGTACTGGGAAGTCAGACTTTGAGAAATGCAATGTGGAGAATGGGGATACAGAACTGCTTTCTCTCCATCCTACTTGGGCCACAGTAGCCAAAAAACAAACAACGAAAATCCTAAACAGTGCTTTTCTTCATAATGCTCTATTACTCCTAGACGTGTAAGCACCAGGATTAGGCAACAGGCTCACTCGTCCAGTGTGCACGGAGTCCTGCAGTTTGCGAAGCACTTCGCCAGGCTTTGGGGTGCAGCAGGAGCAAGGGAGACGTAGTACGTGACCTCCGGGAGACTACGGTGCAGTGGGGATGTCAGTGGGGACGTCGGGAAGTAAAGCAGAACAAAGCACTGTAAACTGTGACGAGAGCTGTGGCAGGGCTGACACGGGTGGGAGGGACTGATTTGGACAGCATTTGAAGAAAGCCTCTGAGATGTTCAAGCACAGGCTTGAAGGCTGAGAGGGAGTGGGCCATGGAGCCACTGGGGGTCACTTTCTCAGCAGGTGCAGGAGTGGCAGGCCCTGGACAGGGAAGGAGTTTGACCATTCTGAGGAATGGAAATAGGTCAGTATCATTTGAGCTGAAGGAGGAATGGGAAAATAAATGCACCAGGAGGAAGACGCCGGGAGGGTAGGCTGGAGCCATCAGGACCTTGGAGACGATAGTGAGGAGGTTGAATTTCAGGCTCCTGGAAGATTTTAAGTAAGGGAATGATGGAGTTTGATCTAAATTTTCAAGATCACTCTGTCTGCTGAGTGGAGAATGAGCTCCAGGGGGGAGACGTGCTCAGATTTATAGGAGTTAGCACATCTGCTGTGTGTGGACATCTCAGCACTCCGCTCGCCTCCTCCCAACCCAAGGCGGGCGTGGTGATGTGGGAAGAGAAGGGCAGGAGCCGGTTCAGGGTTGATGGGAAAATGTCTTCTCTGCATCGTGACACTGACCTGCCTCTCCCCTCAGATGCTACTCAGTGCCAACAGTGGGTCAGACACTGTTGTTCTTGCCCCGTGGGGTCAAAATAAGAAGATATTGGCATTTTGCCAGCCCTTTCCAGTTATTCAGGCTGGATCCAGCTTCTGATATTTATGGAATTCTTTTAGAAAAAAAAGAAAATATTTGTTGTCTTCCCTATTAAATCAAATCAACAAATATCTATTTAAAGTCTGTTTTATTTCAGTTACTATGTGAGCTCTTTCAGGGTATTATGAAATTTCATAATTTTATTCTTTGACCAAACTCTACTTATATTAACTGCAATTCCAAATATGAGTTATGCATTTATTTTACAAATGTGTACAGAATGTTTATAAATTAACTACTCGTAATAACCTTAAGATGCAGGTACTATTATTATATGCATTTTACAGAAAAGGAAACTGAGGCACAGAGAGGCTAAATAAATACAATTCATAACCAGGATTTAAACCATACCAATGGTCTTTAAAATCTGTTGTGTTAAGTTTTATACTTTGTCACCTTTTCATTTAAAAAATCTATTAATTAGCCCTGGCTGGTGTGGCCCAGTGGATTGAATGCCAGATTGCAAACCTAAGGGTTGCCAGTTCAATTCCCAGTAAGGGCACCTGCCTGGGTTACAGGCCAGGTCCCTAGTAGGGGGCATGCAAGAGGCAACCACACATTGATGCTTCTCTCCCTCCCTTCCCTTTTCTCTGAAAATAAATAAATAAAATCTTTTAAAAATAAATAAATAAAAACAAAAAAATCTGTCAATGAGAAGAATGGACTCATTCTACCAGTCCTTTTTTTTTTTTTTTTTTTAACTGTAAACTCCAAATTCACTCACTTGGCCTACATAGAGAAATGCTACAGCACTCCTACATGCTGTGGACATGAGTAACAAATGCTGATGATGACTTTTGTTTGTTCCACAGGATTATTGGGACTTTGCAGAACTCCCCTGAGTTTTCAGACGCTTTTCATTGCCCCAAGAATACATACATGAATCCCGAAAAGAAATGCCGAGTTTGGTGATCTTCAGCTAAGGTGGTGCAGCCCTCGGCCAGACTTGTCAACACCACAGCACTGGGGACTCTCTATCCATCCAGGAGAGTGGGCCACAGAGGTCGCTGTTATTACATGGGGATAGTTAACAGAGACAAGAGCATCACAATAAAAACAAAGTTAGGTTATTTTGGAAAAGGAGTGGAGGGAGGAGGGTGTCTAATGTCTATCAGTCAGTCATTTCTCACTGTATAAATAATGCTTCATCTCTCAAGATAGAATTACCGTTCGCTTCTGTTTCTCATATTTTCTGCCAGCTTGATGTTGTCTCTGGAAAACAGTGTTAACCATTATAGAGAGCAGGATTTCTAATCCGAGGGAGAAGGAAGAGGTTGAAGAGGACAGTTGGCAGCAAAGGCACATCGATAACATGAGTTAAAAACACACTGTCAGAGTACTTCCTTGTACTTTTATTTGCAACATTTATGCTCCTTCAAATCTCTTCCAAAGAATTCTTACACATATTGGGGCCTTGGGACTTACATAGTTTCAAACTAACATTTCCAGCCATCAGTTATTCGTTCTGCGGTCATTTTCATTTGAGCCCCTAAGGCTAACATCAATGTCTAAAACTCTTTTTAGTTGTACCTGTTTGGACTGATATTGAGATTCTTAAGGCTCCCTGTGATTTTTTAAGCAATTTCTTGTTCTCTCCCTCTCTCAAAACTTGGTCTTTTTAAGAGATTTGTAGTAATGTATAAATAATAATTTTTATATTTAATTGTTAACTACATTTATGACTAAGTAATTGTTATTATTATTAATCATTGAGTATTGAAGTTTCAGACTGAGATAAATAGTTAATGAACCAAGGTCTGTAAAGTGATGTACAGATGAACATTAGAGACTTTTTAAACTTATAAATCATATTGATGACAAGCTTTATGTACAAACTTTGGGTTAAAATTGCCATTGGACAGTTGTCTAAAGATACATAAGACTTGTGGTTTACAAGCAGGATTTCCAGAATTAAATCTGTCCCTAAGGTGGCTATAATAAAAGGGCAAAACTGCATCTATGTAGCTCTGCATCTCCTTCTCTTTTCAGATTTGTCATATGATGGAAATATTTTGATAATAAATTAAAATTGTGAGCTCATTACTCAGTAAGGTTGTTGTGCCAGCCTTCCAGCTTTGGAAAGTGCATTTTTGAATAGACGTTTGCGCCTCCGTCTCCAACAGACCTGCTCCTAAAATCCTAACTTGTGTAGAGTTCTGGAACGGGACCATTTAGTCCCTGATAGGAACTCAACTTTTGAGGCTTTCACATTCTTCTCTTTTCCTGCCCTGTTAGTTCACTTCATTACTTGATTAATAATTTACAAAAGAGATGCACTTCCCAAACCTTTCCTTTTCCTAACAAAACATGAAAGGGAGGATGTCGTGTTTTCTCTGTTTGTTGGTTTTCCTGCTTCTTGAAAAATGCCCATTTACCTTTTTAAACAAATGTTATTGAAATACAACATATATACAAACATTTCATAAAGCATAAGTGTACAGTTCAGTTCCTTCAACTGAATGTGGCCCCGTAACCAGTGCCTATAAGAAACAAAACATCACCAGCTACCTAGAAACCCCTTCTCCCAACAATCACATAACTCCTCCGGGACAACGACTGCCCTCACTCCTAGTGGCACACACAAGTTTTGCCTGTCTTTGCCCTTTATGTAAATGGAATCAATCAGCATTTGTTCTTTTGCATCTGGTTTCTCTCACTTCGCATTACGTTTGTGAGATTCATCTGTACTTTTGCATTTGATTGTGGATCCTACATTCTCATTGCTGAATGTAGTGCGTGACCACACTACAATTCATCCATGCCATTGTTGATAGCACTTGTGAAGTTTCCAATTTGGGACTGTTATGAACATGAATGCATATTACTTGAGGTTTTGATGGACTCATTTCCACAAGTCCTTCCTAAAGTTGTTATGAATATTGAACACATAATTTCAAACTTCAAAAGTAGATATGCTTATGCCTTTTTCCTTTACACTACCACCATTATCATGGATAATTTAAAATACACTTATGTAGATATTTTCTTAAACTGAAAACATTTCTAAATAATATCAGTAGCTGGAGGAACAGGAGCACCCAGCTCTGAAAAGAATAACTATCTTTGAATCATTTTATGTCTATCTTGTCCAAGACTGAATAATCAGAAATGAGGAGTGACTATTGCAAATAATGAAAAGACATAAGCCCTGGCCGGTGTAGCTCAGTGGATTGAGCACCGGCCTGCAAACCAAAGGGTTGCCAGTTCAATTCCCAGTTAAGGCACATCCCTGGGTTACAAGCCAGGCCCCAAGTAGGGGAGCACATGAGAGGCAACCACACATGGATATTTCTCTTTCTCCTTTTCCTTTCCCCTTTCTCTAAAAATAAATAAATAAAACCTTTAAAAAAAAAAAAAGACATTACACTTGCCACTGCTGGCTCTTTAAGATGTAAGCCTGCTATCTGTAGGGAAGGATTTGAGTGACATTTTCAGTGGGGGGCGGGCACCTCTCCAGTTCCTGGATGTCCTTTCTCTAGAAACATCAGATTTTCTGAGGCTAAGGGACAGACCAAAGTCAGAAGACCAATACCTCCCGATCCCCCATCACTAACGTTGTTGAGTTGTATGGGGACTTACGGTTTCTCTCGGCCTCCCCCGGTCATCTGGAGTTGTCCCATCAGATAAAATCCATCTGTAATCTCACACATAAGTCCAATTGCACCACGGCTGACTCCCGGTCAAAGAGAGTCTGAAAGCTGAGACACTGGGGTCAGGGGCCTGTGTAATTCAGGGATGAGGATAGGAAGTTCGGCACCATGGTAAGGAGTCTGCCTCCATGCTGCCGTGGCCGAGAGGATTCAAGGTGCAAGGCGGAAAAAAGGCTGTCCTGGGAGGAGATTTCTTTCTTATTCTAATCCTATTTTGCCACTAACAGCAAGGGGACCATGGACATTAGATCTGTTTGTTTGGGCCTTTGCTTTTCCTACCCGAAATAAAGAGAATTAGATTCTATCAGTAGTTCCCAGCAAGAGATGGAGAATGTCTCCAATGCTGCCTTACTCGTAATCTCTCCCTCAGTTAAGAACCACTGGGTAAAATAATCCCAAACTCCCAGGTAAATGCCTGAATCTCAATAGACCACATGATTGTCCAAAGAAAAGGATCAAAGCTTTATTGAGTTACAGTCTGTGCAGTTCTTACCATTTTCTCAAAAGCCTTAATCCTTCCTGTCGTCACAGGTGGAGTTCTCAAAGTAGAAGATAATTTGGAAATAAGATTCCACCCCATCAAAGATGGAAAATCAGAAAGTTTTATCAGGTTCCATCCATCTCAAAAATACAAAATTGAAAACAGACATTTAAAAGTCATCTGAAAGTGTTATTTTGAAGAAAGGAGGAAGTAAGGGAGAAAAGATGGGAAGGGAATGAGGGGGAAACTTGACAAAAAAAATTGAAACATAATTCTCTTGAATTTAGGATGTGTTCATTTATTTGAGAAGCTATTCAGCTTGGTATGCTAAGGCATCCAGTCCGTGGAGTGTGGTCGGCAGCTCTCCCCCACCCACAATGGGCCACACCTCAGTTTTATGAGGCAGCTTCGATACACACTGCCTACCGCAGAGCAGGGGAATTTAAGCACCTCCTGCTGGTTGTGCTTAAATGGTTCTGTGAGAACAAAGCATGTACTCTAGAGGGGTTTTTTTGGCTTGGGTTTTGGGTTTTGGGTTTCAGGTTTTTATTACTTAAAATGCTAAAGGATGGACTGATCCAGGCACACTAATCTACCTGGTCCCCCTCTATACAAAACCCAAGTACATGCCAAACCCTGACGAAGGTTAAGGATACAGCCTGTAACTGTGAAACAGAAGCCAGTAAATCATCGTAATCAGACCTAAACATTCCACCTGGTAGGCACTGCCATTTCCGGGGGCTCAGATGCTAAAATTTAGAGGTTGAGCACGGAGAAGGCAGCAGGACACAGTTAATCCCAGGTGACTCGCTGCTCGTATGTGCTGAGTTTTCACTTTGGTTGCAAACGTGAAAATCAAACTTATTCTGGGTAGCCAGAACTGGGGGTTTTGTTGAGCCACCCTACCAAACAGGGGCACAGGTGCGTAAGGGCCTTCTTTCCACCTGTCATCTGGACTGCTGCAGGCCGCCTTTCTCCAAAAGGGAGCCTGAGTGGCCAACCACACCTAGGCTCAGAGAGTCTCTGCTTCCTTTCCAGGGGAAGGACAGGCTCGAACTGCAGTCTCTGAAATCCTAGAAAAAGCCAATTGGCCCTATAAGGAAACATGCTTGCCCCTGTGGATGGGGCAGGAAGAAGTGGTAAGGCTGTAGAAGTTATGATCGTTGATTCCCTATGGAGTCAGAGAGGGGTAGTTTTCCAAAAGAAGGAAAGCACCATTCCTAGAAGAGAGAGTTTAAAAAAAAACAACAACAGATGCCTTCGCACCAGTAATACTTCTTAAATGCTTTGCAAAACGTCTCAGTTTGGATTACGTTGTGCTTATTAAAATTTTAATGC
>CM052539.1:172996017-173011635 GCA_028533065.1 Trachops cirrhosus | reverse complement strand
CCTTTGTCATTTGCTGGGATTCCCAGAAGAGGGAAGGACTACCGCATAGCACTAGAATTAGTGTGGTGATGACATTGTAAGGTATAAAATTGTCAACTCACTATACTGTACACCTGAAACTTATATAACCAATATAAGATTGTATGCCAACTATTCTTAAATTTTTTTCAAAAGGGCCAAGGTTTGGAGGACAGCAAGATTTGGAGGGCTACCAGAAGAAGATAAATAGATAAAATAGATAAAGAACATTAACTGAGAGGTCCTCATTTATAAAGCAGAGGGAGGTGTAGAGAAAGTATCACAGTGCTTGTCTCCACTTTGTCTTATGACCCACCCATCACGCAGGAACCAACTCCCCATCCTCTCAACTTTCTCCCAAATATTTGCTAGACTCCTGTGGGGGCCACACACATGTTCCACATAAAACCAAGCCCAGTACTCTTGATCACTCAAGAATTTCCTCCTCTCTGGTTTCAGTTTTCTGCAAAGACTTCTCCTATTAATGCCAATTCCTAATGTAGCAGCTATGCCCCAATACCTACAAAGGGGACTTTAGCTGCTAATCCCCAGCAAAGGGACAGCCAGCCACAGCTACCTGTCTCCAGTGATACAGCTCTCACAGTGCTGATGCCAGACACCACCAAGGGCACTGTCATCTGACCTGAGGGCTCTGTCTCTTGTTACTGCCAAACATTTCCTAGCATAGGATTTTTCCATTGTGTCAACTACCATATTATTGACATCTTGTGTTCTCCCATCCCACTGAGATTTTTATTTTTGTGGGGGGTGGGGAATATATACATAATGTATGCTACATATAATATGTGCTATATATAATAGAATATATGATACTATATAGTGTAGAACATACAAACACTATCCATATAAATATATGTATGTGTGTATATATGCATGTATGTATATATGTATATATGTATGTGTGTGTGTATATATACTGTAACATCAATGATATATATAGTATTCATTTGTCTTATTATTGCAGACCCCTTAACCCAGAGCTCCAGTTTGAACTCATGGCAACATTCTGAGTGACAGACAATGCAGGAAGCTCAGAATCTCCCTTCTCCCAAACTTTTGAATCTCATCTCTCACTTCCCTGAAGACACGCCATTTCCTGTGAGGCTCCTCACTTCACCCTAAACAAACTCTTCTTGTGCATGCCCCCAACCCCCACCCCCGCCCGACCAGGCAGGGCTGATATTCTGTCGGCAGGAGCCTATGTGCATATGTTATGTGTTCACAGCTGGCACCCATTCTGATCAGTCAGTAGGAAATATTTTGCCGAGTCTCCTGTCTCCAGAACTCCCTAAATCCTGGGGCAAATGCAGGGGAGGCTCACAGAACGGCACAGATCTCTTAAAAAGAAATCTCAGGAAAGCACATTTTCCATGCCTTAGTTCCTTAACAATAGGAAGAATATAAGATATTAATAGTATTGTATTAATGTGATAATAAAAGGATTAATTTTTATTACAGGGGGTATCAATGCATCTCATTTGCAAGGATATTTACTATAGAATAGAACTGTGACAAACTGATCCCTTCTGACACCGAAACGCAGCCCAAGGTCCCAGTGGGGTGAGTCAAGTAAAAACTGCTGTGACCACGCTCCTCCCCCTTTTCATAACAGAATTCCTGAGTTTTGTCTGATCACATGGCCACTCAGCTAGAGACTACATTTTTAGTCAGGGGTAGACACGTGATTATGTTTCAACAAATAGAATGTGAACAGAAGCACTGTGTACAACCTCTGGGTCATATTACTTCGGAAGGACATTTTTTGCACTCCACGGTGAAGACAAGAACATACAAATGTGCTGATGAGCTAGTTTCAACCAGGATGGAAAAGTAACTGGAAAAATGAAACCTGGGTCCTTGCACAAGCTCACTGTGGGCCTATTCTGAACTGTTAAATGAAAAAGAAATAGAGTCCTATCTTGTTTGAGTCTGAGTGTTTTACTGAGAGGAGGGGGTCTCTTTGTTACAGCAGCATAATCTCTGTGTTAACAAATACAAGGAGTTATCATAAAGCCATTGGCCTCTGGACAGATGAGACAAATGTTTAAAGTTTGTATATGAAAGGCCAGAAAAACCACACAATACAACTTCAGGGACTGTGTGTTCCCCATGGGAATAATACCTGTTGAGAAGAAACACTGTGGGCTTAAAGTGTAGATGTTATACATCACAAATTGCATGACAGTCTGGAAATCAACCTTATTCAGGATTTCATGTGACAAAAGAGAATTATGTTAAAATAGAAGAACTTTTTGATGTCCTCTGAAGTAACTTCTCCCATATTAGTTCCCAGGCTATCATAGCAAAATGAATAAATAAATAAAATGTAAAAGACAGTTGGATGTGTCTCGGTCATTAGTGTTAGCTATTATAATGAACACTCCCCAAATTGGGAAGCACAATGAAAACTTTGTTCACCTTCACCTGATACCCAGTGCAGCTGGGCAGTTTTCCCAGGGGCCTCTTCTCTAACTGCCACCTGGCTCCTTCTAACATTCCTACTCACTAGCTTGGAATTCTTTGCTTTTACCACATGGATGGGGGATTGAGAGAAAGGGCCTGGGGAAGACGCACAGAATACATGGTCACCCAGGCCTAGAACTGAGAGCCAATATTTTCACTCACATTTCATTGACCAGAACTAGTCACGTGCACAACAGGGAATTATAGGGACTTCACGAATATTCATAAATATTTATAGTCTCTTCCACAGCACTCATTTTGACTTCCCAAGAAAACAACAACCCCAAACATACTGATTATAATCTGTTGTCCCCTTAAACTCCCAATCCCCTGCAGGTCTGTGAAATATAAGAAGGATTCAGATATAACCTCCATTCCACAACACTGGCCCTAGTTTTATGGGAGTTGAGAGATTAGAATTCAGTTTTGCATTTTTTTCATTTGGAATTCTTGGTGAAATGCTTTAATTGCATCCTAACTTAGTTCCAAACCAGAATTTAATCGGCCTTTTCAAGGTAGCCATAAACTTCCTTGTGTCCTGATGAGCCATTTTAACAACAAAACAAAACAAAGCTGTGTCAGAAGAGAGAAGACTTGCGCTCTCTTTCAGGCTGTGTCTCTAACTGTCTATGTGGATTTGGGAGAATCGCCCTCTCTGGGCTCTGTCTTCTTACCTGTGAGAAAATGAACAAGCAAAACACGAAAGGCTGGAGGGCAGGGAGTTGCACGAGATGATTTCCGAGGCGTCAGCCACAGGTGGTCTTCTGTGCCTCTCTAATTTTAAATGGCATGTCCTTGATGATGTTGACAGTGTTAAAAACCAGGACATTTTAAGAGCTTCCTAGACTTTGGATATTCTTATTTTAGAAGCTCCACCTTACTTCCTACCGAACATATTAAAATGTACTCACATTCTACTGAAATGTAATTTATGTGTAAGTATACACAAGTTTCATATTTTGAAGCCAACAACTTTTTTCAAGTCTAAAATGTTTTATTGACCTTAACACTATGTTTACAGGGCCCAATGATACATTGATCCTCCAAAGACTCATTTTCCAGATTCTCATAAAATGGATTTCACTGTGGCCCCCTGGGTTTCACCGTGGCTCAGTGGCTTTCACCATGCAGAGCTCCTAAAAGTGGAGCATATATTGAAACCCTCCGTTCTTAGGAAACAGAGACTGCACCCATCACTACACTCACTTGAGCTAGACAGGGATTGGCAGAAAGGGTAGCCTAACATGACAAGGAGGCCCAGAGCTATTTAAGCAATGTGGGCCAGCAGCCTTGATGGCTGTTATGAGCTCTCTTAATGTGATTGTGGGGGCATGCTTGGTGTATTTAAATGGGCCTATTTGAAAGGGAATTTAATTTTATGTGGAAACATTTACAGTAGTTGAGGTACAAGAAAATGGGAAGGAAGTACACACCTAAAAAAGTACATGGATTATTAGGCTAATCGGTTACTGATCTATAGAATTCAGTGGGTTGAACCCTCCCTACACAAAGTTAGGCTGTGTGCACAATCAACATTTCACACTAACTTCCATGAGCTCCCCAGAGAGAACTGTTGGCTAAAGAATATATCTGCCCTCTTACCCAGAAGGGCAATCCAGCTGGAGACACCACTGAGAAGTTCATGAAAAGAACTTCCTCAAAAGGACATTCCGCTCTGGGATCTGCTGACCCTGTAAACCCAGACTCAGCCAGAGGAGGCACACAGCCAGATTTACCCACTCACACCGCTCACTTGTGAAGATTTCAGCTCCCCCAACCTGAGACCTCCGAGGGTCAATGTAGATAATCTGAGCTGGGGAAGATTTTGTCAACCCACTAAATTCTTAACAGGCTTACTAACAGGTCAGGCGAGAGTCAAAATAAAACATTTGTGGCCACATAGACTTCCGAAAGGTCTATCACCACAAGTTGCCCTGATGTCTAATAAGGCTTATTTATCACTTGGATCTACAGAGGGAAGATAGGAGGGACTTCTTTCCTGACACTAATAAAATTGGGTATTTACATAACTGATGCCTTCAAGGTACCAGCTTAATTAAAAAATATAAAACTAACATAATAATCCCTTTATTTGAATGCCCAAGGCCTATGTACCATCAAGAACAATCCTAGAATTACTTGGCCTTCCCAGCCTCATTACTGTGAAATAAATCCATTCTTTTAATTCAAGATTACAAATAAAGTTGTCATGTAAGGCCAGTGGTAAAAATCAGGAAAAACTATTTTAAAACCTTGGTACATACTGAAATCGACTGGCTTTGGCAAGCAGCTAACTAATTACAGACCTGTTTTGTAATTTGGAATTAGGCCAAGCCATTAAAACAGCTTATACAAAACAGCCCAGACTAATAAAGGAGGAACTCAAGAATTAGGATGAACCAAAAATGAGCAGAGCAGCTGCCAAACACCTGGTAGTTAATAAAAATTGAAGTCAAATAGTTGAAATATACAGTAAAAACCATGTCAAGATGACTATTCACAGGAAAAGAAAGATCCCTGCAAGGAGAAAAAAAGAATTCAAGTTTCCCAAAGTAATGAATTCTATCTCAAATTATCCAAATTTAAACAGCAGAGGTTATCAGCAGCAATCAAGAACTTGATTTTGATAGAAGAAAAAACAAGATAGCAGAAAATTCATGTTCTATCCATAAGCATATGTAGAGAAATTGGTGATTAGAAAATTAAAAATGAACTTATTGCTGTTTCTTATTAACAACTAGAAGTCAGGAAACGTGTCGTGAAGGAGGCTGTGATCCTGGGCACGTTGTTTAACTTGTTTGAGCTTCAGTTTCTCCCCTAAACTGAGGCACTTGGACTAGATGACATCTAAAGTCTGCTCCAGCTCCAACACTGTATTTTGTGGAAAAGCTTGCGCAGTCTCAGCGTGTCTAAATCAGGGGAATGGTGTGTTATTGAGAACAATGGGAACAAGAGCCTAAGGGGACATTTTTTTACTTCTCATCCTTGAACTGAGCCCAGAGTGCCTAGCTTCGGCATTCTCTCCTAATTTCCTGAATAGGGCATTGTTTCTTACGTCTAGTGGACAGCATGGCTGCCTTCAAGACACTGTGCAAACTCGCCCCAGAATTTTTCAGTGTGCTTTGGTTTGGAGTGGATTGTTAACAGCACAGCCACAGAAAAATATTTACCCTAACCTTAACAATAATCTCTGTGTCAGGGGCAGAGTTTACCTTTTTCCTCTTCCATCAGGACCAGTTTTAAGACTTAAGTGAAAAGAGTCCTCCGAGCCTTACCTTTCTCGCCCAGAATCCTAACAGCACCCTTTCCTGGGTACCTTCCCTTTGGCCTCAGCCAACCCTCACAGTCAAAACTGTGCCGTTGAAAAGAGCTTCTGTGCACAGAAGCACAGGCTTTCATGGCAGAAAACGGCCAGCTTGTCACAGGCAGACACCCAGCACCAATCACAATGTCTGGCATCAGTAGGAGCTGAATAAATGCCAGGTGAGTCGCTCACAAGCATTTTAAGAGTAACAAACCTGATCTTATATCCCTCAAGACCCTGCTGCCTCTTCCATTAAATAGCTCCCACCAGAGTCATTGGATGCTAATGTGTTTACATGACAATCCCCTGTCAGAGGACCTCGTTCTCTAGACTAAACAATTTCACCCTCAGGCTCACCCCAGGAGTCAGAGGGGGAGACCGAAGAACAGCTCAGAATCCTTCAGTTTTTACAACACACTTGCAGCCTCATCTTTCAATCACTTACCTTAACATATAAATTCTTCACTTATTTGAAGTCACTAGTATGAGCAATTTTAAGACTTAAAGGATAGAGGGAAGGAGAATGGAAAACGGAGTGGGAGAGAAGGGAAGCTCTATTGTTGAGCTCTGCTGCATTACTGCTACAGCTCTGGACACTACACACACTGTCTTATTTAGGCCCCACGCTGTTAGGTCATTCTTTGACAGACAAGGAAAAAGAGGCTTGCAGAAGCTGATTTGTTTATACAGAGTTGCGGGACTGAAATCCAGCTTTTTTTTCTTTTTTTAAACTATTTATCTCTTCCAAAAAAATCTTCTCATTTGTGTTTGGCTCAGGTGTTACACACTAGCAAAGGAACCACAGCAAAGCTTTCCCCTCGGCCCGTGCGTGTCTGTCTCCTGTCTGCCGGGTCTTGTAATTTGCCCCTTCAGGGCCCAGCTCAACACTTCAAAGAAATTTCCATTGCCTATTCACCTTGCCTTCCACTGACAATGATATGCCACTGTTATGGGGTGAATTGTGTCCCCGAGATAGATGATGAAGTCCTAAGCTGGGGTACCTTATTTGGAAATAGGGTCTCTGCAGATGATCGAGTTCAGATGAATTCCTTAGGGTGGACCCTGATCCAATGACTGGTATCTACATAAGCAGAGGAAATTTGGACCCTAACAGAGATGCACATAGGGACAGAGCTACATTAAGATGAAGGCAGAGATCGGAGTGAGGCATCTACCAGCCATGGGAAACCAACTTCCGCCAGCAAAGCACCAAAAGCTGGGAGAGAGGCACGTAACAGAGACTCCTGCACAGACCTCAGGAGAAAAAACCAGAAGTCCTGATTTTGGACTTCTAGCCTCCTGAACTGTGAGACGATAAGTTTCTATTATTTAAGCCACTCTGCTTTGGTACAATGTTAGGACAGATCCAGAAAACTAAGACAGCCACCATGCAGCAAACACTAATAATACACATGGAACAGCTGCAAATTACATAACACAAATTATTCAGAAAGATCAAATAAAAATTCAGAAGGCAAAAGTGATCTTTGTTCAATATATATTCATTCTACTCTGATCACTATAATATTCAGAAAATGAGGCCATCAGATGTAACCGAGTATTTTAATTACATTAATTGCTAACAAAAACTAAAGCTTTTAATCTGGTAAGTAATTTCAATGCTTCCTAGAACAGTATTCTCTGAGGTTCATACACATGAAATTGACAAACGTGTCTTTAATTCACAAAGGAAATTGATACTGCCCAGAAACTGGAAGATATTTAACTATTGAAACTCGGCCATAAGTTCCAGCTCAGTGCAGGCAAGTTATGAATGTGCAGACCCAGGGAATGAACAGTGACAGGCAAGGACACACTTCACAGATACCTTTTTCCAGACCAACTCATGCCATACTTTCATATGCCTTTCTAGTTTACTTATAAGTACAAGGGGAATAGAATTCAAATAATGCGGAAAATAAGATTGTGCTTTAGTGGACCCAATTCAATTTGTTGGCAAATATTGAAATTCACTTGTGAGTTCGTTGGGAAAATCACCAAACACAGAGTTAAGATAACTTCCATTGTGTATCAAATGAGGGTTAGCCGGCACCCAGGAAAGGAAAAGGGACCGGGGTAATCAGTTCTACAGACCAGCACATTCTGTATTTTTCTGTGTTTTATTTCACATCAGCCTCCAACCACCTCATTTCTTCCAGCTCCAGCTCATCACAATGCTTTTTATTTTAAATATTTTAAAATTTACTGAGCAAGTATTAATTTTTATTTTAAAGAAATAAAATATTTTAAAATTTACTGAGCAAGTATTAATTTTTATTAATTTGCTTGTATAGTGGGTCAGGCACTGTCCTCGGGTATCACTTTCTTCTAAAGGACAGGGATGAACTGCACAGGTACAATTTCTGCCCTCTTAACACCCACCTTTGAGCTCATTCGTAAATTTGTGTCTGAGGCAAAAGGGGTGTTTAGCAATGTAATGCACCTGCAAGAAGTTTATGGTGGTTTGTGAGGGCCAGACCCATAGATCTCTCAAATATCAATGCAATGTACAACAGAGGTCTAAGAGTCCAGTAGGTGATATTAACAATTACTCTTGGGTTATGTGAAAAAAAATCATTGTCACTGTTTTTCTGCCTAACCCCACCCCCTCCTTCTTCTATGAATTGCCCTAGTCCCCATTTCATAAAAGCAGCCCTGGTTTCATGTAATCCTGCCCCCAGGGATGATTCATATCACCTACCACCATCTACAAGCTAAACCTAAAATGGATTATGAGAACTGTTATAAACCCGGAGAGCAGCTAAGGTTTTGCTGCCCCTTGAGATCTAAAGAGAATTGACTTAAACTCCCAGTTTTGTCCTATAATTCAAAGACTTCAGTCTCCACATTCTGTTCTGCCATCTTATTTTTTACTATGAATTGTGAGATTACCTTTATTGCCACCGTTTTCAATCTAAATGTGCCTCCCCAAAACAAATAAGAAATAAAAGCCTTACTCTATAAACAGCCTAAAATGGAATACCAATGTCCCTGGACTGACTCTGCAGGCTACTCTGTGTGGAGGTAAAAAACATCCAAACCTATAGAGAATTTGTGACCTGGTCCTTGGGGGACAGCTTTTATACCAAACACTGCTGAGAAGTTCTGAATTTCAGTAATTTATTTTCTGCTGTATCTCTAAACTTTTCCCTTGTTGAATGCCTGAAATTATGGGCCTTGAGAGAGTATTAGCACGGGGAGGTCAGAAGTGGGGTGTTCACTCTGAAACCAAAAAAAGGCAGTGTTCATGCTGCCCGGCACTACCAGAACCAATAAGTAGAGACAAGAACTGAATCTTCATGGGCACTTTATTCAGATGCCAGCAATCTGAGAAGATGGTGGGTTATGTACCCTCAAAAACTCTTAGCATCTCACCTCCAATTGACCTTTTTACCAGGAGAAGAAAGGGTAGGTAAGGGGCTTGGGAAAATGTTAATTGGATAAGAGATGTAGTCCTGAGATGATTTTCCTGGTACTTCTTTATCTGTTGATCAACAACTCTTTACCTGCGTCAGGGACATTCCATCCCTGGAACACCAGGGCTCAGACACCATCTGCATCGCTGACAGACCTCCTGGAGCACAAAGGTGGAGTTGCTGGTTGACTTCCTGGAATAACAGCTTTCCACCAGCGTCATCACTCACGCCTATCAACTACAATGGAAGTTAAAATCTCTAACTCTTGAGTTCCCCTTTCAACATTAGCCTTACAGGAGTTTACTCGACTTCACAGCATTAATCGTATTTTTTATATCTGCTATACATTTTTTAAATCTCTAACAGTTCTTATTTGCTTTTCTTTAAATGCCTATGTATAACAGTCATGCTTCAGGGATGCAAAATCTTATCTAAGGAAATTAATGGTAGTTTCTGATGTTTGTATGTTTCTGAGTAGTTTTGGATTTTTCAGCTTCCCTATTTTGATGTGGGGTTTTTTTTAGTTTTTATCTTTTATGTTAAAGTTCCTTGGGCATATGATTATCTGCTCATCTTTTAAGAAAAAAAAGCAGTAAAAAAGCAGAATCAAAGCTCTGTGTGATGAATGGGTTTTTTGACTGTGGGCCTGTGCTTTTTGATCTTCAACCTACAGGTAGAAAACTAGCAGTCCATGGACTGAATCTGAAACAAATGCGTCTGTGTTCTGTTTTGATTTTCAGTTGGATGTGCGAGCCTTTAACTGTGGGTGTAACCTTTAACTACCTGTAAATCACACCACTCCTTTTTGATTTAAACTACTTTCAGGCTTCAAATTCCTACCTAACACTTTTTCTACCAGTCAAAACCTTGCTTATCTTTTAACACAAGCTCAGATGTCTCTTGCTTTGAGACACCTTCTCTCATACACTCAGGCCAACTTACACCTCGCCTGGTCTGGGTTCCACCAAGGTCTGTTTCTCTGTCAGAGCCCTTGCTCTGGTCCCCCTTAGCATGACAGGTATTTCTGATGTGTCCATGGACCTGGGATACTCCACGTGACTGCGCATCCCATGAAGGCAGGGACTCTATTTCAGACATGCTAGTCTCTCGTATTGTGGCTTTAGTAAAACACTCAAGGTTACCTGAAATCTTTTGGGTTCAATGAAGCAGGGATTGACGGAAGAAAAGGAGGACAAGGGAACATAGATCAAATATGATGCTCATCCCTGAGTATTCAATTATTCAAGTCATGAACTACAATCCTCCCCATCAACCCTCAAAGTAAGCAACACGCCATCCCAGGCTGCAATGTGGCTTTAATATACTTTCAAATGATTTCACAGAGCATAATCTGTTTCACATGATAGAACATTTCTCAAGCTGTAACAAAAGAAAGAAGAAGAAACAAAAACCCCATTTTATTCAAATGAAGAAGAGAGTTCTGCATTTGAGAGGTAATTTATCCTCATTTGTGATCATGTGCCCTTTGAGAATTCAGATCAGATGAAACATAAATCTTGACACATCTGCAAAGGTGCCCAGGCACAGTAAGTCACAGTTTGGGGCAAATATTTCGAAGGCACTTTCCAGATATCTGAGGCCTTTGAATCTCTGTTGTTTTTATTTCACCATGGCCTCACTTGTAAAGTATCCTTGATGTTCCTAAGTAGCACGGATTTTGTTATTTGCTTAATTGTATTGTAATGTATTTGACACCCAACATTGTATAAGTTTAAAGTGTACATGTATCAATTGGACACATTTATACTGCATACGATTGCCACTGCAGCATAAGCTGATGTCCATAATTATTACTTCACCTAGGAATGGGAACAACTAAACCTAGTTTCTTTGCAAGTTTATGTTTATAATATAGTTCTGTTGTCTATAATCACTGTACTGTGTATTAGGTCTCCAGGACTTATTTACTACAAGTATGTACTCTCAACATCTCTCCCACTCCCCACCCGCACCCCTGCCCCCAACCCCAGCCCTTGGGACTCGCCATTTTACTCTCTGCTTTTACAAGTTTTTTGTTTGTTTCTTTTTTGTTTCCTTTTGGTTTTGTCTTGTTTTAGATTCCACATACAAGCATTATCACACAGTGTTTGTCTTTGTCTGCCTGAGTTACCTCACTTAGCATCATGTCTTCAAGTCCATCACACTGTGGCAAATGGCAGGATTTCTGAGCAGTGAGGATTTTTGTCACACCTCATGCCCATTTCCACCAAAAGCTCCAGGGACACAGTCTGCATTCTCTCATCCATGCTGCATGCCCTCCCCAGCTGAACCAGTCTTTTCCTTTTTTATTCAGCCACTCATCATGGTCCAGTTTAACAGCACTGGTTAACCTCTTCTTCCTATTAATTCTTTCCTTCCAGGATAGTTTGAACATTGTGGTTTTTAAACTTTTGAGAGAGCCCTGGGAATTACCAAATATAGACTCATTTAAGGATTCACACAAATTTATGACTCTGCAAAGACCTTGAAGAACCAAATGGGTTTCGAGGACTGTATCTCCAAGTACTCCCAAACTGGACGTGGAAGTTAAAGGGCAGACAGACTGTGGTGGAGGCGGCCTGAGTTCCCATCAAGCCACTGCTCATACCAACAGGGTAGCCTCAGGAATTATTTAGCTTCTCTGTAAGCCCCAACCCCCATCTGAGAAATGGGCGAGATAATTGAATCTATTTCAGAAGACATTCATGAAGATCAAATAAAAAGGTGCTTGAAACAATGTCATAAATATCATTTGCTGTACTTTTTATTAACAAGACCACCAAGGCTGAAACGCGACGTCATACAAATAAACTGCCAGAACCGCTGTCCGTAGTTTCAGAACGTCAGTCCTCGACACTTGCCAAGTCCAAAACCAGAGTAAACTGGTGGAATAAAACCAGAAACATTCAGACTTTAATATTTAAACAAATAATTTTAATACATTTGGGAATAAGAATCGTAAAAAAACTTAGAAGCATCTGGCTTCCAATGGTGTTATTATTATAAAAGAAAAAAGCTTTGGAAGAAATGTAACAAACTGCCAGGTCAAAAACAATTTTTTAAGAATCTCTTGTTTTTATTAGAAACCAGAATACAATGGGCCCTAGAATTCAAATTTTGCTTCCTGCCCCAAGGCATGTGTCACAGGCCCCTGTTCAGGAACCAAGGCAAAGGCCCCAGGCAATGCAAACTGAGCAAAACAATAAACCTTGGGCCCTGGCTGGTGTGGCTCAGTGACTGAGCACAAACCTGCAAACCAAAGAGTTGCCAGTTCGATTCCCAGTCAGGGCACATGCCTGGGTTTCAGGCCAGGTCCCCAGTTGCAGGTGTGTAAGAGACAACCACGTATTGATGTTTCTCCCCCTCTCTTTCTCCCTCCCTTCCCCTCTCTAAAAATAAATAAATAAAATCTTAAAAAAATAATAATAAACCTTGGCCTAAGAGAATTAGCTTAATCACTTTTATTTGCCTTTCTGAGTGAAAAAAGGAATATTTTTCAGACAAAAGCACTTTATAAAATGTACTTTGCTACCGCGTATTTATTTTGTTTCATCTAAGTGGGTAGTCAGTTGACATATACAGAATAGTTAATGTATTTTTTTAAGTGTTTGGATAAGTTTGTTGAATTCAAATTAATCTTACTTTGCTTTTCTCTAGCCATCATCCACAGAACATTGTTCCTAAAATGTTAATACATATGCTAGGAGAAAACTGTACCAGAACAAATGAGTTTGAAATGGAGGCATTCATTATATATATTTAACAACATGTCAAATGCACACTCGCATATGAAAGACTGTAAGATGTTCTGTGCTGAGGAAATCTATTTTTCCTTTAATCTACTTTTCCCCAAAATCATGTGAACCTGCAACCCATTTTTCCCAGCTCCTCTTTCAGCATCCTACAGAGCATGATTTGCAAAATTCCAGTTTGAGGATACATTGATTACAATAGGGCAGGACTCATTTTGCAATTCATTAACAGGCTATCAAACTGAAGAATGTCAGGCTTCTATATAATAATAATAACAATAATAATATATACCATCTACTGAGAACTTACTAAATCCTAGGGAAAGCATTTCTTCCCTACTCTTTGCCTCTTTTTCCCTTGAAAAGGGTTTCCCCTCAATATTCCTGGCCTCTTGTCCCAGCCCTGACTCTCCTTTGGTGAGGAGGTGCGCTGCCATTGGTCTATGCTCCTCAGTTAAGTGGAGCTAATAGGCTGAAAGTGAGCATGAACAAAGACACTAAGCCTCCTCTATTTTCTCTACATCTGGACCAGGGACAATTAATTAAGTGTCTGCCCCTGTGAGGCAAATTCTTTGAAGTACCTTGTTCCAAGGCCAAGAACAAACGGTAGGAAGTTAGAAAGCCTATTTCATTGGCCATGCTAAGTTGTGTCTTCCAACCTAACCCTCATCGTTGATAATGGCGATATTTTAGGTCTCCATGGAATAAGTTTATTATATTTCAACTTGTTCAGATCTTGAGCAGTGAAGAGGGGTATTTTTTGGGTCCCCCTCTTAAGTCCAGCATATATCATTAATTCTGCAGGATATTTTACATGTATTACCTCATTTAGTCCTCATGACAAACTTTTAAGGCAGATACTAATAAAGCCCCTTTTTACAGATGAGGAAATGGAAACAGAGAGGTTAAGTAACTTGCCAGAGGTGATGTAGTAAGTGGCTAATTTCATCACTGACGAAGGACACATCATGCCCGTGGTTTAATTGCACTGTTACTATAACTAGTGCATCTCATACGACAGTGTTTGTGTTTGGTCCCCTTTATTATTTATCTCTAATTCCCTTCTCTACTGTTCATATTGATCTATAAGACCTCAGTTATATGGAATGAATGTGAAAAAAATAACCTTGGTCAGTGAGTGAGATAACTCAGGCAAGGTCTAAAATCAGAAAGGTCTAAATCAGAAATTTCAAACTGACAGCCAGCCCATCAACACGTCTTGTTTGGCTCCCAAAGTGTTAAAGATTTGAATTAGCTATTCTCATGAAAATACAGATTTCTGGCTTCTCTTAGAAAATGTGAACATCTGGGCAGCAATGAGCTGGAGATTCAAAGCCACTGTTATCTTTGGATGAGCATGTATAGCACAGTCACCTTGGTCTCCACTGTGTGACTTCATTTAAGTACTTCGCTGGCATGTGCTTCTGTGCTTTCCATTCGCAGCCCTGGTGCCAGATAGAATGCCTCCCACCCCCAGTCCATCTGCCCCTGTGGAACTTCGCGGCCACTGCAGGAGCCCTGAGTCTGGATGTCTGTGTTTGTGGTCGGGCCCCTAGATGGGCGTTAGGTGTGAAGCAGCCAAACTGCACGCGGCAGCTCTCCAGAGGGATGCCCTGCAGTGCGGGTGCTCATGTCAATCCCTCGAGCAAAACTGTTCAAGTTGCATCTGCAGAGCCTGCACGGAGTGAGGCGAACACCCGGACTGGTGGGGTCAGAATCCACACACACTCGGCCCAGTGTGCATCTGCTTGGGTGGGAGACGTCTGTGTAGATGTTAAATGATGGGCTCCAGTGGCTCTAGAAACGTGGTAAAACCATTGCCCCCAAGCCCTCTCCATTCTCATCTGCAATACTGATCCGTCTCTTTGTATCAGTGTTTCACGTAACAGTGGCTCAATAACAGTGTGTTCAGTGAGTAAATGAGGAGACAAACTACAGGGGCTCCAGAGCAGAGATTGTCTTTCCCTTAAGTAACATGTGTCTGAATGAATGAAAAACACTCTGCCAAGGCCTCGTCCCACCCTTTTGTTAGGTCCCTCTCCCGAATCTCACCCCTACTCCATCACCAGCATGGGCAAGGTTATTTCTTATTACGGTCAGGCGTTACCTCTCCCAAGGGCACCCACCTTGAAAGGATTCTTTAAAGACAATTCGAGAAATCTGCCCTCTGTTTGTAGGTCTATCAAGCATCAGAAAGCTGGTGGAGTATATATTTGGGGAGGACACTTTCTCACCCTGAAATGAGGTCTTATAGGGCTGATTTCAAGATCAAAAGAAATGGCAAGTTCAAAATTTAAACTAACCATGGTATGTATTTAAACATGAGCCACTCTAGGATCACAGAACACGAGATGGAGTTGGGAAGAACTTAAGCAAGAAGTCACCAGAAAGAGTCTGCCACGGCAGTCATGAGGTTGAAGTGCCCCCTGTGCCATGTTATTGTAAATACCAATTTGCGGAATGGCTGTACAATCTTAAGTATAGTGGGTTTCTTAAAACAGCTAGAGACTGAAAATTATCAACAGTAGATTTCCATAGGGGAGTATTTAATTGTTCTTTAGTGTCATATAAACCTGTTAGAGAGAAGGCATGCTTTGGGATAATACCATATCAATACCATATTAAAATGGATTAAGAGTATTTG